>JAEBUN010000002.1:2400000-3600000 GCA_023014365.1 Lepiota brunneoincarnata | reverse complement strand
TTCGAGTATTTGGGTAGCAGTCCTGAGTTCTGAAGATGACAGCTCAGTGTCCAACGGATGTGGCTCTAGGTCATTGAGAGACGGAACATAGGGCTTCGAGCTCTTTTCATAATAAGACTCGATGATTCCAGCACAGTTTGCGATCATCGAGACGAGGGAAGAGAACTCGCTTTTCTGGACCGGTGCACTTGACATGAGGAGAGGATATAGAGGTAGGTCGTGGTTTGTTGTAGATAGCCTGAGAGACTACTAAGTAGTCATCCCATTCGGTGATAGCAACAAGAATCGACTGTAGACACCCGCCATTGTACTGTGCCAGGTTGCTTCTGCTCACATGTTGCTCAGGTGACAGCGGGTAGAAGCACACACCTGGGGAAAGCAGGTGGGCGGAAGCAGGCTCGTACGTTTATTTCTGTCACATCATCATCCAGCTGGTTTGGGCCTGTTTGGGCTCGGTTCGTCAGGGTGACGCTGACCTGCTTCATAGCTCCCAAAAATCACGCAATTTTAACACTGCACTCGCATCACATATAACATATATCATATCGCTGCTGACGTATGACTATTTCTGTACGTGCAATATCTGTTGATTATATGCCAAAATATCAGACAAGGATATTACAACCATGGATATCATAAATATGCAATTGCTCAAGGCCAGGTAGTGATTGGATATTACTTGTATTCACAGTAGTGATACCCTCGTCTGATATTTCAGCATATAATCAGAAGATATCTCACGCTCAAATATAGTCATACGCCAACAGTGTATGCAGTTCACAAAGTCCCATTCCTGTCAACAGAACGGAAACCAAAATTTAGAAATGTTCGTCCGGCCTACGGGCACTTCATAATTGGTAATTCCCCAATTACAATTGCCCATGCACTGTACATACATATAATACAAACCTGTACATAATTCAAATATTGGCATTTCTCAAGGCTCTCTACTAACAAGCGTATGCAGCAACCAGACAAAATTTTCGTGGCTTAAGGGAGGCGCAATTCGACCACTCCCATCTCATCAACATCCCACAGCATACTGAACTCCAGTCTAGCCTCTTTCCAGAGCTTTATAAATTCGTCAAGACGACGCTCTCTGCTGTTAAACATACACAGCATGCCAAGATCCATGTTGTACTGTCGAATTCGACCAGCACCAAAGTTGGGAAGAAGGGGCTCGGGAGCTTGCACAAAGGAGCTTTCCTCGTCTGGTACATGGTTTACTGTCTGGAGAATGTGTTCATCTATGAAATAACCAAGATCAAGTCCCCCTATATTTGTATCGATGGGAGAGACACGAACGGATTAAGACACGGCTCTTTGGACCCATCGCCTTTCTTACATTCGTAAGTATTGTGACCGCGTCTACATCGGGCCAGTCGTGGCTTGGATTGCGATCTATCAGTATTGTCATTGGGTATTTCTAGCGACTGAGGACGTACATGATATGTTTAAGCTATAGTCATGGGGGGAGGTGACGGTCAGTTGGCACCTCGGTGCTCGCAAAATCGGAGATCGCCCACATAGTAAACATCACAATTGGCGATAGGAGACTCTTTCAGAAATCCAACGCCTTAAATTCAATTCTATCCTCCTCGATTGCCTCGCGGCATTCTTTTGGCCAGATCTCGTTCTTCGCTTGTTTGATCCGCTCCGGCAAATCTTGCAGTTTGAGCCTGAGATTCGGGTATGTCTTGGCAAGTTGGATAGAAATGTGACCAATGCCCCCACCAACATCGTTCACAACCGTTTCTTCGGGCATCTCGTGCCACGGAAATTCTGGCACATTGAAAATTGACAATTATACAAATGTGGTTGGATAGTTCAGAGTTACCTTTGGCAACCACCAGAGCCTCACATGCATCGTTGAACCCCACAAAGGCTCGACTAGCCCGCACACCAAGTTCAGCTCCCTTCTTGCAGTCCTTCTGTTCAAAATGAGGTCGAGCACGTTAGAATATGTACATGGAATTTGGACATGCTGGGTGTGCTTACTCCTTCATAGTATGTGAAGAGGGGGCCAGGATACCCGGATTGTTTATTGAACGGCGAGTGGTGATGGGCATCCGACGTGCCCCACTCGGGGTCTGCGAGAGTCTCGTATAAGTAACTGGACACCTTGTGGTGCTCGTCCGCTCTGACGTCCGCGTCAGCTGCGCAGATGAGCTTAACAAAATGTACTTACAGGTGAAGGGCAGCGCTCGTTAAAGGGTTCGAGGCCTGTAATTGTATACTCAAACGATTGTTGGCGAAAGTGTCTGCGGAGACTAAAAACCGTGAACGTTGAAATGATGCTAAATTTTACATCAGGTGGGGACAAACCCTCGGTAAAAATATGGTGGGTGCATAGCAGACGCATTACACGACCCAATTTCTTTGGTTCTATGCCAGTTTTTTCGCTGATTTTCTCGGTCGACATCCCATTCCGGTCTGTACCAATTGTGTCGACCACTTGGGCGTTGAGGACTACGTTGAGGCATGCTGGGAGATAAACCTACAGACGTTGCTCAGCTGAGTGGAGAGAGTGATGATCTATCGCGTGCATACACTCATAAGTTTCTAGAGTAGACAGAACAAGGTAAGCCGGCCATCTGCGGATCATGGCATGGAATTATTACACACGTTGACCAAGTTATGGCTAGGGCGTGTGAGCAATGCACAGAGTTGAGCACACGCCCCTTCGAGTATTTGAGTGGCGGTCCTGAGCTCCGAAGAAGACAGCTCACTATCCAGTGGATGTGGCTCCAGGTCAGCGAGAGATGGAACATAGGGTTTTGAGCTCCTCTCATAGTAAGACTCGATGACCCGGGCGGAGTTCGCAATCATCGAAACGAGGGCAGAAACCTCGCCTCTCTTAAATGGTGTAGTCGACATGAAAGAGAAGTAACGGGCTACAGAGAGCGTTCGTCGTATTTATATTCCTGGAAGCTCATTATGATGTACGGTCGGTCGGCCTACAACGCTTGATGTTCACGCATACCTTATTAGTGCTCAGCACCCTCTCAGATTATCTTTGCTTATCCGGTTCCTTGCGGACTTGGCCAGAAGGCCTAAAATTACACCAGAACTCGAATTCCTTTGTTCTCGGAGATTGAACGGTGGGACACGATAATTTCGGAGAAAATACACCCCCATCTCGGAGGCACCGTCAAGGTGATCATTCAACGCACAAAGGCCAACACACAATATGAGATGTATTCACGAAAGTGATCTCCCATCTTATCACATACACCCTTTTCTTTTGTAACATCACTGCATCTGCGGCTCCGCTGAATAACCGGGGATGAAAATGGCAGGTGGGAGCAAATGGGGACGAATTGTAAGCGGAAGTTGAGGCTTTGAATTTTCAAGGCACTCTAATGGGATAGCGGGCCCCACTATCACTTCCTAAATAATAAACAGCTTGAGATCTGGAAGAGACGGTCCGATCAGTGCCTATCAGAGCCAGGATGGGACTAATTATAACTTGGTTCTCCCAGTCGCGCGCAGGCGCGAGAAGGGGGACGAGTGTTATGGGTATAAATGTCCGGGTAAGGAGTAGAAGGGGTGAATGGACGGCCTCCCAACAGAATGACAGTGTGATGCGGCGATGCTGAAATTCAAAGTGGTAATTGGGAGGTATAGATAGTTCAGGAAGGTGAGTAATAATATGAGATAGGGAGGGACATTCGAGACGACATCAATTACACCACGCTCGCGACGACGACATATTTAGGAGATGTATATGTATCTTATCTCTCAGAGTCCCTCTTCAGACATAAGTAAATGCAGTCTCGGCTCCTCGCCGGTATCATGTGAGTGTGTGAGCGCCTATGCGACGTTCGCCCCCAGGCCGCGATGATCGCGGGTGGTTCTCAAACTAGAGGTGAGTAGATTGATTGAGTCTATGTATATATAGTACAGTACAAGAAGAATCCATATATTCCGGCGATTCTTGTTTGAGGCCCTCCACCGCGAAGAACCATGTGCGACCGGTGCTAGAAGCTTAGCAATGAATCAAACCCGAGGGAGGCGTAGCTCAACACCGCCCAAGTCACCAAAATCCCACAACATGTGGAATTCAAGCCCAGCTGCTTTCCCAAGCTTTATGAACTCATCAAGCCGACGCTCCTTGCTGTTCAACATGCACAACATGCCAAGGTCCGTATTGTATTGCATAACCCGACCGACACCGAAGTTGGGGAGAAGGGGCTCGGGAGCTTGCGTAAAGGAGCTTTCTTCATCTGGTACGCGGTTGGCTGTCTGGAGAATGTGTTCGTCTGAGAAATAACCAAGGTTAAATTCCTGTGGGTTAATTGATGCGAAGAAATACGGACGGATCAGGACGCGACTATTTTGGCCCATCGCCTTCCTGATGTTGGTAAGTATTGTGATTGCCTCTGCATCAGGCCAGTCATGACTTGTGTTATAATCTATTAGAATGGTCATGGGTAACTCCAACAATAAGAACGTACATGATGTTTTTCAGCTAAGGTTGTAGAGAGAGGGTTAGTTAATTGGCAGTTCGATGTTTGTTTGTTTGGAATTTTTTCACAAAGTAGACATCACAATTGACAATGGGGGATTCCTTGAAGAAATCAAATGCCCTGAATTCGATGCGATTCTTCTCGATTGCCTCAGGGCATTCTTTGGGCCAGATCTCGTTCTTTGCTTGTTTGATCCGCTCGGGGAGGTCTTGCAGTTTGAATCTGAGATTCGGGTATGCCTTCGCAAGTTGGATAGAAATGTGTCCAACACCTCCGCCAATGTCGTTGACAACCGTTCCATCGGGCATTTCATGCCACGGAAAATCTGCCCACCACAAACCGTCAATGATTCGGAACATGACGAATATTGAGAGCTACCTTTCGTGACCCCAAGCGCCCCGTTTGCAGCACTGAGCCCTATAATGCCTCGGCCAAAACGCGCACCCAGTTCAGCTCCCTTTTCGCTGTCCTTCTGTTGGATCGTGTTACAAGAGACTCGAATATACTGGAAGTGCTTACTCCTTCGTAGTACACGAAGAGGGGACCTGGATACCCAGTCTGTTTATTGAATGCTGATTGGTGGTGTGCGCTCGACTTGCCCCACTCGGGGTCCGAGAGTGTCTCATACAAGTAGCCGGCCGCCTTGTAGTGCTCGTCCACGCTGGAAACCGTGTCAGTTGTCGCATACCAAAGCTCAATAAGGTGCTTACAGATGAAGACCTCCGCTCGCAAATGGGTCCGAACTCTGTAACTGTATGCTCAGACGATTGTTGGCGAAGACATCGGCAGAAACTGTCACTAGATATTAAGCATCGAAATTGTACCGGTACCGTATTGGTGGAACAGACCTTCAGTGAAAATGTGGTGGGTACATAACAAACGTAGCACACGTCCTAATTTGTTGGCTTCAATCCCGGTTTCCTCGCTGATTTTCTCGATGGGCATCCCATTCGGGTCGGTACCGATCACGTCGACCACTTTGGCATTGAGGACAACATTGATGCACACTGACACGTAATGCTGCAAACAAAACCATTTAGTCGAGTGGACAGAATAAATGAGTATGATGCACAATCAAAAATTTCTAGAGTATACGCAAGAAGCTAAGCCGTTCGTCCGTGGAGCGGAACTCGGAAAAGTTACACACGTTGAGCAAGTTATGGTTAGGGCGCGTAAGCAATGCACAGAGCTGAGCGCACGCTCCTTCGAGTATTCGTGTAGCAGCCCTGAGCTCCGGTGCGGGGAGCTCGGTATCCAATGGATGTGGCTCCAGGTCAGTGAGAGATGGAACATAAGGCTTTGAGCTCCTTTCATAGTAAGACTCAATGATGCCAGCGGAGTTGGCGATCATCGAGACGAGGGAAGAGACCTCGCTTTTCTTGATCGGTGCACTCGACATGGTCCTGGGGACGCGAAGAACTACCGAGAACGGTTGCTGGCTTTATATAGCTGGGTGTGACGTGGAGACGCTCATTCCTATACTATGTAGTCAGCTCACAACGCTCGGCGCTGTGCGTACCCTACTAGCCTTTAAAAAGTCTCATCGCTATCTATTGACAGTCTTCCGTTATCCGGTTCCTTGCAGCCCTGGATAGTGGGAACAAAGTTACACCTGATCTCCTCTGTTCTCGAAGTTTGATTAACCATCAATGATGGTGCGCGATGGTCTCGGGCTTAGCCTCTGATGAGGATGAGGGATGTCCGTACAAGCCCCCCCCCCCCCCCACTTCTCGCGTACCTCATTGGAATCCTTTGCAATTCCATCCCTTCACGTCGAGTTTATGTTTGAGAATTTCAACTGAAAAATTGGGGATGGAGATAATAGGCGCGTGAAGATCATTGACAGGATAGCCCAGGTGGAACCTTAAGCTTCGGGCCTTCAATGCTCCGGTCATGTGGCGGGCGACATAAGCAACTAGAACCTTGATTAGTATCTGCGAATTTTACGCATAAGTCACTTGGGTCGAATCAATGCAGAGTTTTCCCAAATGTATGTACGCTTGGAGACTGGTAGGCTTATGAATGCCAAGCACTAGGCCGAGAGCGCAAGTGGTGGCAAAGGGCAGCAAGCGACCTCAATCCTGCCCCCTTTCCTCTGCGTGGCAGCTACTTCGGCTCCCGTACTTGTAGTTATCTCCAACGCCACAGCATCCCCATTTGCATCCCAGACTCCTAATGGTCCAAAGATAACCCTCTAATCATGTCTCTTGATCTTCGCCCTCCTTAGCTCCGTCTCTCGAGCGGGCCCACTGATATATGTTCGTCGGACTCTGCTTTCGATCGATATCATAGGTAGTCACAGTCAGATGTGACTTACTTATCCTATTTTACTGATGTGTGCTCGCCCCTGGAGGGGGCGGGTGGGGAAAGGAGATGTCCAATTCAGAGCTTCCAAAGTCGAGGGAAAGAAGCCCTTAGCGCTCTCAGTCCTAACTCTTTCACGGCTATGTCCACGAACACTGAGCGCCCTCAGTCTGCTCGATGGGCTGAGCATACTTTGCGATATCCCACCATAGCCTTTGAATGTCTTGGGCGTTAAAGTGGGACATTAGAGCCCAATGAATGCAACGTCCATGATTGCGATGCGGGGTCCAAGAATCGCAGTGGTGCTTAGTAGCGGTCATTTGGACAAATCGGTTTCCGAGCAAGATTAGGACCATGAATGCTATCATCAAACCCATTTCAAACGACGAGTCTGGCACCCAAGGATTAGAGTGCAGTGTATATACCACTCACCAAACAAGCCATATTGCAGGGATTGTTAGTAGTACTCAGGTGTTCCGGAGAATCAAGTTCCTCCTGGAAGTATCCATCCATGAGCAAAGCCCAAAAGCTTCCCTGAGAGTGAACCTTGAAGATGAATCCTATTGGCTCGTAGCAACTGAATCACTTTGAAATTCTGATGATTGTCACTTAGCACAAGTCAATGCAACTCTACTCATGTGGTCAAGTTTACAATACAAAACATGATTTTCTGTCATTTTTTTGATGTTTGTACAGTACAGCAGCTTGCTCATACCCCCCTGTTATGATCCTTGCTCCTTTTGTATCTGAAGATAACTGGAGAATGTTAGGGGAGTAAGGGGCCAGAACCAATTTGATATTTGAGTGCCAATTGTAATTGGTACCTATGCTACTTATATACAGCAATGGTCTGTGCACAGACTGGGTAGGAGGGGTGTAGGAGGGAATTCCGAGCACTGGGGTGCTGGGGGACAGATTTCTGGGTCCAGGGAAGCTGGAAATTGGATTTCCAGATGCAGGAGGGCTGGGAGTCGGATTTCTGAGCATTGGGAGGCCAGGAATTGCATTTCCAAACACAGAGGGGCTGGGGATTGCATTTCTGAATGCAGGGAGTCTGGGGATCAGAATTCCAAATCTGAGGTTGTGAGCAATGACCTGGAGTTCCCCTTACAGGGAGGTCACAAGATGAGGATAATAATGAGGTGGATGTGGCAGGTGTGGCAGATAGGGTAGGGCAGCAAGGCAGGGAGGAATAGGAGCAGAGAAGGAAAATGGGGGGGGCAACCCTTGTGTTTGGTGTCTTAAACTGAAGCAGCCATGCCACCCATCTGACAATGGGTATATGCGCTCTGGACAGATTGTGTGGCTTACAAGTTTACAGAGTGTGGTGTGACAAGGTGCATTTCATGTGTACAAGCAAAAAGGAAGTGTGAATCTGCAATGGACTTCAGATCAGAAGATCAAATGGCTGAGGCTGTTCTCAATCAGGTCCCTCAGTACCAGCCAAAGCCCTCACTTTTGGCTCCTGCAGAAGCTTCTACCCCCATTACTGAATCAGAACTCAGTACTTGCAGGAGCAATGGAGGGTGTTCTAAGTTACAGGGTGAACAATTACAAACTTGGGGGTAAGCTAACTCAAGAGGCTAGTGAGTCAAAATCTCAGGTCACATATTACCAAAAATCTAATACAAAGGTCTGCAGACACTGTCCTGGACAATGACTCTGAAAGGATTGAGCTATCTGAGGAGTATTTCAGATATCAGATGGCTCTTGAAGAGTACTGCTTGAGTGACCAGAGGCTCCATGAAGTTTTATTTGGTACTGAATTGTAATATCACCTATGGTCTTGGTTGGTCCATTCTTTTGGAAGTCAACTGTGTGAAGTAAGCAATCAGTAGCTAAAGAAATAAGTGAATATGAAAGTCAGTTCACCCGGTTGAGCTGCCACTGACCTTTCTTGACTATTCTAGCTAGATGACTTCACACATGCACATATAGATATATTCTACTAGTCTAATGACTTGAATCTCTTGAGTGCTCCAGCTGCTGTTCAGTCAGTCAAGCAGCTGGATGACTTCACACATCCATGTATAGATATATTCTGAAGAATATACTCACAAGTCAATTGCTTGGCTCTCTTGATATACCTTTATGACTTTCATATTCACTTATTTCTTTAGCTACTGATTGCTTACTTCACACAGTTGACTTCCAAAAGAATGGGCCAACCAAGACCATAGGTGATATTACAATTCAGTACCAAATAAAACTTCATGGAGCCTCTGGTCACTCAAGCAGTACTCTTCAAGAGCCATCTGATATCTGAAATACTCCTCAGATAGCTCAATCCTTTCAGAGTCATTGTCCAGGACAGTGTCTGCAGACCTTTGTATTAGATTTTTGGTAATATGTGACCTGAGATTTTGACTCACTAGCCTCTTGAGTTAGCTTACCCCCAAGTTTGTAATTGTTCACCCTGTAACTTAGAACACCCTCCATTGCTCCTGCAATACTGAGTTCTGATTCAGTAATGGGGGTAGAAGCTTCTGCAGGAGCCAAAAGTGAGGGCTTTGGCTGGTACTGAGGGACCTGATTGAGAACAGCCTCAGCCATTTGATCTTCTGATCTGAAGTCCATTGCAGATTCACACTTCCTTTTTGCTTGTACACATGAAATGCACCTTGTCACACCACACCCTGTAAACTTGTAAGCCACACAATCTGTCCAGAGCACATATACCCATTGTCAGATGGGTGGTATGGCTGCTTCACTTTAAGACACCAAACACAAGGGTTGCCCCCCCCATTTTCCTTCTCTACTCCCATACCTCCCTGCCTTGCTGCCCTGCCCTATCCACCACACCCACCACATCCACCTTGTTATTATCCTCATCTTGTGACCTCCCCATGTTTTGCTTTGAAGGGCCAGGCAAGGTTATGGTGGGCAACTGCACCTGGTCTTGCTGCTTGAGTTTGGTCACCAAGTGCCAAACCTGATCAGCTAACTCAGGGTGCATCTCAAAAATGCTATTGAGCTCAAGATCAAGAGGGGAGGACATAGTAGATGTGGGCTTGTGAAGATTGAAGTTGGCAATTCTGTTCCTTATATGATTTCCTGCCTGTGGCACCCTGTGTTATCAGAAGTCTTATCAGAAGGACAGTTATTTTTAGCTTATATTCCCATGTCACTATGAAACCATCAGTAGTGTACATCAGAAGGACTATTCTTAGTATATGCCTCATGTTTCTTATCTCTGACTCATAGTTACTCTGGTCCGGACTATGATAGTAGGAGTACAGCCACACTTAGAAGTATATAAGGATACAGTACAATACCTTGTATCCTTATCTTAGTGTTATAAAGTTCTTGCCTCCTATACCTCTTTGCCTCTAAACCGGCTGGACTATAGTGCTCCAGTTGTCTCCAAGTCACACCTAGTAGGACAGGACCAAGTCTGTATAGACATCCTGTGTTGAACCCTGTGCTACTCAAGAGCAAACCCCTAACCTGGGTAACAAAACACTAAGATACTCTGCTGCTTATCTCTTGCTCACCTTCTACTCTGCTCTGCTCTGCCGACGTACTGAATGCGTCAAGGTACTCTGGTTGTTCAAAACGATGTGCGAAAGAAAACTGCCTCTCTGTGTAGCCATCGCTACATCCCTCAACCTCTCCCTGCCAGAAGACCTGGCTTACCTACTCATATTTGTCTTCACCTCCACTGCCACCCTCATCGCCTACTGAATAATCACCCTAGAACTCGAATGCATCATGTGCCCTTGCCACTATTGTGTTGTCAGATTGTGGAACCTGTATTCAGGAATCTCCATCATCGCAACCCAATTTTTCATTCTTCTAGCGATAATCGATCGCTGACAACTGCCACCATGCCTCCAAAGAAGTTCTCAGCCTGAGAAACTCCATCACCTCCTCCCAAATTGAGAAGTAGAATCTCAGGATCAGGAACCTAAAATCCAGATCCCAGAAGAAATCCTATCCCCACACAAACACCGTCCCCATTTTATCCCCCATCCCCATTCAATTCACCCACTCCAAGTACATCAACATGTACTCAAACAAGTTTTGCTGAAGAACTAGTAGAACAACAAAGAATACAACATGAAAAAGAATTAAAAGAACACTACAAACAAGAAGAAAAGAATTGCAAAAGAGCTGAAGAATATCGTGCCAAAGTAGACCTATTAAACGATTACAAACTTCAAAAACTCGAATATGCCCTTAAGCAACCAAGAGAACTTTCCCAATCAGAAGAAAATCCACTTACATGCCACAAATACACAGTAAATCAAGGAAGAACTCCCCCAGCAGACAACGACTCAGACATCTACATCACCGACAACAACCAATCGGACCCTGATCCTCAACCACCCTGCATTATCCACATCAGTACAACCTTTAGCCCTACTGGCACCACCTGTACAACCACTGCAACCACTGCAACCACTGCCGCCACCACCTGGACAATTACAAATAATGGCTGCTGCACATACCCCAAAGGAGTTAGGACTCCTCAAACCCATCGCCTTCAATGGAACTAGAAGACTCTTTGAAGACTGGATCTTCCAATGTGAAGTCTATGTGCTTGCTAACGCAACCACATACAATACCAACCTCACCAGAACCCTGTTCATCCTCTCGATGATGCAATCAGGAGATGCCCGAGCCTGGGCCAGACAATACCTCCATGAGAGGAATGCTCAAACCCAACAAGGACAACCAATAGCCATAGAGTCATGGGACGACTTCACTGCCTGGCTTAGAGCTGACTTCACTCCGGCAGATGAACATGCATACATGCATACCAGACTTCAAACCCTGCACCAAGCAGGCAAACCGATGACTGAGTTCAACGCTCAGTTCAAAGAACTCATCCGTCAATCTGGACTTAATGAAGATCGAACCCTGATCGACCTCTATCATAAAGCAATCGATTGCCGCATTGCAATGAAGATTGACAAATCGGAGAACCCTCTGACAACCATCACTGCTTGGTATACCCTAAGCCAACAAACTCGATGACAACTTCCACAGAATCAACACCCTATACGGCACACCCAGAAACACTGTTCCCTCAAAGGAACCAATACCAACCAAACCATGGATCAAACCTGACCAAACAACAGTGTGCCCTATGCACAATTCTACCAAAGAAGCAATGCTCCACGTTTCACCCCATGAGACCCACATGCCATGGAAATAGACCATGCCACAGTAGAAGAAGGATTCGAAGATCCTTATCCTGAAATACCCCAACCAGAATATGCTGAAGAAGACTCCACTCAAGAATCATTGGAGTTAGATGCCTGTTGTCACTGGACAATAAATGAAATCATATCAGAACCAGGAATGCTTCCGATGCGGAGCTAAGGACCACTGGGTTAGTAAATGCCCACAACAACCACCAGCTAGATGCTTCCCAGGAATGCATACCTAACCCCCCTCGCCCTGTGAGAAACCCCAATCATCCTTTCCCTGGACAACAAAACACTCGTCCCTGGATTTCCAAACCAGAATGCCCAACAATCACCACAATGCAAGTACTCCCTTGCTGTCACAGAAGTCGCATCTCAGATGTGCCAAATGGTTGATGACCTCAACCCTGAACTCCAACAAGAGCTCCACTCTGCACTAGCTGAGGATCTGGAGATGCATCCATTCCAGGATTTTTAAAAAGGAACACTGTCGATCAATGTGCCCCTGCACATTCCAGAACTCAGAAGGACATTTCATACTCTCACTCCCAGAAGGACATTTTCTCGATAAATTCTGTACAATTACGACTATCCCTGAATAAACGATCCCATTTCCTACCCATTGAGATTTGGAGTGAACAGACATCAAAACCCGTGGCCATCACCACCCTGATAGACTCAGGAGCCCAAGGGAATTTCATATCCCACAAAGTCATTGAATGACATGGTTATCAAACCAAATGGCTGGACCAACCAATCCCTCTCAGCAACATTGACGGAACTGACAATCAACATGGCAAGATCCATGAATACATTAAAATCAGAACCATCATTGATGGAAGAGATTGCACGCTAGAAGCGTATAGTCACAAACAGTGGTGAAAAAGACCTCATCATCGGATTTCCCTGGTTGGAACAATACAATCCCGACATCAACTGGAAGACCAAGACATTCTCTTGGAAACCCCAAATTGATCACCAAGACTTTTCCAAACTCCTCAGAACCCTATGATGACCCGTCAAACTCAACTCCATCGCCATGGACATAATGGCTGGAAAAACCTCTCAACCTGAGGAAAACCCCGAAGAATACATCAACCTGTCAAACGTTGACCTTGACACCTTCTCTTTAGAAAGAGAAATGAACCTGATGCTTCTAACCCCATTAGAAGTAAATGCCAAAGCGACACACACCACAACGCTCCACAATGAGCAACACAATCCAACAAAATTGGCAAACCAAAAAGGAAAACAACCAGAATCAAACAAGGAACCACCCGAGATCCCTCAGAGATTTGCCCAATGGGCTAAAATATTCAATAAGAAAGCCTCTGAGTGATTCCCACCATCAAGAACATTTGATTATGAAATCAAACTAAAACCAACATTCGAAGCAAAATCAATGAAACCTTATCAAGTGGCACCTGCTGAAGAAAAGCACTAAAAGAATTCATAGACGAAAACCTCCGAAAAGGGTACATCCACCCCTCAAAATCCCCTATGGCATCACCCTTCTTCTTCATTGCCAAGAAAGGAGGAGACCTCCAACCATGCCAAGACTATCATTATCTAAACAACCATATGGTCAAAAACACCTACCCAATCCCCATGATTTCCTCTATCATGGACAAACTCAAAGGAGCTAAGTACTTCACTAAGCTTGACATCCACCTAGGATACAATAACATCAGAATCAAAGATGGCGATCAATGGAAAGCAGTGTTCAAGACTCCCATAGGTCTTTTCAAACTGACTATCATGTTTTTCAGACTTTGCAATAGTCCCGCAATGTTCCAACATATGATGGACACACTATTCTCTGAAATAATGGAGAAAGGAGGAATCATCACCTATATGGATGATATCCTAATCTATGGTAAAACCCAGGAAGAAACCAACCAACTTACAGAAAAAGTCCTGCAAATCCTGCAGGAAAATGACCTCTACCTCAAAACAGAGAAATGCAAGTTCAACAAACAATGACTCGAATATCTCGGCATGATCATCACGCCTGATGAAATCAAAATGGATCCCAGGAAAACTCAAGGGAATAGAAGACTGGCCAGTGCCAAAAACAGTCTGACACATTTGGAAATTCATCAGGATTCTGTAACTTCTACCGGAAGTTCATCCGCAGCTACTCCCACCACACCAAACCCCTTAACCAACTCCTATCCAAATCAAACAAATTTGAATGGAAAGAAGAGCAACAAAAAGCATTCGAAACACTCAAAAACGAATTCTTAAAGGAACTGGTACTCCTCATGCCTGACTCCACAAAACCCTTCGAAATAGAAGCCGATGCTTCCAAATTCGCATCAGGAGCTGTCCTGTACCAACATGACATCAACTGGAGTACGGAAACCTGTATCATTCTATTCAAAGACATTCGGACCAGTGGAACACAATTACGATATCTACAACAGGGAACTCCTCGCAATTATCCGAAGCCCTTGAATAATGGTGTCACTACCTCCTTGGCAGCCCCCATACTGTCCATATCAGAATGGACCACCAAAATCTCACATATTGGCATAAACCACAGAAAATCAACTGCTGACAAGCACGATGGGTCCAGACCCTCACTGACTACAACTTCAAGTTAGAACACGTCCCAGGATCAAAGATTCCTGCACCAGACGCTCTATCAAGATGTCCAGACCACATCCCTGATGAGGATAACAATAACTGAAGATGTCACCATGCTTCCAAACAACCTCTTTGTTGCTGCCGCTGACATAGAAGATCAAAACCTGATCACAGTACTCCCAGAACACCTCATTATCACCACCGTTAATATGGAACTCCAAGAAAGAATCACAGAATCACCCAAATATGATGCTAGAACCACCGAAGCATTCAAACACCTAAAGGAAACCCACCCTAACACCACCAATAAAGACTTCGGAAGAGTCCCGATCCCAAATGGTCCACTCCTCACGTTCCAAGAATGCATCATCATTCCAGAAGACCTCCAACTCAGATGCGATGTCATTGCAAGATACCATGACCACCCTACACATGGCCACCCTGGAGAACAGGAAACATACCGCCTTGCCAAGAAAGAAGTATATTGGCCAGGAATGTCGATGTTCATAAAGAACTATGTCAAAGGCTGTCCAGAGTGTCAGCAACACAAAATTATACGCAGACTGGATTGTGCAATGACTCAACTGATCCCACAATCATCTTCCAGATGCCCATTTGCCCAGATCTCATGGGATCTTATCACCTGGTCTACTGCCTAGCGCCGGCCATAATGCAATATTGTCCATGGTGGACCATGGCCTTATGAAGGGGGTAATTTTCATCCCAACCTCAGATTGATCAAACACCAACAACATTGGACGACTATTAATAGAAAAAGTCTTCACTAGGTTTGGATTACCCGACAAGATCATATCAGATCGAGACCCTAGATTTGCCACCAACTCCCTCCGAGAGCTAGCCAAATGCTTAAACATCCAATAAGCATTCTCAACCGCATACCATCCCCAGACAGATGGTTCTACTGAAACAATATAACCAAGAAATCGAGACCTATCTCACCATATACTGCACCAGTAACCCCCTTGACTGGTCAGAAACCCTGCCTATTGCCAAGTTTGCACACAACTCCAAAATACATGCCTCAAGGCAGAAATCCCCATTTGAACTAATCATGGGATACAACCCTCCACCAATACCCATGGTAATGGAAACATCAAACTTTCCATCAGTAGATGAACACATCAGACTCCTTGATGATGCCAGAAAAGAAGCACATGCAGCACATCAACTCTCCGCTGATATTATGAAACAAAGAACCAGAAGAACTGTCAAACCCCTTGAAACACATCAAAAAGTATGGCTAGAAGCCAAGAACCTCAAACTCCTCTTCATCTCCAACAAAATATCCCCAAAAAGACTAGGACCTTTCCTTATATCAGAAGTCTTATCACCACTCACATACAAACTAAAACTTCCAATCAAATGGAAGATACATCCAGTATTCCACCAAAATCTTCTAACCCCATATACCAAAACAGAAGCATATGGATCTTACCTGACTCCACCACCACCTAGACATCATCAATGAAGAAGAAGAATATGAAATAGAAGCCATTCTAAATCACCACCGATATCGTGGAAAACTTCAATACTATGTCAAATAGGAAAGGATACTCCCACACGGAGAACAAATGGATCACCAACAAAACACTCCACACAAACACCAAAGAATACCTAACCGAGTATAAAGAAGCTCATGGAATTCTCCAGAAAAAGCAGGAACCCACCAGAACCTACCAAAGACAACTCCGCTCCCACACCAAATGTACTTAAAAGATGCCCATGAACCTCAACCTCACTCACCCCCAAATCACTCCCCCTTTCTCAACAACACCCTCCCCAACTTCCTCATCATCCTCTATCATCATCATCAACAATGCAAGTGTCGAACATACTACACTTCAGACAACTCCCATTCCAGCCCCATCTCCCAACAATCCCTCTCACACCTTCACCGCTGCATATGCCTCTCTCAGAGATGAGACCCCCAACCCCAATGCCACCCCAGAACCAACAATTGCCCTAGCCACCTCCCTTAGATACCATACAGCTAGAGTATGACCACATGGACCAGATCAGCCTTCTGACAGAGATCTGTGGGAGGCTGCCACCAATGGAGCCTTTACGACTAAATTGGAACACACTTCAATTTCAGAATATAACCGACAACTCTGGTACGACTATACCCACCATGTATGACAGACTAAGGCTCTCATTACTGCGTACAATATGCAACATGCCTGGGCAGAATCACTCAAGTGACTTCTCCACTCAAGATCAAGCCTCATGTCCGAGGTGTCAAAGAACTTACCCAAACAAGATGAGGTACATACCTTGCAGCCCCCCACCACAACCATCCCCACCACTACCATGACAACCACTGCCACAATCATTGCCACCATCCCCAGCAAGGGAAAGAAGCCTGCCAACATCAGAAATCCCTTCAGACTTCTCACCCCCACCAAGAACACCACCCACACCATCACCAATAACAACATCCCAATTTGGAACTCCCCCAACCCCATTCACACATGAACCAACCCCTGAACCACCAACAGATCAGTCTGCATCCAATGTAGACATACCGGACACTGGGCCATGGACTGCCCCCAATTTGCATGCCTCGGATGCAAACAATATGCCCCAGGGCATTACTCTTACAATTGCATCAAATATAGATATCCCCACTGTGCAACGCCTCTTGTACAACATCTTCTATCCAGGACAACCTCCATCCCCAGAAACTGCCACTGTACTCAATCTCCACAGAACTCCCACTCCCACCTTCTCTCCTGTCGTTCCCCCTTGACCAGACTCCACCGACCAACCTCAAATCGATTACTACAAGCCAAATTACTTAGCCGAATACCCAGAAGAAGGAAACTAACAAGTTGTAATGGAAAACAACTTTAGAAATGGACCTAATGTTATCAGAAGTCTTATCAGAAGGACAGTTATTTTTAGCTTATATTCCCATGTCACTATGAAACCATCAGTAGTGTACATCAGAAGGACTATTCTTAGTATATGCCTCATGTTTCTTATCTCTAACTCATAGTTACTCTGGTCCAGACTATTATAGTAGGAGTACAGCCACACTTAGAAGTATATAAGGATACAGTACAATACCTTGTATCCTTATCTTAGTGTTATAAAGTTCTTGCCTCCTATACCTCTTTGCCTCTAAACCGGCTGGAACTATAGTGCTCTGTTGTCTCCAAGTCACACCTAGTAGGACAGGACCAAGTCTGTATAGACATCCTGTGTTGAACCCTGTACTACTCAAGAGTGAACCCCTAACCCGGGTAACACCCTGGGATTCAAGTGGATCAACCACCCCAAATATTATCAGTTAGGCTCAGACTCAAGTTTTCTTCTGCAAATCCATTTTATAACTACAGCAGACACAGTAGGGTTACAGTAATGTCATAGTAGCAATGGTGGTAGGGTGCAATATGTCACAGTAGCGATGGTGGTAGGGTGCAATATGTCACAGTAGTGGTGGCGGTAGGGTGTGGTATGTCATAGCAGTGATGGTGGTAGGGTGGAGAGAACTAGACTCTTCAGCACGTGAAAGGTGCTGAAACAAAACCAAAACACAATCAAAACACAATCAAAACAGTGCTAACATGAACAAACAAAGGGGCAAGTGTGGTTGGTGAAACAACCACTGGGTGTTATGAACAGTCTGGATCGAGAGGAACAAGAACAATTATTCAACTTTACAAGATGGGTACAGGAAACCACAGACCAGTTGCGAGCACAGGAATATGAAGACAAAAAAGGGGAATATTACAACACCATGCAGGACATGGCAAGAGAAGCAGGAATGGAGATAACTCTGGAGGATATTCTGGAATACCCCGAGGATGAAGAAGATAGCCATGGATCAACCAATCCAACCTCCAATACAGATGGAAGCACCGAGAGAATGGAGAACAAGAATGGAAGAGAATCCATGGAGATAGAATTGGGAGAAGAGAATTATGAGTCAGAGGAAAGCGATGGAACATCACACAGCAGTGGAATGGAGAATGAGGACACTGACTCATTGTAATATATAAATAACAGTAGGATGCCATCAGCTAGGATGTGCATCATGGTCAAGACTGCACAGGACAAGTAGAACAGCCCAATAACCTATAACGAGTATATAGTATCTCATAGGTATATAAGGCCTGTACAAGTAGGGATTAAAGCCTCAAGCTTTAATCTTGTTAACAGCAGTTGTTAACCCTCTCTGCCTTAACTTGGCATGTTCCCTCATTATCTCATTGAGCATGATCCACTAAGCTCTGCAAGGCCAACCGTCTTGGACACCTTGTAGAGTGATTGAAGGCCATCTCCAGTTATCCTTGGATACAGAAGGAGCATGGATCATAACACTGGGCTTTGAAAACCAAGAAAGACAAGTTATATGTGAGAGAGCAAGAGAGAGAGAGAGAGAATGAGACTGAGAGGGAGTTTTTGGGTTGTATATTGACTGCCAAGCTCATAAGTGAGCTTGGAACTTTATATACAAGCAAAATATTGTACTGACTATGTTTTCTGTACCGAAACAGACCGAAAATTTTAGATATAATTATGCTAGGACAAATCTGGGGATAGTGAAGGTGAAACAGGGGAAGAATGAGAAATTTTTGTAGCTATGAGAACAGATATAAGGGAAGCTGAAGGGAACTAGTGAACAGGGTGGTGTGCAAAGCTCAGAAAGATCTAAATAAGGGAGAAAAACTTATGCTAAAGTTCAATAGTGAAAATTTATTTGTTAAGGAATGTAAGAGGTTTCAGGCAAAATGGATATGTTGCAAAATGATAACAGCTCTAATCAGCTGGGCACTCTGAGTTTCTTGATCCAGGTTCAGATTTTGGGTTCTGAGTTTGGGTTCTGAGTCCAGGTTCTGAGTCCTACAAGAGGTGGCATAGGGCAGCCTTTGCAGGTGTAGCTGCTTGCCCACCTCTACATCTCCTGGGTACTTAAGAAACTGACCTCCCAGTCAGAGTGATGGTGGGTTTGCAAGCATTCAAGAGGAGCCAAAATTGTGGGAAAGAGAGGTGGGAAGAGCATCAAAGAGTTATTGTGGGTGGGTACTGTGATATTGGCAGTGATGAGAGGAAGTGGTGAATGAGGTGGTTGAATACCTAGTCCAGCTTGATGGGAGTTAGGTCCAGAAAAGGAATCAAGCTCAAGGGATGACTGGGGAGAAAAGGGGGGTGTGGCAGTGGCCAAGTTTGTGATGTGTAACTTATCTGCTGTATGTATATCCATGCTCTCAGCAGTTATTGCTTGTTGTGATGGGTTGTCCAGGGAGGGCTCTGTGTCATAAGTAAGTTCATCTAGTGCCTCTGGCAGCAAGTCCATAAGCTTGGTGACTGGAATGGCTTGGAGATTGCAAGGGTAGTAAGGTACCAGCCAGAATGCAGCGAATCAAAGTTTGGAGATGGAACCATTGAGTTCAGCAAGAACATAGGGTTCTCCCATTGTCCTTTTGAGTACTGCAAGTGGTCCAAAGAACCTGGGCTTGGTTTTGCTACCCACATCTTTGTCATACCAGGAATTCCTGACAAGGACTAGGGACCTGGGTGAAAAATTAAAGTCTTGAATGGTGTTAGAATACTTCTTGTTAAACTGCCACATAGACTCAAAGTAAGCCTTGAGCACCATATCCACTGTGAGACCCAGGGGGTCATGAAAAACAACCTCTGATTCCAGCATAAGGTGTGGTCAATTCCTACTATAAATAGGGATATTGGTGTTGTGGATATTCACTGATAATGTAGTAATTACGCACCTTAGTGTACTTGATTACCACACGTAATGGAGGAATATCACTATATTTAAGGTCATGAGGGGCTGTGATTCACATCGAGTTTTTAAAGGATTACAACATTTGTTCAGAAGGAAACTGATGAAAATCACAACCTTTTCTGGGAAGGAAACTGAAGGGAATCACAACCCCTGTTCTGGAGGAAATCATGCTAGTTAGTCAGTGGAAGAGACGATGGTCTTAGTTGTCATTCTTGACTACAAAAGATGCTTAAGTCGAATGTTCAGGTGGTCAGCCCCCTCAGATGTGAGCATGAAAAGTGTGTAATTATTGCCTATTACTAGATCAATAGGCAACAATATATCTGTACTACTTCCTCCTCAACCTCTTCATCTTTCCACCACTTTCCATCACTTTTCTCTTCATCCCCACCAAAACCCCAGTATCCTCACCATCGACACTGCCCTCTTCCTCATCATCAGCACCATTCTCTTCATTGTCATCGGCGCCACTCCCTTCCTCATCATTGGCACTGTTCTCCTCATCATCGTCAGCACCACTCTCTCCCTCGTCATGGGCACCGTTCTCTTCCTCATCATTGGTATCCCTCTCTTCCCCAGCATCACCACCTGCCTCTCCCCCATCACTGCTTGCTCCTTCTTCACCTGCACCCTTACCACTGCTCATCCCCAGCTCTTCAAGCTCGGGAGCATTTCTGGTCCCATTTTGATCCTTGTTAGTACCCTCATGGTCCTCACCTTCCTGAACTTGGGTGCTGTCCAGAGCGCAGAGGCTTCTGTTTCTGTTGGACCTTTTGTTTTTGAGCACTGTCCTCATGATCTCCAGAGTAGCCCAGTTTCCTTCATAATGTTGAAGTTGTGGATGCTTAGCATGTACCTGTGTGGTGTATGCAGTTCACAGTCAGGATTTAGAGGTGGTTGAGAATAAACATACAATATTTATGACCTGGGCTAAGGGAAGTGGGTCTTGACGCCTCCAATCAACTTTGCGTGGTATACATGCATTGTCTAGGATATCACCAATAAATGTCTGTGACGAAAATTAGCATTGAAAGTAAAATGAGGGAAGGACTTACTCGATAGTAGTTGTAGAGCGGCTTGTTGTTCTCCAAACCCATTTTGTCTTGAAGCCTTGTAAGGCTGCCATGGGGGCGAGGGATCTGTTTCATATTTTGATCCTTGGCCTTTGAGGCACTACTTTTCTTCAACTTATCAATCTCTGCTAAACAATGTCAGTCGTATAGATAGTATGAAGAAAATAATGGACTTACCTTCTTGTTTTGCAACCTTGGCAAGCAGGGTGGCCAGGATGGCATCATTTGGGGTTTGGGTCTGTGCTTGAGGTGGTGCAGGGCATCCTGTTCTCTTTTGGTGGGGCAGGTGCCTTCCTTGTAGGTTTTTTTGTAGCTTTTGCAGGTGGCAGTGGTGGGTGTCTGTGATGATGTCGGCTGGGAGCTGGGTTTCCCACCTGTGGTGCTGATTGTCTGCCTAGCGGGCTTCTTGGAGGCACTGGTGGTTTTCTTGGTGCTGGTCATGTTCATACGCACTATGAATAAAGTGTGAGCGACTGCAGGAAGCAGTGTTCGACCATGAAATCCTTAAATACCTATCTGAACTTGTAATTGAATACCTCTTGAAGGTACGTTGGCAGGTGTACAGTGGAGGGGGCACTTGGGTGAAGGAACTTGTCATTGTCTGGCAGGTGAGCTGGGGAGCATTGGAACCAGGCAGGAACATGAGCCATGCTCGGTAAAAATGGGTCAGACATACCGGAATGAGTCTATTATCTATTACGTCTAATTCGCGTGCGTGGTGCCCTGGTGCAGTGCATCAGTGACAACATCCATGGATAACCAATGCCTACAGGCCACACATTGTACTCCCATTTGTAGTGCCCTGGTGCAATGAATCGTTGGTGGATCAAAGTCCTAAGGGATAGCAGGGTGGGAGAGAATCTGAGGCGAACAAGAGCATGTGTTTTGGCTAATATAAAATAAGGACGTAAGGAATTAGGAGGCAATAACTCACCCATATTGAATCCATTAGCTTGACTGCAGTGCTGGATTCTGCTACCACCAATGTTTGTCGCTCGGGGTGTATCCGGCTATAGGTACCACCAGTCTCACAAGTCGGCAAGCCGGGTAGCCCTTCGTCAAGCCTTTGTGCATATATAAATGAGCAGTACGATGTGTCAGTGAATCCAGTTATCACTGACAATAGTCCTTTCATCCAACACACATAGCTGTGGAGCTAGTCCTTGTCAAGGAGCTTCAATATTGTCACCTGGGTCGACAACCAAAACTGAATCATCAACCGAATTGCGTGGACCATCAGCCTGGGCCTTCAATCGAGACTCAACCATCGACTGAATCGCGTGAGCGGATGCCTGGGGTATGCGACTGCTCTAACCAACTTGCAGCATTGGGACATGGCGGGAGTTCTGCATCCCAACCTACCGGAGCTATGCTAGCAGGCTGTGAAGAATTATGTCAATGCTATCGCCCAGGCCAGTGGAAATGGTAGGAGTACCAAATGTACTTACCATGGCAATAGCTGACAATCAGGACAAGTTTCCATGCTCGCAAGGAAAGAAGACAACTGCTCCGAAAATGTGTCAGCCAAGGCAGAAGGTGAGACAGCTTGACCTACAATGCCCCACTTTGCTGAGAAGCTCCATAGTTATCAGGCAGGTGCCAGACCATTCTGTTGCAAGCGTGAACGGGGGGCACACTGGTATCAGCACACATGGGAATGCAGTCATCACTGAATCAAGAGGTGCCGATACAACCAAGACTGCAGCAGCTACAGATGGAAGCAATAGTACCATTGCTGGTAGCATAGCATCCACAAATGGTTGTAAGCGTGGGTTGGGGGAAAGTGGTGGAAGGAAATCTTGCAAGAAAAGAAAAGTGAGTAGATTGTCATAGCAGGGTTTTGTGGGAGCTAACCTTCGGAAAGATTAAAATAACCATCCGCATCAAGATTCATGAGGCAACACAGTCGCCCACAAAGGTCTCCAAGAAGTTGAGCGGGAAAGATCATGACCAGTAGAAGCAGGAGGGATATGCATATGTAGTTACAGATGTGTCCAATTGTGCC
The DNA here is from genome assembly GCA_023014365.1 of Lepiota brunneoincarnata. NCBI lineage: Eukaryota > Fungi > Basidiomycota > Agaricomycetes > Agaricales > Agaricaceae > Lepiota > Lepiota brunneoincarnata. Next base: position 3,576,637 of record JAEBUN010000002.1, on the reverse strand, counting down.
CAGTAGTCCACAACGAGAGTTGGCACTTTCAGATAAGGTCTTGATCAATCAGCAATGTCTGCTTTGCTAGTCATCACATATCCACTACGTAAGCATTTCATCCCCTTGAGGAGAGGGGAAGGCAGGTCGGGATGCGAGCACGACCGTGTCCATCAGTCGCTGGGCTTTAATCTCAAGGTGAGATAGAGGGAGAAGAGGGGCGAGAGAAGGTGGAGTAAATAATTCACTGAGTATTCGCATGACATGATCTGTCCTACTTTTATTCTACTGGTCCAAGGTATGTTTGGAGATGTGGGGCAGAAGAAAATGAGGCACAGAGAAGGTTTTTATCAACCACAATTAGACCGGAACTGGAAGGGCACGGAATAAACTACAAGGAGGGGGGAAGACAAAAAGAGATGGTAAAAATGAAGAAATTTGTGTTGGATGCATGCCTTGGTACTCATATAGTTCAGCCGCATACGTGTAAGTCGTGTTGAGCGTGAATCGAGCCAGGCTAGTGTAGTGGTGCAGGCATCACGGTACCAGTCCAAGTATGTCGAGGTGTGTTTGTGTAAGCCTGCAGATCTGGCTTACAAGAGAGTTATGTTGCCATGTAGTTTCCATCTTCCTCCAGCGTTCCTTCTTGCTACACTTAATCCTCCCAGTCAAGGCAACTTAAGACATCAGGGGTACAAGGTGCCTGTGGTCGTCTCCACTCGGCATTCTCTCAATCTCTCCCAGATTATACTATAGATCTGAAGCCACATCCTTGTGTATGATAGGTGGACGTGCCTTGCCCAAGAAGACAGGTTTCTCCGTGTGGAAATATAGTAGGCATTTCTGCACCAAATAGGTAAATGTAAGAATGATACAAGCGTACTGAGAGTCAGGCCAGAATGGTGTATGGGGGTGCAAAAATCCAAGATCTGTTTCCTTGGGATACTGTTGCATCATACTCTTCTTGTATACAGATCATCGTCACAAAGCCATGCCAGGGGAGTAGAAAGATCTTTGGAGATCCAAAGACCATCATCCCAAGGCCATAATGAGGAGCAGAGGTCTTCGGAGATCCAAAGACCGCTACAACTCTAAAGACGAGTGTAGGTTGTTGGGTTGTTCCAACGATTGAGTCGAAGTTACAGCGATGAGGTGTTGGCATACTCACCGTTAGCATCACATGACGAGAAATTTGTTGGAGGTCAGGTGATGTACCTGATCTGTCGATGCTGTGATCCGTTAGAGTCCCAAGCAACCACCACCACAGCTTCCCCCCAAGTCGGCAACCGCGGGCACACGTTAGCGTAAGTCAAGAAACCACTCCTCATTTTATTTGACTAATTTCTTAATAGGTATCACTGCTTCACCTGACACCCTAAGCTTGGAACCCTTGTCTGAGGATCTCCTCGGACGTGCAGTTCAAGTCAACACCAGAGCTTTCATCTGAGGATCTCCCTGGACGAAGAGTTTGAAATATTTCTACCAGTGTTTGTCTGAGGATCTCCTTGGACATTGTCTGGCAGGATATCCATCATGTCAGGATGAGTCACCATCATGAATGGTGACACCTTCTATTCACCCAACAGCCAGCGCGACCTCACACTGGTGGAGGATAATACATATGAGGGCTTTCGTACATTTGTGCTAGGTACCTCGACAGCTGACAATTTCCAGCAACCACGATGGTGGACTGCACAAACAGAGTGGTTGAGCTGCATCCCCACCATGCCTGTGGCTTACAGTGGTGTATTGGTAGAGTCGCTGGCTCATATCCCACAGAAATTTACCCACACAAACCCAGATGGATTCAGCTTGCCAGAACGGGTTGTTTCGCAGTGGCTAGCGATCAAGAAGAGTCTGGATGAGGTCATAGGAATTCTGAAGGCCAAGAATGGCCTGAGTTTTGTTCGTCCGTTTGCCCCTTCTAGTTTCGGGTATCACGAAAAAACATGGCACGGAATCGTGCGCACGGCATCTTGCTACCAAAGCACACGACTGGTTTAGTATTTGGCTAGGCTTACTTCACTGGCAAATCCACAAGATTGTTGACCCTGGCTATCATGAGGGAATCACACCCACAAAATGGGTTGTTCAGGTTGCAATGGCATGCAAGTTCAATCAGGCGCTGCTCGATAGCCTCCGGATGGCACCTCTGTTGCAGAGATACTGGGTTATAAACCGAGCAGGCATGATTCTCCATCTCCCGCCCCAGCCATCGCAGCCAAGTCCTGCATATTTCGTGAATATCAGTGTCCCTGTATGGTACCGTTGGAGTCTTACAACAGATCCCTCATATCCTGCACCAAGTGCCCATGAACTTCAGCTGGTGACCACTTGGATTGCAAGACCACCTCACTTCCCTGCTACTAACCACTGGCCGCTCATCGCATTTTCTGATGTACCCTGTGAACGGCCACTCCCATCTTCCGACGTTGACACTGGTGATGAGTTTATGCCATGGGAATCAGACTCTTTCCAACCACAACCACCAGATGACAATTACAATATGGAAATCGATGAGCCCACAGATGGAAGCTTACCGGACGCTCGTGTGTACCTCTCCAAGGGAGGAACGGTGAGAATGGAGTGCACCAAGTCCGGGAGAAATATTTGGGAACCATTCTTCCAAGAATGTGCGGCCGCTGTTGCTAAGCATAAAGAAAGAGGAACTCCACTAGATCGTCAAAAATGGGAGAACCGAGAGAGGAACCCACCCACTACTAGTGCACCTGTCTTTGTCTGGGATTGGGATTTTGATGATCCCACCAAGTTTACATGACAACTTGTGAGGAGAGATGAACGAGAGAGTACGCTTGTGGAATACAGCCCAGAGCAGAAACAATATGACGCTGTTTTCAATGAGTGGTACTGTTGCACAGAGTGGGGGAAGGATAAGGAGGATAGTGATGACAAAGACATGCATGAAATCCAGGAGATTGCTGTGAGCCCAGTTGAGATGCTTTGGAGGGGGGGAGACCAAAGTCAGGCTCCTGTGAGCACAGCCAAAATTCCTTGGGGGAGGTGCTGGAAGTTGAGCAGTCTACGCAACTCGCTCCTGTATCAACACATCTGGCAGACAGTGACCAATTTGTAGCCATGTTAGAGCCGGTGCGGGTCGGGACCGAGGCGGAGGGTCGGGGTGGTAACCTTGATATAAGGTAACTGGGGGACAGGGCAAAGTCAGTACGTAGACTTCAGGACCGAGGCGGAGTACGTTGGGCGGGGGGTTGGACTTGCGGCCTCAGCGTATGTGCTGTGCCCTCCTACTGTCCTAGTCCGTATTTCAGGAAGTCGGGGCCGAAGCGGAGCGAGGCAGAAGAGAGGAGAGGATAGAGAACAGGGAGCTGGTCCGCTGCTCGATTTGATTATCAGACTAAGGAGTACAAGCCAAGTACCTACAGTATATATACTACTGGCCTTACAAACTATGACTCGTACTGATTACGTGCGGAGCGAAGCAGAGGCCGATATAGTTACAACGGATTACGAATGGAATGGAAACTGGTACAGGTATGGAGACCGATAACGTATCTTGACTACGGATGGGAAATGGAGACTGGAACTAGAGACACCGAGGGTCAGGTGACCACGGCACGTGTGGAGGTGATCGCGTGATCGGGGCAGTGGGTTGCGGTCGGAGCAAGTCGGGGCCGAGTCGGAGGGCAGAGGGTTGTTGTGTGGAGCACACGTGGAATCAAGAAGCCGAAGTTTAAGTGATTAGACTCTGAGTTGGCATGGATATGACAAGCCAACAATTTGCGGTGTGCGACTTTGGAGATCCTTTATACCCAGTTCGGCTTCACAGTCCCTGCAGACCTGAGTGAGAACAACGCCATGGTTGGACCTGTGAATGGGAGGAGCTTGATTCACACTTTGGGGATTACATGGACACCTTTGGAGAGTCTGTTTTTGGTTCCCATTATCAGTCCTTGCTCAATACTCTCATCCCTGACACAAGTCATCCCATGTTCTTTTTCTCCGATGAGCGCGACATCACCCTTGGTCTTTCAACGGACGGCTTCACTCCATTCAAACAGCGTGATAAGACATGCTGGCCCATCCTCCTTGTCAATTACAATCTACCCCCCGAAGTACGTTTTCAGAAACATTACCACATTCATGTTGGTACAGTCCCAGGTCTGAAAAAGCCTTGGGATTGGGATTCGTTCTGCTGGCCACTTGCTCAAGAACTCATTCAGCTCGAAATAGGCAGTCAAAGCTTTCGATGCCATCAGTCAATCGTTATTCTTGCTTCATGCCTATCTCATCGTAGCATTTGGTGACATTCCGGCCATGGCTCTGATCACACACATGAAAGGGCAGAATGGTATTAGTCCGTGCCATATCTGCAACATCAAAGGGATACACTCACACTCTCGCACTTACTACATCCCTCTTTCGACGAGATAAGCTTCCTGAAGCAAATCCCCTTCAATACAACCCGTCCAACCTCCCCATTCGCACTCACAAGGAGTTTTTAGAGCAAGCCCGCGCTGTGGAAATGGCCCCCAGTAACACCGTACATGAGGAACTCACCAAACAATATGGCATCAAAGGGATACCAATCCTCAGTACCATATCCTCGCTCTCATTCCCATCTTCATTCCCATTCGACTTCATGCACCTCATTTGGGAAAATTTGATCCCTAACCTCATTCTGTTCTGGACTTGCAAGTTCAAGGACCTAGATCACCAGGGCAAAGGCTATGCTATTGCAACTGCAAATCTGGAATGAAATCGGCGCAGCTACAGCAACATGTGGCGCAACAATTCCAGCAGCTTTTGGAGCTTCAGTACCCAACATTGCAACTAAACAGTCACAAATGACTGCTGAGATGTATGCCATTTGGACACTTTATATTGCTCCAGTTGTGCTTCGTGGCAGGTTCACAAACGTGAAGTACTATGACCACTTCATGCAGCTTGTCGAACTTTTGAAGCTCTGCTTGTTGTTTGAGCTCATGGAAGAGAACTTGAAACAGATTGATGAGGGTTTCAAGTCTTGGGTTCAGATGTATGAAAAGTGAGTATCTGCCTTCTACGTTGTGCTCTTATACTTAAATCAATGTAGGCTATACTATCAAAATAACCCTGTTCGACTCTCTGCTTGTCCTCTGACCCTCCATGCCATTCTTCATATTGCATGGGGTATCCAGGTGGCGGGTCCTGTCTGGACGTATTGGGCATTTCCTATGGAGTGTCATTGTAACACTCTGCTTCCATCGATCAGAAGTAGACACTACCCTTACGAATCCATCAACACCTTTGTTGCGGTGACTGCACAACTAGATCAAATACGATTATTATACTGATCTTTACGAAAGTGCTATCTTTGGATCCTGACAAGAAGAAAGCGGACCAAATTGTTCATGATTTATGTATGTTCAACCTGTCATCTTGTCATTGTCGCTTAATCACTTGCTTGCAAACAGACCCCCTCTACATGTTTTCCTGCCCCACGACAGTGTGAGGCCCTACCCCCACCCATATATAACAAAGTTCTAGCTTCTTTAGTGACACGCTTTGATGTCACAAAGCAAGCTATTCAATCCATCATAAAACAAGATCAGCCTGTCGTCCAGTATGGCAGAGTAACTCGTCTTGAAGGAGGTGATCTCATGATTGCCCATGACTTAGTTGGGAAGAGAGAGGACAGTCGGGATGCATCCTTTGTGCAAGTTGAGTGCTATGCCCCTTCCTGCATATGGTATCTGAATGTTCTTCATTCCAGTATACTCAACTTGTGGATCAGCATGCTCACCGAAAGAGAAGAACACCAGAATTCAGGCCATGTGATTTCTTTGGCCAACTAAAGCGTATCCTAGTTCTGGAACTCCCATCCGCACCACAACTCGACTTAGCCATGCCAACAACCGTTATTCTGGCACTTATTCGTGGTGTCAAGGCAACACAGAAGAGTGGCATTTATTATTACAGTAATAAGGATTGTGGTGTTGATGAAGTTGTCGATCTAAGTACAGTGCAGTGTGTTGTTGGAAGGATATTAGACAGGGGTGTGTGGGCCATTGTAGATTGAAGCCCTGATATGGAGATCCAGGTGGATTAAGGCTCCAATCGTGTTGATTTGCAAACCATTCAAGTCCGCCATTACAGGCCAGTAGCTACGTACTTGGTGTCTCTCAGATATCTTGGATGAGTAATTCAAGTGGACAATTTGCGCAGCTGCTGCCTTGGCCTTGATCTCATCCGAGGTGATGAAGGTGATAGGAGAGAGGAAACCTGAGTGCATTAGCAGTGTCGTCAGTCCTGTGAAGGTGCTTCTTCCACAGTCCTCTCCGAGTTACAGGAACAGCTCACTTCCATCAAATCTGCAAGGGCAGTTGATGCCGCCCATCTGGCCATGGATATGGAGGCAGAGCAGGCCAAAGCTGCAAAGCTGCAGGCCAACCATGTTGCCCTTTCTCATGACCTTGCTACTGCATGATCGCAAGAACTTAATCAATGCCGAGAGCTTGTTAATGCCTCTGACAAGATCGAGAACCTCAAAAAGCAGCATGCTTGTGAAATTATGGACATCGAAATGGACCTCAAGAAGCAAGAATGAGAACTACGTGATGCCAACAAAGATCTACAATTATGCAAAAGCGACCTTGAATGTGAACGCGGAAATGTCTCCACCCTTAAAGCCATCCTATCGCAACAGTCGACCGCTCATATTACCCTCACTACACAAGTCCAGGCACTACAAACCAAAAACATTCTGTGATGAGGTGAGCGCGTTATGACCAGCATATAGTGAAAGTCACTATTTGCAGAGAAACGGGCAACAAAGGCACCTATATAGTGAAGACCCGGTTGATGAGTTGTTCAATTCAACTGAAATTGCTTGTAGATCATCCAAAAAATGCCAAAAAATACATCAAGATATAATGATACAATTTTATAGATCGCCCTGACAGTTCACCAGTCATAACATGCCACCTCGTCCAGACTCTTTCCCCCGACCCTCCATCTTCCTCCATTTGCGAAAAGCTGCGCCCCTGGCGACGCGCCATTGTGTCCATAAAGATGGAATGTCGCGACGGCGTGCTCGTTGTTGAACACCCACACTGTCCAGTGGCAGCGGCTATCAGTATCCGAGCTATGTTTTTCACCCCTAAACCTCCCTCTTTTGTCAGCTATCTAATTTATTTCATCGAATACTCACATCAGGACCCAATCCACATTCCTATCTCCAAGAACTTGCGAAAGTTTGTCCCTGAAGTCCGCTACTGCCCTTTCCAGCACCTGTCTTGCTCATTTCCTCTCCCCTCCACTCGGGTTCACCTTTGCGCATGGATTGCGTGAATAAATATAATAATACATGTGGTTGGGAGCTGTGATAGCGACTGAGGGTGGGTGTAATGATGGCAGTTGAGGGCAGGTGTGATGATGGCGGCTGAGGGCAGGGTGTGATGATGGCGGTTGGGGGCAGGTGTGGTGATGGATGCAATGTTGATGCAAACACACGTGACAGTGACGAGGTCATGCTTTATTTTTACTCACTCCATCCTAACTTGAAACTTGAGAATGATTATAATTTGGATATAAAGGTACAGCTCCGGTTTTTTTTTTACAACACGTCCGCACCTTGTTCATCAAATGCTCCACTCCATTGTCAGGGTTGGTATTTGTTGACAAATAACAACTGACAATGACGACTATGGGCTGTGGCCAAACAGATGCCCGAATACTGCTAATATTTCATCTAACCCACCAGCTTGCCAAACAGGATGAGTGCTATAAGTAGATCCTTCTCTCCTGCTGACGACATAAAACCTCCAGTATCATATTCCAATACTTAATATCCATGTTTACCAATGAAAAGCGATCTTACTAAAACTGTTGCGCTTTCCTAAGGCCTGAAAAACAATAATATGTATGGTATACCCTATTCCCCCCCTTTGAGGTGTTTTTACCACTCCTCTGGACCACCATATATTACATCGTTATACCCATGACATTATCTGGCATAAATATCGAGACTTACTGTTGAAAATGACCTTACCAAAAATGTCGTTTTTTCCTACATCTTGAGAAACAACACTATCTGTAACTATTTACACACTTCACTCTTTAATGTCATATTTTACAACCCCTAGGGTCTCACAGTGATCTTTAACCTTTGCAAGGTCCTGTGGCCGCTTCTGGAGCTGAATTGCCCAGGTGGCAAGGAGATCAGTGGTTGAGAGAGACCTGGTGAGATTGGTTGCAAGGTATGTTGCTTCTGCAAGGTTGAAAGGGAGGAGGGGTTCAAGGCCATGTGCAATATAGTGGGGAGTAATACCCTGTAGATTTCTGAATGGAAATTTGCTCAGCCCAGATAATGGAGGGTGCGACAGCTGTCCATCTTTTTTCTTCACCCTCAGCTGCCTTTACCAAAGCTTCCTGGACATCAAAATGCTATCTCTCCACTGGTCTGTTCGCTTGAGAGTTATAGGATGAGATGCGAATATGATTGATCTTGTATTTTTGGGCAAGGAATTCGGTTGCTTGAATAAATGCTGGACCATTATCTGTAACAATTTCTTCAATGGCACCCCATCTGCAGAGGATATCTTCAAATATAAAGCTTCCTAACATTTGGGTGTTCTTGAGGTAGAGCATTCGCCATTCAGGATATGAGGATAGGGAGCATTGTGTGTGAACAATATAGTGGTAGCCATTGGACTTAGGCATGAACATCATGTCAATATACACTTTCTGGAACAGTGTGAATGGGGTAGGGACAGATGGTGGGATCACTGATCCCTTCTTGACCTCTTACCACCACCACTGTTTTTTGAAAGCTTGTGTGGCAGTCTTTGGACCCTCTAGGGACCTTCTTCAGCATGTCTATGCCCTCTTCACCAACCCCTGGTGCTCTTTTTCCCCCTCCCTCCTCTCCCTCACTCCCTGGACCCACAACCCCTCCTGATAATGTGGCACTTTTTCCTTCCCTCCCTCAGCCTGTCTCAACTGGGGACCCTAGGCCTTTTAAGAGGTCTAGGAACCTCTTTGAGAATCCTGAGTTTCAGGCCTCTGTCCCCTCTAGTCAGCTCTCTACAGCTGATTCTCCTACCACCCCCAAGGCTGTCCTGTCTCTGCCCCCTGCCTCTCCTAATCCCTTTGTGGTGGGCCAGGGCACTCTTCCTAGTCTGTCTGGCTCCTCCAGTATCCCTTGGGATGGTTCTGCCCCCCTCCCTGCCCCTCTTCCCCCCCAGCTACCTGCAGGTAGCCCCCTGGTCCATTCTCAGTCTACCTGCCCATCCTCTCTCCCTGGCTGCTCCCCTACCCCCCCTGTACTTGTACAGGCTGTCTCATCTGGTCCCTCTGGTCCCTCTGGGTCCTTCCTGGATGTCTCTGTCCCTGATTTGGTCTCTGGTTCTGTCTCTGGCTTGGTCTCTAGCTCTCTTCCTGGCTCTGGCTCTCATCCCTCCACTCCCTGCCCCTCCTGGGCTGACATTCCTGCTCCTTCTGCTCCTCCTGGCACTCCCTGGAGCCAGATGGTCCCTCTCTCCATACCCTGTCTCCCTTCCTGGTCTGGATAGCACCTTTGAGGATGACTCAAGGGCTGCTGAATTCTCTCTGGCTGCTATTGCTTCTTGGTTCTCTGCTCATAAGGCTAGGCTTTTGACCTCTTCTGGCTTCTCCTCTCTTTCTGGCCTGGATCCACTGCTTCAGGTGGTGGTGGAGTTGGGACTGGATGGTAAGTTGATGGATAGGTTGAACCATTTAGTAACCAGGCATCGCGCTCTTCTAGGGGGTGATTTGGTGTCTTCTCACTCTCTGACTCAAGCCCCAGGGCTTGACTTGTCAACTCCTGGTGTGGGAGGCCCTGTGCCTCCCACTGCAAGTCTGGGTACTAGGTTGTTCATCCTCACCTCCCTGAGTGTCCCCCTGGCCAACAAGCTGGATCAGCACAGGAGCAAACTGCATAAGTGGAGGCCTGCTAAGGCTATACCTGCTCCTGCTGCTGCACCTTGTGCCGCTGGGGCTCCATCATCTGGTCTACTGGCAACAGGTGGTTTACTATCTGTTGTACCTCCTTTGGCAGGTGGTTTGCCATCTGCCAGAACACCTTCTGCTAGCCTCTCTTCTTCTCTTCCCCCTCCTCCTCCCTTGGCTACTCAGCCCCAGGTTCCCTCTGGTTCCTATGCTTCAGTTGCTGCTTCTTCTGGCAGTAATAGGCCCTCTGCCCTGGCTATTGCTTGCACCTTCCCTCATCTCTCTGATCATGAGATTGAGTGCATGGTTTCTGCTTTGCAGTACCCTCCTCCCCCTCCCAAGGCTACCTCCCCTTCCCATCTTACCAGGGTGGGTAAGCTGATTGCTGGCACACCTGTACCTCCAGCCCCATCCTGTCCTCCCCTTAGGTCCACCACCAGAGGGCCAACTCACAGACAGCTCCTGGCTACCTTTGAGTATACTCAGGTCAGGCCTCCTACCATTGCAGACATTGTCCTGGCGATAAATTGGGGTCTCATACATGTCTCCTCCCAACTCTGTGCCTCATCTGCTACATGATCCTCCTATCATGGCCCTGAAGGCTCAGTGGCCACCATCTCTCTTGCTACAACTGGGGTTCCTGCCCAGCTTGACATTGATACTGTAGTGCGGTTCCTTCCCCATGTCCCATCCATTACCAAGGCTCTGAATGTATGCCTCCCCCACTCCAGGTCTTATCTGAAGCTGGTTGATGTTCCCTGTACTGAGGGCCCTACCTCTTATCCTGCCATCCATGATGCAGTTACTACTGCCTTTGCAACATGTCCCTTGGCTTCCCACCTCCAGCTTGTTGGCCCCCCCTGCCCAGTGCATAACTCCTGCTCTGCAGACTCTGCTACAGTCTGGTTTGAGATCTGGGATTCTCAGGCTGGGTCAAATGCAGCTGCTGTCAACCTCCAGAGTGTATTTATTGGAGACACTCTCTGTTGTATTTGACATGCCCAAGCTCATCCTGGTGTACCTCAGTGCAACCATTGCTGGGCCTGGGGCCACTCTGGTAAAGTCTGCCACAAGGAAGCAGCTACTTGTCCCTGGTGCATAGGCCCCCACCAGGAGTCCAACCACTGTGCAGTTGCACAGTGCTGTCAACCCAGACCCAAGGCCTCCCCTCCTGTCCTTGGTACCCCCAGGGATCAACCATGCCCTCATGCTTCCAAGTGCTGCAACTGCAGTGGTGCTCATGCTGCTAATGACTGATGCTGCCCCTTCTGGCATAACCGGTTCAACCCAGACTGGATCTCTAGATGCACTACCCACTGGGCTTCCTTGAAGTCTGAGGTCAGGGCTTCCAGGGCTGAGGCAGCTAGTGCTGCAGCAGCCCTTTCCTCTACTACTGGCCTCAGGTAGGCCCCCACAATCGCTTCTCCTGCACCCCCTGCCTCTCCTGCTGCTGGTAGTACAGTGGATATGGAGACTGAACCTGTTGCCCCTTCTTTTCTATGATTGGTGCAACTCCTATAGTTCCCTCAGTCTTTGACCAAGCCTTCCTCCCCTCCCCCTCTCCTCCAGGCCTCTCTCCCTTCCCCTACTTGACCAACTTCTCTCCCTTTTCCCCCTGCTACCAACTCTTCTATGATTGTACCAGGGACCTCTCCAACCCCCTCCCAGCATTGCACCCAGCTTGCTTCTCTCAATGTCTGGTGCCAAAATGTAAGCTGTAACTACAATTATGTTGCTGATGTTCTTGAACAGAAGAGGGATTCTGTGGATGTTCTATTTCTTCTGGAACCCCCCTGGTGTATTGTCAGAAGTGCTCCCTCTACTGCCAATCTGGATGGCACTCCTATTGTGGGCCCTCCTATTCACCCTGACTGGTTACTGGTGTACAGAGACCCACACTCCCTGGAGGATGTAAGGGGACAGCTGGGTAGCCAGATCCCAATCCTAGTGAGCTTAGCATACCGATCACCCAATGTATCTAACCAGTGTAACAGGTTGCTGCTCATCTATTCTTACTCCTCTTCTGATGTAGGTTGCCTGATGGGTATTCTTAGATAGAACTTGATCTTGTGCTGTAAATAGTTGTTCTCTGATGTTCCAGGACATTCTGTAGTATTTATAGCACTGTCTGTAGTATATAGGCACAGGTTGGGGGGTGAAGCCCCTCACTTGATTATCAACTTGGTTCTGGGCCCCTTATTCCCCTAACAGAGGAGGAGTCTCACCAACATCCAAGGGCCTTAGCCTATGTGCACAAACAACTCTCCCCTTGGCACCCTACTCTTAGAAGGGACCTTGTGGACCATCGGGACATTGTCCTTCTTTCTCTCTCCCCTCCCTCCTCACCCCCTCTCCACATCCTGGGTGTGTACTCAGATGACCAGGCCACAGCACTGTCCTTCCTAGAGGACTGCATGGGCACTATCCCCCAGTGTCTTTTCATGGGTGGGGACTTCAATGTGCAATCTGCTGACTGGGATCCCAACTTTGACTCTGTACTCTGGCTAGGCCACCCAACTGGAGGAGCTTGCCTTTGATCTGGGCTTGGCCAGATCCTTTCCCCTTTTCCCTGGCCCTACCCACTTCTCCAGGGATCACACAAAGTCCCCCTCAGTCATTGATCTAGCCTTTATCCCATTTGAGGTGGCTGGCTCACTCAGGCATAACATTCATCCCATGGGACTGTCATCTTGCTGATCATGCTGCCTTGGCCCTCTCTCTTCCCATTTCTCCTGCATCTATTGGTGTTATTAAGCACTCCATTAAGTGGGACTCTGAGGAGGAGACTGCCTTCATCAGTGATATTTCTACTGCCTGCTCACTTGACTTGTTGTCTTGGGCCCCATTTGCCATTCCTGAACTCCATGAGGCTTTGGAGGGCTGCTCCAACCACTCTGCACCAGGTCCTGACCATATCACATGGAAGCATCTGAAGCTCTTGGTCTTCTGTCCCAGGATTGAGGGTCTCTTCTTAGCTCTAGCTAATGCCCGCATCTCTGAGGGAAGGTGGCCTGAGTATTTCAAGGGCTCTCGCTCAGTGGTTATTCCCAAGCCTGGGAAGGACAACTACTCCACTCCCAAGTCTTTCTGCCCAATTGCCCTCCTTAATACCCTAGGAAAGCTTATTGAGAAGATGATTGCCCACTGCATGCAGTTTGATGCTGTGTCTAATGGAATCTTCCACTCCAACCAACTGGGAGGCATCATCCAGAGGTCCACTGAAGATGCTTGTCTCTTCCTCACTCATGTAGTTTGTGCTAGCTGGGCCAAGGACCTTGTCTCTAGTGTACTGGCATTTGACATTGCCCAGTTCTTTCCCTCCATTAATCATGAGGTTCTACTGGAAATCCTTCAACTTATGGGCTTTCCTGCTTCCCTTGTCTCCTTCTTCCAGTCTTATTTTGTGGGACACCACACATGCTTTGTATGGGGCTCTGCTGAATCTGAGTGGTATCCTTCTAGTGTGGGTGTAGGCCAGGGCTCTGCACTCTCTCCTGTCCTCTCTGCCCTTATTGTGGCTCCCATCCTCCATCTCTTTGATCATCATTCCTCCATGGACCACATTAATGCTACAGCTCTTTCTTTTGTGGATGATGGCCTTCTTATTGTGCAGCACAAGGACTGGGCTGACAACTTGGCTGTTCTCTGCCAGGCTTATGCAGTCATTCACTCCTTGATGGACTCCCTTGGCTTAGTTCTGGAGCACTCCAAAACAAAGGTGTTCCACTTTTCCCACTGCCACAATGATGTGGCTCCTCCTTTAGACCTTGGATTTGCTCCCTTCTCAGGTGACACTCCTCTGACTGCCAAACCAGTCTGGCGATACCTGGGCTTCTGGTTTGACCAGCAGGCTATCCTTCAATGCCCATGTATAGTTCTATTCTACCAAGGCCCTTACTACTGTGCATGCTATGGGGATGCTTGGCAACTCTGCCTGAGGCCTCACTGCAGACCAGAAGTGTCTCCTCTATCATTCCTGTGTAGTCCCTATCATGACTTATTGTTATGATCTGTGCTCCTTCTGTATCCGAGGATAACTGGAGACAGCCTTCAATCACTCTACAAGGTGTCTGAGATGGTTGGCCTTGCAGAGCTTAGTGGATCGTGCTCAATGAGATAATGAGGGAACACACCAAGTTAAGGCAGAGAGGGTTAACGACTGCTGTTAACAAGATTAAAGCTTAAGGCTTTAATCTCTACTTGTACAGGCCTTATATACCTATGAGATACTATATACTTGTTATAGGTTATTGGGCTGTTCTACTTGTCCTGCACAGTCTTGACCATGATGCACTATCCTAGCTGATGGCATCCTACTGTTATTTATATATTACAATGAGTCAGTGTCCTCATTCTCCATTCCACTGCTGTGCAATGTTCCATCACTTTCCTCTGACTCATAGTTCTCTTCTCCCGATTCTATCTCCATGGATTCTCTTCCATTCTCGGTCTCCATTCTCTCAGTGCTTCCATCCATATCGGAGGTTGGATCAGTTGATCCATGGCTATCTTCTTCATCCTCGGGGTATTCCAGAATATCCTCCAGAGTTATCTCCATTCCTGCTTCTCTTGCCATGTCCTGCATGGTGTTATAATATTCCCCTTCTTCATCTTCATACTCCTGCACTTGCAGCTGGTCTGTGGTTTCCTGTACCCATCTTGTAAAGTCAAATAGTTGTTCTTGTTCCTCTCGATCCAGGACTATTCGTAACACTTATGGCTCTTCCTTATGGTTCTTCCATGGTGCCTGAGTGAAGGGCCTCCTCTCTCTGCTCCAACATGCTCAATGCAAGGCTGACCTCTGGATCACAGGTGCATTTAGGACCTCTCCTGTTGGGGGAGTCAATGCACTAGCTGGCCTTATCCCCCTCCACCTTCATCTTTGCAAACTGTGTAATAGGGCTGCCCTCCACATTCGCAGGCTTCACCACACTCATGCCCTTCACTCCCTCCTGGATCAGTGCTCTACCTCCACAGTCAAGCACCCACTGGCCATCCCCTTCCTTGCCCCAGGCATTCACAGATGGACTGGTGGTGCTCTCCAGGACTTTGACAGGTTGGCTGCCAAGGCCACTGACCCTCTGATTCCTTTCCCTTCTGTTGGTAGACCAGGCCAATACCTGCTTGACTTGTATTCAGATAGGTTTTCCTTTCTCTCTCTTCCTCCTGGGTCCCACACACCTGTGGAGATTCAGCTCTTTTGCAGTAGGGTAGACACCATCATTTCCTCCTCCTCTTGTTCCCAGTTCTCTCCCTTAGTTTGCATTTATACCTAGTCTCCCCTTCCCAATTTTGGGCTGTGCACATCAGCCTCAGTTGCTATCACCCTCTCTTCTTCCTCTATTTTTAGTGTATCTCTCTCCCCTGGTCAGGGTCGATGATCCTGTGCTGCCTTATTTGCCTTGCACTCTGGTTTATGTACTTCTCTCTCTCTTGTTGATAATGCTTCAGATATTACTGTCCTTATCTCTTCTTCTTTTCCTTCTTGTAAAACCATCCTTGATCCCTCCCCCCACTCTGGACAGGCTCACTCTCTGGCAGTCATTAAGACCTTATTCCCCTAGCTGGCAGTTTCTTCCTCCTGGTGATACACCGATTTCATGCCTATACATGAATTCCATACTCCGGAACAATTCTCTACATAGAATCATTGGCTATATCATTAAAGTACTCTATAGAGGATTGGTACTATGTCCTGTAGTAGCCAGTTCGACCGAACTGAGGATATTCAAGCCTTGGAAGTGTTCAAACCAGCTCATTATCACTAAGCTTAGTGAACCAAGCTATCAGTGTTATCAGAAGTCTTATCAGAAGGACAGTTATTTTTAGTTTACATTCCCATGTCACTGCGAAACCATCAGTAGTGTACATCAGAAGGACTATTCTTAGTTTATGCCTCATGTCCCTTATCTCTGACTCATAGTTACTCTGGTCCGGACTATTACAGTAGGAGTACAGCCACACTTAGAAGTATATAAGGATACAGTACATTACCTTGTCAGGTAGTCAACCTACAGTGTATCGAGTGAGTGGGGCCAGCAAACGCATACACTGTATCGAGTGAATGGGAGCCAGCTGGGCCCTGCTGGCTTTGCTACCTCACCATAAATCTTCATGCCTGGGTCTTATCCCATGGTCAAAGAGGTCCTAAGAGGTCAGGATTGCAGGTACTAGAAATTCTGGGTTAGGGAGTGGAAAGTGGCAATCTGGGAGGGGTGGGCTGGCACAACCTAGATATAACCGTCCTTCCATATTAGAATGTATGTGGCAAGGTGACAAGTATGATACATTTGCGAATGCTGGAAATATTGACAAATCGAATGCCAGATGTGATACAGGTGCCGGACAATGGGGTGGAACCAGCAGCATGGGTACTACAATGGTCCATATGACAGCACACCACCAACCATACATTCTGCAAGCTGTAGCTTGTGCCGAGGCCAGCTGGCGGTCGGCCAGCATCAGTTCAAGAATTGTTGGGATGTAAGTTGGCAAAATGTCAATGGCAAAAGCTGATGCAACAGACTGGGCAGGAGGCCGTGTGGCATTTAAAAAATACAGGGGACCACAAATACCATGCATTTGGTTTATTTATTATACATAAAAAATGAACTAGAGGTATTTATGCATAGTCATCAGGGTTGTGAAATGTCTGAAAGTCCTCGGCAGTATAGGCAGCAGAGCGTGATGTACCTTGATCAGCTGCTTCCCCTGACGAAAGAAGTTGGGCTGAGCTGGGGGGGCAGGGAGGCAGGCAAAGTGCTTGGAATGCAAGGACAGGGGAGAGAGAAGGGGAGGAGGATGTGTCTGATTCATCAAAGATTTCCCCACTTGAACTATGATTGTCATCTGAGTGGGGAGGAAATTTGTAAGTTTCAGTAGGGTTCAGGTGCCAGCCGACTCACATGTGGTAACATTGTGAAGGGCAGTGGTGGCATCAGTGAGGACACCAGAATCAAGGCTGCTGCCACTTGCAACTGATTGAGGAGATTCCGCAAGGATGTTGTGGCCCTGGTCGCCCACTGCTGGGGGATTATTGGATGCAGATAATGAGAGGGTTGCCATGTCCATGGCAACATCGAGGGTATAAGCGGCGTTGGCAAGGGCGGCAGAGGTCACACTATTACTACTTGAGCTAGGAGTTGGGGAGTGAGGATTGGTGAGAGCAAGGCTGCCATGATTGAATACATTCAAGAGACCAAGGGAGGCATCATGCAGGCAATGAGTGGCATCTGTAAGAATGGCAGAGCTTAAGCTCTGGCCAGTTGAAGAAGAAGAGGTTGAGGAGTGGGGGCCAGTCATTGACACAATGTCTTCAGCTGCTGTAGCTGATAGCATGGCAGCAGCATTATTGAGGGCATAAGTGGCATTTGCAAGAATGTCAGAGTCCAGGCTCCAGCCACTCAAGCCTGACCTGAGGCGATGATGCACAAATGAGCTAGCCATGGCAGACCTGGTTTCAGGCAAGATGGGAGTTGGTGAGGGAGTGTCAAGATGGAGCGCTAATGCAGCTGCAGAAAGAAGACCATCATTGGATGAGTTGGCTGAGGACAAGGAAAGAGTCCTAAACTGTGTGTCAGGGGCATTGCAGGGAATGGGTAGTCTCAGCGAGCGTTGGAGTGCACTGGCGGTGTCCATGCAGTGAATTGCAGGGGATGGAGAGGGTGGCAATGGTTGGATGGGAAAGGGAGCATCTGAGGCTCCTTTGTGCGGCACAGGAAGGGTAGGTTTGGCAACGACATTGCTGGCAGCAGCATGCTCAGCAACAACATCGCCGGCAGGCTGAGTGCTCAGCAACAAGCAAGTGAATACAGCAGATGGTGATGGGCCCAATGTGAAAGATGATGATGGTAAATGGGGTGCGTGAGTGTCCGCCTGATGCATATGGGAAAGGGGGAAGGCCTGAAAGTGTGCTGGTATATCATCAGAATGTAACTTGGTCTGGCCAGGTTGATTTGACAGGATAGAAGATGGTTGCCATGTACCTGAGCCTGGAAGAGAAGGTGTTATGGAATCCTCTCCTCGGAAATGACCTTGCCGGAGGGAACAATTGTACCCAGAGTGAGGGACCTTGTAATTATTGTCAGCAGCACGGCACATCCGCCAGATATTATTGTTATCAAGATCCACTCCCCATGTCCATTTGAGTGATGGTTCACTCTGAAGCCACTGGTGCTCAGTGCTTGAATGTTCCCTGAATCATTCAGCCAATTCAGAATTTGTTGGGGCCTTGATTCGAGAAGGCATTGGCTTTGGCATTACAGGTGCTGAAGTATTCCGGGTTTTGCACTGTTGAGGTTGTGATGTGGCCACCATCATTGCTGAAGCTCTGGCCTTTATGCTTGAGGTGCTGGTGGCTAGTGTTGCGGCTGGCAAGCTGCCTTGCACATTGCTGTTGGCTGAACTTGATTGATACCCAACCGATGGGACTTCCGTTTCCTTTAGAGTGGCCTGCTCATGAAGCTGATGAAATGCAGAGGCTTGCCACATTATGAGGAGCTGTTTGTTCTTGGCAGAAGCCTTGGCAGTCTGTATCTTTATTTGGAGGCTATGTAACTGATGGAGTGCATCCATGGCAGCACCACAATACCATTTGCATCTGGGGCACCCTTTGTTGAGGTGGGGTTTGGGTGCAAATGGGTGCTTATCCGAGGTGGAATAGGAGGAGGCCACAGTATAGCTCAACTGCATCACTTTGTAATGATGCTCCAGGCATTCAGTCACATTTGTAACATTAATAAAATCGTCCTTGCTCGGTGCTGTGTTATGTTCCCACCAATCAGCGATGTAGCTTGGGGCAGTGCCAGTTGGGTGGCTTGGATGATTTCCGGCATCGAGGGAAAGAAGCATGGCCAGATCTAGCACATTTTCTGTGTGTGGGGCTAGGTGGTGCCAGGCCAGGTATTGTGTAACTGGTGGCACGTTTAGCAATCAGCTGCTTGCTGTGGCCAAGCCGATGGCAATCATTGAGAAATGCTAACATCACATCAAATGGCAACAATTGGAATGAGCTGAGAAAATGTCAATCATCACACACATACCAGTTCTTTTTCTATGCCTTCAGTAATCCATGCTTCCTTCTCACCAGTGGAATTTTGGATGGCAAGTAATATTGCATGGAGCCGCAAGTCACAATAGGATACGATCTCTTGTGATGATGGGACAGAGTCAGATTTATCGCTTGGGGCACATGAAGAAGTTTGCTGCATTGTGTGGTTGAAAAATTTGGCAAAGGTCAAGATTACTTGGTTGATAAGAGAAAGATCAATCGGTCATGTGATGAATCATAATCTGTATATATATATCTATTCAGTAGCTGTAATAAGTATCCCAAACATCATTGCATGGGATGATCAGTGATGTCTAGCACCTGACTAAATGAAGAATTGGCATGAGCCACCATTTTGCCCCACATTGCTGCTTTTTGGGCTGCATATGCTGCCAGACTGGCAGGTTTGGCATCACTGCTGTCCCATTCAATCCACACGTTCTGTAGATGAAGGAAGTACCTGACTGTCCACTGCATTTCATATTGAACCATAATAAATTCTTCCTCCCACCATTGCTTCTGTGCCTGTGCATGAAGCCAATGTACCTGTTGGACTGGGAAGGTGTGTCAGCATTCTGCTCTAGGGAATGACCAGGTTGTGTGGGCAGAGTTATGGACTTACATTCCTTTAGTGCATCAGGTGAAGACTTATTGTCTCCGGCAAAGTGAGATTGCCATATCCATGAAAGGCAGACTGCAGTTGATCCCAGCTCATTTGTGTTAAGTAGGGCAGTGCTGCACTGTACATCAGCTCTGGCCAATGGCTGAAACTGGGCCAACACTGAGGCATTGGCACACAAGCAAATCATTGCTGCCTGGCACTTTGAATATATGCAGCAATGAAATGCAATTTGATTATTGAGTGCAATAATGGCTGTGTGACTTCGCAGTTGAATTGGCTTGCGGCCAGCCACCTGTAATATGTGGGAGTATTGAAATGACTTTTTGGTAATTGTGGTGTGAAGGCTTTCCAGATGACACAGGGCTTGGGATTGGCGCAGGGATAATTCCACAGAACATAGTTTTGCATTAGGGGATTCAAATGTGGATGGCATGCTAATAGGCTGCCTTTCCAGTGGGGTGCCATTCACCGATGAGTCGGGTGCATTGGGGTTTGCCAGCTGTGCAGCAACACTATCGGCATCATCATCCAAGGCATCAAATACATCCCAGACATCAATGTCATTGGCAGGAATCATACTGCCTTGCGTTATACCCAGATGCTGTTGCCTTGTCACAAGCCTGGCAAACTCATCTGTCAATGCCTGTTGCAGTTGTTTTGCAAGGTCCTCCTGAGCCGGGTTCATCGGCCCTTGGAGGGTCCCTCTAAGCTCAACTCTGCCATGTGTGTTAGCAGTTATTTTCTTTGCAACATAAATAATGTGAGAAATACAAACTGGTGTTCTTCAGCATCAATTGCTAACTGGATCCACTCCTCTGTTGGGGTGTATTCTGCTGCTGGGGGTAGAGATCCCTGGCCTCCATTGCCATCTTGTGCAGCCAAGATATCCATTGCTTTTGGCAAGCCTATTCAGCAGGCCTCAGCATGCAGAATTGCTGCTGTCCATTGCTCTATGTCCTGATTGCATATACCTTTGCTCAATGAACTGAAATATTCTGTTGTGTCCTTCACCATTGTGTTCACCTGGATATATCATGCACATAATGCCATTGCTGTTCAACAGAGGCTTAAGGCTTGCATGGCATCAGCAGACTGGCAAGGTAGACTTACAAATGTTTAACATTTTCTTGTGGTTTGAATCACTGGCATGATCATCAAGTGTCTTGGCACGGTTTGCCAAGGTTGCTGTATGAACAGTTGGTGAAATGGAATTTAAGGATGACCATAAAGATTCTAGAATTTCACCGGCCACTACACCACTGCCAGGGATGAAGGATGGCGCATACTGGAAAAAGCACTCCTGTTTATGGCCATGCACATGAAAGAGACCAATGGCTCAGTCAACGACCAGATCATTCGGGAGATGATGGCCAATTCTTTTTTGGAGATGGACCGAATATTGGCAGGCAATGTCATAAATCAACATGGCACCTTGCTCTGGATCAAGGTGGGTTGTTTCCAGAGATTGCAAAAAGACCCAGTCTATGTTCTTTTGCTGCTCCCCCTTGAACAAGTCAGCAATTGCATTTGGTGCAAAACATCCATGCCGAGCACAAGCTATGGCTACTATGCCAGTAACGTTGCAGGCTTTGGAATCAGCCATTGCAAGTTCGATAGCATGAAAGTGGTTCTCACATGGTGCCTTCTGTATTCAGATCACAAATAAATGTTTTTGAGGATATGGAAGTACTGCTGGTGAATGTACTGTGGACATCTCAATTGCATCTCGGAGGAAGCTGTGATACCACACACATGTGGCAAACATGCCACCTCCTTCAGCCAGCCAAATATCAGAAGTGCCATGGGTTTGCCGAATGTGGACTGCCTTGAAATTGCCGTTGGCAACAAAGAAACACCAGTAAGCCCACCTCCAGACTGCAATCAATATGACATGCAGGACAAAATAGATGAATCTTGACTAACCTGTTTGAATCATCTTTCCAATTGGAAGGCAGATTAATGCCAGGCTGGGGGCATGCTGGACAAAAGTTTACAAGTGATCCGGCACTTGTTGGACTTCCTTTCAATGAACTCTGCCCATAGCCTGCCCACTTTCTCTTTTTTAACCAGCACCACAACCATGCCATTCACAGCAGTTCCTGATACAAGTTTGGCACTTTGCCAGGTGCCATGGGGGCAGTAAGCCAGCAAAGCTTCTGGAAGTATTGATATGCTGAGGCCTTGCATTCCAAATTCTCAAGTCGACAATCATCAAGAACATCTGCCGTGAACACAGTGCAGTATCGTGTGAATGTGGCCAGCACTAGACGGCAATACATCAAATTGGCAATAGTGTCCTCTCTCCTCCGGCAGGTGCAAGTCACCAAGGCAATATGGTGTATACCATTTGTGTGTATAAGCCGCACATATTGATTGCCGAGTGCATCAGTTCAGGGGACAAAGTCCTGTTTGCTTCAAGCTGGGTCCTGCAGCTTTCTGGAAAACTCCCCCATTTGCATTTCATCCATTCCCATTGTGGCCTCATCAGCAATGCCACCTTCATCTGAGCCGCATAACCCTTCCTCAATTTCAGGATCAGCCTGGGTATTGCTGAGCAGAAAAGTATTATGGTCCAGCTTGGCATTATGAGCCAGAGGCCAACTGTTGGACAGGACAGCGTTTCTGCTTGCCGTTCCCACACGCAATGTTTCTTGCTCAGCATGATCCTTCAGCTCCTGACCCACCTTGAGCATGTCTATGTGATTTTTCAGTATAGGACACAGGTCTCCTCTGCCATCATTGTGTGGCACCATCATATATGTTCTAACCTCCCACACACTAGCCAAGGCAAAGAACCGCCCAGTCCACTGCTCCAGCCTGTGCAGAGGAACGCCGAAATGGGAGTGCCTCATGCACATTCGGCAAAGCACCTTGGCTCCGAAACAATCTCAGCATTGCCAAATTGCCTGTTGCTCCTCAGTGCAGTTGCAACACTTGCCATTGCCAGGCAATGCTTTGCAGGCAAGGAGTGCCGCCATTAGACCATCGGCATGTTTGACAAACTCTTCCATCCAGTGTTGTTGCTGCAGGGGTTAGACTTCCTCCTTCTCATGATGATCATAAGCAAATTGACTTACTTTATTCAGCCTCAGTTCATTCTTCTCTTCAATATCAAACTCATCACCATTATCACAGCATGGAAACCTGCCATCCATTGTTACATCATCATCATCATCATCCCTCCTGCATTCAGAACCCAAGTCGTCTACTATTCCTTGTGTGGCTGTCTCAGCCAAGAGTGGAACTTCATTTCCTTGCTGATCCTTTCCTGTTTGTTTTGCACCCTGACCCAGACTGGAGTGGGACCTTAATTTTAGTTGCCACCTGGTCCATGCAGTGTCTCCACAGTTATTTCTTTGTATGTCCAAAATTCAGTCATTTCATCAGCAGCCCGAATGACCCATCCATCCTGTTTCCCTTGCTTGCATTTCTGCAACGTTTTCTGAGGCACAACCTAGGTAATCCATGGGATCTGAAGAAGGTGATCTTGTTGGTATTGGGCAAAGGCAAGTGCATGTGTGCTCAGCATGGCAGTAAAAATCAACTTCAGTCCCTTATGGCCTTTGTTCTTACTGTATCTGATCACCATGCAGACTGTCAAGAAAGCAAGGAAGCCCAGAGCTGACTGCCAATATCCCCCTGCAGAATGGGGAGTCATTCAAAAATACAAAGAGAATTACCAGCAAGCAACCTATGCTGGAACAGCAAGGGATTATTTTCAAATCACAAATTCTTCCCAATATCTTCAACTACTGGACACATAACAGAGAGATCCCATTGGCAGAGGATGAGATGGAAAAGCATGTCAAGGTATGCAGTAATGGAATACCTTTCTGGTGAATGGTTCTGAAGATAGTTAACCAGGCATTGGGGAAGTGGCTTGTGAACAATTGGCAGTCCTTACACCTCCAACAGAACAATAAAACCTGGGATTACAATGAACTGAAATCAAGCTGTCTGGAAGACACAGAAGGCAGCAGTTGAAGACAAGATGAAAGCAATCTTGACCATCAATGAACTCAGACCAGGATCAAAGGAATACTTTCAAACTTGTACCAAGGTAGCCAAGCATGTGTATGAATGCATGGACAAATCGGAAAAGGGGGCAATCACAGCATATGTCACATCATACAAGACCAATGGCAATGAGCCTGAGATATGAAGACAGTACATACTAGAAATTACTGTTCAAGGACCTCAACTTATGAATATCTAGGATTGCAACTGCACAAGCACAATGGCGTATGAAGGAATGGTCAAGGAAATGCTGGTTGGAGATGGGAGTTGTCACTTATGACATTTTTTGGATTTCCAGACACAGATGGACAGATGATGATAGGCATGTGAGTGGCCAATGTATGTCAGAAATCCTATGGACGATAAGAGAAACTGTTTTCAGTTTTGATGAGATGGCATTAACTATGGGTGTTGTGGCAGAGACATTTGTGAAGGTGTACAAGGGCCCTGTGGAAAAGATGCAAAATGAGTTTGCCTCATATGTTGGGGTGCTGCATTGGCAAAAGGACCAAGTTGCCACAGTTGCTGGGGACTGTGGCAAGCATGGCAATCCCATCATACCATTAACAACTATCACAATCAATGAATTGAAGAAGCATGTGCTTGAGGAGATGATGCGGACTTATCTCACAACCCACTACAGTATGTTTTTCATTCCTTGCTCAAATGCTGGAAAACTTATGGAGACTTGTAGAATTGGCCTTGGCACAGAGGTGTTAGAGCCGGTGCGGGTCGGAGCCGAAGCGGAGGGTCGGGGTGGTATCCTTGGTATAAGGTAACCGGGGGACGGGACGACGTCAGTACGTAGACGGCGGGACCGAGGCGGAGTACTTCGGGCGGAGAGTGGACTTGCGGCCTCAGCTTATGTGCTGTGCCCTCCTACTGTCCGAGTCCGTATTTCAGAAGTCGGGGCCGAAGCGGAGCGAGGCAGAGAGAGAGGAGGATAGGGAACAGGGGACTGGTCCGCTGCTCGATTCGATTATCAGACTGAGGAGTACAAGCCAAGTGCCTACGGTATATATACTACTAGCTCGACGAATGATGACTCGTACTGACTACGTGCGGAGCGAAGCGGAGACCCATATGGTTACAAGCGGATTACGAATAATTTCGAATGGAATGGAGACCGGTACGGGTATGGAGACTGGTAACGTATTCTGATTACGGACGGAGAATGGAGAACTGGACAATGGGAGCACCGAGGGTCAGGTGGTCGTGGCACGTGTAGAGGTAGGTCGCGTGATCGGGGCGAAGGGTTGCGGTCGGAGCCAGTCGGGGCCGAGTCGGAGGGCATAGGGTTGTCGTGTGGAGCACACGTGGAGTCGAGAAGCCGAAGCCTAATGGTTAAGCTCTAGGTTTGGTGTGGATATGACAAGAGGGCAGGGCATGTGCCATTCAAAATGCTGGAGAAATATCAGCCAAAGTTGGTACAACATAAATTTATCCCTCGGAACTTCAAAATATGTGACCTATGGAATATGCCAAAGCTTCAAATTCAGCAGTTTTTTGAACATATCATTGGACAGCAAACAATGCATGGTGCTGAAGTTGCGTTCTGGTTCCAGGCCTATTACCAAAATGGAGAATTTCATGCTGCAAATTATCCAGGGACTATGAGCTCATTACCAGCCATTATGAGGAATGTTGAGTCAAGGCAATACAGATGACAAAATGCAGCAAAGGCTGAGTCCACTGACCCAGTAACTGGCGATCGGCCTATACAGGAGCTTTCGGCAGACGGACACCAGCTTACAAATCCGGATGGAAATTGCAGCCTTACATCAGGCTGGCATCAATCAGCAGACAACATAGATTCCGGCATGGTCATCGTCAATCAGCCTTCAATGAATACATTGATTGCAAATGGCTTCTCACCAATCATTCCCTCAAATGGTCCCAGTAATGGTGAACCAACATATGCCAGTGCCAGTATTGTCAATACTTCAGCATGTGCCATGTTTGCAGTCACAGTGTACCCTGCCTGGGCTTCCTCAAAGTCACCCAGCAAGAGTCCCAGCAGGTCCAGAGTACCGGCCATTACTGGCCATTGACCCCACTTTGATGCTGCCTGTTGAAATCGATCCAGGTATGTTCACCACTGCATACCCAGAATACCTACTAACAATATACCATATCTATAGCCTCAATGCAGCAGCAGCACTCCCAGGAGCAACAACACAATAAGTGATGTAATAGGGAGGGTATATCAGTTGTAAAGTAACTTGGCTAGCTGGCAGCTGAGGGAAGACAAAGCAATATATTTGGAAAATTAAGTCCAAAAAAACAAAAATCCCAAGAAAGATACACAATAATAGCTGATAAATACAATGTGATAGCTAGATCTCAAGATCTAGCTTTTTGTTGCACCTGGTCGTCATTGCTGCCTGATGTCTTGCATTTTTTGAGATGTGGGGTATCTACACTTGTGTCCAATGATGGCACTGGTGAGCTACTTAAGCATGGACTGTGTCTTGGGGGTTGGAGGGATGCTGGGGAATTGGCTGAATCAATATTTCCATGATCATGGTCAGCTTGCGACTGTGAGTGAGTCTGAGGACGTGAAAGAGTGCCAGTATGTGGCTCCAACAATGTGGCTTGATGGATGATAACATCCTCTTGGGAATGTGCTAGGGTAGGGGCAATTAATCACACCCCTGGGGTCATGGCACTGGGAACAGGAGGGGGAAGAGAGACATTGGCACTGGATGGGTGGCCGGCAAGTGGGAAATGTGATATGGTGGCATTGGGTGATGACAGTGCAGTGATGTTTGCTGGGAGGGGGGGGAGTGGTGGTGGAGACATGGTGGGTGGAACAGCCAAAGTTGCCACTGGTGCTGGGGACGAAGGACTTGCCTGTTGAAAGGTGGTTGCTGGCGTTGAGGATGATCTCAGCAAACTCCCAACGAAATTCACCAGCATATTGTCATCTGTAGCGGCAATGGGGGATGCTGCCGAGGCAGACACTGGTGAGGCCAGCCTTAATGGTGGTAAGGCATCATTCGTTGCTGGCTTCTCATTGGCACATGGTATGTCGGATGGTGATGTCAAGAATATTGTGTGATCACCTAGCCTATTGGACTGGGTTGGGTCATGGAATTTGACTTGAGGTACTGCCAGTGGCAGTATGGCCAATGCAGGTGATGATTGGGATTGTGGCTGCAGCAAGGCCAGGGGTGAGGGGCATTGGTGTGCTGGCAAAGTTGTTGCATGGTCAGTGGTGAGATTGATTGGCAAGAGTGAGTGTGGTGTGGTGGCTGGGGGATTAATGGCTGGAGGGTGCGCAACCAGCATTGCACCTGATGGGCCAGTATCAATATCCATCGCCATGGCTGCATTTCCATCTGTTTCCCCAGCGTAACTAGTGTCAGTAATACCAGTGCTACCCATGACACCTGTGACTAATGTTCCAACCTGCTGGGACAGGCTCTCAACCAATTTCTCCAAGTTCCCAACCCAACTTTCTAAGTCCAGCAAGAGTGCCGGTGTTCTGGCAACGATCCAGCTTTGGATTTCATCCAGCCAAGTGCAAAAGCCCTTCATACTTTCCCCCATCATGAAAATCTGTGCAGCCTGGAAGAGTGCTTTGCCCTCGGCACAGCTAAAATGTTTGATCAGCCACTGGTCAAAATAATCCAAGCGTTCTTGGACCCAACCCATGGCTTGAATAGACATTGTGAGTGAGTGAACATAAATTCCACATGAGATTAGTAATAGCTTACCCTCTTCATATCCCTCATTATCTTCTGGCCCCCACTGAAAATTTGGCATGGGGTGGCCGGTCACCGGACGGTCAGCACCATTGCCATGGGGTGCCATGGTTTCGGCCAGTACTGAGGTACTTGCCTCCTCCATGGCCCTGGCCTTCCCCTTTGCATTGGCCCTTGATGCCTGTGCTGCAGCCTTTGACAACACAACCTTGGCAGCCTGCCGACATGCCACAGCCTTTGTCTTGTCCTCTGAATTTGTCCAATTCAATTGGTTATTGTCATCAGTATTGACATTGACCCATTTTGTGACCTCTTCTTCTTTGATTCCCCTTCGCTGTTTCAGAGGGTGCTGTGGCAGAGCTGTTGGTACTTGCTTGCAATTAACCCCCCACCTAACACCTGCATAATTTGTGCATTGGACCTTTTTGACCCTGCAGTGGCAACAGGCACCTCTGCTGGCATTGATCTGACATGGAACCTTGCTTTGGACACATTGCTGGCATGCTGCGTCAAATAGCTGGCTGGTTGGCTGTGGAATGTGATGGGGCTGGCTACCTTGTGGTACTGCCGGCCTATGTTGGGCCCATGGCAGCCTGTTCGATTGTTGTGGTCCATCCATTTCCATGTCTGTAATGGCCCGGCGGCACAGCACAGCTTTACATTTGCCTTTGTCATTTGACAGAAGGGGTGGCAGTGATTCTGATGGCTTGTAGGAGTTGGATGTTGAGCTTGGTGTGTCAGCTGACAATACAGTAATTGGAGGTCTTGATGCTGTGGCCCGATGTGCTCGCCCTGCTGCCAACATTTCAGGCATTTCCAATCTTGGTGCTCTGACACACTGGACTTGTCCAGCTGCCAAAGTTTCCGAAATGTTGTTGGCAGGTGTGCTGACTGGCGGCAGAGTGCGTTGCATTGCCTGCTGTTCACTGTGCAGGCCGGCAAAGTTGGTGCCTGGTTGTGCACTTGTTCCTGGTGCTGGCTCGATCAGTCCTGGAAATGTTGCTTGGTCAGAGTTTGCCTTCATGGCATCACCTCAGCCGGAGGTGGTCGTAGCCCCTTGTCCCTGCAAATGTCCACTGACTTGTTCCGTCTGCTTTTTTCCAAGTGTGGCTAAGTAAATCCTGTGCAGCCAAGAAACAATTCATCAGCATGCACCATTTTATCAGCACTCTTCTTTGTGACCTTCTTGTCATATTTTTCAAGTGCATTTAGCTGATCCATATTAAATGTTGGATTGCTGCCTTGGTCATGCCAGGCAACAATGAATTCGAGGAGGAATCAATGTTTTTTGAAAGTGGCACAAATTGCCAGCTTGTTACTTTTTGTATGTGCAAATGTCTTCTGCTGTATGTGGCTTGCCAATTGATGCAATATCATAATTCTAGCATGAACTACATACCATCTCTTCCAGGTATGTCTCCATCATTTCTGTGACCCAGCCATTATGCAGCACCTGCTGGACATTGCTCTCATACTTTTCCAAGGCCAACGTGATCACCTTTGCGGTAGGTGTAGTCATGTTAAAAATGGCTTTGATGATAAAGGTTTGATCACATGATGTGAATGTTCCAATAGGCTGAGGAATATGTGAGGGAAACAATGCATTGTTTGGATGCACCTGAAAAAATTTCCAACCCCAGACATGTGATCAGTCCAAAACGCAATGCTTACTAATCACCAACTTCCATAAAATTGCTTTATTTTATACAGATATAGCTGCAATTCCAATCATCACAACAATATCTCTTGTTCTGTCTGAGGCATTCCACTGGGCTGTCTCTCATGAATCCTTTCCCACCTGTCAATACCAAACAACTTGACACTCTATTGCCATCCAAACATCCAACAAACAATAATATGCAAGATCCTCTTGTTCCCAGCTATATGACTAATGCTGCTGAGCTTGCTCACAAAAATGTTGAGATGCAAGAACTATTCGGCCTTTGGGACATTAAACCAACGGTATGTTATTGTTCCATTAAGACCCACTATGTTAGGGCAACCTGGGAGCCCAGGCAACTCAGGGGGACTGAGGGGAGCTGAGGCGAACCTGCAGGGGAATCCTAAGTGTCATTGACCAGGTATGTACATGTGGAGGGCTTACCTGCAGGGGAATCCTAAGAGAATAGGATGAAGAGACCCCTGCAGGCGAAAACTGTGTATATACATGACTTATATAAGCAATATTAATGAATAGGGGGGTGAAGCGAACTGTCCCAACACTGCTAATGTAGGAATAAGGAAGGATGAAAGGAGGGAGTGAATATGGTGACAAGGGAGTGTCCGAGGGAGTCTGGAGGGGGATAGGGAGGGCTTGTGAGGACCTTCATGGGGTGCTTGGGTTGTTCTGGGTATCCTGGGGCTTCTGGCGTTTGAAGGGAGGAAGGTATAGTGTGCTGGAGGGTAAGGGGACACTTTGAGGGGTAAAGGGGGTGTGGGACATGTTAGGAGTGCCTTCAAGGCCTCTGAGGTGTCCCCTTACACACTACATACATTGTATTGCATGTCTGTCACTGCACCTTCATTGTGCCAATTAGGTGGCAATGCATGTGCTCCTGCCGAAAATGCCTGCATGGCTGCCAGCATGCATTGCCACAAAGGGGCCCAATGTTGCCGGCCCTGACTGAATTGCTGAATGCTACCCCACCAACACCTTCCCAATAGCAACATCCCCCTTGCCGGCAATCTGGCTTTTGTCTTGCTAAATGTTTTTATGTTAGCTGGTTTCAAAAGAGGATCTACCATATGGACTAATAGGCTGCAGCAACATAATGGCTCCAGCAGTGCTGGTAAGCTGCTAGCCCCTACTGAACTTCTTCAGGACCCTTACCTGCCCGATGTCTGTGTCACCAGAGCCTCTCAGAGTGTGAGCTCTTTGCTGGGCATGCTGAAGTCAAAGCCCTCCAACACCATCTCGGCCTGAGTTACAAGGATGTGGCACACAGGCTGTACCATTCAGAGCTGCAACGGCTTGCTGTCCAGGACCAAGCCTACAAAAGATTGTTAAGCTTATGCCAGCATGCTGATGAACTCATTGAAGAAGATATTGCCCAGAAAATCTCAAATATTGACAATGGGCAATAATTCCATCATGTGGTCTTCCCCACTCCCAATGTTGAGCTCTAGTAACATAATTACTTGTGTTAAATATTAAAATTGTAATATTGTTCTTTCCCACTCCAGATTATTCGCTATCATGCAGCCTTCCTGCTGCTCATTGAATCCTGTGTCATATACATTTGGCACATTTTATGGCTGTTTTAGTGTTGGCCCTGCATTTGGCCCATATATTAATTATACGACTGGTACACTGGCAATATGTGTGCTGCTCATTTTGGCTTCATCAACTTTACATTCCAAACATGTTTGCTATCCATGTCAGTTGATCACTAGGCACCCACTACACTATTCTAGCACTACAACCTCACTCAATACCAGTGTACCACAGCCAGCCCCAGCACAGCTGACATTCCTCACAATGTATGTTTTTCACCTTGACCCCATGGACCTTGGTCTGGTATTCCTCCTGCCCTTTGCCAACCCATCCTCCAGCACATGTATCACATCCGGCATTAGCCTCCTGCCCAGCACATTGCATCGGCTTTTGCCCTTGACATTTTGCCAACTTACATCCCAGCAATTCTTGACACAATGCCGGCTGACTGCCAGCTGGCCTCAGCACAAGTTACATCTTGCAGAATGTATGGCTGGTGGTGTGCCATCATATGGACCATTGTAGTACCCATGCCGCTGTTTGCCACCCCGTTGTCTGGCACATGTATCACATCTGGCATTTGATTTGTCAATATTTCCAGCATTCGTGAATGTATGTATCATACTTGTCACTTTGCCACATACATTCTAATATGGAAGGATGGTTATATCTAGGTTGTGCCAGCCCACCCCTCTCAGATTGCCACTTTCCACTCCCTAACCCAGAATTTCTAGTACCCGTGATCCTGACCTCTTAGGACCTCTTTGACTGTGGGATAAGACCTGGGCATGAAGATTTATGGTGAGGTAGCAGAGCCAGTGGGCCTGCTGGCTCCCATTCACTCAATACAGTGTATGCGTTCACTGGTCCCACTCACTTGATACAATGTAGGTTGACTATGTGACCTTGTATCCTTATCTTAGTGTTATACAGTTCTTGCCTCCTATAACTCTTTGCCTCTAAACTGGCTGGACTATAGTGCTCTGTCGTCTCCAAGTCACACTTAGTAGGACAGGACCAAGTCTGTATAGACATCCTGTGTTGAACCCTGTGCTACTCAAGAGTGAACCTCTAACCCGGTGATATGCTGATTTCACACCTATACATGAATTTGATACTCCAGAACGATTCTCTACATAGAATCATTGGCTATATCATTAAAAAACCCTATAGAGGATTGGTACTATGTCCTGTAGTAGCCAGTTCGACCGAACTGAGGATATTCGAGCCTTGGAAGTGTTCAAACCAGCTCATTATCACTAAGCTTAGTGAACCAAGCTATCAGAACACTCTCTGGAGGGATTCCAGACTTTACATAGCCTATCAAGTATACTCCGGTCACATCAAGGGACCTTACGAGCAGTTTTCTGATGAACTCGGATTTGTTGGAACCTAAAGAATGTACATAGCGGCTGTCACAGGGGTATTACGCCCATAGCGAGCCCAATAATGATGACCGGACCACAGAACAGAACATCCAACGTTCAGGAGGCAACACCCAATGCCCAAAACCCTAGACATATCAAAGACTCATAATTAACAAGTGCTTTGTGGGTCCCGGCACCTCGGCATACTGCCTGACTGAGATTAATTACAATGGATCAAGGGATTGTACATACGCCATACATTCCAATCATAATTGATCCGGAGGCTTAATGTGCTCGTGTGGATGCAGAATAATGCAGACGAGCACGGAACACATCTGGCTGGATTGCCATTCGTCACTCAGAGAAAAACCCATAACCCAGGGCAAGGTAGAAATGCTGCCGAACCTTCCAAAATATTCTGCAGTACCTGTAACAATTAAGCTCATTGTTTTCTATTTCATATTTACTATCTCTCGCATGTATCTAAACAATATAAATATGGTCACGCTTGTTCATGAAGAAGCAAGAGGTCTCACCCCCGCTTCCACATGCAAGTCTGTGAGCTGTGATCAAGAATGGTTTCAAAGGACTATTTAGTGTGCATTGTTAAGTGTGATTTCTTTGGTTGTCGACCAACCCAGAGACAGAGACAGAGAACAGAGTCCAGAGTTTAGAGTTCCAGAGACAGAGACAGAGAACAGAGTCCAGAGTTTAGAGTTCCAGAGACAGAGACAGAGAACAGAGTCCAGAGTTTAGAGTTCCAGAGTGCTAGAGACAGAGACAGAGACAGAGAACAGAGTTCAGAGACCAGAGACCAGAGACTAGAGACCCCACGCTTTGAATTGACAGGGATTGTCCTTTCACTGTTGCACCATATGGCTAAGATAACTTCAACGGCTGTTCGTTAACCTCTAAAAACACTATTCTCTTGAATTTTGCTGTCAGAACGCACCCCCAGAACACCCTAAAAGACAAAACTGTTCATTATCTATCTCATACTACTTGTATTAACTTAAGCTTATCGAATTTCAACTAAGCTTAGTGAGAACAAGCCATTTATCTATATCAAAACCCACGAACGTTTCCACCTTTTCATCTGGAGCCCACCATGAGGGGGGTTTTCAGTTGAATTTCATGAGACAAACACCAAAAGACTTGGACACTGGCCCGCCTTTCACCTGCGAAGCAGAAAAAGGTTCAAGCAAAGACCATAAAGTCACCCAAAACATCCTTCGAGAGCAGTCTCAGGAAGGTCGACCCCCCAAAACAGAGAACTACTCGGAATTCTAATCATCCAGAAGGTTCTGAATTCCTCATTGCCACTAGTACCTCTCAAAAGCGAAAAGATCCTACTAGTTCTATAACTGTGAGCACAGCAAGCGGTTTAGCAGTTGTAGTATCAAGAGAAGTCGCACCACCAATCTCTACTGCTCCCAGAATTACTGTAAGGCTTCCAGCCTCAGCTCGCAACATAGTGCATATTCTGCACACTGAAAGCCAGGACGGTCAGACCATTCCTACACTAAGCTTAGCATTTACAAACCAAAATTCGTTTCATATGAACCCTCCTGGTGCCTCTACGGTACCACAGATATCACAGTCAACTCCAACTGTACAGACAAACCAAACTACGCCATCTACAATGACTACAGCTAGTAAAATGGGACACGAGCGTATGCCAATTCCCTTTAGCAATAATGCTCCCAGATGGGATGCATCAAAACCACAGACATTGAGAAATTATCTCTGGACGCTTGAACAGCTCTTCACGATAATGAAGACGACGGACGATGCAGAAAGGATAAATTGGGCAGTGTCATATGTGGACCAGGATATCCGTGAAGAGTGGATGAGTTTTGCAGAGTTCCCAGCAGGAAGCTGGACAGGCTTTGTAGAGAGATTGAAGAAAGAGTATCCCAAGACTGTGGCAGCCGAGCAGGGCTCAGTGCGACGATTGAGGGAACTCTGCACAGAGAGTAGAGGTATTGCAATGAATGAGGAGCATAGAGTCTTAGACTTCAAAAGGCAATTCATTCTAGAAGCAGAGAAGTGCCTGAAGTCGCCAGCGGTAGTCTCGAACCAAGAGCTAGTCGAGTTATTTACGAGTGCACTGGACTCTGTGTTCCAGGACGTACTCAATGCGAGATTAGCAATCACTGGGGCGCGTAGAACCGTGAGCGATGGGTCGGCACTAACTGCAAAGGATTTACGCGAAGAGGACCCCTATGATTGGAGGATCGTCGTGGATAAAGCTGTCGAAATTTCAATTGGCAAAACACTTATGTGATCCCTTCATCAGGATTCAAGGCCAGTGAACTTGGCATCAATGAGCCATCCACCTGCGACGTCTGGAACAGGGACTTATGACCCTGTAGTAAAGCAAGAGCTGCAAAGCTTAAAGCAGAAGTTTCAGGATGAAGTCTTGCAGATGGCAGGCGGTCTCGCTGAGCTTAAGGACCTCATGAATATCCAGGGGCATACTTTAAAATCATACTTAGAGAGTTTGGCGAAGGACAGACATAATCATGCTGGCTATAATCACGCTCAGAGGAATACCGGAAGTGGGCCGGCAGGGTCGCTTTCCAATCGCAAGTGTTTCTACTGTTGATTATTGGGGCATAGTTGGTTATTCTGCCCAGACATGGAGGCAGATAAACAAGCTGGCCGAATTAGAGTTGAAGGGAACAAAATATATATGGGAGATGGCTCGAGTATCCCTTGAGGGGAAGGGCCTATTAAAGAGAAAGTAGCAAAGTACTATGTGACAAAGGGACAACTCTTCATTCAGGTACCAGAACTGCCAGAGGTTGAGCCTGAGTTACCGCAAGTGCCAGTGGCAGCAGTGTCTGCACAGAAAGTGTTCCTGAGGTCAGAAAACCAAAGGTCACCAGCAGAAGAAGAAATCTGCCATCTGAAGCAGTGCATGGAGATGTTGGAAACAGCTGCCATCCACGCTGGGAGTGCTCCAAATATTAAGCTTATGACCAGAAAGGATGATAATGTTGAGATACAGTCTTTGGCCAAGCAATTGGCCCAGATACAGGCTAAGCTTAGTGGTTTGACGGATGGTACGCCCTTGGCAAGCCAGTATTTGGACACCAGAAGTGGCACGAAGACTAGGAACTCAGAGTCGGGTTTCTAAAGGGTTCGAGGAAGGAGCCGGCTCTGAAGAAGAAGGTCGCCTTCGCCAGAGGACAGACTCCTGAGGACACGTCGGATTCCGAGCGATCAGAAGAATCAGAAAATGAGGAAATAGGGCAGACAATGGAGAAACCAATGCATGCCACAGCAGGAGAATTACCATATAAAAATGTGAAACCACTGCGCCCGGTCGTTGAGGTACCACCACTGCCTGTCAGAAGGATGGAACCATCCAAGAAGGAGCCTGCATATAAGCACCAGGCCCCTATAGAGAGGAATGTCGATGTTGAGGAAGTACTCAGCAGGGTATTGAAGCGAGAAGCCTCAGTATCGCATGGAGAACTCTTGGCATTGTCACCGATATACAGGAATGCTTATAGAGAGCACATTATGAGAAAACAGGTACCCACGAGTCAAAGCTTGATAGCAGGAGTAGGGCCCGGGGACGATGATACAGAAGATATAGAGATTAATAGTGGGCCAGTACAAGTCATGATAACGGAGCTAGCAGACGGTCCTCGGAAGTATGATATGGTGCTCCGAGAAGGCTCAGCAACCCAAGCCTGGGTAGCTCAGGATCCAATCATGCAGTACTTGGAGTCACTACCCCGAAGAGACAGGGGACGACAAGTGTTTATTGCGAAAGAATGCGAGCTGTTGAGTGCCAACTCTGATAAATGGGATTTGGCAGGAAGAGGCCTTGCTAGATAGCGGGTCACAGATCGTCTCCATGAGTCAGGAAGCGGCGATTGCATGTCAAGTTTCTTGGGACCCAGATACTACGATAAATTTGCAGAGTGCGAATGGGCAGGTTGAAAAGACTTGTGGATTGGCAAAGAACGTAGGCTTTACCTGCGGGGGAGTCACAATCTATTTGCAAGTTCACATCGTTCGTAGCCCCACGTATCGAGTACTCCTGGGACGACCCTTTGATGTAATGACGGCTAGCGAAGTCAGGAATAGCGCCAGTGGCGAGCAAACCTTGGTTATTACGGACCCAAATACCAGAGAAAGGGCTGTGTTACCAACTTATGCTCGAGGAGAGTGTAATCCTCCTAAGCTTAGGGAAAACAGTCAAAATTTTCAAGAAACCTCGATGAGTTGACTGAGGGACAAGGAGAGGTGGCTTGTATAATAGACTATGATGATGAGAAGGGCCCTGTCGTCGCACAAACACTAAGCTTAGCAAAAGGAAGCTTCTCAGAGGCCGAGCTACAGCTAATGTTCATTGACCAAGTCATACGCGATGAGGACTGCCCACAGGAAGATAAAGCAACGGCGTTATTGTGCCTAGGACGCATAGCCAACGCGCAGGGCACAGAGGACCAGGGAATAACTGTCTTCGAAACAGAAGAAGATGACAAAGATATGGTACAATGCCTGGCTGGGAAGAAATATAAACCAGTAGCCTTAAAAGTGAGGCCAGTGTTGGGTGATCTACCGGAGAGATTCAGGATAAAACGAGAAATAAAAGGGGACCCACTGGCAGAAATGCCTGAGCTTAGCGTGCATCCTCCAGAGTTTGTCCCGACAGGCAGATATACGGAGGAGTGTAAGCTTAAGCTGGACGAAGCCCATGCCGGGGATTTCTTGTGGCCAGAGGAAAGAAAGCTGATGCACCACATCATGATGCTTCAAGAAAAGGCATTTGCCTGGACAGATGAGGAAAAGGGATGTTTTAGGGAAGATTTCTTCCCGCCGATCGAGATACCGACGGTAGAACATACTCCGTGGGTTGAGAAGCCCATTCCGATTCCACCAGCGATCTATGATGAAGTTTGTGCCATTATAAAAAGAAAGATTAGTGCTGGTGTATACAAGCCATCGAACTCATCCTATAGATCCAGATGGTTCTGTGTGGTGAAGAAAGATGGGAAAAGTTTGAGACTGGTACACAGCTTGGAACCACTGAACAAAGTGACAATAGCGCATTCAGGACTGCTGCCAGCAATGGAAGATTTGGCAATGCACTTCGCAGGCAGAGCTTGCGGAGGCATTCTGGATCTATATGTTGGCTATGACAAACGACTGTTAGCTGAGTCGTCTCAGGACCTAACAACATTCCAGACGCCTTTTGGAGCGCTACGCTTAGTGACGTTACCCATGGGATGGACCAATTCAGTGCCTATATTTCATGAGGATGTAACAGCGATCCTGGCCAGTGAGATACCGGAATACACGATGCCGTACATAGATGATGTACCTATCAGAGGACCCAAAACTAGATATGAGTTGCCAGATGGCACGGAAGAGATGCTGAAAGAAAACCCAGGGATCCGACGATTTGTATGGGAACACATGCAGACGGTCAATAGGATTCTACAGAGGATGAAATACATAGGAGGAACCTTCTCTGGGCCCAAGACGACTATCTGCACTGATGAAATCACCGTAGTGGGTTTTGAATGCTCTTATAAAGGACGGTTGCCTGCCACAGACACCATTGGGAAGATATTAAGATGGGGGGATTGCGAGAATGTTTCTGAGCTAAGGGGTTTTCTAGGAACAGCTATGCGCTGCAGGAATCATATCCCGAAGTTCATAGCCATTGCTGCACCTCTATACGAAAAGCTTAAGAAAGGGCAAGAGTTTGAATGGGGAGAAAATGAACGGAAAGCGCAGCAGGAGCTGAAAGAAGCGATTCAACGCTGTTTCCCGACCAGGAACCCCAAATTCTTGAGTAAACAACCCATAGTAGTAGCCGTGGATACCTCATGGAGGGCGGTGGGATACTACATATATCAGCGAGATGGAGAAGATGCTAAGCTTATACATTATGCGAAGTTTGGGTCAATATTATTGGACGAGAGACAGCAGAGGTATTCTCAGCCCAAGCGAGAGCTATGCGGCTTAAGAATGGTGCTGGAACAGGAGAAATATTTATTGTGGGGATCGAGAAATCTAGTAGTGGAAACAGATGCGAAGTTTCTCTTTGGGATGTTAAACAACCCAGGAAAACTCCCGAATGCTACTGTAAACCGTTGGGTAGACTTCATTAGATTGTTCCACTTCACACTAGTACACAAAGAAGGAAAGACATTTGGGCCGGATGGACTGTCCAGACAACGTTACTATCCCGGTGATGAGACAGCCCGTTGTTTCGACGACGGATCCGAGGACGAGGGAGAGGAGTTCGAGTTGATCAAAGAAGATCCAGGGGCTGCAGATCCGTTACCCTTGGAAGCCTTCTCTGATGAGATCGACAGTCGCTCTGGCTTCTACCAGGGTCTGGCACGTGATGTGTATGATTTTGAGTATGAGCTGGATCAAGCTCGGGAAGAGTACTTGGATGAACAACAGGCTAAGCTTAGGGTTATAGAAGACCCAGCCTGTCCAGAAAACCATCGACAAGTACTAAGCTTAATGACGGATGTCAGGCTAGTGCCAGATTTCGAAGAGGAAAAGTCGACCGAGATAGAGGAAGCATATGATGAGTCGCGCAGGACAGATACAGCGCGAATACAGGACAAAAGAATACCCAAAGTCAGGGAATACCTGAAAACAGGGAGCAGTAGCGCAGCTGAAGGCTTGGATGAGCTGGATCTGCGTAAGCTTAAGCATATGGTGGAGCATTTCTTCTTGGACGAAGAGGGGAGACTGTATAGGATGAGCCCTAGCGGTCAGCATCAGCTAGTAGTGGATAAGGAGCAACATATGTATATGTTGCGAGCCAGCCACGACTTCCTAGGACACAGGGGAATATACGCAACCACTAAGCTTATAACGCAGAGGTTCTGGTGGCCAGAAGTTGAAGGAGACGTAGCTTGGTATGTGCAATCGTGCCATCTATGCCAGCAACGACAAAAGGCGATCATCGAGACGCCACCAATAGTAACGCCCACGCCGTCGATATTCCAAGTGCTACATGTAGACACACTACATATGACACCAAGTTCTAATGGGTGTAGTTATATTGTGCATGGAAGGTGTGGACTGTCATCCTGGATGGAGGCAAAAGCGTTGAGAAAAGAGAACGCCAGTTCGATCGCACAGTGGTTATTTGAAGATATCATTTGCCGATGGGGCTGTATAGTGAAGATTGTCATGGACAATGGTTCTCCATTTAAGAAAGCTGTCTGATGGCTGGAAGAAAAATATGGGATAAAAGGAGTAACGATATCTCCTTACAATTCCAAAGCGAACGGGATTATTGAAAGAGCCCACTGGGATGTGCGGCAAATGTTGTACAAAGCTACAGATGGAGATGTCAAAAAGTGGTATTGGCACCTACCGCACGTTATGTGGGCAGATCGGATAACCATTAGAAAAGGAATGGGGTGTTCCCCATACTTTCTGGTAACCAGAGCGCACCCGATGCTACCTCTGGATGTCAAGGAGGCCACTTGGCTAGTACAACTACCAAATGAGTACTTAACCACGGCCAAGTTGATAGGATACCGAGCTCAGGCTCTGGCAAAACATGTTCGGCATGTTGAGGAGGTGCGTCAGCGTGTTTCAGACACTAAGCTTAGCAAGGCTTGGGAGATGGAACAACAAGCAGCGCATAAGATAAAAGATTATCGCTTCGGCCCAGGAGATTTAGTATTAGTGGGAAACAAAGCTATAGAGAGCTCAGCCGACAGGAAGATGAAACCCAGGTATCTAGGACCCATGGTGGTCATATCTAGATCAAAGGGAGGATCATATATCCTGGCAGAGTTGGATGGCTCTGTATGGCAGAATAAAGTGGCGGCGTTCAGAGTAATTCCCTACTTAGCCAGAAAACATATGCCGTTGCCGCTGGAGTTACAAGAGTTGTTAGATCTGTTGCCAGAGGGACTGAAGACCCTGGAGGAGACTACTGAGGATGAGCCTAGTGACAGATGGGAGCCAGAAGAGTTGGAGGGATAGAAAAAAACCTGATATTGTGGACAGAACTATCTACTTATCGAAGGAAAACTATCCTAGGGACTGTAAAAGCGTTAAGCTTAAACGGGGGAGGGCTTGTTCAAGTCGGAAAGGTTGCGCAAAAGACTTTTGAGACGGATGCGCTCTTGAATAAGGAATTGGAACCTCTTTAAGTTAGCTTCGAGCGAGGGAATAGCCTCGATGAAGTCCCGGCTGAGCGAATTGAGGTCGCATTTGACAGACCGAGCATTGTCACTGCGAGATTCGGACTTGTACTCGTCGCGAGAGTAAGACAGGAGGTTTTGGAGTTCCTGAAGCAAACAAGCTGCCCGGAACAAGTGTCAGAACCACTAAGCTTAGCGAACAGAAGTGAGAAATTGCCCACCAGATAAGCCTGCGAAGGTGCGCTCATCGGAAGCAGACTCAGTACAGGCACGCTTGGCAGTATTGGCGTTGGCTTTGGCTAGAACCTGTTCAGCCTGGGCATAACAGCAGTGTTTAGTGTTCATATTGGGAACTTGACAATAGGGAAGAAGATGGACGGTGCCTTTAGACGAGGAGGACTTTTTGACAGCCTCCTAGCGAAGGATGAAGTCAGAATCAGTGGTTAGGGGGAGTGGAGCTGGTGCACCACGTCGGAGGTAGACAAACGACGCTTGCGATAAGGCGAGACTACATGAACCTCTTCGACAATAGCTTGAGAGACCTCCTCATTGACCATCATGTCCTGGAGACGAGCGATTATCTCAGCCAATGTAATAGGTTGAGAAGCAGCTATATTACCGTGTCAGCACTGGTTGCTCGGGAGTTGGAAGCACTGGTCATA
Organism: Lepiota brunneoincarnata; assembly: GCA_023014365.1. Taxonomy (NCBI): domain Eukaryota; kingdom Fungi; phylum Basidiomycota; class Agaricomycetes; order Agaricales; family Agaricaceae; genus Lepiota; species Lepiota brunneoincarnata. The sequence continues at coordinate 3,535,940 of JAEBUN010000002.1, read as the reverse complement.
CTCTCAGCAAGTTCGGTATCGGTGTCTACCACAACAGCAGCAGAGACAGGGGCCTTGCGACCTTTGCAAGGCTAAGCTTATACATGAGGAGACGATTGGAGCCAAAAGAACGCTAAGCTTACGTGTTTGGGGACAGCAGAGCCTTCGGCAACGTTGGAGGAAGTAGAGCCAGTCGTGGACGATGGGTTCTGAGCCTCTTCGGTCCTGGATTTATGGGATTCTTCAGAACGAACGTGATTAATGCGGCTACAGCATTCAGAGAGCGCCTTATAGATCGTGGGCATCTCATAAGACGAATGGTAGTTGTTTTGGTAAATTTTGTAGAGCTTGCGGATACGGAAGATGTAGTCCTGGTTGACATGAAGCTTGATAGCCTCATTATCCTCCGATAACGCTTCAATATAAGCAGACTAAAAATGATTTAGAAACGGCGAGAGAAGCATGGAAAGAGTAGACATACCCCAGGGGCGTCGAACGCAAGGAGAGCCTTCTCGACGAGGGGACGAGCGACTTGGCTGTTTTGCAGGCGCTGAAGACGACCTTTGGCGTTGCTGATGAGATCGTCGAGCTCGACCTGGAGATGAGGGATAGAAGAAGCCATTTTCTTGCGAAGGGTGTCTGCTAGAATGAGGCGTCGCTCCCTCGCTTTTATAAGAAAAGGCCGTAGGCAGTGATGACGAATCATAACGAGTGGATGAAGAGCACCCTCCACCCTAAGCTTATGACCTGAGGGGCCTAGGAAACCTGTAATCTTGAGTAGCCAGCCTTCAACAGACTTGCTGAACCACAGTTGCCTTATTAGGTAACATGTTGCCAGGGTCTCGCGGTTATCAGTGTGCACAGGGATTCTGATGGAACGGTGAGGGCACCGAGTTCAATTTGGCTAGGGGGAGATGGGCCCCAAGTGGCGCAAGTGGCGCTTCAGTTTTGTTTGACGTGACCTTTTTCGCGGCGAACACCGTGTACAGGCTGGTTCGGGTCCGGGCTTGTAAGAAAACCAGAACAGATGACTGGGTCACTACACGTTGCGGGTCACAGCGCGCTGAGATGTCAATAAACATCACTGATAGATCAGAGAGGCATATAATGAGTATATAAGTGACTGGCAACCTAAACTAGCTTAGGAGTCTCCCAGGAGGTCTTTAGCTTAGCTTTAGGAGATGACAAGAAAGTCAGAAACAGTTTAGCTTAACTCAGTAGGAGACAAGGAACAACAAGATGACTATTGGGATGTATATACATGACAAGATTATATACTACATCCAAGAAGTAAACTAGGTGCAGAGATCACTCAAGGTCTTCTAGAACAGACTCCGGATCCTGAGTCATCAGGAAAGCGAGGAAGAGAAGCGATTTGAGCTCCTCGAATTCCTTGTATGTCGGGACCCCCAGAAAGTTGTTGGCGAACTCAAAGAACGCCCGGACGTCTTCAAGGGAGTCGGCCATACCCATCTCTACAAAAGCCACATCATTACCATCCAAGGCAGTCCTGGTAGCTTGCATCTCCTGGACGAATTGGTAAACTACATGGCGGTGGTGAAACGCCGAAGCCTCGTAAGCGACGCGGTTTGCCTCCAGGCTGACCAAGCTAGAGGACACAACACGCGCGAACGCGGCCAGATCTAGAAAAATAAAGAGAATAAGAAAAGGGAAAAATAGTGAACAGAGAAACTTACGGTATTCACTGGTCAGTGAGGATGTGACCAGGGCGTTTGCAATGCCGGCCGAAACCCAGGGATGGTCCGCGAAGGTACAAGGGTAGTTGTACAAGTCACAGCTGCGACACTTCTTACCCTTGCCCAGAGGCTCGCACTCCAACTTACGAGCAGCGCAAGAAGGACACCGAGACCGAGGTGGCATGTACTGGAGCAGATGTCAAAGCCGTCAGTAAGGAACCACGAGAAAACTTGGTGAACGTACCGAAAGCTGGCTAGCTGCCAGCAGCCTAGGAAAGTCCTCACAAAAGAGCGGGACTGGGTGCCAGTATCCATGGTCCCGAATAATTTCGGCCTCAGAGTGCTGAACGCGAGCCCGGGGAACGTATTTCTTCGTCCGCGTGTTGGAACTCTTCTTGGACGAAAGGACGTGTTGTTGACGCGACGGGCCAGCATGAGGGGACTCTTGACGGATCTCTGGAACCACCAGGCTAGGCAAACGAGAAGGGACGGGGGTTGGAGAAGCTAAGAACGCGTCTTGAAAAACAAAAGTCGGTTCTTGAGGGGCAGGCGAAGGCTCCAGAAGGAGCTCCAAATCTGGCGAAGGAGAAATCTCCACGGCGCTTGCGGGAGACGCGACTGGAACGCCAGCTAAGTGAGGTGGTGATGGTGTTGGGCACCTAGGCAAAGCCAGCACATGTTGCCCATCCAGAGACGAGGACCAGCTAAAAATTTTAAAGAGGTCGGCTTGAGAGACCTCAGGGACTGGAGAACGCAATGGCAAGTTTGAATTCGCCAAAAATAGAGGCGTAGGGGGCGGCGTCGATGGTTTCGCCTTCTGTTTTCCTTTAAGGGCAGCTGGGATACACGCTAAAGCGGAAGTTAGCAGAAAGGACAAATATACCTTGTAAAAGACTAAGCTTATGCGTTGAAACAGTCGAAGAGGCTACGAGAGAGGAGGGGCGGTTTGTTGAAGGGCCCGGCACCTCTGAACCTGATGCAATACCCAGGAGAGGGAGCACCAGCAAGCCTTCACCGTCAAAGGAGTGCAGAGAGACGGCAAGAGGGGGCAGCGACATTAAACTTGACGAGGCCTCTGTGGACAATCCACCAGAGGGCCCGCCAATGGGGATACCTGACGAGGGTTCTGCGGAAAATCCGGCAGAATGCTCGTTGGTTGGATTGCACAATGACGTGATGGAAATCACGCGCCTTGGCACTGGAGCAGACAAGGGAGAGGCCGGCGGAGGAGTTGGTGCACGAGGCGGAGAGTACGGTGGAGGAGGGGTCCTTGCCACACCCACCTGACAATTTCCGCAAGCTCCTTGGGCTCCTCGCCCTCCTCTAGCTCTCCTAGTATGCGGTGCTGGTGGTTCCCATTGAGATAGGAGGTTGCAACGCGCCGGGAGGCGAATAGTGAGACCTAAAAGTAGAGAAAACATAAGTAAAGACAACAAGAACAGGGGAAAACGCGACTTATGTTGCGCAATCGATGATGAAGGCGTGCCTTGGGAAGCCATTGAGGTGCTGCTTGGCCCAGGGTAGCCTGAAAACAGGTTAAGAAAACAGAGAAAACTGTAACTCGAACTCTACTTACTGGAAGAAGAGTCCGAGTCCTCCTCGTAGCGAGCACGTTTGCTGCTGCATGTGTCTCTGTCCATTGTTGATAGAAGTGGGCATTAAAAAGTGAGTATGCGAGCAGGATAGATGAGTAAGAAGTGAGAGGGAGAACGAAAGAGATGAAACAAGACCTTGGGACATTTAAAAGACCCAATAACAAGATAAAAATTTAAGCTATAGCGACAAGAAGTTGATCTATACATTTAAACTCGGTGACATGACATCATTCTGAAATAAGCTTAGCGAAAGTGCGCTACCCTCGAAGCTGGTGAACGTTCTAGACCATAGAGCGCGTCAGAGAGACTCAGATACTGCGAATTTGAAGGAGATAATGACTGAGGACAGTCAGCAATTTGGTTAGGGGGAGATGATATGCTGATTTCACACCTATACATGAATTCCGTACTCCGGAACGATTCTCTACATAGAATCATTGGCTATAACATTAAAGAACTCTATAGAGGATTGGTACTATATCCCATAGTAGCCAGTTTGACCGAACTGAGGATATTCAAGCCTCAGAAGTGTTCAAACCAGCTCATTATCACTAAGCTTAGTGAACCAAGCTATCAGAACGCTCTCCGGAGGGATTCAGGGCTCTACATAGCCTATCGAGTATACCCCGGTCGCATCAAGGGACCTTACGAGCAGTTTTCTGATGAACCCGAATGCGTTTGAACATAAAAGAATGTACCTAGCGGCTGTTGCAGGCGTATTACATCTATAGCGAGTTCAATAATGATGACCAGACCACGGAACGAAACGTCCAACGTTCGGGAGGCAATACCCGATGCCCAAAACCCTAGAAATATCAAAGACTCCTAATTAACAAGTGCTTTGGGGGTCCCGGCACTTCGGCATACTGCTTAACTGAGATTAATTACAACGGATCAAGGAATTGTCCATCCGCTATACATTCCGATCATAATTGATCTGGAAACTTAATGCGCTCGTGTGGACGCAGAATAATGCAGACGAGCACGGAACACGTCTGGCTGGATTGCCATTCGTTAATCAGAGAAAAACCCATAACCCAGGGTGAGGTAGAAATGCTGCCGAACCTTCCAAAATGTTCTACAGTGCCTGTAACAATTAAGCTTATTGTTTTCTATTTCATATTTACTATCTCTCATATGTATCCAAACAATATAAATACAGTCGCACTTGTTCGTGAAGAAGCAAGAGGTCTCACCCCCGCTTCCACATGCAAGTCTGCGAGCCGTGATCAAGAACGGTTTCAGAGGGCTATTTAGTGTGCATCGTTAAGTGTGATTTCTTCGGTCGTCGACCAACCCAGAGACAGAGACAGAGACCAGAGTTTAGAGTTTAGAGTTCCAGAGTGCTAGAGACAGAGACAGAGACAGAGACCAGAGTTCAGAGACCAGAGACCAGAGACCAGAGACCCAGCGCTTTGAATTGGTAGGGATTGTCCTTTCATTGTTGCACCGTATGGCTAAGATAACTTCAACGGCTGTTTGTTAACCTCTAAAAACACTACTCTCTTGAATTTCGCTGTCAGAATGCACCCCCAGAACACCCTAAAAGACGAAACTGTTCATTATCTATCTCATTCCACTTGTATTAGCTTAAGCTTATCGAATTGCGGCTAAGCTTAGTGAAAACAAGCCCACTATCTATATTAAAACCAACGAAAGTTTCTCCACCTTTTCAACGTCAGACGCATTCTTGAACTGTCTAGCTGGAAAATTAGCTGGTCCTGTCCATAATACCCCCCAATCCTCATATCAGCCTTCGCTCCAGCAAAACCCTCAGCAAAATTGGCAAAATTGGCCTTGTGGTTTCTGTGGTAGCACTGAGCATGCATTCCAAAACTGCAGCTGCCTCAACGACTACCTTTGCTGAGGATTATGCACCCAGGACAACACCAATCGCATATGCACTCCAGACGGCATACGAGTGTCACCACAGACTGCACCTGGTCAAGATATGAAGGAACGGCTAGATAACTGGCATAAATCACGCTCACCAGGTATTGTGCAAGCACAGGCAAACCTCCTGGTGGTAACACAAGCCTTGGATGGTGTGTCCACTACTCCCCCAACATGTGCTACATCCCTCTCCACCTTGAACATCATGGAAGATGAAGAAGAACTTGCAAGACTTGAGGCAGTCTCCCTGGCAGCTATCAAACATCAGGAGGCCATTCGCAAATGCATCGGATTGACTGGGAACGCCAAAAACATGCCCTCAAGTCCTCCGGCACCATCTAACAAAACTGCCTCAGTTCCGAATGAGCCTAGTAATCCCTCCACTCACCAGCCTGCAGCTCCATCAAAATTCCCCATTCCCCAATCAACTCCTACCCCACAACAACCGCAGTACCGCTTCTCATCACTGATTGAAGACCCAAAAATGATTCAAAATGTTATACAGAGGAGCCTAGATGGCACAGTAACAATTTCACAGAGGGAGCTCTATGCCATTGCACCAGATATCCGAAAGCATATTAAAGAGCAGGTAACAATTCACTGCATTCCAGCCGGAACAGCCGCAAACGTCTCGGCACTCAAGAACTTCGAAAATGAATCCAGCCTGCTCCCCTCAGCACTCCTGCAACATAATTCTTCATCCCCTTCCAACCCTATAATAGTCACCAATCACATTGAAGATTTACGCACCATTCCACTGGAGCTCAATGGCAAGATTACAGTTGATGCTATACTCAACGAAGGATCTCAAGTGATCAGCATTTGGAAGGACATTTGGGAAAAACTTGGCCTTCCCCTCCTCCAAGACCAAAGCATCGTGATGGAATCCGCTAACGCGACCAAGGAGGTAACCCTGGGACTTCTCTGTGATCTTCCAGTATGCATTGGGAGTAGCGTGTTCTATCTGCAAGTACAAGTATTTGAGCACGCACCCTATTAGATGCTACTGGGGCGACCATTTCTTACCTTAACTCAGGCTTGGATGCATCACTACTCGAACGGTGACTCGCACCTCACACTCTTCAACCCAAATACCCAAGAAACCATCACAATACCAACCATGGTGAGGATGTGACCGTCAGCTCAGTTGAACTCGGGTTTTTAGATATCGAGGATTCAGCTCATCACAGTCGAGGAGATAGCATAGCCCCCTACAATTCCCACACCCCAGCATCCAATCAAAACCTTCCCGATTCCATCAACCACTTGTCCCTATCAATGATCTTGCCAATCACATTTACAACTGCTTCATTTCCCCCCTTACACCGCCCACAAGAAATATATGAAATTGATATTCTGGAAAGCCCCCAATCATGCGAAATAAGCAAAATATCGGCCCATGCATACAAAAAGGTCGCCAATAGAATCAAACCAGTAGCTACAACACTACCTGAAAACTACTGGATCGTCTGACGAATACTTACAGATCCCCTCGAAAACATGCCCATTTTACCTACCAACCCACCCGATTTCAACCCTGGCACTCACTACACTGCAGAATGCAAGATATCTACAAACGTCAATCCGGATGGCTTTCTATGGCCAGAAGAAGAGAAACTCATATATTACCTAATCAAGGCCCAAGAACTCGGATTTGCATGGACCGAAGATGAGAAAGGGAAGTTTTCCAGCAACTATTTTGATCCCATCATTATTCCCACCATCAAGCATGTTCCCTGGTCCCTCCGAAACATACCCATTCCCCCTGGCAACTTCCAACAGGTAGTCAATGTGATCAAGGCCAAAATTGCCGCCGGTGTTTATGAGCCTTCAAACTCATCTTACTGATCCCGTTGGTTCTGCATACTCAAAAAGGATGGAAAATCCCTCAGGCTCATTCATGACCTCCAGCCCCTCAATGCGGTAACAATCAAGGATGCAGGTGTTCCACCTATTGTGGAAACTTACGCTGAGTCTTTCAGCAGCTGTGGATGCTATGGGATTTTTGACCTCTTTGTTGGTTTTGACCAGCGTGCCTTAGCACCCGAATCCCGCGACCTTACCACCTTCCAAACCCTGCTCAGAACCTTACGACTCACTTCGATACCTATGGGATACACATATTCAATGCAGATACAGCAAGGCAACCTCACATTCCTACTACAAGACGAGATTCCCCATGTTGCACTACCTTTCGTTGATGATGTACCAGTAAAAGGACCAGCGACATGCTATGAGGTCGATAATCAGTACAAGACAATACCTGAAAATCCAGGAATTCGCCAATTCGTGTGGGAGCATCTACAGAACATCAACCGAGTTATCCAGCAAATCAAACATGCTGGAGGCACCTTCTCCGGGCCCAAATCTTGCTTTTGCACTCCATCAGCAGTTGTGGTTGGACATCTGTGTACGTACAAGGGACGACTTCCAGATGCCTCAAGAATTCAGAAGATCATTAACTGGCCCATGTGCTCCAATGTCACCAAAGTCCGAGGTTTTCTCGGCACTCTTGGAACCATCCGGATCTTTATTCACGATTTTGCTGCCATATCACGACCCCTGGTTAAGCTGACAAAGAAAGGAGTCGAGTTTGAGTTTGGTGAAGAAGCAGAAGTTGTGATGAGCATTTTGAAGGAACTGGCAAGGAGTTCACCATGTATCCGAGCCATCAACTACTCAAGTACTAATGAGGTCATCCTAGGCGTCAAGACATCAAAAATCACGGTTGGATATATTCTTTCACAGCTCAGAGATGACACCAAAAGATACCCTTCACGATTTGGGTCTATTACACTCAATGAACGCGAATCCCAGTACTCCCAGGCAAAGCTAGAATTATTCGGCCTCTTCCGAGCACTAAAAGATGTCAGAATATGGATTATCGGGGTCAGGAACTTAGTCGTGGAAGTTGATGCAAGATATATAAAGGGTATGATCAATAATCCCAATGTCCAGCCATCCGCCACCATCAATTGCTGGATTTCGGCAATCTTGCTATTTGATTTCTGCCTTAGACATGTCCCCGGCAAAGAACATGGTCCTGATGGCCTGTCACGACGTCCCTGAGCCCCAGAAGATCCCAAAATAAACAACAATTACAAAGAATGGATCGACTCAGCAAATTCATTCAATAACATATGCACTCATCATGTCCCTTCACCACTTGACAGCTCATGGTGGCCCTGGGCATCAAACACATTCACGATCGAACTCCTGAATGAAACCAGCTCGCTTCGGGTGCCCCTATACTCACTCGGGTGTCCCACATCCAACACTGCTATTTCTGAGTCAAAACATTTTGGAATTCTGTCAAGCGAAGTCTCCCACTCATCTCCACCATCTTTTCCCATCATTCCTCACTTGGATAAAGTACAGCACCGCGATCTCAAACTCAGACAAGTTCAAGCATTTCTCAACAATCCCACATGACCCAAGGATTTGGCTGATGAAGCATTCAAGAGGTTTGTCCAATTCTCATCCGGGTTTTTCGTGCGAGATGGCAGGCTTGGGAAGAAGGATCCAAAAATGAAACACGAGCTGGTGGTAGCCGAAGAAAATCACTACGAGCTCATCCGACAAGCTCATGACAAGATGGGTCACAAAGGTATTTTTACGGTCCAGATACAGTTACTAGAGCGGTTCTGGTGGCCCCAACTCAAACAGGACGTCCGATAATTCATCAAGACATGCCACAAATGCCAAACTTAACTACTACACAATTTCCACATTCCACCAACAGTTCCTACTCCCCTCACACTATTCCGGAAAGCATACATCGATACCATGTTCATGCCTAAATCAAACAGTTTCCGGTACATAGTCCACGCACAATGCTCTCTTTCCTCATATCCGGAATGGCGAATGCTCCACCTCGAGAATGCCCAAACACTCAGAACATTTGTATTCGAAGACATCCTCTGCCGATGGGGCGCCATTGAAGAAATCGTAACCGACAATGGCCCCACCTTTGTACAGGCAGTCGAATTTCTAGCACAAAAATACAAAATCAATCATATCCAGATCTCACCCTACAACTCTCGAGCAAACGGTCCCATGGAACACTGGCATTTTGATGTTCGGGAAGCACTGGTGAAGGCAGCCAAGGGTGACAAGAAGAAATGGGCAACAGCTGCGCCTTCAGTTTTCTGGGCTGAACGTATTTCTATTCAAAAGTCTACAGGGTATTCCCCATATTACATCGCACATGGCCTAGAACCTCTCCTCCCTTTCGATCTTGCAGAAGCAACGTACCTGGTGCCCAATCTCATCAAGCCTCTCTCAACCGCTGACCTTCTCACTACTCGAGTGACCCAGTTACAAAAACGGCCTCAAGATCTTGCCAAGGTCAAGGAAATGGTATTGAAGGCTCGCTTCGAGTCTGTTCGGCAGTTTAATGAAAAGTATTCCAACTCCATTTGGGACTTTAACTTTTCCCCCGGCTCCCTAGTTCTAGTCAGAAACTCACGATATGACCACGATGTAGGCAGCAAGACCAAACCCTGGTATTATGGACCACTTGTAGTGCTCAGGAGGACGATGGGAGGATCCTACATCCTCGCCAAGCTCAATGGATCTATCTCAAAGCTTCGCTTTGCTGCATTCCGGCTCATACCATACTTTCCTAGGGATCTCCAAGCAATCCCAGTCACAAAAATCACGGACCTGCCATCCAATGCGCTTGAAGAGCTTACTTATGACGCGGATACCTCCCCCAATGGCCCACTACAAAAAGCGAAGGTAGTGGAGGACAAGGATACACATACAACAGATGAGTTGCATCTTGCATCTTTTAGCACGGCCCCAGCCCCCCTTTCTCTCCAACATTCCCTTAAGCTCGATCCTCTTTTGGACATGACTCCCATCGAGCCGGACAAGGTGTTCAACCACCTCGTTCATCATTTCCTGCAGCCCTGCTACCGACAACTCCCCCCTCCTCACCTGCAACAACTCTTTGACGCTCTCCCCACTGATCTTTCCCACAGATTTCGGCCCCCCTTCAAACGCATGCAGACCCACTGTTGCTCTGACCAGGAGGTCAGTTTCTTAAGTACCGAGGAGTTGTAGAGGTTGGCATGCAGCTGCATGCACAACGGCTGCCCCATGCCACCTCTTGTAGTTTTGGAACCCGAACCCTGGATCATGACTTTTGGAGTGCTCACACAAAAAGGGACAGCTATCATTCATTGGTGTATCCGTCCCGTCGATAGCTGCATGTGTTCAAGGGCAGACAAATTTTCCTATTCATTTCTCCATTCCATTTCACAAGCTCAATTGTAGAGTAAATTTCCTCCCTCTTTTAGTTTTCTCTGTGCTTCGCATATCACCACTTTTATCCTATCATTTCCTGTTCCCTAATCTTTGGCTAGCGTAGTTGAGAAAAAACTTCGCGATTCTCCTGTTTCACATCTCTTATATCCCAGATATGACCTAGCTTCAGTAGCTGACATTTTCCTTGCCATTTCGGTGTAAGAAAAACTTAATTACTTGTAGTTTTCGTGTATATAAAGTAGGAACCTCAGAGATGAGTTCTCCAGTCAACTATAGACCCGGAATTCACCTCCTTATCTTGTCCTCTACTTCTCCATGTAGAACAATATAAGATATATTCAGTCTCGACGCGAGAGCTTACTATTTACCTGTAGAACAATATAAGATATACTACAAAGTAGTCAGTACAGTAATTAAAGGTATTGGTAGAATACTCACTTCAGTCTCGACGCGAGAGCTGAAGTGCGACTACAAGCGAGAGACTATTTATCTAACACTACGATACACGCGCTTGTACGTAGACAATAAGCACAATAGCAATAGTGTACGGGCAGAGGAGAACGGTAAGGGCATAGCATAAAAGATACAAAAACGGTAGAGACCGTGCAAGAGGAATGGAGCGCGGGATAGAGGGCAAAAGCGGAGGGCGCGAAAGGAACACCAGCGAAACGGAGATCGGAACTCGGCACGCGTTTGCGAGCCCGACACTCCCCTTCAAACCATAGCGAGTCCGAGTTCTCGCGCGAAATGCTTGACTTTCGGCGAGGGGAGCGCTTTGGTGAAGACGTCGGCTACCATGTCCTCAGTGGGGCAATAAACAAGCCGGATTTTGCCTTCTTCGACGATCCAGCAAATGAAATGATAGCGAACGTCGATATGTTTCGTTCACACATGGTACTGGTGGTCTTTACTGAGTGCAATGGCGGATTGGTTGTCCGAAAAAATTGTGGTGGAGGGGACGGCAGCGTCGAAAATCTGTGAAATAAGCGAACGAAGCCACAGGGCTTCTTTTGAGGCATGAGTAGCGGCTACGTACTCGGATTCCGTCGTGGATAAAGTGACAATTTCTTGTCGCTTGGCACTCCAAGAAATGGCCCCACCATTGACAAGGAATGCGTACCCGGAGGTAGCTTGGCGATCCTCTGCCATGTTGCCGTCGGCATCAGCGTAGCCTTCGAGGCCTTCCCCAGTGCCTCCGTAAGTCAGCCATAGGTCCTGTGTACCCTTCAGGTACCGAAAAACTTGCCTAACCGCTTCCCAGTGCGCCTCTCCAGGGTTCTTCATGAATTTCGAGAGAACTTGGACAGCGTATGCTATATCCGGTCGCGTTCTGAGGGCGGCGTACATAAGCGTGCCAACGGCCTCTTGATAAGGCTTCCGGGCCATGCGAGCGATGTCCGAAGTCGTTTGAGGCAATTGCTCGCTTGTTAGGCGGATGGCGGGATCCATGGGGGTGCTAACCGGTTTCTCGTTGTCGAAACCATAACGTCTGAGCAAAGCATCGATGTAGGAACGTTGGGATAGCATGAGCTTACCCTGTTCCTTATCCCTCTTCACTTCGATTCCCAAGAGCCAGTGGATCTCTCCCAGATCCGTAATTTCAATGAATTTTCACACTCCATCCTTCACCCAGTCAATCAGCGAAATAGTAGACGCGACGAGAGTACAGTCATCAATGTGCACCAGGATTATGGTGAGATCTGGCGCCACGATCTTGAAGAATATGCTCTGGTCAACCTCACAGCGTGAAAAGCCCAGGTGATCAACCAAAATCTCGCATAAACGTTGGTACCATCGTCGGCCGGACTGCTTGAGACCATAGAGGGTCTTCTTGAGGTGGCAAATGCGACGTGGGTGGGTGGTGGATGTGAAACCGGGTGGTTGCCGCATGTAGATCGTCTCACCAGGGCCTAATTTCCCGTTTAGGTACGCACCCTTGATATCGATCTGATGGATCTCGTAGTTACGAGCGGCAGCAATTGCTAGGACTGTCCGGATAGACGCGAGTCGTGCTACAGGCGCAAAAGTGTCGAAATAATTGACTCCAGGGACTTGAGAAAATCCTTGGGCAACGAGATGGGCCTTGTAACGGACAACATTGCCAGCAGCATCCTTTTTAGCTTTAAAAACCCATTTCGAGCCGACGATGTTAGCTCCGATCGGTGGATCAACAAGTTCCCACATTCCGGCATCACCCAACATGGTAAGTTCTTCCTCCATGGCCCTTTTCCACAACTCCCAGTCTGCTCGTTTCCTCGCTTCCTGCAGGCTCCCTGGCTCCAGGCCCTCTGTTTCCTCAATATCGGCCACCAGGACATGTACATCTGCCCAGTCCAGTTCTTCGGCTAGGGTGACTGCTCGCCCTTCTAGGATGTCTCTTGCCTTGGTGCTTGGGTTTCGAGCTCGTTGAGGTCGTTGGGGGTGTAGGTCGCCCTCGCTAGGTGTCTCCTCAGGGCTAGCATCGTTTGGAGTGCTGTTTTTAGCAGGATTGACTATAGGCTTGGTTGGATCGACTGGATGCTGGTCTGGTGCATCTGGTGTCTCGTTTGAGGGGTTTGCTGGGGTGTTGGGGCTGTGTGGGGGGTCGTTTCAAGGCTCGCTCGCAGGTGAATGCTCCCCTTCGAGCCCGGGACGACCTGTGTTAATAAACCGAAAATTTCGTTCGATTTTTACAGCACCTATGTCCGGAAAATAAATGCGGGAGCCATTGCTCTCGGCATCATATCCCACCCATCTCCCCTTCTTCGCTCGTCCTCCGAGCTTGTCCCCACCTGCCTGGTGTACCCATACCTCTTCACCCCACTCACGTATCGCCCTTAGGTCCGGTTTACGACTGTACAACACCTCGAAAGGTGTTTTGCCCTCAACTGCTCGAGTGCCTGTCCTATTCATCAGCCAGGCAACATGGGCAACAGCTTCTGCCCACAACGATTTTGGGAGACGGCTAGCATGCAGTAGTGCACGTGTACGTTCGACGATTGTACGATTTCGGCGTTCGGCAACACCATTGTGTTGGGGTGTATCGTGTACTGTGAGTTTGGTCTCCGTGCCTCGGGATTTCAAGTAGGACTGAAATTCGGTTGCAGTGTACTCCCCTCCCCTATCCGAATGCAACGCCTTAACTCGGGTACCGAATTGTGTCTCGCACCATGCATTGAAATTTCGGTAGGCCTCAAAAACATCGGATTTGTTGGAGAGAAAGTCAACATGTGTCCACCTCGAAAAATCATCGATAAACGTTACATAGTAGCGCTTTCCCCTCTTCGTCTCTACTCGTGCAGGCCCCCATACATCAGAATGAACCTCCTGTCCAAAAGTGGATGCTCGTTCGCCCTCCCGTGCCTTCAAAATTGGCAGCCGAGTTGCCTTGCCGTAGGCACATGACTCGCAGAAAAAATCAACGTCAGCTCCATCCTCTAGCCTCAGGCCAGCCACCAGACCATTGCGGACAAGTTTCCGGGCTGCACCAGCAGCGATATGGCCCAGCCTTCGGTGTAACATGTCTAAGCTAAGTGGTTCAGCCACCACATTTGCTTCCTCCGCTTCTTTGACTAGTTTGTACATATAGACCCCTTCCGGTCCTTGGAATCTCGGCGATCCGGGTGCCACTAGTGTCTCGAATTATACATTTGCCATTTGCGAATGTGGTCGTGAAGCCAGCATCGTCAAGACGGCCGATCGATACAAGTGTATAGCCTGCCTCCGGTGAGTATAGGACTTCACTCAGGTGGAGTTGGGATGAGGTGGCGCCGTTTGGCAGCTCGAGGACTACTTCGCCTTTTCCAATGGCATCGAATGCTTTCTTATTTGCGGCGCGTAAGGGGCGAGGGGGAATGGATTCGAAGGTCGCGAAACTATCTCGGTAGGGGGAGATATGGTTCGTAGCTCCTGAGTCGAAGACTTTGACTCGGGTTGGACTTGTTTCGGTGACACTGGTGATTTCATCCGTAGCTACATCACATTCACCAATATCCAGGTCGTCAAACTCACTTGTCAACTCCCCTTCACTCCATAGCTCATCTGTGGAGCTGCCTGCCTCGATTTCGGCCCAGCTCGTATCTGTTTCCAAGTCCGATAACTCTTCAACCATGAGGGAACAGTCCTCATCATCACTATCCACCGTAACGATGTTGGTGCTGCCACCCTTCTTGTTGGGTGGGCTTCCTCCCTTCTCCCCATCTTTCCTCTCGCTGACTGGCTTCTTCGGGTTAGGACACTCTCTCTTCCAATGCTCTCCACCACAATTCCAACATGGACCTTTTTTCTTTCCTTTTCCTTTCGGCTTTCCACTCCCATTGCTACCCTCAGCTACCAAAGCGTCATCCTGCTCGGATTTGGTATTGCCGACCCTGGATCGCTCAGGGCGGCCTCGGTCCCATTCATCGCTGATCAGTATGATTAGGATTTCGGGCTCAATGGTGTAATGGAGGGAACTGTGAAGTCGGGCAGCAGAGAGCTGGTTGGCAGCGTACGTTGATAGCCAGCGAGGTAGGGATTGGAGTATAGCACTCCTGTAGTCGTCGTCGCTAATTGTGACACCCACAGCACCTAATTCGGCCTTTCGAGATCGGATCTCGTTCAGGAACAAATGTACGTCACCCCGGTCAGGACATTTCATGGTCATAAACTCACAACGGAGCCGTGCTTGCGAGAATGCGCTTTTGTAAGTGTATTCTTGCGTTATGGCATCCCACATCGCTTTGACTGTGTGGTGTCCAGCTGTGACCATTAGCGTGGAGTCTGGGAGGCGTTGGGCAAGCAAGGAGCGAGCGATATTCTCGTTTCTTTGCCATGCCTCGATTGTCTCGGCAGTGACGACAGGGGCAGTAGGTACTGTGGTAGGGGCAGGTGCTGGTGTAGCAGCAGCCTGGGGAGTAGTGGTGGAAGGAGTGATAGTCGTTTGAGGGGTTGGGAGTATGGGACATGGTGTGCTGCCGTCGAAATGGCCCCACAGCCCTTTGCCTTGGATCACAGTCCGCAAACGTAGCGAGAAGATCGCCCAGTTTCCTCCGGACACATCCAACTTCGGCACTGACATGGGGAGTACATCATTTACGGTAGACATTGCCACAATATATCTGTAGGTTTGATTGTCTTAGTAGCGCAACGGGGCGGGGCCCATAACCTGTAGAACAATATAAGATATATTCAGTCTCGACGCGAGAGCTTACTATTTACCTGTAGAACAATATAAGATATACTACAAAGTAGTCAGTACAGTAATTAAAGGTATTGGTAGAATACTCACTTCAGTCTCGACGCGAGAGCTGAAGTGCAACTACAAGCGAGAGACTATTTATCTAACACCACGATACACGCGCTTGTACGTAGACAATAAGCACAATAGCAATAGTGTACAGGCAGAGGAGAACGGTAAGGGCATAGCATAAAAGATACAAAAACGGTAGAGACCGTGCAAGAGGAATGGAGCGCGGGATAGAGGGCAAAAGCGGAGGGCGCGAAAGGAACACCAGCGAAACGGAGATCGGAACTCGGCACACGTTTGCGAGCCCGACACTCCAACCCTTATAACGCATTCCCGAGGTTTTTGAAGCCCAGTGATCATTTCGCCAATCATGCTCGCACCTTGTTTCATTGTGTTTTGTTTGTTCCTGCTTCGGTCTTGGTTTGTTTTGGCTTGCTTTACGTAGCCGTTTCCGTACCGACATGATTGCCTTGTCGGAGAGTCTGACCCTCTTCAGTCTAGTTGGCAGTGGTTGTGGGCATTTACTTACCCAATGATCTTTAGCTCCACATCGGAAGCATTCCTGGTTCTGATATGATTTCATTTGTTGTCTGGTGACAACAGCATCTAACTCCAATGGTTCTTGAGTGGAGTTTTCTTTGGCATATTCCGGTTGGGGTATTTCAGCATAAGGATCTTCAAATCCTTCTTCTACCGTGGCATGGTCTATTTCCATGGCATGTGGGTCTCATGGGGTGAAACGTGGAGCATTACTCCTTTGGTAGAATTGTGCATAGGGCACATTGTTGTTTGGACAGGTCGGTCCGTGGTTGGATTGGTATTGGTTCCTCTGGGGAAGCGTGTTCCTGGGTGTGCTGTAGAGGGCATTGATTTGGCGGAAATTGTCATCAAGTTTATTGGCTCGGGTGTACCAAGCGGCGATGGTTGTCGGAGGGTTTTCTGATTCGTCAATCTTCATGGCAATATGGCAGTTGATTGCCTTTTGGTATAGATCGATCAGAGTGCAATCTTCATTGAGTCCGGATTGGCGGACAAGTTCCTTGAATTGAGAGTTGAATTCCATCATCAGTTTGCCTGCTTGGTGCAGGGTTTGGAGTCTGGTATGCATGTACGCATGTTTGTCTGCCAGAGTGAAGTCGGCTCTGAGTTGGGTAGTGAAATTTTCCCATGACTCCATGGCTATGGGTTGCCCCTGTTGAGTTTGGGTGTTTCTCTCATGGAGGTATTGTCTGGCCCATGCTCGGGCATCTCCTGATTGCATTGTCGAAAGGACAAATAGGGTCCTAGCAAGGTCGGTGTCATAAGTGGTCGCATTGGTGAGCACGTAAACTTCACATTGGAAGATCCAATCTTTGAAAAGTCTTCTAGTTCCATTGAAGGCAATGGGTTTGAGGAGTCCTAACTCCTTTGGGGTATGTGTGGCAACCATTATTTGTAATTGTCCTGGTGGCAGCGGCGGTGGTGGTGTTGGGGGTTGTGTTGGTTGTAGGGGAGGAGCTGGTAGGGTTAAGGGTACAGTTGGCGCGGGTAGTGTGGGTGGTTGTGGATCTGGATTTGATTGGTTGTCGTCTGTTATATAGGTGTCAGAGTTGTTGTCTGCTGGGGGAGTTCTTCCTTGATTCACTGCATATTCGTGGCATGTGAGTAAGTTTTCTTCCGATTTGGAAAGTTCTCTTGGTTGCTTAAGGGCGTATTCAAGTCTTTGAAGTTTGTAATCATTTAATGGATCTACTTTGGCGCGATATTCTTCGGCTTGTTTGCATCTTCTTTCTTCTTGTTCATAGTGTTCTTTTAGTTCTTTTTCGTGTTGTATTCTTTGTCGTTCTGCTAATTCTTCAGCAAAACTTGTTCGAGTGCATGCGACAGTTGATGTGCTTGGAGTGGGTGAGTTGAATGGAGATGGGGGATAGAATGGAGATGGTGTCTGAGTGGGGATGGGGTTTCTTCTGGGATCTGGGTTTTTGGTTCCTGATCCTGAGATTCTACTTCTTGATTTGGGAGGAGGTGATGGAGTTTCTTGGGCCAAGAACTTCTTTGGAGGCATGGTGGCAGTTGTCTAGTGATTGATTATCACTAGAAGAATGAAAAATTGGGTTGTGATGATGGATATCCCTGAGTACAGGTTCCACGATCTGACGACGCAACAGTGACAAGGGCACATGATACGTTCAAGTTCTAGGGTAATGATTCAGTAGGCAATGAGGGTGGCGGTGGAGGTAAAGATGAAGATAAGTAGGTAAGCCAGGTCTTCTGGTGGGGAGAGGTTGAGGGATGTAGCGATGGCTGCACAGAGAGGCGGTTTTCTTTTGCACGTTGTTTTGAACAACCAGGGTACCTTGACACGTTCAGTACGTCGGTAGAGCAGAGCAGAGTAGAGGGCAAGCAAGAGATAAGCAGCAGAGTATCTTAGTGTTTTGTTACCCAGGTTAGGGGTTCACTCTTGAGTAGCACGGGGTTCAACACAGGATGCCTATATAGACTTGGTCCTGTCCTACTGAGCGTGACTTGGAGACGACGGAGCACTATAAGTCCAGCCGGTTATGGCAAACAGGTATAGGAGGCAAGAACTTTATAACACTAAGATAAGGATACAAGGTATTGTACTGTATCCTTATATACTTCTAAGTGTGGCTGTACTCCTACTATAATAGTCTGGACCAAGGTAACTATGAGTCATAGATAAGAAACATGAGGCATACGGTAAGAATAGTCCTTCTGATGTACACTACTGATGGTTTCATAGTGACATGGGAATGTAGCTAAAGATAACCGTCCTTCTGATATGATTTCTGATAACAATTCCACAACTTTGTGGGATATGAAATTCCCTTGGGCTCCTGAGTCTATCAGGGTGGTGATGGCCACAGGTTTTGATGTCCGTTCACTCCAAATCTTGATGGGTAGGAAAAGGGATCATTTATTCAGGGATAGTCGTAATTGTACAGAATTTATTGAGAAAATGTCCTTCTGAGTTCTGGAACATGCAGGGGCACATCGATTGACAGCATTCCTTATTAAAAATCCTGGAATGGATGCATCTCCAGATCCTCAGCTAGCGTGGAGTGGAGTTCCTGTTGTAACTCAGGATCAAGTTCATTGACCATCTGGCGCATCTGAGATGCAACTTCTGCAACAGCAAGAGAGTATTTGCATTGGGGTGATGGCTGGTTGTTTTGATTCAGGAATCCAGGATGAGTGTTTTGTTGTCCAGAAAAAGGACAGTTGGGGTTTCTTGCAGGGTGAGGGGGATTGGTGTGCATTCCTGGGAAGCGTCTGGCTGGCAGTGGTTGTGGGCATTTACTGACCCAATGATCTTTAGCTCCGCATCGGAAGCATTCTTGGTTCTGATATGATTTCATTTGTTGTCTGGTGACAGCAGCATCTAACTCCAATGGTTCTTGTGCAGGGTTTTCTTTGGTATATTCCGGTTGTGGAATTTTGGGATAAGGATCTTCGAATCCTTCTTCTATTGCGGCATGGTCTATTTCCATGGCATGCGGGACTCTTGGAGTAAAACATGGAGTGTTACTCCTTTGGTAGAATTGTGCATAGGGCACATTGTTGTTTGGGCAGTTTGGTCCGTGGTTGGGTTGGTATTGGTTCCTTTGAGGAAACATGTTCCTGGGGGTACCATAGAGGGCATTGATTCTGTGGAAATTATCATCAAGTTTGTTGGCTCAGGTATACCAAGTGGTGATGGTTGTTGGAGGGTTCTCCAATTTGTCAATCTTCATAGCGATACAGCAATTGATTGCTTTGCGGTAGAGATCGATTAGTGTGCGATCCTCGTTAAGTCCAGATTGACAAACAAGTTCCTTGAATTGAGCGTTGAACTCAGTCATTGGTTTGCCTGCTTGGTACAGGGTTTGAAGTCTGGTATGCATGTACGCATGTTTGTCTGCTGGAGTGAAGTCGGCTCTAAGCCAGGCAGTGAAGTTGTCCCATGACTCCATGGCTATGGGTTGTCCTGCTTGGGTTTGGGCATTCCTCTCATGGAGGTATTGCCTGGCCCAGGCTCAGGCATCTCCTGATTGCATTGTCAAAAGAATGAATAAGGTTCTGGCAAGGTTGGTGTTGTAAGTGGTTGCATTAGCAAGCACATAGACTTCACATTGGAAGATCCAGTCTTTGAAAAATCTTCTGGTTCCATCAAAGGCAATGGGTTTGAGGAGTCCTAACTCCTTTGGGGTTTGTGCAGCAGCCATTATTTGTAGTTGTCCAGGTGGTGGTAGTGGTGGTGTTGGTGGTTGTATGGGTGGTGCTAGTAGGGCTAAGGGTTGTACTGATGCGGTTAATGCAGGTGGTTGAGGGTCAGGTTCTGATTGGTTGTCATTGGTGATGTAGATGTCTGAGTCGTTGTCTACTGGGGGAGTTTTTCCTTGATTTACTGCATATTTGTGACATGTAAGTAGGTTTTCTTCTGATTGGGAAAGCTCTCTCAGTTGTTTGAGGGTGTATTTGAGTTTTTGAAGTTCAAAATTGTTTAGTGGGTTTACTTTGGCACAATATTCTTCGGCTTCTTTGCATTTCCTTTCTTCTTGTTTGTAATGTTCTTTTAATTCTCTTTCATGTTGTAATCTTTGTCGTTCTGCTAGTTCTTCAGCAAAACTTGTTCAAGTGCATGTGGGTGTCGATGCACTTGGAGCAGGTGAGTTGAATGGAGATGGGGGATAAAATGGTGACAGTGTTTGAGTGGGTATAGGGTTTTTTCTGGGATCTGGATTTTGGGTTCCTGATCCAGAGATTCTACTTCTCGATTTGGGAGAAGGTGATGGAATTTCTCAGGCTGAGAACTTCTTTGGAGGCATGGTGGTGGTTGTCTAGTGATCAATTATCACTAGAAGGATGAAAAATTGGGTTGCAATGATGGAGATTCCTGAGTACAGGTTCCACGATCTGATGACATAGCAGTGGTAAGGACATGTGATGCATTCAAGTTCTAGGGTGATTATTTGGTATGCAATGAGGGTGGCAGTAGAGGTGAAGACAAAAATGAGTAAGTAAGCCAGGTTTTCTGGCGGGGAGAGGTTGAGGGACATAGTGATGGCTACACGGAGGGGTGGTTTTCTTTTGTATGTTGTTTTGAACGACTGGAGTATCTCAACGCGTTCAGTACGTCAGTAGAGCAGAGTAGAGTGGAGGGCGAGCAAGAGATAAGCAGCAGAGTATCTTAGTGTTTTGTTACCCAGGTTAGGGGTTCACTCTTGAGTAGTATGGCATTCAACACAGGATATCTATACAGACTTGGTCCTGTCCTACTAAGCATGACTTAGAGATGACAGAGCACTATAGTCCAGTCAGTTTTAAGGGCAAAGAGGTATAGGAGGCAAGAACTGTATAACACTAAGATAAGGATACAAGGTAATGTACTGTATCCTTATATACTTCTAAGTGTGGCTGTACTCCTACTGTAATAGTCCAGACCAGAGTAACTACGATTCAGAGATAAGGGACATGATGCATAAACTAAGAATAGTCCTTCTGATGTACACTACTGATGGTTTCATAGTGACATGGGAATGTAAACTAAAAATAACTGTCCTTCTGATAAGACTTCTGATAACACAATGCCTGTGGATCTTTCCATGGGGAGATGGCAGTTCATCCTCAAACAGTCTATTTTTAATACTAGTACTTGTGGCTGAATCAACTGTATAGTTGTACAGGACTAGGAACTTTCTGTGCATTGGCTCAGATTGGCACACATTTTTTCATGGCAAGCCATGGCCTGAGCCCCTGGCTCCAGCTTTCCTACAGTACAAGCCAAGCTTTCAGCCCTAACTGAGCCATCTCCATGGCCCAGCTTGGCCTGGCTCAAGAGGGCTTGGCTTTCCATCAGCAAAATTGCACACCCTTCCTCCATCACATTTGATCTGTTCCTCTTGTATTTTTGGCTCATTCTCATTGGATGACCCTTATGCCACAGTTCTCCTCTCCATTCTGGTCCCTTCCCCTTTTATTTCCCTTCATCACAGCTCAGTGCTGTACTTCATAATAATATATAGTGTTAATCAGAAGCATGTCTCATGTGCATGGTGGTCCCTTTTCAACCCTTTTAGTCCACTCACAAAAGTTAGGGGGCCGAAAGTTAGGAAAGGGTCAACCCTTTGGACCCTTCTCCACTTATTTCCCCTTTGTAGGGTATGGGTAATTTTCCTGATGTCACAGCTTGACGGCTTTTCGAGCCAGGCTGGAACATCACTAATCCTAGCAGGTCTCAGGTGTGTCAGGGCTATCTAAGCGATGTGACATGTTGTGACATCAGCTGACATGTCCGCCTAGTTACCCGATAAATCAGGCCAAGCGGACGCCCACTTCACTCAGCAACTCCACCGAACAGGGCCAAAGTCAGTCTAACATATCCCCACCACACAGCCTCGTTGTGGGTCCTCATGCCGCCACACAGCTCACGTTTCAGGCAGTGGGGGTGGGTGGGTATATATAGCAAGCCAACGAGCCACTTTGGGATGGCAAGTTGGAAAGCGACCACTGCCCTCCTCACATCCAAACCTGTCCCCCTACACTCTACCCCTGGTTGGTACACTGATTAACAACCAAGCTCCCCAAACTACTTGTGTATGTAGACCTGATCCTGCCCTATGTCGATTCATTTGTTGATTAATGGCAGGACCACAGATTCCAAGAATGCCTAGTATGGTGGAATAATCTTTGCCCAATTGTTCTCGTTGATGATGTGATGACAGCTAGTAATGACAATAAGGGCAACGATCTACCAGACGACATAAAGGCTAAAATCACCGATGCACTAAAAGCATTAGAGTACGAAAAACAGGCTAAAAAAGCAACCAAGCATCTTGATGATGGTCTCAACAAGTTCAAAGCCCAAGCTAATGCCTTGGAAGCGAAAGCAAACGCAAGCAAGAAGCCGAAAGAGTAGTGGATAACTATGGATTTCTGAAAAATATAGAGACACAGATTGTTTTGACATGTTCACATGAGGCCCATTCCAGTCTGCAATAAACCTACGATCCTGTTTTCCACCCAGCTGATATTGTCATGCAACCGATTTGTTACAGGGTTTTGAAACTCTTGTGCCAACAACCCACCATAGGCCCGGACCGCCATTCCACACACCACTGAAGCCTGTTTGGCAATATCGGGTTCAAGCCTGGTGGGTTTTGAGATCCAACGGTTACAATATCGTTGATCAACCGAACCATTGCCCCACAGGTTTATCGCGTTAGGTCACAATTGTCACATCGAGCAGAATGTGACCAAGTAGTCCTTATGCCAGACATCCACAACTTTAAGTCAACGAGAGCGTGAAAAACAGAGGAAGAATGCTGAGGAGCAACGGATTGAGCAATGATGCATTCGAGCTGCAACGGTGGCAGCCACCACAGTGCTCCATGCCTCACAACCTCTAACCGCACTTCCACAGCACTCCTCCTCTCTTACCGGCCTCTTCTGGCTTCGCAAACTCCTCTCTGGGCACCTGATGCAATTCTACAACAAGCAGAATGCATGTGAAATTAGAAGTGTGTCACATCGCAGCCTTCCTAGCGGTGCGTGACATGTTTGTTATGGAGATTTTGGGGTCACCCATATGTTGCCGAACATCAGGGTCATATTTCAAAATCATTGGGTATCAATATCATTAGATTTCAAATTGTGGGAACCAAATTTGGTGGGCGTTGGAACGGGCTTGAGCCCAATGTTACCGAACAGGTCCTGAGCTGCTGTACACACACAAATCTTCTCACCGGCCTGTCTAGATGTTTATGGAATTAAAGAAACTGCTAATTCTAAACCTATTAAAGCCAAGTTAATTTTTGCTGCAGGGTGATGAGCTTACTCGCTGAATACGAAAAGATTTCAATTAAGAAAGGTTGAGCCGGTCAATCGGTGAGACCCTTCGCCTATTAGTTCCACGCAATCTTGTAGAAGTGCAAGGATGAAACAAAGAGAGAGTACAGCTTGAGATCAGGTACCGGACGGTGCGCTGAGGTGGCGGAATCACCGTCAGTGGTGTATGCCATCGAGCTGAGCATAAGAGGTGGTAGAACTGAGTTGCGTCCTGCTGTTACATGTGAGAATAAGATAAAAGTTAAGGGCATTCCGAAAGCAATACCATTCGTATGGGCAAGACACTGCGATACACCAGCAGTAGCTGGGCCTCACAACTACTCCTTATGGCATCACTTCTTGGCCTCGCTTTTTTGGCTAGCGTATCGCATTCGCAATTATCATTGATACATCGCTTATTGGTTGGCACCAATACAACTCGAAAGTCCCCAGACAACCTCAAGATATGCTGCTTGGGGTGACTTCCCCTTTGTAAGAATGGAACCTGCCTAAATCACCCTACCATAACCCCGTAACCCCCCTCAATCCATAAACTGGCGTTACCCTACTACACTGCTCAAAGTCATGTCTTTCTCAAAACCGCCTTTCACCGAGACTAGGTCGAGCCCAAGAAACGATGATCAAACCTGAAGGAGCCGCAACTCAACAACACCCATTTCACCGAAACCCTGCACCATACTAAACTCAAGCCCAGCCGCCTTCCCAAGCTTGACAAATTCATCAAGGCGACGCGCTTGGCTGTTAAACATGCTCAACATGCCCAGATCCATGCTGTATTGTCGGATCCGACCAGTCCCAAAGTTGGGAAGGAGAGGTTCGGGCGCTTGTGCGAAGGAACATTCTTCATCTGGTACACGGTTGACCGTCTGGAGAATGAACTTGTTGGTGAGACGCAGTGACTCCGGTCACTTCCGTTTTCGGCCTAACTTAACAAAAGCAGAGTCACTCTGCACACACACCGGCACACACTTATTTCATATTCTGTGTGCCGGTGTTCTGTTTTTTCACAACTATACAGTTCTTGTCCTCAACACATAAAAAGAATTAGCTTACCAACACACCTCAGCGGTTCGCGAAACGAGCGTGACGCTGAGTACGTCTACCAATAGAATTCATCTGTGAATTAATCAAGGTCAAGACCTCCTATGCATTTGTTGAGGGGAGAAATACCGACGGATTAAGATACGGCTATTTGGGCTCATCGCCTTCCTGACATTGGTAAGTATCTTAATTGCATCTGCATCGGGCCTGTTGTGCCTTGTGTTACGATCTATTAGCATCCACATGGGCCTCTCTGATGATGGAAATGTACAGTATATGCTTAAGCTATAGTTGTAGAGAAAGACAACGATCAGTTGGCAGTGCGGCGATCACGAAAGTCAAAAATTTCCTCACATAATAAACATTACAATTGGCGATGGGTGGTTCCTTGAAGAAATCAAATGCCTTGAACTCAATACGATTTTCCCGAATCGCCTCAGGACACTGCCGAGGCCATATCTCGTTCTCCGCTTGTTTAATTCGTTCGGGGAGATCTTGCAGCTTGAATCTGAGATGTGGGTGTGCCTTCGCAAGGTGAAGGGCAATATGTCCAACTCCCCCGCCAACGTCATTCACAACTGTTCCATGGGGGATCTCGTCCCACGGAAATTCTGTGCACCGTAAATTTGTTACTCATTCAAGAAGGGCTGAGACGGATATTTCAGAGCTAGGTACCTTTGATGACTGCAAGAGCCTCAACTGCACTGTTGAACGCTGTGAGTCCTCGACTGAGCCGTGCACCATACTCCGCCCCTTTCCTGTCGTCCTTCTGTCAATTTACGTTAGAAGGTATGTGCCAGACTTGGGGGTTCTGGGGGTGCTTACCCCTTCACAGAACGTGAAGAGAGGTCCAGGATACCCAGATTGCTTATTGAATGCAGAGTGGTGGGCTGCATCCGACTTGCCCCACTCTGGATCTGAGAGCATCTCGTACAAATAAGTTTTAAGCCCTCTGATGAGCCCTTCGCAAGGGTGAAACCCGCATAAGTCCCCCCAACAACCACCATGTTTTACACCTCACAAGCCTCGCGAATATCTAAATGCATTTACAAATGTGTGAAGCAAGGCTCTAACTTTCCTTGCAACGAAGAACTATACTGTTGCCATACTGATGGAACAAAACAGTTGAGGAGTGAACATGGTCTGGGAACATCAGTGATAAAGATGTATATGTTGCCGAAGCCAGTATTGCAACGAAAAAAGGGGG
This sequence comes from Lepiota brunneoincarnata, assembly GCA_023014365.1. Classification (NCBI taxonomy): domain Eukaryota; kingdom Fungi; phylum Basidiomycota; class Agaricomycetes; order Agaricales; family Agaricaceae; genus Lepiota; species Lepiota brunneoincarnata. Next base: position 3,510,224 of record JAEBUN010000002.1, on the reverse strand, counting down.
GGCCCTCGATGGATATGTAGATGTTACTATGACTGAGGATCAGCTTAATTCTCCATACCGGAGATTACTGAGTGGCTGATCGTATTCAGGCTCTATATGCGTCGACTGATGTATGTCATTCTGTCAAATATTGCCACCCCTGGCAATTGCCGTTCTGCCAGTTCTGCCGGCAAGATCAGCCCCAAACAATTCTGCCATACGGCCTAGCTGTAGGGGCTGCAGGCAACTGAGCCATTTATATTAGTGCATAGGCTTGCATAGAGCCATCATTACAGAGTGGGGCTGGATGGGGCTTTCCAGAATCAAACAACAAATGGCTCGAGGTTTACAGGGACGGACCCCTCGGTACCCCCTTAGCAAAGTGAAGAAGTTGATGAGTGGCCTGCACTTATTTTGTCCAGTGGCGGTCTTGCGAGCTTCAACAAAATAACCACTGTTACATATGTTTGGCTGAGGCATATGGCTAAATATCCGTCATATCTCCAACACCTATCCGAAATTGTGGCATCAGGAAAATTTAAGATAGTCGAGACAGCGATGGAGGGCATTGCAGAGGGTAAGTACACACAATGTATGATACCCAGGGACAGAGATTGACCCCCTTTGCTAAATGTTTTGTGCATAGCACAGCTCTTCAGGAAAGCAAAAGTCAGTAGCCCGAATATTGAGGGTGATTAAGACTGGGTGGAATGATGTTCCTATCAGCAACAGCAGCAGTCACAAGTAGGCAAGGAGAGGATTAATTGTTGTCTGTTGTCTGCGTTATTATAAAGTTCACCGACAGCTAACATTGTTACACCTACACCTCGGCGGTTTAAGTATTCTTGGGAAGCGCTTATTGGTCCACCATTCAGAGAGTAAAAGAACTCGAACGTCGGTCCTGGCTTACTCGTATCGTATCATAGAGTCCTTAACAGCCAGCATCTGTGGGCAGCAGACTTGAGATATTATTGGCCCGTGCTCGGATGGGCATCTCGGGATAGGGTCCAGAGCCCCTAGTAACATACACTGAGGCTAGCTGTGCGACCCAGCAACAGAGTGAGGTAGATCAACCTCATTACGAACATATGCGCGTGGCCGACAAAATCCTCAATCGACACTACAGCCAATACCTCCTCATGACCTATACCCTGTGCTGACGAGTCCAAGGCCACCGCTAATTAGGGCTGCGCACCGTCACCGTATGCAACGGTTGTACGGCCGTCGTTGACGGGTCCCGATACCGTACCGTTAGTGGCCAAAGGTATACCTCAGAGGGCCGTATGCCTTACGGGTTCAAGCCGTATTGAGCCGTAGGGTGACGGCCGTTAACGGCCGTCGACAGCATGTACGGTTTGTTGCGATAGTATTTGTCAGGTTCGACAATGTGATCCTGTTGGTTTGAAATTCACATGGCCACGAAGTACCCCATGGTTCACTTTTCATTGCGACTGCATATGATGTACCCGATATCTGCGCCCCGTGCGCTTTAAAACTAATTTCAGTCACCACTCCCCTTCATGCTCGTTAGCACTTGACCCTGCTAATGAGTTATATGGGATCCCATGATGGCTTGGTATTATTTCTCTTTCATTGGCATCGGTCATCTTCCTAGCCTCGTGTTGTATCTGATTAATATCTAGAACATTGCACTAATGACAGTCTGACAAAGCATGTTATCTTGGCACTATGTCAAGCCATCATGTTCGAAGATAAAAGGGAGATTGTGTAGCATCCAAAATATGTTAATCCTGATATAAATCATCACTAGGCTCGGCCGTCGCGGTCGAGCGAATCTTCTCTGGTGGCCGTGATACAATCTCGCTGCGTCGTGCGAGCCTGCAACCAGGGACGATCCGCACATTAATGATGGTCAAGCAGCGCCTGAGGCTCGCTCGTGTTACAATTGACAAAGTCCTTTAAATACTCACTTTACCATAGACCCTTTTTTCGATAGAGTGAAGAAATATAAAGTATGTACCGTACCGACCCGTTACCGGCCGTATGAACCCCCGTCCCGTCCCGTCAATGAATTTGGTTTGCCTTTACGGTTACGGGTACACCCGCTAGCATACCGTATTTGACCCGTCAGCATACGGCCGTCACCCGATACGGTACGGTGCGCAGCCCTACCGCTAATATCGGGCATGGGGGTTTCGCAGGAAAGCAATTGGAGTTGTTGAGGGCGGTCTTGGAGTTGAGTCAGTCAATCGGTGAGTTGCCTCGCCTATTAGCCCTGTGCAGTCTTTTGGAAGCGCTCGGATGAAATGAAGGGAGAATGCCGCTCGAGAGGGGGTACTGGACGGTGCTATGGCACCATTTCTTGGCCTCGTATTTTTCGCTAGCGTATCGTATTCACAAATTTTATCGAAATATTACTCATTGGTTGGGAACAATATAAATTGAAGGTCTCCAGACCGTCCAGCATAGGCTGCTTAGGGCGACCCCCCCTTCGTAAGAATAGAACGTGCCCAAGTCACTATAACACATCCCTGTAACCCCCCTAAATCCATATATTGACATTGCCCGACTATTGTACATATTCATACACGACTCAAAGGCATGTATTTCTCAAAGCTCTCTGCAACCAGGACCAGCCCAAGTCCAAGAGATGATGATCAAGCCAACCAAGTCTGAGGGAGCCGCAACTCAACAACACCCATTTCACCGAAATCCTGCATCATACTAAACTCAAGCCCAGCTGCTTTCCCAATCTCGACAAATTCATCAAGGCGACGTGCTTGGCTGTTAAACATGCTCAACATGCCCAGATCCATGCTGTATTGTCGGATCCGACCAGTGCCAAAGTTGGGAAGGAGAGGTTCAGGCGCTTGTGCGAAGGAACATTCTTCATCTGGTACACGGTTGACTGTCTGGAGAATGAATTCATCTGTGAATTAATCAAGGTCAAGATCCCCTATGCGTTTACTGATGGAAGAAATACCGACGGATTAAGACACGACTATTTGGGCTCATCGCCTTCCTGACATTGGTAAGTATATTGATTGCATCTGCATCGGGCCAGTTGTGCCTTGCGTTACGATCTATTAGCATTCACATGGGTCTCTCTGATGATGAAAACGTACAGTATATGCTTAAGCTTTAGTTGTAGAGAAAGAAAACAATCAGTTGGCAGTGCGGCGATCACGAGAGTCAAAATTTTCCTCACATAATAAATATCACAATTGGCGATGGGAGGTTCCTTGAAGAAATCAAATGCCTTGAACTCAATACGATTTTCCCGAATCGCCTCAGGACACTGCCGAGGCCATATCTCGTTCTCCGCTTGTTTAATTCGTTCGGGGAGATCTTGCAGCTTGAATCTGAGATGTGGGTGTGCCTTCGCAAGGTGAAGGGCAATATGTCCAACTCCCCCGCCAACGTCATTCACAACCGTTCCATGGGGCATCTCGTCCCACGGAAATTCTGCGCACCATAAATTTGTTAATCATCCAAGAAGGGCTGAGACGGATATTTCAGAGCTAGGTACCTTTGATGACTGCAAGAGCCTCAACTGCACTGTTGAACGCTGCAAGGCCTCGACCGAGCCGCGCACCATACTCCGCCCCTTTCCCGCCGTCCTTCTGTCAATTTACGTTAGAAGGTATGTACTAGGCTTGAGGGCTCTGGGGGTGCTTACCCCTTCATAGAACGTGAAGAGAGATCCAGGATACCCAGATTGTTTATTGAATGCAGAGTGGTGGGCTGCATCCGACTTGCCCCACTCAGGATCTGAGAGCGTCTCGTACAAATAACCAGCCGCCTTGTATTGCTCGTCAATTCTGCAGCCTCTGGGTCAGCTGTCAGGCACCTAAGCTCAACCATATACTTACAAATGAAGACCTGCAGATGGTAGCGCGTTCGAAGACTCCAATTGTATACTCAAACGATTATTGGCGAAAGTGTCGGCAGAGACTGTGAACGGTTGATGTTGAAATAATGTTATACCGAAACCATCAATGGGGGACAAACCTTCGGTGAAAATGTGATTTGTGCATAGGAAGCGCAGCACACGTCCCAATTTCCCAGCCTCGATCCCCGTCTTCTCACTGATTTTCTCAATGGGCATCCCATTCGGGTCTGTGCCGATCGCATCCACCACTTTGGCATTGATGGCGGTGTTGAGGCACGTTGGCAGGTGAAACTGCAAGCAGCATTTAGCCAGGTAGACAGAGTAATTAAATATTGCATACACTCAAAAATTTCTAGAGGAGACAGTAAGACGGTAAGCCGTTCGCCCACAGAGCAAGACTTGGAATTGTTACACACATTGAGCAAGTTATGGTTGGGGCGTGTAAGCAAAGTACAGAGCTGAGCACAAGCTCCTTCGAGTATTTGGGTAGCAGCCCTAAGCTCCAAAGACGAAAGCTCAGTGTCCAGTGGGTGTGGTGTCAGGTCAGTGAGAGATGGAACATAGGGCTTTGAGCTCCTTTCATAGTAAGACTCAAGTATGCCAGCGGAGTTTGCAATCATTGAGACGAGGGAAGAGACCTCGCTTTTCTCGAGCGATACATTACTAGACATGAGGAGAAAGGCGGGGGCTGTAAGGCCCTTTATTGCCTTTTTATAGCCGGAATTCTACGAGCCGGGTCGGTTCACAGCGCTCGACATTCGCACAAACTTAACCTTTAAAATCCTTATCGACCACCCTTGGCTATCCAATCCAAGTGGTCTTAGTGGGGAGTAAAACGACACCAGAACTCGAATTTTATTTGTTCTCGGATTGAATACCGGAGCATGATAATCTCCGGGAAGAACAAGCTCGCTTCCGAGGCGCTATCACAGAGATTTCGTTCATCGCACACCAACCAGACTACAGTACGAAAGGTGTCCACGCAAACTAGCCCCTGTATCATCATCGCGTATAGTATTTTAAATTGCCATGTATTTTCTGTTCTCGACTTTTGTAATATTCGTGTACTAGCACCTCGGGTGAAGGATCGCCGGGGTGTGGAGCCAGATCGTTAACAGGGTGTTCTAGTTTGAATTTCGGGCCTCCACGGCTCTTATATGACAGCCACTGCCGTCCTCATGTCCTAAATCAGTTAGGGGCCTGATAGATATCTCAGGGGTAACACTCAGTAAAAACGGAATGTCCTCCACATCCTCTAAATGGTCTCTAGTGTGCAGATCTACTCAATCTCTACCCGGAGCTGATAAATGCAAATAAAACCGAACATTTTACAAGGGATCGCAGCAACAGCTCAGTTCGCCTCGCCTCTTCCATCTCAACTATCATGATTCACCATCACTACTATGGTGGCCTCCAAAGACCTCCACCCATAGCATCATCACCACTACAGGCGACCCAACATGGTTATATGTTCAATACGTCCACTCACACGCTCAGCACGCCTGTCATGCACCAAATACGTCCACCGGCATGTTACCACCACGCTTAATATGCCCAGCCTTCTAATAATATCCCCCTAATGCCAACTGACACTTCACAACCCGCCAACATGTGCACTCAGCTCACAACACCCACCATCAACAGTCCCACCACCGCCCACAGTCCTTATTAACGTACCTACTAGCCCAACAACATGCCCGCCTGGCCCGCTGGTGACCGTCGGTGTGCCCCCGCGTCTGGGAAATGGATTATTAAGATAATATTGAAAATAATTTGAAGGGTATATAATTTGGAGTCGCAGAATAACCGCACGAGATAGAACAGAGAAAGATTCACACCAACGGATTCCTCCCTCGAGTCCCTCCTTTCGCCCTCCTTCACGTGCCAGCCCGACGGCTGTCAGCTCCCATACTTGCTGCCATCCCAAGTGCCATAGCATTCCCCATTTGCATCCCTGGCCCTTCCGACGGTACAAAGATAGTCTTCGAACCATAGGCTTTGATCTTCGTCACATCAATTCTCCTCAGTTCCATTTCTCGAGCGAACTGATCCGAAACTTGTTCGTCAGCTTGAGCCTTCATTAAGATCGCATCAGCCTCCGCCTTGGCTTGCAGCCGCGTTGCCTCAGCTATGGCCTCGGCTTCAATTCGCGTCTTCTCCGCCTGAGCCTTTGCGGCTGCGATGACACGGTATGCCTCGGCGTCGGCTTGAGTATTAGCTGCCTGCGCCTTAATGCGCGTAACAGAGAGGGCACCCTCTTCTTGTTTGACTTTATTGCTGTTCTCTCGGTCGACGTTCTAGACAATGTGATCAGTATGGCTTGCTCTGCTTTTGTGTTGATGTGAACTTACAGCGGCCTCAACTTGTGCTTGAAGAGCACGAGCTGGGAGGAGAAAGGTCAGACTAGGCCACCCACAGCTGAGAGAGGGGAGACTCACTTGTCAGCTTGTCCATGGAGTGGGCAATCTCACCCTTGAATTGGCGGTCAATGACGGCTGAACTTGGGATAAGTCTTCGTTTACGGAGGATGATAGCGAGGATTTCCTACCAAGGTCCTTCAGTACAATGCCATATTCCAGTGCAGCTTCGTGCATCTCATCCATCGCTCGAGTCCGCAGCGCGTCCAGGAACGCGGACGATGCGTCGGTTCCGTCCTCCATGTTGTCTGGTCCGAGAGATCTTTGCTTAATCTAGAATGCACATGTTATCAGATGCAGGGACCCGTTCAACTCCTAAATTCACATACCATAGCGGAATAGTCAAGATGGGCCACGATCTGTGTTAAGATCGATTGTGTCTTATCTCGAAGGGCCTCGTATGGTGTGGCATATCCATGCGTCGCAAGTTTGAGGGGCTCGGTCAACTGCCACTTGAGGTAGATCCTCAGACTGACGGGTACCTGGTCTCGTGTAAATCTATAGATGGAATTAACTCATGAGTACTTGATCGTGGAACTTGGTCTAAAACCGACTCACATGTCTTTGGTGGGCATTTCCAACTGGTTTTCTCCTTGGGTGTAAAGCCCACGGAGAGTGACGTTCGGATTGGTAATGACTGATTGACCGGCACCTAAGAGCAGCAGGTCATCTCCTCTTTGGAGGATCGCACAGTTGCTTGCGGGAATATTGAGGCTAAAAAAATGGTGGTAAGCCACTCGAAGCTATTATATAGTAGGTCACAGCCACGCACAGGGTCGCTACAATATAATCCTTGCTTGCCGACCGACCGACGGTACTCCTCATCTTGACCTCGTGGGTCCAGCCAAGTGTGACCTTGGTCAACGGGTCGGTTACCACGGTTGGTAAATGGGTCATATCGACTATTGAGAGGACATCGTAGGTTCCTTCAACTGCGAACGCCACAAACCCAGAGTTCTTGATCACGAAAATGTGGTTCTGAGGGTCAGACAGAACTGCTGCCTGGTTCTGGGATACCTGGACAACGGTCAAACCCTGGAACTCGATAACAGTATCAGAAACTAATGAACGATGTAGTTAGCATATCGGGGGTCCATCGCCAGCGACACCGGAAACACACCTCCGGTAGTACCAGCCCACGACCTGGCCCACCAATTCCTCAATGGGAACCCTGGATATCTCCCTGGTTTGGTCAAAATCTTCGGTAAACCACTAGAGGGCGAAAAATGTTAGTTTGCCGAAGGACCCCTACAAGCCGCACAATTTATGCCATACCCATGGTTGATCAAACCCAGTCTACCGGGAATGACCTCCCTGCCGGTCCAGTCCGTGGGTGATTTGGCGGAAAGGACCTTACTCCGCCCTACCTAGAACACCCAAATCAATAAAAGTTATGCATATATCTAGAGTATCATACACTCACCGCAACGAGCTGTTGGTCGAGTTTCTCTAGAGCCGCAATGACACCGTCTTTGCCGATTCGAATAAAAAAAGGACGTTCTTCGTGTGTGTAGTCCATGGTCGCGACGAACTCGTCCGCTCTCGCCTTGCCCGTTTGATTGAAACGAAGTGGGCCGGAGGATTTCGGAATGTCCTTCGCCGGGAAGGTGTCTTCGCCAGGTCGGAAAGGGTCGCCCACAACGGTACTGGCTTCACCGAAAACAGAGGTCATGTTTAGGAGAATGATGATGGTTAGACACAAACTCGGGCTTTATATATCTGGACACTTACCCCGCATTAAGTAGCCCGTGGCACAGCATCAAGACTTATATCCCTGTAGCTGCTGCATCAGTCGGGTGGAGGGACTGCATTCCACCACCGCCATCGGCACAATCATTGGTTGTCACATTCGAAAAGACCGCTGTTCGGCTTGTCTGCGGCTTCAGAACAGGAATTGAGGCAGCCAGAAGTCAACCATGCGAGTCACGTTGTGCGGATGGGAAACATGTGCTAGGCACATGCGGGCTGTGGCTGTGCTGGGATTTGATTATCCCCTACCAGAATTCAAGAAATATTTACTCTGCCTGTTATGGCCTTGATTTCTTCAACCACCAGTGCTCTATCAATCCGGGAAACCAAGGGGAAATGTCACTGCCAGCAGTCACCAACCTTACTGAACACATAGGATTGATCAACTTAAATCCCTGGACCTGTCCGTTGTTGTTAAGTTCCAAGGGTCACAAGGGGTCATATTCAAGGCAATGCTGGACATCAGGATGACATACTCAGGGTCAGACGCCGAGCGCTTCAGTTTCGAAAGATTGACGCCGCTGAACTCGCTATCGGTCCGTTGGTTAGGATTTCCGCAAAATATATCCCCTCTCGCAGTGGATACACCCCAGCAGACATCGCCTTTTGTTTAGCATCACAGCTTTCAACGGCCCTAGCTTCCAAGACACTGGGCAGATGATCCGCCGCGGTATTGATCGTGTGTGAATTGTCCAACACAGGTTTTAACAGCACCACTGACCCAGGGTTGGAACGGTATTTCAATCGTTGACGCGTTCTAACTCGAAGCCCCAGAAGCGTCAAACATGCCTCCCAAGACAGCTGGGAACGTTCACACAGAAACACTTGTGGAATACAAATATGACCCCACGTGTGGCCTGCTACAACCCCTAGCGGCTGGGCGAGACCCATGCAGAAGCACACGGGTGCTAAATTCAGCAGGAAGGATCTCATCAAGCCCAAAAACGATGGCGGAGGTAGTTACTAAGGCGTAGCGCCCAGCCCAACTCCGGGCGCATACCGTGTCGGTCGCGCAGAGCGGACCGACTCGCACGAACTTTGAAGTGTATAACGCCAAAACAATTACTTACACTACAACGTGAGACACAGTCAGGTCACTGCACCCTAACTCTTGCCGCTGTCCAAGGATATTACCCATGACGTACCGGATAACCAACTCAGCCGCCACATTCTTGGTCAACAAAGGTTCTGCTTCTGCCACTGACATTCCGGGTCCCTCCTTGGGAGAGTAGGAAGTGAAGACTCCATCCTACCCTTAATCGACCTCATCACAAGCCGCAGTTGTCGCAATGGCCGATAATTTTGGAGCTGCCACCTGAAGGCATATAGGGACCAATGACAGGTACCTGACATCCATATTTTGATCACATTCCACAGTATATCCCCTTCATCCCCCTTCGGAGATTAATACACGCTTTTAATATACTCAAGAGGCATATCCGTCCAACGCGCAAGCTCTGTCCTGATCGTTCGGTCAGACTTCCGCTCTTTTGTGAGTCACACATGATGATCAGCTCAAGAAATGATCGACTAGCATCTAAACGACATAAATCCGATGTCTAGGTCAGAAGGTTTGCGTGCTAAGGAAATGACACGGTTCGAAAGGATGGAGTTGAGTACGCCTTGTGCCCTGTTTTTTTTAAAAAATAGATCACGGTCCGCATCGAAAGGTAGTGACAGAAGGCACTTACACAACGAAACCCTCCATTCCTACATTCTTTCATTGATAGTTGGTCAGTCATCCGCAAGGGACGCAAGTGAATAACAATCGGCGTACATGTAGGTAGATTGACACAATTATGTTGCCAATTGTCAGGGCTGGATTCTGCGATTCAGACCAGTGTTCGCAACTACATTGAGCCATTTCGAACTTGCCGAGTATGCACAAATCATAGATGACGCCTATGAGGACAAGCATGAGATAAACGACCACGCGAGCGAGGGACAAGTACGCAAACATACCTGTATAGTGGATCTTGAAAGTCCACTTCGAATTAGAGTACCGAACTTGAGCGAGCTCGTCAACTTCAAGTTTCGAAAACCCCTGGTGAGGTGGCCCTACCTTCAACCGCTTTGGCCAGGGTCAGCCCCACAATCACTAGGATGTTGTGATGAGCTATTCCCATGGGGCCTATCCAAAGATGTACTTACATGTTTCCGTCACCAAAATTGCGCAAAAGGGGGTGGTGGGCCATGATGCGTTAATGACAGTAGGGAAAAGCACCACTCCCTCCTCAGGAACGCGCATATCTAGAGGATTTTTTAATCGAGCTTAGTTACGATGCGAAGGGATAATACAGAACGTACCCTCAATACCCGGGAACATGAGCCCTACACTAAAGCCAACCAAAGCACAATTAGACAGTCCTAACACGTCCAAGATCCATTCCATTGATCGACTTTGCTTCCAGATGGCCAAGGTTCGTAAACATAGGATATCTTCTGAGGGGGTCGGATACGAGTTGTAAATTGGCACGAAAAGGACCTACATGCCGACATAGCAATTCCCAGGCAAGTGCCACTGCATGCATAGTCATGACACTCTCCTTCCGATGCAAGAAATCCTTGAACTCACGAGTAATTGCTCCGTTCAGTCTTTCGAAGCCCTGTGAATGATATCATGAGCGCAATTATAGGAACAATTGAATTGTGGGGCGCACCCCTGATGAGCGAAAGGTTAACCAGATCAATACACAGTCAGTTTCGTCCTTCCTCCTCTGAATCTGTGGAGACTGCTAACCTATCAGAGCCATGAATAAATAAGCGTAGGGTATGTATCTGTTGAAAGCGAATATGAATGTGCCGATGTTCCATGGTCGCTTCCGGACATATTCGACCTTGGAAAATCATCCCTCAGCAAAGCGGATTTCTTAGAGAAGAGAGAGGGCGTCCACCTCCTGTTTAAGAGTTGAGACATGGTCATAAATCTGATCAAGTCGATTGTTAAACGTGACCGGTCCAGCTCTCCTCGATCCAATCTCACCAGTAAGACTCCTGAAACAAAACAAAGCATCCTTAATCGAAAGACCATAGTGGCAATGTGAGCACCGAAAGCCGCGTCCATCTAGAATCGTGGGGCTGGGATGCTAAAGAAAAATGATTCAACACACAGTTTCTTCTCCCCCCCTATTTTATTGCGATGTCGTACCGGGGCGGTACAGGACTAAAGGGATAATTTGGAACCCGAGCGTAGCGCACGTCATAGCAACTGACACTTGACTTAAAATACTTCTGCGGGGGCGCCATGAATTGATTGCCATCACGCGACATTGGCCTCGTGGCACTCAGCCGCCCAAGGTCTCAAGATACTGTGGGTCAAGGTCACAAGCGAACTACCGACGCCGTTCAACAGCCAGCTTCAAAGGCTGGTCCAATTATTCTGGTCTCGCCCATTCCTGGCGTGTTCAGATGTCTGACTGAAATAGAGAGTTATTAATCCATCGCAAGCGCATAAATTCGCGCGGAAATGTTCAATTTTCTGCATGCACCGGTCCGCCGAGTTAGGATGCTTCGTCTATTTGCCGAGCCGTTTGCCAAGGCAACGAAGAGGAGGGACGCAAGTAACAGGCATCAAAACTTGAAGCTACATGTCGGACGGCCATCTCGGGACCTGACTGAAAAGCTCTTAGGACGAGATCCTGTCGTTATGTTGGTCCCCGCAGTAATTAGAGAGGCTAGTCTAGGCGTCGGGGCCACTCGCGGATAAATAGATCGGAAAAAGCTGGCGCCCCCGACCGCTCCCGTGACAACCAACCTCAGTTGTGTTCAGTGGTGCACTCAATCATCTGTGTACACCAATGTCAGGAAAACGACAACGGATGTCGACCTTGCGAGTCCTGTACCTGGGAACGTTGGGACATTTTACGTCAATTTTTCCAGGTCCATGTCTCCGTCCGTTGATTCGGGGCGGAAATGGAACTGACAGCGGGTGGTGGGGGGGAGTTGAGCAGGTTTGGCTTATACGGTTGGGCCTTCAGTGGACTTGGCCTTGGTCAACAACCTACCGCGATGCAGGGATCATCTGCCATTAGCCTGTTGATTCTCCCGAACACAATGATTGGAATATGTAATTCCTTCATTGAATTGTGAGAGGCGGTATCCCTCTCATGAAACTGATTCGGATGTTCGCGACATGCTGGAAAAGTTGCGACCAACCCATTTCGGGACGGACCTACAGGTCACTCGGACGGCTTGCATGGGGCGGTCACCTCGACTTGACTAACTCCAACTTGAATATGAGTAGAGGTTAGGGACTTCGCTATCATCGTGGTCGTGCCTTCCCAGTTCCAGCACGATGTGCATGGGAAGATTGCTGTGGATACTAGAGGGAACGCGAGGGGCTGGGGATATGACTGTAAGGATGCCCACTTGGGGGCACCCTTCATTAGGTACGAGGGTGCCTTGCGGGAACACAAGTGAACAGAGCCAACGTCTATTCGAAGGGGGACTAAGGAACTTGACCCCTCCTAGCTACTATATACATAAGGTAGCAGATTCTAATAGACGTCGAAGAAGTGCGAATCCTGGTGTAAGCCAGGTCCGCGGGCTTACCATGACGGATGAAGGGCCATTATTTGTGTTGTTTGAATTGAGGGGGAACGGGTTGTTGCTGGATGAGGGGGCACTGGGGGCAAGGTGGAAGGGAACTGGAGGTGGAGATTGAGCCGATGGGGGTTATGAAGGACTTAGGGATGCACCTGGGACGGATAACGGTTTGGGACGTGGGGGAGGGACGCGGGATTTGAGCACGCCTATAACATTAACGATTCCTACGAGGAGCAAACATATGGTGTTGTCAGGTTGGAAATGTGAAGAGCAGGACGGGGGAGGGAGATTTGCGTCGGCTTTGGGAGACCACAGGAGCGCACAGGGGAAGACGGGGGGAATGTCGCGGAGGGGAGTCTAGCAGCGAATAGGAAGAGGAGGGGGGCGGATTTGGATGGCGACGGGAATGCGAAGATGGAAAGGGCTACGAGAGAAATATTATACCTGTGTCAGGTCATGTGGAGAGAGTGTTTGGTGGGGGCGGGGAACCAAGGAGGGGGGGGAGGAGGTGGAGATGTTTCTGGGAGTAAAGGGGGAAAATATTCGGTTGGATTGGGAAGGGAGCGAGGGTGATTCAGATGATGATGACGATGAAGGGGATACCGGCCGCCCAAGCCACCTTCGCCTGTATCGTATAGCGGGTGGAAGAATGGGGGCCCCTTGTCTCGCCCCGCTGAGCGTCATTCGTGCCTCCAGGCCTCATCATAGATTCATATCTCCGAGGTCAGTGCCACCCACACCGTTCGGATTACTTACCTTGAATTGCTCTGGACTTATTTTTGGGCTGTTTCACCGCTTCTCGAAATTGATTTGCGATTGAGTCCGATTGGGATGCTAGCTCCATTATAAACCGGAGGGATGTGTCTCTAGATTTCAGGTACGTCGTGACCTGCCCCGTCCCGGCAAAACATTCCCCCAGTAATAAGAGCCTCCGCATATCCTAACTACGCATGAAACCGGGGATATCCTCGTAGGTATCTGAGTGCCGGCGTCCTCGGCAATGACCAATCCTGGGTCGAGACGAAACGAAAACAACCCTCGAATATGCACGATCATCTTCCATAGCCTATGATAATGGATTCATATAATTTGATCCTACCGGTCCAGAGATATTGCGATGACCACCGGAATGCAGGTAGGCATCCCCGCGGAGCAAACCTGCCTGAACATTATAATGGTTAACACTTACACTATCAGAGTAGTGTCGCATTGCAACATGCAACTCAGTCGGGGCTGCTGCACCGGGCTCTTGCCATTCTGACTTTGAATGGTACCCACATATGAATCTGAGGCCATCACTCTTGATCTATAACCTTCCGAAACCGAGCCAGAAACCACATTCCTAGCCGACCCAGGTTTTCTCCAGCCACAGACACAAATTTTGGCCGCCTTCGAGCGGGGGTGGGAACCGAAAACGTATCCCATCGGAGAGCTAATTGATTTCGCTGCAAGTCACAGTCGCTACAAGGTCGGGACCCTCAGTGCCACCATCAAAGACATGTAGAACTTACGACAGGCAATTGACATCTATATTGTGATTACAAACCATTTTACGTCCACACCATCCCCCTTTGGAGACCAATACATACTTTTATATACCCACGAGGTCCATCCGTCCAATGTGTGAATCGGTCTAATCACTCGGCCAGACCTCGCGCGTTTTGGTGAATAATACACGATGGTCAGCCCAAGCGGTGATCGACTAGCACTCAAATGATGTAAATCCGGCGACTTCTAGGTCGGAAGGTTCGCGCGCTAAGAAAATGACGCGGTTCGAAAGAATGGAATGGAGTACGCCTTGTGCCCTATTTTCTTTGAGTAGTATCACAGACCACATCGAAAGATGAGCTGGAAGGCACTTACACCGAGAAAGCTCGCATTCCTACATTCTTTCGTTGATAGTTGTTCAGTCATCTGATAGACCAACGAATAATAATCGACGTACATGTAGGTGGATCGCCACAATTATGTTGGCGGTGGTCAGGGCTGGATTCCTTGATTCAGAATAATGATCACGACTATATTGAGCCATTCTGAACTTGCCGAGTATGTACAAGTAATAGATGACGCCTATGAAGACATCACGAGGTGAGCGATCGCACGAGCGGGAGACAAGTACATAATGCACCTGTGTAATGAACCTTAAAAACCCACTTCGAGTTGGAGTGCCGAGCTTGAGCAAGCCTGTCAATTTAACACTTTGGGAACTCCTGGTGAGTGATCCCACCTTCAACCGCTTTCGCCAAGGTTAGTCCTGCAATTACTAAGGAGCCATGATGAGCCATTCCCATAGCGAATGTCCAGAGATATAGTGGATACTTACATGTTTCCGTCACCAGAATTATAGCAAAGATGGTGGTGAGCCACAATTTGTCAATGATGATGGAGAAGCATGTCACTTTCTCCTCAGAAATATGCACATCTGGAAAGTTTGTGCAATCAGGCTTTGTAACGATAGCAAAGGCATATGTAGAACGTACACTCAGTAACCGCAAACATGAAGTGTATACTCACGCTGGCCACAGAAGCGTTAACCATTGATACCACCACCAGGACCCATCCGATTATCCAACTTCGCTCCCAGATGGCCCAAGTTCGTAAACATAGGATGACTTTGAAAAAATTAGATAAATGCTATGGACTATTATGAGCGGGACCTACATTCTGATATGGAAATTCCAATGAAAATTATGACTGTATGCATAGTCGTGAAACTCTCTCTCTGATACATATTCCTTGAACTCACTAGCGTTTGCTACGTCTAGTCTTTCGCAGGCCTGGGAATGATATAACGAGCGCAACTATAGGGGCATTTCTGTGGAACGCACCCCTGGTGAGCGAACAGTCAACCAGTTCTCTAGTTAAACACACCGTCAGCTTGGTCCTCTTCTCCCTCATGCCTGGAGAGACTGCCAACCTAACAGAGCCATGGATAGATAAATGTAGGGTATGTATCTGTTCAAGATGAACAGAGCTGTGCCAAGATTCCATGGCCGCCTCCAGACAAATTTGACCTTACAAAGCCATATTTCAGCCAAGTGGAAGTCTTAGAGAGAAACGAGGGTGCTCACCTCTTTTTCGAGAGTCGAGACATGATCGTAGATCTGATCAAGTCAATTGTTAACCAGAAGAGACTCCCCTCTCCTTGATCCAATCTCACCAGTAAGACTCCAGAGACAAGGCAAAGTATCCTTGATCGAAAGACTGCGGTGGCAATGCGAACGTTGAAAGCCGCATCCATCTAGAAATGCGAGGCTAGGATTCCAAGGGGGAATGGCGAGGTATCGTTTTCCCTCCCCTTTTGTTTGAGGACCGGAGTGTGAATCGGTGGGCGGTACTAGGGATAATTTACAGGCCGAGCATAGGATGCGCACCACGCGGACGCTCTTCGGGCTCCACAACTGATGAGCCATGGTGCCATTGTAATCGCAAGAGAGAAGGCGTGTCCTTCAGGAGCGACTTCATAGATTTCTACTGATGATTCTGGCCTCGACCACTTCTATGTCGTTCAGATGTCTGGCCGAATACGAGAACCTAGTATTATCGTCGCTCCATCTATTCGTAGACGCATAAGCTTGTACAGAAATGTTTAATATTAGCTTCTCCGCACATACCGGTGCCTCGAGTTGTAACGGCTCACCTGTTTGCCGAAGGCTATGAAGAGCAGGGGACATAAAAGGGATCAAAGCTTGAAGCTCTACGCTGGATCACCATCTCGGAACCGATTGAAGGGCTCTTACTACAGATCTTGCTTTCATGTTAGCCCTCCAATATTCAGAAAGCCTTGATTTGGGTGTCCGGCCCACCCACAGATAGACAGATTGAAGAAAGTTGGGGGGTTGTTTTCGCAGTGACAAGGATCTTCGCGAAGTACTAGCTGGCCTCGGTAAATTAAATGAGGCGCACTCCAATCCTCGTGCCTCCTTACGACACATACACATATTTCGAGCTCGGCGCCACACCCCTTAGGGTGATTTGCCTTCGGCCGCTCTAGACTATTTTTGAGCTGTTTACCTACGCCTCTAAAAAATGGCTTTTCGAGTGAGTGTGGCTGAGATACGATCTCCATCATAGCACTGTATTTCCAAAGCTACGTCGCATCAGACTCATGAATCATTTGATGGGATTCTTCTCGCCATAGGTCGCACCAAAAATCCATCTCGGAACTATGTAAGCATCGGACAATACTTTACTGTCGCGTGCGCCCACCGGCAGCTCCTCCCTGGGCCGCCCCGGTCCAACTTTAATCCGGTGTGTGTAACATTCTCGAATTCTCCCTTGGCCACACCAGGCCACACTGGACAGAACTATGACGCTATGAAATATCTTCGGGAATATCCGTTGATAGAGACCAAACTCCGACATGGCGAGTTGTCGGCAAACTGTTCATGACTTCGGCACAAATTGGACTCCGCCACGGCCGAGTTTACTGTTTCCTTGTGTGGTGAAAATCAGGTCCGGCCTGAACTAGTAACAAGTAGATGAGTCCCTAGACGATGAGCCCGAGCACATGACGGTGGAAGAATGGGGGTGTTTAGCCCGCAACGCAAAATACCCTATTAGTTGAGCCCCCACTCAGTTCGGAGTTGCCACAATCATCTACTAGAACTTCAACCACAACACATTACTCCAACTTCTCACCGATCGCATACAGTGTATAGAAGCCCCCATTGACATGATGATTTAACTCGATGAACAATTGATTCCGGGTGGAGCATACACAAGAACATCCGGTGTTACGGGCCACTCAACGTGCGTGGCGACAATTCCTCGGTCGGCTCCAGGACGGGTCTTAGCCTCTCGACTTGCATGTCAGCCCCAGGACCTGATCTTCTCGCGACAATCACCCAATCGCCTTCTAACCTTAGAGCGCTCGGATTCGCCGCCAATGACCCATGGGTTGCGCTATCTATGAAATCTAACAGTGCGAAGCAACATGAATTGAGAGTCCGACTATCGATGTTCCATGTCGTGCGTGCTCATGGGTCACAAGTAGATTCCATGAATAATCTTGAGCGACTTCTGACGTTATAGGCTGTTAAAGCAGGGTCTCTTGGCTAAGGGCGCCATCCTAACGGCTCTTGTCGTCGTGGGAAAGAGGAGTGGGACTTGTCGCCATCAGAGGTTGTGCTCCCCAAAAATATGATCTTGGGGTCGATTGTTTAGTTGCTGGGTGTTGATGATGAGCGGATCTTGTTCTATGACGAACGTCTTGCTCTGCTCCTCTCCAATTTCTGCCTTTTGGTCTTCGAGGATGTGGGTACGAGCAAGAAAATTTCCCGGTGGAACCTATGTGTAAAGGGTCAGATGGAATCTATCTTGGCTATGGTGTGTTGATCTTCGCGATCGTCATCACGAGCCTCCTCCATATTATCGCGACCTCGCAAACAGCAGTGCTCCTCTCACATCAAGATGATGATAAGGTGGTCGGCTCCACTAAGGCAGGTTTTTTTTCCGCTGCGCACTGGAAGATGGCGTGATTTCTCATGTAAAAAAAATGGAACAACTGGGACCCACGAAGGCCGCGGGTTCGTGAGGGTTCCTATTGATCGTGACTGCGCTGGTACCCCCCCCGCGTAGTAGTACTAACGTAGGTGGTAGCCAAAAATTTAGAATGCACTAGAGAAGTTGAAACCGAATAAGTCTTAGCAGGATGTCGGGAGATCTTAGCAAGCACCTATTTGCTGACAGTTTACTTATTCACACATCCATGCGAGACGATTACTCTCTTCTCTTCCGGAAAGAGGATCTTGGCACGGTAAATCTTCTCGCCAACTTTATTTTCGACATGTCTGATGGCTAGCTCAGTTCCTGTTAAAGACAGGGGGAATACATAGCCGCGAAGGTCGAGTCCTAGGTCGCCCATCAGCTGAGAGCTGGGCTTTCAATAGCTGACTTCCGGTCGAGGTCATCTGATCGCAGTGAGCTCGTCAGCCTTCTTACCTGATAAAGGGGTGAATGATGACAGCCGAGGCGGCGGTGGAGACGCAGGTATAGGACTGAATGGTGTTAGATATGCGTACTACACGAGCAGATGTAGCTTGAATACGCCAAGTGAATAGTCCAAGGTTACAGGTGTAGAGTTGTCGTCATGCGACCGCGAGAGTGTCAGTTAGTGCAGGTCAGATGGTGTGCGAGTATCCATGTGCTCGCGACATGTCGCTTGGTCAGACTGCCATGATCCCGGATCAGGTGCCTGCTATTGTTTCCCCTGACCAACGTTCAATGGCGCTCGCGCCTTTATGTTCCCTCCTGTGTACGAGGAACATGCACAAATGGGCACATAGGCGCTGTTATGAAACCTTAATTTTGAACAGCTCGGACCCTCGTGACGGGAGGTGGCAGTGGGTCGGCAAGCCCTGCTTCTCTGAATTTGTTTATGGAGTTTCCTGTGCCATAGACACGTCTATTATGCGGTTACTGGGCTCGGTGCGGTCGCAGTCTTGTTATTGGCAGTGTTTATTCTTTATGATTCTAGAGATTCGAGCAGGAAGGCGTGACATGCCAAAAACGTGCTTCCTGTGATGCAGTTCAGCCGGACTTATGAGTGCGTGCTCTTCGACAAGGGTGAGGGGATTCCTTCGCAGGCCATTGAATTATGATGAGCCAGCCCGGCCAATTTTGAGATCACCTTGGACTACTGCCATTCATACTCACAGATACCTTGGAAGACTCCAGCGAGCCGGATTACGGCGCTTGAATGATGTCGATGTTCTGTACGTTTGACCATTTCAGGACATCTGATCCCTGGGTCGTCGCGTCATTCCCAACCCGTTATAGTCGCCCCGAACTTCCCTTGAACTTCCCCTCTTGTGGATTTCCCAAAGTGTTGGGTGTATCTCATTGGAGATCTCGTCGGTCTTCTCGAGTACCCTCTGCGATGATGCTGTCGAACTTCTCGCATGCTGCGGCCGCATTTAGCTCATCAGGTTCCCTTTTGGAGGGGCCTTATAAGAGCTCCCGTCCCCCGGTATAAATTGTCTACACAGGAAGGTCCCCTCCCTCCCTAAACAACCGCACAATGAGCTACCCCAACCCATGCCCGCTGCCATACTCATTCGAGGACCGTACCGGGTCCAATACCCACTCTGACTTTGATGACATGTACGACCGCATGTTCTTCCACATCAGACAACATTCTGGACGAGCGACAACCTACATCTATGAGATGCCCATTCGTGCATCACGCCATCGAAACTCCCTGCCCTTGAACCGCGAACCCTCTGCTGTGCTCGAGTTCCTCCCAGACCAGTCGCTGGGAAACCTAACACTCCTGAAAAACCCGTATCAGACAGCCATTCCTATGGCACGCTACCTTCGCAAAACATCCTTATTTGGAACGTGAGTGAAGCTGTGGGGAAGCGCGCAAAAGAAGTCCTTGAGCTTACGTCGTGCCGACCTTTGCCAGATCATTGACACGCAAGTTCTTGGGCTCAGATGGGAGAGAGTACAAATGGAGCTATCGAAGCCTTGGTGGTCAGGAGTGGTCGGTGAGTATCCAACCAAGTTCTTCTGTCCCGCGATCCAAATGCAGGAAGACTGATGTCCGGTTTGTCGGGTTGTGGACAGTGCACGACGAACGAAAATTATCTAGTAGCGCACTATGACCTCAAACCTCCGAATGTCCGGACGTACGACGTATCCGGGAATACCTTGACGATCTACGAGCCGTTTGCGCATTTGGCACTAGGTAAGAGGTTCTTTAGGCTTGGTGTCCTCGAAAGAGGTCGGCTGAGCGTTTTCCCCTTAGAAATAATTGCGTCCTTCATCATCATGCGACACGTTGCTGAACATAACCTATGATGTCGGAACACATGCAAAAACTCTATGTCGCTACCCTCCATCTCTACCACCATCACCACCCCCACCCTCCACCACCTCCGCCTCCACCACCAGCTATTATCCTTATTGTTCGTATAATCGCTCTACCTCACCTGTGTAGTTTTGTCATTTGTATTTGTAACGTGCTATCAAACATCTTGGGGTTAGGGTCATGCTTAGTCAGCAGGCACTGGCAGAGCCTGAAACGGATAGAGACGGTAATTTCGTTGAACCATCATTATGGCCCCCCAGCAACAGCCATACGTGCAGCCTGGAGAGCCTCTGAATGACTTTCTACGGTCCTTTTGGCAACGGCAGATTCATGCAGCAGAGCAGGAGACACCAGACTACCGGCATCCACCACTGCCACTGGCGAGAATTAAAAAGGTCATGAAAAGTGATCCTGATGTAAAGGTAAGAAGATGATTGGTCGTTCTCAACCGCAGACTAAGAAGGGGTTGATTAGATGATAGCAGCTGACGGTCTGTCTCTTGAATTTTAACCCGCTGACATGACATCCTGATCCACTCCAGCCCCAATCTTATTCTGCAAGGCTTGCGAGAGTGCGTGTTCTCGGTCTCTCTAGTTCAACGACGAGCAACTAAGGGGGTTTTCTGACAGTATTTATTGCCGAGATAACCGCTAGGGCCTTCATCATCGCCGACTCGAACAAGCGTAGAACACTTTCGCGGTCTGATATCGCCAAGGCTCTCAGCAAATCCGACCAGTTCGACTTTCTTATCGATATCGTGCCACGGGACGAGATGCCTTTCCCAGGAGCTGTCGCAAGCGCGAACGGTCCTGCAGGGAAGAAGGCAGTTCCAGCCCCTGTTGCAACCAAGAGGGATCCTGTACGTTACCGCTTATCTCGGTGGCTTGTCGGCACGCTCGCTGAGAACGTGGCTCATCGAATCGTCTTTAGGCTTCGACACCAGCCATGAGTGATACCCAACCCAACGCGATGCAATTGGAAACTGGCAGTGGGAGTAGTGAGGTTCTTAATCAGGTGAGTGTACTTACGACATGCTTCGCTTGGGTTTGCGACTTATCATGTACATAGCTCGAATCACTCCTGGGAAACTCGAACCCAGCGGACCGTGGTCCTTTGTCGTGATTCTTTTGACATATCACCTAGAATGACGGATAAGGATCCCATGTACGAGTCACAAGGTCCTTGTTATTCCTTCTATTCCATTTGGAAGAGGTTATTAGGACTGTTTGCTGCTGAGATCTTGGATATTTTTTGTGTCGGCTTCTCCGGCCTTTCGTCGGAGTACTTGGTTGATACCTGGTTGTCTGTTAGTTTTCGAGTCGAGTGAGTCGCTTTGCTTTCTGTACCTAACTCGATTTGCATGTTTTCGTTATCACTTTGTATTTGCAGTATTAATGTTATTGGCACACGATTGATAGCTCACTTGGTAGATACTGGAAAATAACTCTGGTTATTACAAGGGTTCAATTACATATTTGTATTCATCCAACTGTAGTAGTTAGTGGCGGAAACTCTAGGCAACGTCGACACCGGGCATAATGTGAAGAGTGGGGAGAAGAAAGGCGACGAACCTCCACAATCACCGTTTGCTCTTTCCTTTCCCTTTCACCACCGTAAATCCATCCTCATCAACCTCCGGCTGATTTTTTCGCGCCTGTGATGATGGTGCAGGTTCAATCAACTGGGGCGCGTCGTCGTCGCTCTCGATATGATCCTCGTCATCTTCATCGTCTTCCCATTCGTCGTCATCATCACTGGCCACGTTTTCTTGCACCTGGATCTTCTTTCCTCTAACTTTATCCGCCAACTCCTCGTACTTCCGCACAGTATCATCCTTCCCACCTCGCGTCTCTACCCACATCCTCACAATGTCCCTCGCAACGCTTGCGGCGCTGTCATCCTCTAACACCGCCTCGAATTCGTCCGCCATGATCTGCAGCAGCATTTCCTCAATGTACTGCTCGTCTGGTTGCTCCGACTCCTCTTCGAAGCAATCCACGATTGCAGATGCTATCCACGTCGACTTCTGCTTTGCCTCGGCGCCACCCCAGTTCTCCTGCACGGCGATACGAAGTGTTGACCATACCGCGAGACGGGCCAAGACTCCGCTTGCAAAAAGAACTGCTTGAGGTGTGGGTGTGTTCTGTATTGGTGGATCTTCCGCCATTTTTGGGGATATATTTTATGGAAGAAAAAGTGAGATAAGATTTGGTTGATGCTTGTTGATTTGGTTATCCCCATTTGGGTCACAGGCCTTGATTTATTTTTCTTTTATTCCTTGACCTTTGACTCCAAGCTTCAGGTGAGTGCTTGTCAGATTGATGGATAGCTGTAACCTCATTTCTCAAGGTACTTCATGATTAGTGCCATTGCTGCTCGAAAGGCTGCTCAGGCGGGACAGCGCCAACAGCAGCATCAGGGAACTATAACTACCAGCACAAACTCTTCGTCTTCACCACCTCCCCCTCCTGCAACCCCGCCTAGGTCCCAGAAACGAAAGCCACCCTCCCAACATGCCATACCTCCCTCGAAAAAGCAAAATAAGGGAATGAGGGAGCAGCGGAGCGCATCGCCCGGGGCAGATGAGTTCGTTGCCCAGGCTGAGGTGATATTGATTGAATCCGACGAGGAAGAGCCTGCTTCCCAGTCATTATCGGCGGGATCAGATGTCGAAGTATTGCCCTTCTCCCAAACAATAACGCGGGCTTGGTCGCCGAGTGTGCCACTGCACGATTCTTCTTCCGGCGAGGATGTTGAAATCGACACTTCCGAGCTAATCACTATCCCAGCTCGTTTCTCTCACCCTATGAACATGAACATTGGTGGACCTCTGTCTACCTTTGTCCCTGTTCCAGGGCAGAACACCTTCCACCTGTCTGCTGAAGACGTTTTCAAGTTGGGTGTCCGAGTGGAGGCCAGAGGGACGATTATCGTTCTAAATCCTAGCGAGAAGCTGTGTGTCCTTGGGACATGCAGACTCACTCTGCTTCGTGGAACCATCTCCGTAAATGGCGCTATGCTCAGCTCTTCCAGGTATTCGCACAACATCTTCGCTCCTCGATCATCCCCTCTGCCTATCATCGAAGGTTATTCCGACAGCAGCACACCCGCAATCGATACTTCTTGCCTGCCCCCCTCTCTTCAATATCATGCCCAAACCGCCTCTGCGGTCGTCCTTCTCCAGGAGCTACGGTCGAATGTAGAAAGCCTCGGTCGGGTGTGCCGAACTTTCGAAGATGTCCATAGGCCATCTGGCTGGGAAGGGGCGACCGTGTCATCGCCGTTTCGATTAGATGGTCTCTACTTGGTGTGTTTTCTCCACCTATCATATATGACTGCCTTGCCCATTCGACCCGCTTTCAGGTGTCGCACCAGACACGAGATGTTTGTCCATTCGTTCTGCTAGATTCATGGTCAAGCGCCTTAGCAATGAAACTCGCGCATCCCGTCTTTCTTGTCAAAGGGCCCAAAAAATGTGGGAAAAGCACATTCTCCAAAACGCTTTTGAACACGCTCCTGACGCGTTATCAACGCGTCGCTTTCCTCGAGTGTGATCTTGGACAATCCGAGTTCACACCAGGAGGCATGGTCGCGCTCAATATTATTTCCTCGCCCGTTTTCGGCCCTCCGTTTACCCACCCATCAATACCCATTCGCGCTCACTATATCGGAGCAACCTCACCACGTTCTTCACCCTCCCACTATCTCGATGCCATACAGAACCTCATCCAGACTTATCGTCTCGACCTGCAAAACTCGCTCGTTGATGAACCTGGCGATGACACTAGAATCTTAGACACTACTCCGCTTGTTGTCAATACCATGGGCTGGGCAAAAGGACTCGGAGCCGACCTCACGCAAAAAATCGAAGAAATGGTGGAACCAGGTCGAATATTCGAATTTCAGTCAGACGATCATGCCCCATCCTCTGGCAATGCACATATCCTAGAACCCGCTCCCCTTTCCTCGCTCTCGACAAACTTCACGGCTGCAGACCGTCGCACCATATCTATTCTATCCTACTTCCACTCCGTCTTCTCACACTCAGGACCTCGGGAATTGGGAGGAACCACTGCGCAAGTATGGGACGTCACGCTTCCCCTCTGCGCAATGTTGCCCTATGAGGTGGACGTCCGGGTCGCTGTCGATAGAGTTGTGTTGACCGGTGCAGGGTTCGAAGACGTTGTTCCCAGTGAAGTCGCTCGCGTTCTCAACGGAGCCGTTGTCGGACTCGTTCAACGGGACTACCACTACGATCGGAGCGAGACGACTGACTCCGAGCTCCCGTACATCCAAAATGACCCAATACCATCACCATCAGACTCGTCGTGTATTGGACTCGCACTTATTCGCGCGCTTGAACCGCCGTTTCTCCATCTCCTCACTCCTGTACCGCCTGAGCGGCTTTCAGGTACGAAGATAATTGTTGTGAAAGGGGAGATGGAGCTGCCGGTGTGGGGTATGTTGGATTTTCGGAGTGTAGATGGAACGGAAGTTGCGGGTGTTGAGAGGGGTAGAGTTCCATATTTGCAGTGGGGCCGTGTGTCGGAGAGTGCGATTGGTGCGGAGAGGAGGAGGGTGAGGAGGAATCTGATGAGAAGGGGACAGGCTTAGCGGCGCTCTGGTTGGTGTAAGATGATTGGGGAATGGGGATGTGTTGGCATTTGTTTGAACGTTGTTCACTATTAGTGACGTTCAATGCTGACTGCTCTGATTGTTTTGGTTCAACGTTGGCCGTGGCCTTCCTGTTAATGTACCGAGTCTACGGCTTGCAGCTCACTCAAAATAAAGAGGTTGGTGCTGTCTTTGTCCTGCCCGTCGGGGAGAATACCGATTGGAGGAACGCGCACAAAGAAGCTGTACAAGAGGCTAACTACTGAGAGATTGCGAAACCTTATAGACCAAAATGCACATAAGGAATCCAAGCGAGAAAATCAGAATCGTCAGTCCCATTAGGAATTGATTCACGAAACTCCTCGATGGCGTGATGCAGCGCGTAGGCAGCGTGCAACCCGTTGATTCCCTTTCCCCCAGCCCGTGCTTCACGATCCAACAGCTCTTTGTAAAATAAACCTGCAACCATGGGAGCATAATCGTCCAGAATCGACCACATTGTTGCGATCACACCACGGTAACCTGCTGCCAACATCCCGGCAGCCAGGTGAACGGCCTCTTCTGAAAGGATTTCGTCTCCCTTGCTCGTTTGACAAGCGGATAGGAAGGCGAGGTCGGCGTTCTTCAAATCTGCTTTGATGATGGATGATAGTTCGAGCGCGCCATCGTGGAAGAAGAAGCTGCTTTTAAGTGGATCACCGGTGTTCTGCGCAGCGTGGCATGCAAAATGGACCGAACTGTATTTTTCTATGTTGGTCATGCCTGCCTGGACGGTCCCATCCTCCCCTTCCAAGGTAAAGTAGGGCACTCCATGTTTCTGGAGCTGGTTCTCGATAGTACGAATTTCGTACGTTGTGGCGGGGATTGGGGGTTTGCCTGGCGTGTCTGGTTGACTGATCATGAACACTCCCCGCATATCCTCGTCAACCATGGGAGAGTAGTTGAAACGCTGGACGAGGGCACTGACAGAAGGCGTATAGGAGGATACGACGAAATCCGAGAGTTTGGACTGGCCATTCGATTCGTCGTAAATGCCTGCGGCATGAAGCGGAAGGAATGCAAGTGGACCCGTCGTGCACCACCAGATCCTCGGCTTCTCTAACCCGGGGCCTGAAGGCTGGCGACATGAAGTGTCAGATATGTTGTCTAAAGTTACGATGTACACTTACTGAATACCCCAGACAGTCAATGATCGGCTTCATTAGATCGACCCACAGGCTTCGTAGGACACCCTTGATAGTTGGCATAGCAATTTTTGCAGGGCGTCCTCCCCTGTGATTGTAATTCTGAGCTTCAGGCTCCGCCATTTCTTCAGCAATCGTCTGTGGCTCTCCTTCACCGTCCTGAGGCTCTGGCCCGGATCCGCGGGCACGGACGGCTTGCATAACTCAATTGCTTGCAAAGTTTGGATGCTTTGGTGTAGGAAAAACTGGGGAGTGGGATATGAAAAAACCTATGAGATCGGGAAAAAAGGGCAAGAGCATCGCATCGGCGTTTGTGGACGTTTATGACCTACTATTGGACCATAATCTGGCAAGGCTCTCGAAGCAGAGCAGGGTGCCGGAGTTGGGAGAAGGGAAGGTTTCGAATCCCGGTATCCCTCGTACAGTTGCGAGGAGCTGATCCCATTCACTCGCAAGCTCGACGTGCTGCTTTGCTTCAGCTTGTAAGGTCATCTTTTCCTGGTTAGTTGTTTCTGTGTCAAGGTTTTGCGGGGTCGTACGAGAACCTGCTTTCTCGAGCTGCTCTCGACACATCCAAGACACGCTGCTGCAAGGACCGGATTGTGGACACGAAGGGAATCAAGTGGGGTACGTAGGTTGTTGAGTTGCGTCCAGACAATGCATCTACCGTGTTCGAGCCACTCGAGGGCCTCTTCAAACATTCCGAGTGAGAATGCCGCAGCGGCTGCCTCCAAGGTAAGATTCGAGACATTAGCAGCCCGAATATGTTGATGGCGGCTATGCAGAGTTTGTTCCAGTCCGGCTACGTGAGAAACCAATTCGATCACCTTCGCAAATGCAGCCATTGACTTGTGGTGGGTCCAGTGAACGACTGAGGCGAGCCCACTCACGGGCAGCAGCAAAGCGCTCATAAGGGGCCCCAGTGGAACAATTGGCTGCACGGCGATAGCAATCAAGGGCTTCGATCGAGTCTCTGCTGTTTGTGGCAGGCTCGGACTGCCATCGAATTTGGAACAGCCTCCCGAGGTTGAAAGTCTGATCCGGCAGGTCTGCGTGACCTGGAGGAGTGAGGTCTACAGCTCGCTGCTGTACCAATATTGCCTCTTGGATACCGGAAAGGTCTTCTATGTGATCATACCAAGTTCTCAATGACTGCCCGAGATTTCCAAGCCTGAGAGGCAGGTCTGCATGGTCAGGGGGAGTGATGTCAACGGCCCGTTGATGTATAGATATTGACTCTTGGATATCTGCGAGGTCTCTGGAGTGTTTGAACCGGGTGCTGAATGAGGTTCCGAGATTGTTGAGCAAAGGGGCCAGTAGTAGATGATCGGGAGGGATAAGTTCAACAGCTTTTTGGTGCATAACTATTGCTTCCTCTATGTCTGGCAGCTCTCCCGTGTGCCCAAAACGAGCTTCGAATGAATTTGCACGGTTACTGAGTCTACCGGGCAGTTTCGAATGGCCTAGGGGAGTTAGGTCAAGAGCTCTCTGCTGCAGAGATATTGCCTCTTGGATATCCACAAAAGCTCCCATACGGTCAAACCGGGACTGGAATGAACTTGCAAGATTGTCAAGCAAGGTAGGCAAGCTGTGCATGATCAGGGGGTGCGAGATCAACTGCCTTCTGGTGCATAGATATCGCCTCATGAATATCCGTGAGGTCCCCCATGCAGTGGAAGCGAGTTTGGAATGAACAGTCCAAGATTTCCAAGCCTGAAAGACAAGTCTGGATGGCCAGGAGGACTGAGCTCGATAGCTCTCTGCTCCACAGATATTGCATCCCGGATGTCTGCAAGGTCTCCCGTATGGTTGAAGCGAGTAGTGGTATGAGACTCCGAGGTTGATAAGTATGTGAGGCAACTCTGCGTGGCCAGGGGGGGTAAGCTCAGCAGCTCTCTTTTGCATGGATATAGCATCTCGGATATCCTCGGGGTCTCCCAGGTAGCGATACCGTGCTTTGAGTGAAGTTCCAAGGTTGATAAGTCTGCGAGGCATCTCCGCCTGATCAAGATGTGTGAGTTCGACGGCTTTCCGCTTCACGGATATTGCCGCATGAATATCTTCGAGGTCTCCCATGCGGTCGAATTGAAGATGTAAAGAATTTCCGAGATTGCTGAGTCTAAGAGGCAGGTCTGGATGACCGGGAGGGGTAATCTCGACAGCTTTCTGCTTCATAGATATTGCTTCCCGAATGTCTGCAAGATCGCCGACACGGTTGAACCGAGTTTGCAGAGAATTTCCGAGGTTGACAAGTCTGCGAGGCAGCTCTGTATGGCCAGGAGGGGTGAGCTCGATAGCTCTCTGCTGCAGGGATATCGCTTCCTGGATGTCTGTAAGGTCGCCCAACCGATCAAACCGAGTTTTCAGTGAATTGCCGAGGCTGCAAAGCCTAAGAGGCAGGTTTGGATGCTTGGGAAGAGTGAGTTCAACGGCTCTCTGTTGCGCGGTAATCGCCTCGCCGATGTCAGCGAGGTCTCCGGTGCGGTCGAACCGGGACCTGAGCAAGGTTCCTAGATTACCGAGCATCCGAGGTAGGTCTGGATGACCCGGAGGAGTGAGCTCAACTGCTTCTTGCAGCGCAGCTTATCGCTCTCTGGAATATCTACAGTAACCCCTGGTAATTTCATGAATACGAGTGACCGCTTTGTTTATCCACGAGATGAGTTCGCGCTTACGGATCGCCCTGATAAATTGCGTGCTACTTCCCCATAGCCAGGCAACATTCGTAGTACTGCGTCGGGTATAAACTTTCTGTCTTTCGGGGGTGATCGCTGTCAAAGCTGTATGAATGAAACGTATTAAGGAAGAGATCATAGCTCACGTCGTGGCCAAGGTGCCCTCTGTAGCGTCTGTGTATGAAGCCAAGGTCAGGGTCTTTGGTCGCTGGGAGCAATGTGTCATAGATCATCGGCGAAGCTTGCATCATTCAATCAGGACGAATTCGGATATTGTGGTATCCACTGGTATCCATGAGTCGGGCAAGGACACAGCCATTCACAAAGAATATATGCACCCATGAATACTTACTCTGAATGTATATAATAGAAATAATAACAAGGGATTTTCCGAGGACACCGGAAGGTTGGCTTTGTGCACGGGATTCTAACACAATTTGTAGGCAGCCGTCGTCCAACCTCTGCAGTCATGGATATTCCGGATTATCTGGTCTGCTGTTAGCCCAGTGCCTACAGGAGGGGATGATGGAGAGTTCGTGCTGAAAGGCCTATTTGACTCATTATATTTTGATTGTGAGTGTGGTACGCTATGGAAAATACAATTATGAGAACGGCCCGCAGCTGCACTAATGCTGCATCAATATTTGCGTGTGTTATTTTCCCCGAGCTTACCTAATCCGGAAACTCCTGTCCAGCAACCAGCAACCGCGAATGCTCGAAAACGCTTTGTTCAGCCGACTTGACTCAATCCAGGAGGGCGTCCCGGACCTTGGACCGTTAACATCGCTGCTGTTTCTGAAGGAAGTTTCGTGCCGCCAGCTCCAAATGGGCCTCTTCAGTCGACTTCCCTCTTGAAGCAACGGGAAATGTATGGCAGAGGGCTGGGGTGATATAAGTACACCGCGAACTGGTGTTCCCGCACAAGACTTGACCCTGACTTTCCGTGGATTCCTTGAGCATGATCCCTTTTCCTAGCCGTGAAGATCCTGGCCATCCTAATGAACGAGGTGAGGGGGTCATGCACTTTCATTTTACCAACAGTTGACAAACTTGTACTTCAGGTAATGGTTCCTCGTCTGATACTAACAGGTGCGCAAGGCTTCCTGAACTTGTTTGAAGACAGCTCGCTGATACTTTGCTTGTCCCAGACTCAGACGCAACCACAGCATCCGATAAACTCTCCGCCCTACCACATCAATCCAGTTCATCCCCAAGACCCACCCGCATTTCACCGTCATCCTCGAGCCCGAAGCAGATCCATCGGCGTAGTTTTGATGGGTCACTGCTCAACTTCCCATCACTGCTCCTGTCCGAGTCCGAGATCTCACCCCTGCGGAGGCTGAAAGACAAGTTTGGGACCCATAGCAGCCGCGGTGCTGCCCTTCGCATAAGTGCTTCAGAAGGTAGCTCGCCGAACAGGGCTCGGATTTCGATTGGTAGTGATCATTCACTCCCAACGCCGCTCAGTGTTGGACAAGGTGCGTCCGCTTCTAATCCGGATTCCTTCGTTCATCGGCACCAACCCTCAGAACCCTTAGCATCCGCACGCCTAAAGACAGGAAGCGACCCACCTCTACCACCTTCCGCACTCCGCTCGACAACGCGCGCCACTGATGGTAGTTCCGCGACCCGCCACACTTTTGACTCACGCTCACCATCCAATTCCCGCTCTCGGGCTGTCTCCCCTCTTCGTTTCATCCATACTCTCTCCGCAGGATTACACAGGCACCACCGTCCAGAACCAGAAGAACCTTTTGTACCCATCGACCCATTCAGACCCAAGATCGCCTTCAACGTCTCCACTTGCTTTCGTACGAAACCTATCACACCTGACATTGAACTCGCGGCGGCCTCGGACTCATCAAACAGCACAGGGGCACAAAACTGCGAGGATGTGCTAATGGTTGCTTCCGTCAATGACTTTATCAGCCACGCACATATTTTCGTGGTAGATGTGATGCCGAGGTTGATTTACCTCACTCTGTTACTGAGGCTCCCCGCTTTGTATTTTTCGCGTGTGGTGCGGATTTTCAGGGAGGCGGAAGTGAGTCGCCCGGATATTCAGAGGATGATTGAGACTGGGCAGCATTGTGTTCCTGCCTATGAGCAGTACAGTGACCATTTCTATCTGCAGCAGCACCACGCCGAAGTAGGGAAGGAGAGGGCTGCCCCATCATCTGCGATACCTCGAAATCCACCCCGAGCCACGAATGGCATTCGCACGGCACCTGGAGTACTTGGACAGCTGCCAATTGTTCATGGGGAAACCTTAACGCCACCCATTGTAACACCTACACTTTTGCGGTTTAAGCACTCTTGGGAAGCGTTTATTGATTCATTGCTGAGAGAGTGGAAAACCTTGAACGTTGTCTCAGCTTTACTGGCATCGTAAGTCAACCTGTCTCCTAAACATTATACGTAGCGTGTTCTCATCCTCTGCGATGCTTTCTAGTGCCATCTTAACTGTCTTTCAAATACCCGATGCCTCCAGCGATCCCGTAATTCGCACAGCGGCGATCCTCTCTCTCATCTGTGCGTTAATGAGTCTAACGTACGGGTGCATGTACATCGTACGCTTTGGATCGATGAGAACTATGGTGCGTGCGTCCAGGTGGGCTGAGGTAAGTTCCATATCGAGAAGTCCATTGACCCAGCCCACTAATCAATACTTACAGGAGGCAGGAAGGACCAAGACCTTCATTCTCTGGAATGTCTGGGTATTACTAGCAATGCCTGCGGTATGGCTCGCTTGGTAAGTGACATACTCTCTGCACCCCGATCCTGCGGTGCTTTACTGACCACATGCAACAGGTCGATGGTGTTATTCATGGCCACGATCTTGTCATTTGTCTGGCGCACGGGCTTCGAAACCGATCCGTCTGAACGACCGCCACTGAGCATCGCCGCGATCCTTGGACCCCGCATCGCAATCACCTCTGTTGCGTTCATCGGGTTTTTATATCTCGCTTTAATCATCAAGACACTCAAAAGCTACGGATTGCATGGTGGGAGCTCGCAGAGTATGCTCAGTCCATCAAGCAGGTTGAGGACGCTTGGTGCTAGTGGGCACAACCGTGAACAATCTGGAGTTGAGGCTCGTGCTGAGCATGGAGTCGCTGGTGAGGGTGGCATGTCGGGCGCAGTGATGGAGCGGAGGGGGAGGGAGAGGCAGCGGAACGCTTCGTTTGGTCATGCGGTGCGGAGGCGGGAAGAGAGTCCGGAAGCGCGTGATAAGACGCGAAGGGTCGTACCACCGAGACGGGAGGAACGCCGTGCGAGGGTATGATAATGAGCTGGGGTTGAACCCACTGGGTTCTGACTTGGATCCCCGTAAGACGGGATAAGTGCGTTTGCTTTGATGCTGAGCGCCTGACCTTGATCTGGTGTGTGAGTTAGGGGTGTCTACGTCTATACTGTATACTTGAACACGGTTCGTAATGTAGAATATGATTTGTAATTTGATATTCCACCCATGGTGGCCGTTCATCACTGGGACTCACTAATATTCTTACAACCTGAAGGCGGAACCGCGAAAGCAAGGGAAGAATCACGCGAAACGGGACGGCTGGCTAGAATGTGCCATTGCAGTGATAATCTAATAAATGAGCTCTAGATGGTAGGAAGGACTTTACACTGCCCAATCTGTGGGAAAGCATTGTGGCACTGAAGAGTGATTAACCCTTCTAAACACGAAATAAACGCGAGCACGATCGAGTCCAACAATCGTTAGGTTTCAAGACCGACCAGGAGTGCCCACGGAGTCAAAGCGATGCAAGAACAAGGTGAAACGAGTGGTGATCTCGAGAAAATGAGGCAGACAAATATTTTTAGAAGAGTTAAAGTTCGAGAGTTAATGAGAGCGATTTTAGACGAGCTAGAGTGCAAAGGATGGACAGTAAATTGACTGGTCTTTAACTACAGGTTGTACAGGCCTTAAATACGAAAATTTATGGATTTTTGATGAATATTTCGGAGCAGGAAGAAGATAAAAGAAGCAATCTCAAAAGCAAAAGTAAAGTACAGTAAGACAACCTCCTAAAAACAAACACGAAACAGGGGTTAATTAAAGATATATAGAGAATACAGTACATTACCTGACAGTGTGCAGATGTGAGAGGGATAAGAGAGGGAAATATCTTCATGGATACAACGAGACGCGACAGAATGAAGAATTAAACATAAATTCAAAACTAGAGGTTGAAAGAGGGGGGAATGGAGACAAAGATATTGTCCAAGATAAGGAATGGGTAGCTCGACGACAGGCACTCAAACGTAGTTAGCGATCCGGTTAATTAGAATCACAAGAGATTGATTGAGAGGTTGCCGTTTTCATGGGCAACTACTGAATCACAATCTCTACAGCACCTAATACAAAGCGCAACACCATGTGAGAACTTCCTGACATGATTATAATACAAGGTTCATTTAATCTATTTCAATATAGGATCTTCCTATCGTAAAACGGTAAGACGGGCTGAGCATAGCAATACTACCACAACGGCAGCAGAACAAGGAGAAATGTCTGAGCGGTGAACGAACGGGGCCAACGCCACAACATGAGGCCTGTACCCACCCAAGTTGTTTCATCAAATGTCATCCAAAACAGGACTCATCACGTTCATTCCATCCGTGTGGTGCTGAGTGCTTGGCTTTCAAACTGCAAGGTTGAGATTCGTCGTGAAACCAATGATTCCATGAGTCCACAACCGGCTTCACGGACATCCAGAATCAACCGTGTTCCCTATACACCACATCAGCTTAGATGTATATATGTTTTTTCTTTGAGCCAACGGTGCTCACACAGATGCAATACACGAGTGCCAACCACCTGGTAAAATAATGAGGGTCTCGTCTATGGGACGAGGGTAAACTGGTGGCTTACGGTGTCCAATCTATCGTGATGAATAATGGTACATCAGAATTGGACAACTCCAGCAATAATCCCATTATCGACATTGCGGTTACGACTGTGATTGGGATTAATGGGACTTGCATGAGATGTGAATAAAGTCAATCCCCACTGACCGAAAACTCTGGAGGGTGTGATAAGATCAGACACCATCCATTGGAACGCAATCGTAGAGAGATATTACACTCACGGAATGAGGAATAGCGTTCCATCACGATAAAACACATAGATAACTGGCGTGAATTTTCGCATATGTAAAACCCTTTCTCGGAGCGTGTTCCCAGTAAGCTCAAGTTCTTTCAGTACTTGATAGAGCTTGATGAGGATCAACAGAAGCTCAACACCTGTACTAATCAACAAGATCCCTCCCGCAAATTAAGCATGGATTACGCACCAGTAGTTGCGAGTCGGCAAATCCTGCTTGACGTCAATATTCTGACTTGGAACGCCATGATGTATATACTGACTCTGCAGTTGCGAAGTTCCGAGGGATATCTGCCCAGCAGCCATGTAATGGGAACACATTGTAGAACTTGCTAGGAGGGGCTATGACCACAAACAAGATTAGGGATGTTAGGCCGCTCTGATTATCATCAACAAATAACACAATGTCATGCTGGTAACAAATAAACGTACAAGAAGTTCAGCTACGTGATATTAATTAATGGTAATGTGCAACTCGGGGGGTGATTAGACATACCGGTGACCATTAAAACGAGAATGATAGTAACTATCATTACTAGTGTGAGCCATCGGCATTCGTGTGAGATATGTAGACAGCCCACCCACTTTTGAGGTTGTAGTTCCACAGTGCACGTATTCTCAGGACAAGCAGTGTCTTCAACAGTGCTGGGAGAATCAATCCCATCGACCTGGCATGAAGTTGAGTGAGGTTTGGCATGATTACGCAAAAAGTCACTCACAGCGTTGAAATTAACCCTAATGCCCAACACCTAAGGGATTTTAATGCGCATTTCCGAAGATAAACGCAGGGGCCACTCTCTTACACCTGAACGAACGAGAGTGATGATCAGGTTGAAACCCTGGCCTGCTCACCAAATCGACTTACAGAGGAAGGAATAAAATTTGACATATTACCTATGCCGGGAATCCAGGTTTCAGCTGCGAATCGATCAATAAACAAAATGATTCCTTACAGTATATCTCGTTTCTGGATTCCGTAAGGTCATTTCTGAAGGAAGAGAGAGGTCATTGAGATACATACATCACATGTAGAAATGCAAAGATGCGAATTAGATTATAGACAACCCGAATCACCGACCATGATCCTCTACCCGGGTTCCGGGATCAGTCATCAGTTGGTATTTCACATATGAGCTTGGTGGTCGATACCGGTGTATATGCTTGACCTGTGCCTCAAGTGAGTTGTTGGTACGCCGAATACAAAGGTTCATTCACCTCTCGAGGCAGTAGAAGAAGCGCGTCGTAGATGAGCAAAGTGATTACAGGAACTGCGGTGCGCTGTTATCTCGGCTGGCTTCGATTCATCCTGCAATTACAGAAAATGTCATACAGTAGAGGCAGCCTTTGAGATGCAACGCTCGGTTATCCAGCGCAAAGTCGTCCGCTGTGAGTCCATGGTCAGACATAGTCAAAGTGGCAACAAGTGGGCGGTTGATGTGTATCGCGTGTATCTCTCAGTTGCATTTCATTAAATCCGAGCCGCAGTCGTGGTACTGATCGTGTCGTGATGGCGTACTCCCAAAAATAGTGTAGATGTGTGGTAAAATATGGCCATGAATGAGAGCTCTCCGGTAGAAACGAAGATGTCATATCCCGTTAGCTCCGAAGCAAAGACTCACTCGCGCACACTTCCGATAGATGTACAGTAAGGAACCCGTTGTATTTTGGTCCTCATGCATCAGATATCGGGACAACAGTCGATGAGTCTATACAAAGCTTGATCTTCGCTGGATTGATGCTCCATATATATGCGTACCAGAGTTATGTATAGGCTCTTGAGCTCTCGATTAATTCTGTTTTTGTTGGGAATAAATTCTTGATTTAATGCGACTCGATACAATTCACAAAAAACTTATTCCAGCCGATTGCAAAACGATTGAACTTGAATTGTACATAAAATGGCAGCCATGGGGCGTCACCACACGCAAGTGGGGCTAAATGGGGTCCGGCAGAGGCAAACAGCAACCGGCTTGATGCTCGCCTCCCCACTCGACTGATGTGATTGGATGCATTTCGGTACCGTTTCCCACTGGACACCAAGTTACATCATACGGTGCTGCAGGCAGTGTGGTCTCGTTCGACACAATCATGGCATCATTCCCAACCACACCGCTGCATTTACTCAGGTACGGTTCGCCAAGCGCAGAGTGTCTGTAATACCATCGTGAAAAGTCCCGACGTGCACCTCTGACGAATTCTGGCCACAAAATGCTTCCAACCAGTGTCCTTTCTGAGCTGTGCAACATCTTTCGGCCGGATTGCGAAGGACTCCATAGAGCCAACCACAGACACCGCCTTGATGGCCTCTGAGCTGCCATGCGAAACTGTGCGCCAGACGTAAGTGGACAACACGCAGTGGTCGAGCTTGCGAAAGCTAGTCTAACTACATATTCCACCGGGTCGGTTTCTTGTACCCACTAACTCCTGATTTTCAGCGCGGGTAATCTCAAAAAGACAGCTTAGCGGTAGTCAGTCCCTGACAGAACATGCCGGCTGATGACCACATCGCCCAGACAAACACTGTCGCAGTGATTTTTGGACTTTTAGGAATGGACAGCGCTTGGTAGAGGAAATCTGCAC
The DNA here is from genome assembly GCA_023014365.1 of Lepiota brunneoincarnata. Lineage (NCBI taxonomy): Eukaryota > Fungi > Basidiomycota > Agaricomycetes > Agaricales > Agaricaceae > Lepiota > Lepiota brunneoincarnata. The sequence goes on along the minus strand of JAEBUN010000002.1, from coordinate 3,473,702 downwards.
AAGCCGGCTGTTGAGCTAACTAACATATGCGGTGCATACTACCCCCCGCGAAGGTCCCGAGCCCCTGTGGTGCTGCTGCCGCTGAGCGGATCAGACTTTGTGAAAGGATTGTCGAACTGTATGGGACTTTGTGCTTGAATAGCGGAACAGGCCGTTTGCAGTAGCGACATGCGTAATTACGAGAAAAGCGACAAGCCCTCGACCAACACACATGACACTGCCCGAGATGAGACCTTGCATTTTCCAGATACTGTTCATGCTATCATGAAACGCAAAACACAAGGGATTATTTACATTGCCGTAATCACTAAGTGTATAGCGAAACCACAATGGAAAGGTCGGAGCTTATCCCCCTCTCATGGTCAAAGATCGTCAGTACTGATCCCGCCATATTCACTCCATGATTGTCATGTTGGATCCTTGGTTTTCAAACTGCAGGGTCGAGATTTGTCGCGAAACCAATGATTCCGTGAGCTTACAATTAGCCTCACGGATGTCCAGAATCAACCGCGTTCCCTATGTATCACATCAGCTGGATTTATACATTTCCCTCAAACGATAGCACTCACACAGATGCAATATATAAGTGCCAACCACCTGGTAAAATAATTGAAAATCTCATCTATGGGAGATAATGGATGGCTCACGGTGTCCAATTTATCAGGGCAAAAATCTGTGCACCAGGAGCTGACAACTCCAATAATCCCGCTGTTATCGATATTGTGGTCATAGCTGGGTCGGTGGTTATTGGTGGACGTGGATAGCATATACACAACGGCAACACTGACCAAAAATCCTGGCAAATGTAATGGGTTTAACCACCACCATTTAAGAGTAGTTATACAACTTGTAGAGATATCGTGCTACTTACGGAATGAGGAAAAGCGTTACATCACGATAAAACACGTAAATAACCGGCGTGAAATTTTTCGTGTGTGCAATCCTTTCCCACAGAGTGTTTCCAGTAAGCTCAAGTCTCTTCAGGGCTTGGTAGAGCTTGATAAGGGTTAATAGAAGCTCGACGCCTACATTGAATGAGATTTCTTGTAGATTTTAAGCACAAATTACGCACTAGTACTTGCAAGACGCCAAATCCTGCTTTATATCAGTGTTTTAGCTTTGAACGTCATCAAACAAATGCTGACCCTGCAGCTGTGTTCATACGCTGGAGCAGGAAACCTGAGGAATAAGGGATATCGATCCAGCAGCCATGTAAAGGGAAGGCATTGATCATCTTATGGAAGGCAATAGGCTGCATAAGAAACTGTCGATATCAGACCACTCTGGGTGCCATCAACAAATATGCAGAGCCAGCCTGGCAACAAAAAAACGTACAAGAAGTTCAACTACATAATTTCCGGCAATATCAGTTGACAACTGACGTACAACTCGGGGTGATTGGGCATACCGGTAACCATAAAAAAGAGAATGATTGTCACTGTCATTGCCGGGGTGAGTTGGAGGGTCGTACGAGATGAAAGAATCCCCACCTTTGAGGTTGTAGTCCCACAGTGCACTGTATTCTCAGGACGAGTATTGTCTTCATCAGGGCGGGGAGAATTACTTCGATCGAGCTCCCATGACCTTAATCCAGTTTACTTGGACTTGAATGTACAAAGCCACTCACAATGCTGAAGTCAAGAACAAAGCTCTACACCTGTGGGATTATAATAGGCATTCGCGAGGATAATAGAGTCCCAGTCTCTTACACCTGACAAATGGGAGTAATGATCAGGTGATGAGTCCCTGGTCTGCTTGTCAAACTGACTCACAGAGGAAGGAATGAAATTTGTCATGTTGTCTGTGCATTTCATTTGTGCATCAGCAGACAATCAACTATATGGCTTCTTACAATAAACCTCCATCCTGACTCTTATCAGCTCATTTGTTGAGGAGAAGGCATTGAGATACATACACCACAGCCTAGAAATGTAAAGATGCGGATCGAATTATAGACAATTCGAATCACGGACCATGATCCTCTACTTGGAATCAGCTAAGCAATCACATATGGGCCTCGGATAAGTACCGATGCATATGCTTGACCTGCAATGAAGTGAGTTGGTGATACGCAGAATATGAGGGTGCATTCACCTTTCGTGGCAGAAGAGAGAGGGTGTCATAGATCATCAATGTGATTGCAGGAACTGCCGCGCTATCACGTCAGCTACTCCTCGTTCATCCACAATTACAAAAAAAGTCATACAATAAATGTAACCTGTGAGGCGCGGATACCTGGATATCAGTTGAAAGATCATCCACTGTGAGTTCAGAGTCAGACATGCTGAGAGCAGTGGTGAGTGGCTGGTGAATGGGTATTGCGTGGACCTCTCAGTTGTGTTTCCTTAAGTATGAACTTGAGGGGTATCCTGCCTCACCGAAAAGGGCCTCTGGAGCACCATCTGATGATCAAACTCCGCGGTTTTGCCCCCGGAGTGTGTCTGTCCATTGAGCAGGATCCATCAAGATATCATAACTTCTTGGCAGGAATCATGACCAACTGCTGATGCATTCTGCCACAGCAATGGTATTCTCCCAAAAATAGTGCTCATGCCAAGCTGAAAGCAAGCATATGGTAAGATATAAACATGAACTAAAGCCCTCCTAGTGTGGGGCACCTGGCGAAGCTCCGAGCCAGGTGCAGATTCTTGGGCGAGGGTAGACATGTGACAAGGTCACGCTACAGCAACACGGCTCGCTTTTCCTCACTACCACTCCTACATCGCTGTCCACTTTCGACTTCACACATATACCACACCGTATCCAGCGTCCTTCAAAACCCACCCACCCATACCCTTATTACCTCCTTCCCTAACCAGACCTGGTACAGGTGTAGCCAGTTGGTGGCTCGGTTACGGGGTGACCCGACCGCGCTCCCTCCTCGGCCTCACCACCTGGGGTCTCCGAGGCTTTCCTCAAGCCTTGCCCCCTCATCCCAATCTGCCCAGTACCAGGCTCCGTTAAGTAACCCTCATATTCTTATACAATCATACCCAATACATTAATGTCTTTCTACTTTATCTGGATCCCTCGTAGCACAAGAAAAGTAAATTGGCAGAATGAAGACGTCATATCCCATCGACTTCTAAGCAATTGCCTGCTTTGTAATAAACACAGAGTGAGGAACTCCTTGTGTTTTGGTCCTGTCAGACATCAGGACCAGGTCTGATAGAGGGTGTTATAGAAACCGTGTGCCATGTTGAGAATTGTGTTCGTGATTTGATGGGTGTGACTATCCCCTGTAACTGCGTCGACCAGGCAGGGCTCCCCAGCTGACACGAGTCGAGGTCTGCTGGGGAGGAGCCTGTCGATCGGGTGGAGCGGGTGGCTTGCTAAAGACAAATACAACATACATATCTCACCCATCATTTCTGACCTGTTGTCACCGCTGGGAGGGCAAAAACATGTAGTCTGGTTCGGGTGCGGGGGCCTGCACAACCCAAGTGGGACGGACCACTGACAAGACAGTTTGAACGAGTCAGCGTACGGGGCACGGTGGATTCCCTTGCTAGATCACTGTCGCAGTGATTTTTGGACTTTTAGGAATGAACAGCGCGTGGTAGATGAAATCTGCACGAGCCGGCTGTTGAGCCAACTAAGATAGATTGCTTGCGGTTCATGCTGCCTTCACGCAGGTTCTGAGCCCCTGTGGTGCTGCTGCTGAGCGGATCAATTTTTTTGAAAGGATTACCGAACTGCATGGGAGTCGGGGCTTTGTGCTTGAATAGCGGAACAGGCCGTTCGCAGTAGTGGTATGCTTAATTATGAGAAAGGCGACAAGCCATTGACCACCCCAGATAAGGCCCTGCCTTTTCCAGATACTGTTCACGACTATCATAAGACCCAAAACACAAGGATTATTTACATTATTGTAAGCAATAAGCGTATAGCGAAACCAGAATGAAAGGGTTGAAACTAGTCCCGCTCTCATTGTCAAAGATCGTCAGCATTGACCGCGCCATATTCATTCCATGGCTGTCGTGTTGGGTCCTTGGTTCTCGAACCGCAGGGTCGAGATTTGTCGCGAAACCAATGATTCCGTGAGCTTACAATTAGCCTCACGAATGTCCAGAATCAAACGCGTTCCCTATGTATCACATCAGCTGGATATACACACTTCCCTTAAACGATAGCACTCAACACAGGTGCAATATGCAAGGGCCAACCACCTGGTAAAATAATTGAAAATCTCATCTATGGGAGATAATGGATGGCTCACGGCGTCCAATTTATCAAGGCAAAAGTCTGTGCACCAATATCTGACAACTCCAACAATCCCGCTGTTATCGATATTGTGGTCATAGCTGGGTTAGGGGTTAGTGGACGTAGATAGCATAACCACAACAGCAACACTGACCGAAAATCCTGGAAAATGTAATGGGTTTAACCACCACCATTTAAGAGTAGTTACACAACTTGTAGAGATATCGGATGTACTTACGGAACGAGGAAAAGCGTTCCATCACGATAAAACACATAAATAACTGGCGTGAATTTTTTTGTGTGTGCCATCCTTTCCCACAGAGTGTTTCCAGTAAGCTCAAGTCTCTTCAGGGCTTGGTAGAGCTTGATAAGGGTTAATAGAAGCTCGACGCCTACATTGAATGAGATTTCTTGCAGATTTTAAGCACAAATTACACACTGGTACTTGCAAGACGCCAAATCCTGCTTGATATCAGTATCCTTGGCTCCTGAACATCATGAAACAGATGCTGACCCTGCAGCTGTGTTCAGACGCTGGAACAGGAAACCTTCGGAATTAGGGATATCCGTCCAGCAGCCATGTAGGGGGGAGGCATTGGAAATCCTAGGTAAGGCAATAATTGCCAAAGCAATAGTCGATGTCAGGCCACTCTGGTTGTCATCGGTAAACACTGCAGAGCCATCCTGGCAACAAATAAACGTACAAGAACTTCAACTACATAATTACAGGTCAATATCTAATTGACAACTGATGTGCTACTCGGCGTGATTGGACATACCGGTGACCATAAAGAAGAGAATGATTGTCACTGTCATTGCTGGTGTGAGTTGGAGGTCGTACGAAATGAAAGAATGCTCCACCTTTGAGGTTGTAGTCCCACAGTGCACGTATTCTCAGGACAAGTAATGTCTTCATCAGGGCAGGGAGAACTACGTCCATTGACCTACCATGACCTTGAGCTAGTTTTACTTGGACTTGACTATACGAAGTCACTCACAATGCTGAAGTCAAGGTCAAACCTCCACACCTAGGAGATTATAATAGGCATTTGCGAGGATGATAGAGTGTCAGTCTCTTACACCTGACAAATGAGAGTAATGATCAGGCGATGAATCCTGACTTATTCGTCAAATTGACTCACAGAGGAAGGGATGAAATTTGTCATGTTCCCTATACACTTCAGCTGTGCATGAGCGGATAAACAACTAAATAATTTCTTACAATAAATCCTTATTCTAATTCTTGTCAGCTCATTTCTTGAGAAGGCATTGGGATACATACATCACAGCTAGAAATGTAAGATGCGGATCGAATTATAGACAATTCGAATCACCGACCATGATCCTCTACTTGGAATCAGCTAACAATCACATATGGGCCTCGGGGTAAGTACCGATGTATATGCTTGACCTGTAATGAAGTAAGTTGGTGGTATGCAGAATGTGAGGATGCATTCACCTCTCGTGGCAGAAGAGAGAGGGTGTCATAGATCATCAATGTGATTACAGGAACTGTCGCACTATCACGTCAGCTACTCATTCATCCGCAATTACAGAAAAAGTCATACAATAAATGTAACCTGTGAGGCGCAATACTTGGATATCAGATGAAAGATCATCCACTGTGAATCCAGAGTCAGACATGCGGAGAGCAGTGTGTTGAGTGGCTGGCGAATGGGTATTTTCTGGACTCCTCAGCTTTGTTTCCTTAAATCTGAACTCGAAGGGTATCCTACTCCTGATGATGATCAAATTCCGCAGTTTTGCTTCCCGAGCGAGTCTGTCCATTGGACAGAACCCATCAGGCTTTGATAGCTTCCTGGCAGGAGTCATAATCAACAGATGTTGATGCATTCTGCTTGGTACTACAGTCGTTATAACAATGGTGTTCCCCCAAAAATAGTGGCTCACGCCAAGTTGAACATAAGCATATGGTAAGATATAAGCATGAACCAAAGCCCCCCCCAGCAAAGTAAATCGGCAGAACGAAGACGTCATATCGACTTCTAAGCAATTGTCCGCTTTGTAATAAACACAGAGTGAGGAACTCCTTGTGTTTTGGTCCTGTCAGACATCAGGGCCAAGGATGATGGGGGATTTTATAAAAGCCGTGGGCCATTGTTGAGAATTGTGTTCCTGATCTGATGGGTGTAATTATCCCCTGTAACTGCGTCAATCAGGCAGGCTCCTCCCCGGCCGACACGAGGCGAGGTCTGCTGGGGAGGAGCCTGTCGATCGGGTGGAGCGGGCGGACTGCTAAAGATAAATACAACATACATATCTCACCCGTCATTTCTGGCCTGTTGTCACCGCTGGGAGCGCAAAAACACTTAGTCTTGTTCGGGTGCGAAGGCCTGTGTAACACAAGTGGGAGGGGCCACCACGAGACAGTTTGAACGAGTCAGCGTACGGGACACGGTGCATTCCCTTGCCAGGTGTCGCCTGGCCTCTCCCAAGAACACCGGGTGACAGAGATCGCACGACCTTAGCGTGTAAGTACGAGGTAAGAACTAAACTTTATCAATGGTATTCAAGAATTACAGGCTCGGCACTCCTCAAACACCGAGGCTCTACGGTACATAGGGGTTGTTGGACGCTGGACGAGAGACGCGAATCCAATAAGGCGAGTCCTAGCGCAAAGCATTTATTTTTTAGTTTTCGTTCTGGGTGCGGCGGTCTTTTTCTTTTTGGGCGCTTGAATAAGTTTGTCGCTCGAGATGTCATCCGGATCTTTGCGTTTGTCCTCTTCCTCTTCATCCTCAACAATGTCGTCAACCTAACACCATAGTATCATTATTCTCTAAGCAAACTAGTCCACTTGAGAGTCACTTACATAGGCCTCCTCGAGATCAGGAGCTGGACCTCCAGCTAGTTTCTTCGGCATCTTCCCAAGGTCCTGAGCTTTGTGGAATGGAATAGGGTGTTCGGAGGCGTTATATCTGGGGGTTCAGTGTCAGAGTGGTTGACTGAATGTGACCCAAACACACACATACTTCTTGGTGAAAGAGGTTTTCGTAGCAGTTGATATTTTCTTAGTCAGACCGTCACCATTTCGGTCACCAACCCCAAGCTCTAAAATCGTATCCCAGTCCTCTTTAGATAGATAATACTCATCCATCCGGCCAATCACCTCATCCACGGCGCTCTATGATGTACAGATCATGAGGAATCACCATCTAACCGAGATGTGAAGGTACTCACTGCCCCCGTATCAATCAGAGGTTGGACAATGTGCGGGAATAAAGATGGGATGTATGATTGTCTGATTTCCGACCTATCACCGGACACCTTGAGTCTCATCCTGACTTGCACGTCACCAAGCTGGCGAGCCAGCTTGTTCTGTTTCGAGTTCTGACCGAGCCATCTGAAAGCGGGTATCCAGTAACGCAAGACGAAACAAAAAGACGTAGACGACTTACTGTGGGAATGTCATGGGATTGGTGCCACCGTAATGCGCTCCAGTACCATACAGACATGAGGCTGGCCGGACAGTCGAACAGACAGCGTGCAATGGCATGAGGCCCCAGTGCTGCTCGGGACTGCATACATTGTCAAAATTATCCATGAGGTGGAGCACCGACGACCTACCCATGAATGAGCGCGTCTACCAGATCAGCATCGGAAATCGATGATGCAGCCTTATCCATCAGCTGGAGATGCTGGAGCTCTTTCTCGGGACCATTCATGTTCCGTACTCTCGCTGGTTGGGTTTTTAAATAGTTCTCCTGTGGGGACGATCAGACTACCACCTCGTCTAATGTCCCGGAGCTATACCTGTATAAACAGAGGAATGAAGGAGTGGTCTTGAAAGTAGTACTCCATTTTCTCGCCGAGGGTCTCTCTTGCAGTAGCCGAAAATAGATATGGTCCCAGGACTTTCGATGTGATGTCAAACGGCGTCATGATGGCAAATTTCTCATTCATCTTCACTCTGTTCTAAGTGTGTAAGAACCCCGATCGAGTAAAACAAATGAGAACGCTCACAAAGATTTCCCCTCATCAAAGTCCATGGTATCATTGGACAATTTCCAGGTTGACAACATGTTGAGCACTTGCCGAATGTCCGATTGGGTTCCCGCGATAAGCTGATCGACAACGTTTGCTGGAATTTTCATTTTCTCCCTAACATCAATCGTTCAACGTTTTGAGGTGTAATTCATTCGAGGAGAGTGCTTACTTGAAGACGATAGACATGATACGCGAGCGTATGAATTGTACCTGTGGTCTATGGATAGAAATGAGTCGGCAGGGCGGAATCGGTACCCGCTGTCGCCCACTTTGAGAAAGATAAGCCATATGCAACCGACAAGAGAGGCTTGAGCTTCTGCGCGCCCCGGTCGTTCGCGATGCAAATAATCGGGATCTGAAATTGTCGAAGTCAATGACAGCTTGATATAGCCTTAGGCGAGTGATGAGTCACCTTGCTCTTTTTAATCAATGCGCTCAAAGCTCCTACACCACCCCTATCACCAGCTGACATTCCATCCACCTCGTCCATAATGAGACACGTTCTGTCAGTAATAGCGACCCCGACGGAATTCGTTGACTCAAATGACCCTCAGTATAACGCTAAGCTTAGAGACAGGGAACTAACCCCTGTGCCCTTGATGAAGCCATCGAGTGACGTGTTGTTAACGTTCATTCCATTCTGTGAATGCCTTGATTGAGCTGACAAGGATGATATACGATGGAATGATAAACCTCGACAAGTCTTTTACTTCGTGCATCGCTCGCGTTCAGTTCAATGGGAGTGTAGCCGGCCAACTTGGCGCATAAATGAGCACTGGTAGTTTTGCCGATACCGGGCGACCCGGTAATCATCACAGCGCGGAGCATATTCATGCCATTCTTGCCGGGTTTTTTGAATCCAGCCTTGAGACTTTCGGGCCTGGAAGGGGCGTGAGTAGTGTCGGGGCGATGCATCAAGCACCTGAACCGCACCAGTCCTTGAGCCATTGAAGCAATTTTTCCACTTGGCTCTTGTTTCCACAAATATCTTTAAGGGACTCCGGGGCATAACGTGTTGTCCAAAGCTGCATAGACTGGATCTGCATTGGCGCCAGAAACGTTCTTCTCCCGCTTCTCCATCTCCTTCGCAGCCTTGCGAATCTCTTCCTGTTCCTTCTCCACCTTTTTCCTGGTCTTTTCGTCAAGCCCCCCTTCAGCTGAACCTTTCCTGCTGGCGATCAGATTTAGAAACTCGTCTTCGTTAAGTGTCTTGAGACCGTTTTTCTTGATGGCGGCAATCTTAGCAGGGCCCTGCGTTGTCTCCCAGAACCACATAGTTGGTCCTGCTGGAGGGCTGCCCAACGACCCGTCTAAATCGAATGAGGACCAAATGTGCAAGGAGTAACAGAACGAACGTACCCTCCGAACCGCTTTGCCAGATCCACAGCTTCGTCTCGTGAGAAGCTACTCAACTCGCCAGTGAATACAAAGGAAAGACCCAATAAACAACCCGGTGCACCATTTGGGACCTCCTTGGACCCATGCGCGATAGGCGCAGCGAGCTTTTGCAGCTTTAATTGCAGCCCAGCTAGAATGGTCAGTGAGTGCATCAGAGATAGAAATGAGGACAGGGGGAACACACTTGGGTTTGGAACTGGGCTTCGTTTCCTCCGTTTTCCTCCCCTTCGAGTCTTCAGACTTCACAGCTTTGGCGTTCTTTACAGGCGCTGGTGGCTTGAGCTTTGTCTTAGGTTTTGTGTCATCATTGCTCGCTACAAAACTGTCGGCATCGCTTTCTTCTGAACTCGGGTCTTCCATCTCATAATCCTCGTCCTTCTTCCGCGATTTCGCCGGCTTCGAATTTTTGGATTTCGCGGATGATACAACGACTTTCTTCTTCTGCGGAGAACCCCCATCGCTGTCGAGAAACGCGGAGGACTTGCGTTTCCGGGAGGGGGGATTCGGCTTCTCGTCCTCGGAGTCACTCATGACGATGTGTCCTCGGGGTCTCGACTTTCTCGGTACGATAGGCTCGTCATCACTGTTAATGACAAGCTCTGTCCTGAATAGGTTCCTCACACAATGATGTTCTCACCTATCCTCAACCCCTACAAGGAGAAGGAATTAGGCTTGCTTTCAACGGACAAAGTGCAGCAGGACTCACTAGTACTCACGATCCTGTTGGGCTGAGAGCCCTACAATGGTGTTAGTGCTCCAGCCTTGGAGAGTGGATCTAACCGTACTGCAGGCACTGCTACTTGCGTTGGATTTCTGAGATGCGCCACCGAAGAACATCCGAATGTCCTTCCCTCCTCCTTTTGCTGCCTTGGGTGCCATATCGAAGTTAATGAGCGAGGTGTGCACACCATCACGCGTCACGCGCTCCGCATGAGGTCACATGTGACGAAGCGCGAGAGTGACACCAGTGCCAAATCGCTCATCATGTCAACAGAAACTATCTATTCAATCGTGTGGCTATCGTTATCTGCACTTACCCCATCGCCTCTATCACCCCGACGTAGAAAATAATAGAAAACACTACATGTTAAAAGTAAACGGGAGCGAAATGAGTAAGCACGCGGCATATACAAAAGGGACGTCTAAAAAGTCCTTGCAAATGAAGGTGCTTCGTCGGATGCACCGGAAGTCCTTCGTAACCCAAAGAAAATATGGCCTTTAAATACCATAGAGCCGATGCAGGCCGGATAGGTTGGCGACGCTCACAGGGCTTTCGTGGCACCAGATTCCTCTGGGAGTATGATTTAATACAACCCACTTGTAGGAAATAAATGGTTGGACTTACCTCTGACAGTGAAGTTCGTGTTGAAATCAACTCAAGAATGTGGACAGCAGCGAGGGCGTGTATTCATGAGAGACAGCGACGGGGCGACAAGAGAGTGGTAGGGAGGTGAACGGACAAGGTACTACTGGTAAACTATGCATGTATATAATATACCTACAACATGGCCTCCATGAGGCGGTCAGGGGTATTCCGCCAGTTTTCCAGAATCGCTAATTCCAACAGTTTGGGAGGTTAAACAATTGTATATCATCATTCCCCATCGCCACCAGCAAGCCTGATAGCAATACGATTGCGGACCCAACAACTGCGGCGAGAACAAGCAAAAAGGGTTTTCCGGCGACTGGTGATTGCCTCTGCATCTCTTCTGTCGCACGCTGCCAAAAGAAATATTGTACCTTGGGCCTATTGGTCTCTGTATCAGGGGCCGCTGAGGTACGCTTTGGCCGCAGACCGCAGATACGCATTCATGTCCTTGTCGATGCCTTCTAGTCGGAATAATTCCTACCTCGTAGGGAACCCGTAGTCACCGTAGTGTACCGGGTTAAGGAACAGTGAGACCGCGATATCAGATTTAGACGAGCTCGAGAACTAGACTGGTTGCGTGACTGAGACAAGCGCCTGGGAGAATATCATATTGGCGGCTGCTGGTGGTACGTTTTCCAAGGGTGATTTCCCGACGTGGCGAACGAGGCGCAGAGATTTTCCGTTGACGATAACTTCTTCAAGAAATATTTTAGATTTGGGCTTGCAAGCAAGAACGCTCGCCTAGATTTCGTAGGCTTCCACCCCAGTCTCATCCAATAACGACAAGCGAGTATAAGAGGGTTGGTCCCCTGCTCGATTCAAAATGCAGATGCTATACGGGGCTAGTGGCTGCTGGTAAGGGTCCATCTAACACTGCCTTGACTTACATTCGGATTGAGTAACTATGATAGTTCCCAATCGTAACCGTGCTTGTCATGTACGGGCAGGATACCCGGTAACCCGCTCAAGTTGTCCAACGTCTCTGCCTGATGATAACACGCATGTCCAGATTTGAAACAACTCAGTGTTGTTTGAGCATTCGAGTAAGATAAATCATAGTGAATACTTGGAGGGCATGTGAGAGATATTGCCTGATAGAGGCCGCGGCTTTGGAGGAGAGATAGCGGGATGTTGATGCCCAACTAGGATACTTTTCCTACTATCCAATTGACCACTGATTTTGCCAACTGCGACAGGGACAATGAAGCCGGGGATGGTAAGATTCTCGTGTAGACCAGATCAAGATATGTGAGGCGATAGATGGTAAGTCTGCACGGAGAACGTTCTAGACCGTGCTTGCGCGTGGTTCTGGTATCTGATCTACTCATATTCGTGGAGAGCCACGAATTTGGAGAGAACGGGCTATGAAGACGTGTGGCATGAGATCGAGGCCGACCCTCCCAGCAGGCCCGATGAGCGCGGAGACTCCTGACGCGGAAGGCAAGAAGCTTGTTTGCCTTGACACTGAAATACATCGGGGGACCACTTAGAGTTCGACCTCACGGAAGGGAGGCCGAGGAATCCCGGTACAAATGTACATGCATGGATTGCTGTGACCGGGGGCTATCAATGCAAGAGTAATACGACCCAACTCATACACTGGTTTCAGTGCCAAGCCTAAGGTGCGTGGTTGTGGAGGGATTTACAAAGGTCGGGAAAGGACATCCATTACTGCCTGTGTCAAATTTCCTTCTAATAGAAATATTATGCATTAATATCAGATAGGAGTGAAGTGAATAAGCACAGGGTATATAAGAGATGGGACGTCTAAAAATCCTACAAAAAAGTAAAACAGCTGGAATGACCACTCAAGTTGAACAATTCGTCACGCTACAAGCAACCGGTTCAACAGAGGCCCAGGAGGCCTTTGCAACCAGACAAAAGTCCGAGAGCATTGAATAGCATGGACCGATGCAAATAGGATTGGCCATGCTCATAGGGCTTTGGCGCCATCAGACTCCTCTGTCAGTATGATTCAATACAGCGACCATTTGTAGCAGATAAACAATTGAACTTACCTCTGACAGTGAAATTGGAGAGATCAAACAATTGTACATCATCATGCCTCATCATCACCAGCAACCCTAATAGCAACACGATTGCGGGCACAACAATTGCGGCAAGAGCAAGCAAAAAGGGTTTACTGGCGACTAGTGATTGTTTCCGCACCTCCCTTATTGCATACTGCACGGTGATGAGATCTGTCTTGGGTTTATTTGTCTCCGAATCGGGGGCTGCCCACTGAGGTAGGCTTTGGCTGCAGACTGCAGATACACATTCATGTTTCTGTTGATGTCTTCTACTGGCAATAGTTCCCATGTGCTGCGGGTGTCGTAGGTACCGTCAACGGGGCTACCGCTTTCGTAGCGAAACAGGTTAAGAAACAGTGAGACTGCGATATCAGATTTGGACGAGCTCGAGAACCGGATTGGTTGCGTGGCTGCGACAAGTGCCTGGGAGAATATCACATTGGCGGCTGTTGGTGGTATGTTTCCCAAGAGTGATTTGTCGACGCGGCGAATGAGGCGCAGGGTGTTTCCGCTGACAATGGCGTCCCCAAGGAATATTTCATAATTGGACTCGCAAACGAGAACGCTCGCTTGGACTTCGTAAGCTTTCACCCCAGTTTCATCCAATAACGACAAGCGGGTAGAAGGGATCCCACTCAGGTCCGGCCTCTTGCTAGTGCCATTCTGGGGGTTGAGCTCCCAGACCGGACCCCCGAAAAAAATGAAGCCTGCCGTCGAGTTTGAGGCATGGATAGGGCCATCCAATCCAAGCGCAGGGACGAGGGGTATAATAGCCTCTGCGTGACTGTTAGCTTGATGTTAAAGACTTATTTCCACCAACTCACCCAAACCTGTTTCGGGTATCCGAGTAAAGTTGTCGGCAGATGCACCCATCAGCGTCTCCCACTCATGCCCATCTACCGTCATTTGATACTTGTCGAGTGACTGATCATGTTGAATTGTGGAGTTGTCCACCACGGGAGCATGCCACGAGCATTTATACCGTTCGACGATACTGTGCTATACATTCAGCGCTAAAGACGCACGCAGTCAGGTCCTTGACGATGAAAGCGGCAAGGCCATGCCATATGACAACAATGGCGGTGGTGATAGCTTTGGCTTCCCGTACGTCGCTACTGTCATTGCCGAGGGGTAGAGGGATTGGCTTGAGAAGGCAACATAGGCCAAGGGCGAGGAAGCTGATTTCGAGTAGGATGAATATAGCGGCGCGGAGTCGTCTGCCGTTTTGAACACCGGTTGGAGACTTGGGGGGAGGTCCGGATGTAGAGGAAGTAGGTTCACGGGTCGAAGCAGAGTCTGGGCTGAAGAGGGGATTCAGCTCATGGGGTTTGAGGGACTCAGTGCCATGTGGGCGTCAGCCGGGTTGTTCTCGCTTCTTAGTTTAAATTTTGTAGACCAGGCGCCGACGCTGCGTGTCTGCCTTTCTTTAGGTGAGCCCATAAGAACAATTATATAGGGCGGGTCTCGTGGAACATATATGGGCTAGTGGCTGCTGTTAAGGATCTAGCATCACCTTTCTGTTCGAAGCGGTCATGATGGCTATCGACGCAACGCCCATCGCGTACTGCGGCAACGCATTTAGTAATCCATCGTAATTCATCCGAACTTGGCCGTGCCCTTATTGTCAATAAGCCCACTGTCCGGATATGAGACTTGATTATCTGAGCATTCAAGATAAACCGTAGCGATTACTTGGAGGACATGTAGCGAGACTCGGCCAAATTTTTGGTTGTAATTCGGAGTGATATTTCGGAGGAATAAGAGAAGAGACACCGTGCAATTTGGAGAGGTAGCGGGACGTTGAGCGAGGACAGACGCTCAATATTCCCATACCTTTCAACCGGCCACTAATGCCAGCCGTGACATGGCAACGCAGCCGAGGACAGTACGATCCTCGCATCGACGAGCTCGAGGTATGCGAATTGGTGGACGGTGGGAGGGAGAAGCATGGCCTCCCAGGAGTGTTAGCGGTTGGGATAAGCCCAAGCATAAAACGTGTGGGCGTGTTATAGTGGTTGAACATGGTAATGTTGGACAAGTCTGCACAGAGAATGCTCTGGACCGTGCCTGCGTGTGGTTCTGGGTATCCAATCCGCTCAGACTTGTGGGGAACAAGAATTCGGGGAGAGCATATTATGGGGACGAGTATCATGAGATCGAGGCTCGCCCTCTTAGCAGGCCGATGAGCGCAGACGGAGGGCAAGAAGTTGTCTGCTTTGACACTGCCAAGTATGTCGGTTGACCACTTGACATTTTCTAATTTTCCCTGCCGGTCCTCAATAATAGAGATCGATGGTGGGGAAGACGCGGGATCCACCTCAAGTCCCCTGGGTCACGGAGCCCGACAGATACAAACTTGCACGCATGGGTGGCTGCGACGTAAGGGAGTAAATATAGCCGTAGCCATACACTGGGTCCCGGTGCCAGGTGGTAAGGCCGGCGTGGGTGGTCGGACGATTAAAAAAATTTTGGGAATGCCTTCTCTTACCGCCTGTGTTATTCTTCTCCAGTTGGTTCAGAGTTTGTATGCCGTTGCACCGGGACAAGGACGAAAGGTGGCAAGACGGGGTCACGTCAAGTCCACTCGAAATCACTCCAATAGCCCACCGAGAGAATCGCTGCCGGACATGAGCTTCAAGAACCTGACCCTTATTGTCTCTGGACCTCCCCTCACCTCCGGGTAAGTTTGACATCTCTAGATATTGAAGAAGTACTTGATACATAATAAACCTATACCCTACAATCCTTTGATCCCAACACGCCCGCCAAGAGTGCACATGGGATTGAATCGCAAACAAGTACCCTCACCTCATGTCTGGAAGAATTGAATGTTTCGGCAAAAAATCCGACCCCACAGCATCAAGTCGAATGGCAGTCTCCCGGTGGACGGAAATGCCCCCTATGCTGGAAGAATTGAAATTCTTTACTTGGCCAACAGGACCACCCCACTGCTGCCTTCTCTCCAAGGAAAGACTCTCTTGGTTACCGAGTGATTCATCTAAACCACCCCCGCCTCCACTTCGGTGGCGGTTATTCAACATTGTGATAAACGAGTTGCTGTATCTGTTTAGGGAATTAGCCTTCATTTCCCCGCCTTCGCAAGGTCTCGATGCTCACAGTTTTCCCAGTACGTACCCCCTGTATGTACATAGTTCAACGTTGTGAGCGCAGAAGAATATTTCTAGGAGAAGGTTTGACTCACGGGCAAAGAAAATAACTCGTCTTCTGGGGGCACTTGTCAGCAAGAGTTGTCTCCATTTATTTGGTACTTACTGGTGGGGCGATGGGTCCAATGACCGTTGTGAGCAGCACAGCCAAAGCGACTATAGCTTTTCAGATTTCTCTCATCAACTGAAAGCCATCAGGAAGAAGGTGAGCTGACTTACCGCTGGCAACGTTGGTCTCAATGACCAGTCTCGTGAGCCGTGTAATCACTGTCACCGACTTGTTTCGAGAAAAACTGGCGGAAATGACTAGCTATATTGCAACTTGAGCCCATCGTGCCCTCAAAAAAGAAACAACACAAAACCCGCACCAAATAGGTCATAGAGCAAGCAATGACCGTGTCCGCCACGGCGCTGCACACGGACCATAGCTGAGTACTCTTTCATCAGTCCTTTTTAAGGTTAGACCCGGGCTAGGGGACACTCACGATCATGAACGCATCGTATCTTGAGTCCCATTTCTCAATCGTACCGAGCCTCTGATTCTGCAGGGGGAAGCTAGTCAAAACACTCCAGGGTTCCACCGTGTATGCGACATACGACTATGCCTATCCCGAACCCCCCCGCGGCCTGACCAATGGCGGCCTAAAGGGCAGTGAACACATGAGCCAACAAATCCGGTCGAGGTCTCCTAATTCACAACCCAGACTCACAAGTGCAATGAGAAGCGTAGGCACCCTCCATTGACTAAGGTGGTAGATCCTCCAGCAATATACACCTTGTGATATAAGCGCGATGATCGAGCATATGATAGGTGAATCAAAGTTTGCAAGATAATATTCCCCGAGCTTCGTCATGTTGCCATAGCCGTAGACGAACCAATGGAATCCATCAGCGACGGTCATTGCGGTCTGTCCGGCTTCGAGAATAAATTGGACGTGTACTGAGTAAATTGAATGAGCCAAGAAAGGCTGTAGAGTGATGAGAAGGACGCACCAAGGTTCCTCAACCATGGCAAGTCGTTGGGGAAGTTGTTGTAATAGCCATCTTTACAAATGATCATGAGTTAATAGCGACCAGTAGCCAGAAAGCACATCCTTACAATATTGTAGAGTCAATATCCCGAAAAGATAGCCATTGAGAAAAATGCCAAGGAACTGATCGTCTGCGTAAACTATCTTTGGAGGAACCGCACTAGCTACAGGGGCTCACAGGTGGTCCAGCACTTGGGAAAGGGGGGGCTTCAGCGTCAAGGAGAAATTTCTTCTTGCTGAGATGGTAATTGTGCTCACATATCGCCAATGTTGGGTGGAATAGCGGGCAGCCCTTCAGCCATGGGGTATTAAAGGACTTGGGGAGTCGCAACGGTGAATTCAAATCCATAATCTGCAAACTTATAATCCCTCGATATGGCGGATCTCTCCCACTCCCATACGGAAATCTTCCTTTTCTATTGGTTCCATCATGCCGCAGGTATGTGTCCCTTGGCAGTCCCTGTGAATTGGCCCGCTAGTCTATTTCTGGAATGACCGTCTTCTCCACTTTTCCTTTAAGCGGCACACAACGGGGTTGGCTATGCTACAATGAGAGAAAATGCACATAGGTGGACACCCCGAGAGCAGGAACCTGAACGTGGCATGTGTCAGGTGATGTATTGTATCTGATGATCGAATATATGATGTATGTACACAAAACTAGTCAGACCGCACGTATAGGATATCCCTTGCAGGTCACAAATATGCATTTCATCCCCGGAAGGAAAGGAAAGCCCCACCGCTGCATTACATGCACCTGAGGTTTTAAACCTAACAGCTCGGGAGTGATCAGGAAAAGCGCCCCTTGAGGTGGTGCTGACATAGCCTTACCTGAGAAGTGTTTCCCTTCGCCGCCCTGAAGCTAGAAACTGAGAACGATGACCACCCATTGTCTGGATTAATCACCGCCGTCGTAGGGGGAACAACATCTGGTTGTTCTCCTGACCCCCCCCGCTTACAATGACTGGGCCGAGATCCGCTTGAGGCTCCCAACTGATTTTGGAGCATGTCTTGCCTGATGAATGTACGATTGTTAAGCATTGCCATGAAAGAGTTGCTGTATCTGTGAATGTCATTCTGTCAGCTTTTACGGGTTCGGGTCAATCGCGCGTGCTCAGAGACGAACAATTTCCCTAAGACGTAGCCCCTGTAATGATCTATCAGTACGTGTTTTTAGGGGAATGGATTCGACCCACGGAGCAAGGAAATAACTTCCTTTCTGAACAGAGGTTATTAGTTTGTTAAAAGCAATGGGCCATGTTACTTACAGGAGGCGCGACTCCAGGCAAGATGGTAGTTAATAAAACTCCAATCGCCACTGCGGCTGCAAAACGCGAGAAAAACATTGTTGGATTGGCGCTCAAACTTGATCCACTTACGTACCACTGGCCACGTTCGTCTCAATCGTTAAGCGCACAATCCTTGTTAAAACGTTATTCCTTTCGTCGCCATGCTGCCAATTTCTGGATTTCAGAAGCTGTGGAAGCCAATTCAGAAGGAACCTTTTTTTTCCAATAGCTTCTCTGGATACGACTTACTAGCCATGTCATAGTCCCAGCGATGATCGTGTCTCCCAAGGCGCTAAAAACGGCCCATATCTGTGACAAGGTGTTATGCACATGATCAAACAAACCTGTGTATGCGTACATACAATCTGAAGCACAGTGAATTGCGGCTGCCACTTTGTTATCGTCCCAATTTCTTGGTGCTGATATCCGAATGAGAAGTCGGCGCCGCAGCTTAGAGGCCCATACATAGATAGCTTACCACTATTCCAATCCCTAGGCCGCCGACCGCTTGAGCAATAGCACACTAGAGCTTAAATCAGCGATGTAGATAAAAGGGGAAAGGACATGCCCCACCAAACAGATAATACCCGTGACTATCCCCCATTTGCTCAAATGGTATACACGCCATGCATAGAAGCCCTGCACAACAAGAGCGATGACAGCGCTCATCATCGGAGAGTCAAAGTTGGCCAGGAAAAACTCGGCAAGTCTGTCCATATCTCCAAAGCCATAGACAAACCAGTGGAATCCATCCGCAACTGTAAATATCGTCTGCACCATTTCGATGATGAAGATGAAGTGGACTGGCGTGGGAAGGGGTGTGAACATTCGAAGGATTGTGTCGGTAGGAACCTCGAACCCACCTGCCAACTTGAGGAAGCGGCGATCATCAGAGAAATTTAGGTAGTAAAGATCTGCAGCATGCAGTTAGTTATAGACAGCACGCTTCACTCAATAAGCTCACAGTATTGCACAGTGAGGATGCCAAAAAGCCACCAGTTGAGAAGAATACCCAGGAACTACAAGGGAATTTAAGCCCCACAAGAAGAACGAGATATGATTTCGAAGCATACCGGTGGCCCAGCTCTGCGGAAACCAAGGTATCTAAGCAACAACTGGAGGAAACGCCTAATAATGGCTCACATTGGACCCATATCCTTCGGAATTGGCGGCAGCCCCTGCTTGAATTGAGAGCTCATGGTTGTGAAGAGTTCTCTGGCGCTATCGTGGGTGTTGAGGAAAGAAGCTGAGTTCAGCCCGCGGGGACGTTAACGAGCTACATAAACCGCAGCTTTATAGCCATCTACTCTGAGGACTCATAAGCCCGGCCAGCATGCCAGTATTAGCGCTCATTAACCCTTAATTGCAAGAATAATGTATGGGGAGTGCTGTGCATCGTCGGGATCCACTTTCGGCCGCGGATGCTCCGAGCGTATACATATATATCCTTACCACCTTCAATTCAAAAAAGTGAAAGGGAAGCGAATACCAGCAATACCCCAGCTCATCGTCATGCACTACTTACGGTTCTCGGTGACAATGAATTCCATCAAAACGCCTCGCGGAGGGATAGGACCGGTGCGGGCTCATTGACAAGGGCCTGGTCCAAAGTCAGTGCATGATCGTCCAGATAAGTATCGACCCATGCATCACTGGCTGATGGCTCGAGGTGGGTACTTCTTTACCACTAGCCTCCATTCAGCGGTATCCTTGATCACATGGGACTGTTTCGCCTGTCCCTTGCTTAAAGCGATGATCGATGATCAGTTGTCAAATGGAGGCGCCGTCGTGACGCAGCCAGGACTCAAGCGCGTCCCTGAGCGTTTCGGCCAATGATGAAATTCAATTCATTGGTAGATGTTAGAGGCACATATATATATACATGAATTGAGTAATGAATAAAAGGGTTATAAAGGGGGAGAATTTCGTCAATACCAACTAATCTAACAGTAATTACCCCGGCCATTGTACTCTTCTACAGAGAAAACGGTTATAATGCATGAGGTGACGGGCTGCAATACAGTGTCGCTATAATACAGCTGAAGAGATACACAGCTTAGGTTAACGGTAAAGTTGCAAGAACGTCCGATGGATACCGCTCTCCGAGAACCTGCCTGAGCAGGTTCCCAACACGCTCACGATCCTCACCGATCCTTTTCATTTCCTCAACCCATCGCGCTTCCCTCTCCTCGAAAATATGCTGGAATGCACCGAGGCTACTCACAGCAGCCTCCAACGCGCGCTTGAGGTCTTCCTCCCGGGACTCACTACCATCCGAGCCTTCGCCCGACGAGCTCGATGATGCCAAAAATCTATCAACCAAGGATGATTTTACATGTGATCGGGTTTTGCGCCGATGAGCAGCGATACGTTTGAAACCAATTCTCAGTGGGGTCATATCGGGTGCGTTGGTTTGCAAGGCTTGCCTCCTTACGGAGCGTGAACGAACAGAGTACAGCTTGGTCGAGTGTGATGGTGCTGCCAGCAATACCATGGTTGCATCAGTATGTCTATCCAAAGCTTGGAACTACCATTTCATCAACATCAGTAACGTTGTTTTCAGCCAAAGTTTAACACTCACGGCTTCCAAAAGCGCCTCCCAACCAATCTCCCACCGTCTACGTCTCTTCACCACATTATTGATGTAGGACGGATGATATTCCAACTCCAGAAGATCATCATTATCCGGCTCCTCATCCTCATCAACCCAATCTCCATCCCCATCTTCCTCTTCAACATGGGCCTGAACGACACCATTACTCCAGCTGTTACGATTCGAAGTTGGGATATCGCTCTTCTCCCGCAGTCTCTTCACCGGACGACGACGGCTCCGGGCTAGTATCTCGTGGCTGCGTACTTTCAACTCGTGGAGGCGGCTTGCGGGACGTTGCCTCGTGACTAAGCTTACTCGCGTTTTTCTTCCTGTTGAACGTGGGCGCCGGAGGTAACGATACTGGCTCGTGGCTGGGGCTGGATTGCATACTTCTCAAGTCAAAGGCGCGGACCAAGCGTACGCTTGGCGTGTAGGTTGGCCCAAGGGTTGAAAGCACCCTGGAAAGGAGTACTCGAGGGTGAAAACGTAGAATCAGACATGTTGCCCAAGTTGTTCTGGGCATAGATTTGCCATTGCCTAGGCGAGTTGTTCCTGAATGACAGCTGGATCGTGTGGGTCGATGACGGGAGGTCGAGGGGGTTGGGAAGGGATCAAGTTCCGACGGACGTGAGTGAAGGGATAGGGATATGGCGAGCCCACGGGGGCAATGGGGCTCGGTGCCGCGAAAGCTTTCCCGTTCCGAGCGTACATTCCCGTAATCAGTGGCGAGGGCGAGGGAGCCGCAGTTTGGCTGTGAGGGGTAGGTGGGATGGGCGCGTCAGGACGAGAGCGTTCTGCATAGTGATCATCATGGTAGTGGGGTAGAGAGGGGTCGACATAGTTATGAAAATCTTCAGGGTAACCAGGATAGTGACGGCCGTACGAGCTCGACTCGTCTGCATAGTATTGAGTCTGAGTTTGATGCTGAATTTGATCTATGTGGGGCTTCCGATGCTGTGTGTATTGCTGAGGTCGTTCGATGGTTGATGAATGCACCGAGCTCGGGGTATTAATGGCCTGAGGAGTCGGTTGATATATGGTCTGGTCGATCCCTTGAAGCCCTAGTTGATCCATGGATCCATTACGTCCTGCCACCCGTACAGGAACGCGAGCCCCAGTTGTGGAGGGCTGTGCATACTTTTCTGAATTCTTATCAGGAAGACCGACGCTGGGGGACCTAGGCGTATTCGCTCCTTCTGATTCGGATTCCTCCTGTTCAGTTAGATATCGCTGTTCACTATCTCGACTTCTTCTATTTTCACTGGCAGTATGGCTTGGGTCGAAGCGTTGGGTGTTGCCTTCGGGGTGGAGGTCGGAGGAGGGTGCTGGAGAAGACGCGCGAAGTTGTTTTTCAAGGTGGTCGATACCCTTCCAGGCCTCTCGAATGGTGGTATCATTCTTTAGGGATATACCCGGATCATCCTCGGGTTCCTCCTGTACAGGAAGCGACCGATCTGATGTGCGGGGCTGGACTACTTGAAGCGGAGGGGTCTGGCTAGCCAGCGAATACTGCTGGCGCGTTTCGGTAGTCGCAGCGTTGAGAGAACGCCTATGCACCGGAGGAGAATCACGTGTTGTAGAGTAGGCGGTGTAAGTTTCGCCTGATGATCCCAAGGGGGATACCCGTGCCGGAGACATTCGACGTTCTGGCGTTGCACCTTGGGTCTGCGTGAAGGCAGGGGCAGAAGGAGAATTGGGTTGACGATCGCGTACTTTGGGGCTCTCTCGCGCAGGCATCGAGTCCCTCTGCCATCGTTGATCCAACTCCTTCGGGCTTGCCCGCTCCACGGTACGGATCCTCTCGATGTTGAGGTCTTTTGGGGGTGTTGCAGAACCAGTTGCGTGGGTAAGTTCCAAAAGGCGACGGCGTGCCCTGCGTCTGGAATTGTTGGAGGTCAGCACGTTCGATCTCGGCCAACAGCTCTGGAGTGACGTGATAATCATCATCCAGGGTCTGGTATCGAGTCAGCGAGGACTGTGGTTGGGTACGATTGAGTGTGTGGGCGTAATGGGGGTTGAGGTTGTTCTGATTCTGCAAGAGCTGTGAAAGCGGTGGAGACACCCGATGTTCATTAGGGGAGCCAGATTGGGGCGGTGTAGCATGCAGCCGCTGGGCTACCGAGGCATTCGAGATCGTGGGGCTCGCTTGTAATGGAGGTTGAGTGTTGTGTGCCACGCTGGCCTGGCTGTACATCTGTGCGGCGGACGGCACGAGGGGTGCCGACTGTGCCTTGACGACTCGAGGTCTTTCTCGCAGTGAGGGTGATCGTGAAGATTCGCGAGGTTGAAGGTTCTGGGCCAGCCCTACGCAGCGAAATGTGAGTCAGCCGGCCGAATCATGTTTTGTTCCACAGCTAGAAAAGTTTTATCGTGCCATCTATGGCACGCGATCCACGAACAGGAAAGGGGAATGTCTAACAAAGAAGTCTCGCAGCCAAAGAAAGGTAATCACCTTGATTTAACTGATGTACCTGGGGAGGTCTACGAGTGCGCTGCGGGGAGTGGCTTGCCATAAGGAAACGGTACGGAGATGTGGTGGTGTGACAATCTGCTGAGTACAAGAGACGACGGATAGAGAACAAGAACAGGGATATGTCGGAGGAGAGGGGTGTTGAAGTTCGATAAAAGTGCGGATCCAACGTGGACGACGGTAAGTTGAACACAAAGGGCGTACGCAATGAGGATAAAGCCTGGTTTGGAAGTCTGCCTCGAGGCGAGTGCGCCAGAAGAAATTGACGCCGGACCGGTGTTGTGGTTCAATGATGCGGAGGACATTTCTTGGTGGGGGTGCATAAATACACTTGGTTCGTTGTCTCTCGTTGGTGGCGAGCGACAGAATACAATGAGAGCCGAATATTATTGTCCGGGTTGTTCAACAAGGACTTGCATGCAGATGAGATATTTCGCATGCCCAGGAACCGACAGAAAAGGAAGGCAGCCAATTGTCACAGGCACTCCGTAACATCTGTCCCAACAATAGCTTGCGGAGGTAATAGCAGTAGCTGTTTGTCTAGCTTCCAAGTGACGCTACCTGGGGCCAGCAACCGTCATTTGCTGTGGTAACTTACCTGAAGGTTATAGGTAATCGTTTATACCCTGGCAAGCAACCAAACACACGCCGTGCCGGCGGATCACCGATTCACGAGGTCCGGCGATGCCGAGCCGGGCTCAAGGCCATCGCAAACAAAAGAGAGGATAAGACTTATGTCGTCAACGCGTCAAAGGAAGTTGTATTGAGTGCTGGGTACGTAGGCCCCGTCTCCCTCACCCGCTCTTCTTCGTGTCGCTGACAGTAATATTCCTGAAAAGCACCCTCAAGAATTAATCGTTTCCCCCGGTTTCCTCTCATTCCCGAGTACCTTCCGAGTGTTTTCCAATCTGAATCCCCCCTCCTTCTGGCTATTGTAGGCCCTCTTGCCCCGGGAAAGGAATATTTCACCTTTGTTGCGGCTGTGAATCAGACGTTTTCCAGGGGTACAATTCAGCTGACGAATTCGTTCAGCATGCGGAAAACTCTAGCCCAAAGCCAAATCCAGCCTTTACCCCCCCTTACTTTGAGTGAGATATCAGCGCGTGGTTCCTGGACCCATGCCTTGATGAAGCCAATAGTGTCCCCAGACCTCAGGATCTTCGTCGAAGTGATCAAATTCCGCAGGAAAGTAGCACAAACTTCGCCATTCAGAGATTATCTCGTTTAGCGGGTCCATGCCACCCCCCATTCCCGATAACCAAACGTAGCCATCTCCCTAAGAGAAACACCCGTTGAATTAAATCCTGGTCCGAGCGCTCAAACGGACGAGCAGATCGCTGGTCAGTATATCAGGTCCCCACAAAATGGAGAGTCGTGCAGATGCTTGGCAATCGATGGATAGTACTACGCCCTTTTAGAGACAAACGGGTTCATTGTGTTAGAAATATTGAGAGCTTTTCTGACATCATTTCTTAAAGTGATAATAATACAAACTTCAACAGTCCAGATCATCGCAGGTAAATCAGATAATGAATTCCATCCAATACTCCTTGACCATCTTTCTGAAGGCCTCATAGTGCTTTAAGATATCTTGCCTGAACTCCGGAACTTCCATTCCTTCGCTCAGGCGGCGAGAGCGGGGGGCAACTATACACTTGAGGACGGTGGTCTGCGTGGGGGGATACTGAGCCCTCGCGACGGCATCACTAAGTGCTTGGGTGACATGAATCTTGTAGAAGATGGGTCGAGTACCAGTCATAGTGATAGCCGGAATGGTCATGGACTCAAGTTTGTCGATGCCAGCCCGATCACGAGCAGCATTATTGTATTGAAATGCTGCGATTCCTTCAGCGATAACCTGGGCCTCAGGATCTTTGTTACTGATGGCTGTTTTATCTTCTTGAAGAACAAGGAGTATCGTCGAGCTACCTTGAACTAAGCACAGGTCGGTTTGTGCGATGCGTCCTGTATCCCCGCTGATCATGAATGGGATGGCATAGCGTGATCGCAGAAGGATGCCTCGTTCTTCAAAACCGAATAAACGGAGCATTTCTCGGGCGAAGTCACCGATAGCTGATCCCTGGCCATAGTTGGCCCGTGTGGCGAGGTCGATGTACTGAAGGAGTCGATAGGTGGTATCTGATACATTGTCGCTGGGAGGCAGCGTGGCGGTGACAAAATCCCGATCGATAGTTTCGGGGATCGTGTCCGGTTGGAACCCAAAAAAAACTTCGGCGGATTGGCGACAAACGGTGATGTTGTATGCAGCCAGGTCATTCGAAGTCCAATCACTACCAGACTTGGCGGAACGAATTAGGTCCGCCATTATCGTCTAAGGCATCTGTCATAAGTTCCGTCAATAAAAAACAGCTAGGCATACCCGTAATGCGGGACTGGAGTGAGTTCGGTGAAGGAGGCAAGAGGAAGAGTGTGAACATTGACGAGTTCGCGGTGTTACTTCGACATCACGTGCACGTCACGTACGGAGTGGCGGTGAACACAGGGTCACCGACTCACGAGGTCCGGTGATGCTGAGTCGGGCTCAAGGCCATCCCAAACACAAGTGTGAAGCCAAGTCAAACATAAGACAATAGCAACGGGTGAGAAACTAAACTACCCTACAACAAGCTCACAGCTTCAAATGCTGTCTTTGAGTCCCCCATTGGACCTCACGAAACCGAAACCGTACACAATACACAGCTCATCGGACTGCATAGCACAACCGAAGTATTTTATTCTCCTTAGCAGCCACACCAACGCCTCGAACTGTCGCTTTCTCGAGGAGCAGAATTCCGCATCACAATACTAGCTTATTTCGCTTCAGACAGTGGCTAGCATTCGGCGACTGTGCGAGTGCCAGCTTCCCCCCCATTACCAGCTGCCATGAGGAGAGCAATCAAGCTTGGAAAGTTATGTTTGGACCAGGTACTACTAAGCTGAATTTGTCGTTATCCAAAGTCTGGACGAGCTGGTTTCTGATTCCAATTCCACCCTCGATATCCAGATGGAGAGGCGGCCGAAGTGGGAAATAATGCTCCTTACGACAGGAAAGTCGGTTAGCGCTTAGCATTGACCGAAAAGCTGTTGAGTGGGTACTCCCAGACTTTCGGGTTTCCTGATAGCAAAGGCAGAGGTTCTGATGGTCGCTGCCGAGCGTCGGTTGTGGAGGCTTCGTCTGCTCGACATCAAAAGAAGAGCCGCATTGATATCAACTGTTTGTCGACCGTGGGAAGATGAGCAGGTTCATAGCCCTCGCTGGATATTTTGCATTGAACCTCTGCACCACATTGTCTTAGCCGATGGAGAAGCTCAGTTGCGAAAAAGGAACTATAACCGCTCCAATCTCAGCGCTCATGCTCGTGGCTGCTCCGAAATCTGGCATCCCTGATTGCCCATGTGTACTCATTCAATGACGAAGTATCCAAGATTACTCTATCACATATCTCGAATGATTCTGGATCCGTGATACGTGTATCGCGATATATCGGCGGCATCCTTCCATATCAGCGCATAGCAAACTTTTCTGGGTGGTCCAGAATGGGCGCATACGCGTCAGAGATCCGGTATCCGAACTGATCCAGTGGAAGTTCTCTTTCGGTCCAGATGTTATCACCAGCTATAAATTATGACTCCTCGGACTCACTAGCTGCAACTCCCCCTTCTCCGAATATAACTCATAACATCAACCAGCCATGCCCCTTGTCGAATTGAAAGACGTTATCGACCAATCCTTCGACTATGTCGTCGTCGGTGAGCCTTTCACTATGATTAGTATAACTCGTATACTCATGTCAAACCGCAGGCGGCGGAGTAAGCACAAGTTCTAGGCCACAAGAAAGAACGACTGGACTCACCTATCTTAGACAGCTGGCCTTGCCCTAGCGGCCCGCTTGACTGAGGATCCGAGTACTTCTGTGTTGGTACTCGAGGCAGGCGAAGAAAACCTCCATGATCCTCTCATTCGTACGTTGCTCGTCGATCTCGTCGAGGACAAAATATTGAGACTCCCCACTCGCCCCCGATCCCAATAGTACGAACTGGTCAATATGCGATGCAATTTGGAAAGCCCGAGTACGACTGGTGCTTCAAAACTGTAATCAGCTCCCGGCTCTTCCAACGGAATTGTACTCAACATGATCACAGAGTCCTCAGGAACACGCTAATAATATTCAGTTCCCCTGGGCGCGGTGGGTTTGTACCCCAACGATAGATCAACATTATCTGAAGGTGCATTCTACAGAGGAAGAATCCTTGGAGGTAGTTCGGCGATTAACTTCACATCTTGGAATAAACCCTGCAAAGACGATATCAACGGTGGGTTCTCTATCTGCTTACTGGTATCTCATTTACCTATCATCAATCACAGCTTGGGAGTTGTTGGGCAACAAAGGATGGAATTGGGACACATTTGACAAATATGTCCAACGTGCTACAACGTGAGTGGTACTTACGAGCATCGACCACATCAGGTTCTGACGATAGACCACTGCTTTAACAGTTACACGCCCCCTGAGCTCTCTGAAGAGGAGCACCTCAGGAGAGGTACGAAGCCTGAGGTTAGGAAACTTTGGGACAAAAGAATCGGAAATGGTGAGTGCGACGTGCAGCCCGCAATGGCAATAGGTTACTGAGACATATGCACTCTGGAGGGCCCTTGCAGCTTACGCATCCCCCACTTCGACTCGACATCGATTTGAAGATCGAACAAGTAGGTTGAACAGAGATCCTTCGACGAAACGATTGCGGTGACAATGCCTCGCATTAGACATTCCATAACCTGGGCATCCCCCCCGCACCGGCTCCTGTATGTTTTTTTAATGATCCCCCCCAGCCCAGCCCTGATTCTGCTTAAAAATCAACTCTAGTTGGACGGTAATGTAAACTATCCGTCCTGCCTTCCTTGTCTTGGATTATTCCTCACTATCCAATTAGCCAAACGGCACGTTCTCAGGACCCACAACCGTCAACTCGAAAACTATGCTTCGTTCATACGCAGCCAACGTATGTCTTACCGATCCGAATATCATAGCCTTGCTAAATACTATAATCAAAGGCATACTGGGAACCCAATTCCTCGCGGCCCAACTTCAAATTGCTCACGGGTGCCCTCGGTCATCGTGTAATATCCAATAACGTTGGTGGTCAACTCGTAATCACCGGTGTAGAGTTTTCCCACAAGACCTCGGAGGACAAGACTTACGTCGTCAACGCGTCAAAGGAGGTTGTATTGAGCGCTGGGTACGCAGACCCCGTCTTCCTCACCTGCTCCTCTTCGTGTCGCTGACCATAATGTTCCTGAAAAGCACCCTCAAGACACCACAGATTCTGGAGCTTTCAGGAATAGGCAGTCCTAGTATCCTGAACAAAATCAATGTCCCCGTGAAGCTCGAGCTTGATGGTGTCGGGGAGAATATTCAAGAGCACATCTGGGCAGGTGTCACATTTGGTGCGCATTTTATCTCTTTGGGGTCCCTTACGAAGATATGAACATTCTTAACCCAATCAACAGAACTCAAGGAAGGCGTCCCCGATGAGACCTATGATGTCCTCCGTATTCCAGAGGAGGCCGCGAGACACTTGGAGCTCTTGTATGCGCCCCCTCTTTTTTTCCTCCCTTGGTCGACCTTTGACACACTTTCGTTACAGCTCCCAAATGAAGGGCATATACACCATGGGTATCACTAATCTGGTGTTCGCTCCAATCAACAGCTTCTCAGACAAGGCCGAGGAGATCATCACAAACGTTCGCCGAGAGTACGAGGCGGACTTTGCTGCTGGAAAGTATCCACCAACCCTTGTAGAGCAATACAAAATCCTCCTCAATAAACTCGATAAGAAACATCCTTCTTGCGAGTTAATCGCCTTCCCTGGTTTCCTCTCATTCCCGAGTACGTTCCGAGGTGTTTTGCAATCCGAATCCGCTCACATTCTGGCCATTGTAGACCCTCCTGAATCCGGGAAAGAAATACTTCACCATTGTTGCGGCTGTGAACCAGATGTTTTCCAGGGGTACAATTGTACGTCATTTTGGCTATGAGATACGAATGAAAACCAGCTGACGAATTCATTCAGCATGCGGAAAACTCTGATCCAAAGGCAAACCCAGCCTTCAACCCCCATTACTTCGAGCGAGATATCGGTGCGTGCTTCCTGGACTTATCACCTATAATGAAGTTAACAGCGTCCCCCCAGACCTCAGGATCTTCGTCGAAGTGGTCAAATTCTGCAGGAAAGTAGCACAAACCTCGCCATTCAGAGATTATCTCGGTTAGTAGATCCATGTCACCCGCCATTCCCGATAACTGAATGTAGCCAATTTTCCTAGGAGAAACACCCGTCGAATTGAATCCTGGTCCTAGTGTTCAAACGGACGAACAGATTCGCTGGTCAGTTCCACAAAATGGAGAGGCATACCCTCTGATGACATTGGTTTAGATCACCTGAGGAGCTGGACTGCTACCACTTTCCGTGAATCATGCATCCCAAACGTGCCCTTCAACGCTATCTGACTCGGTGATTTAGATACCGTTGGTTCGGCCTCTATGTTGCCCTAGGGACAAACACGGTGTCGTCGATACCAAATTGAAGGTAGGCCAAACCTTCCCTGCTCAATGATAACTCTATACTCAATATATCTACTCAGGTCTACGGCACCAAGAACCTTCGCGTTGCTGACCTTTCCATTGTTCCCCTTCACGTCGGCTCCCATAGCCAGTGTAAGTCTCAGTGATATGCTCAAATCTTTCACTCACATCCGGCTACAGTTGCTGCTTATGGTATTGGTGAGATAGGTAAGATCCCTTGTGACGACTTTTACAATAACGTTAATGGATTACTTTTCAGCTGCCGATATCATCAAAGGGCTCGCGTAGGGGTTGTATTGTTTAAGGGTTTATGGGAACCAGTTATTTAGTGCGCCAAATTATCAAACTTCTTGCTGTATACGGTATTCCTCTACGCGAATCATCAAATTTTGCAATGCTCTCTGTGTCATATTCGAGATTTGCGTGATGTTTACAATTCATCGACCACATGAGGCTCCCAAGGTACGCGAGCGGAGATTTCTTCATCCATTGTATGATGGCTTCATTGACAGGTACCGGATTCTCAAGGTGGACCCAGTGAGCACCTTCGACATACTTCGTGATGGTCAGTATCCGACAAACCCGCCGTGGGGTGCTCACGATATGTAAATGTCCCCCGTACCTTAACCACGAGATCCGGAAGAAAGTCTTTGCTTTTCAGCATACCCATCGCTACCTTCCAGTCAGCAACTGGGTCCTAGCATGGTTACAGTTACCACAAGGTCGTTACGGAAGGGACCCCTTAATTATCGTTGTCACGAACCTCAGTAGGCAGTACAGAGAGAACTGGCTGCGGTATTGTCAGGTTGCCTTGACTATAATCAAATGCCCAGGATTGGTATCGATTCTGGGTTAGGGTAAAAGAGTCTTCAGCGACGATCCGGAGTAAAAATAGCGCGACCCCTAACCTCTTCCGTGTAAAATCCCAGAGCTGCAAAGATCATCAGAATGGAACGGTCCAATCTATATGATACAATCACTCACTGTAGAGAAAACCTTGCTGGGAGAACAGTTCAACCAGGTAGTCTTCCTCTTGCTTACTGAAGAACGGAATTGGGGGGATCTTTCATTGGTAAGATGTTAAGACTTCAGTCCATGAGAAACACGAAGCACGACCGCACCTCCTGGACAGCCTTCCAACTGTTCAGGAATGATTCATTGCTTGTCAAGAAGTCTGCCGGTGGAGGACTCGCGACAGTTCTCATGGTTGCCCTCAGGGTCCTTCTGATATCTTGATTTAATTCCTTCGCAGCATTTTCCGTTTGTCCATCAAAGAAACCTTGATAAGCGAGCTTGGGAAACGCAGGCACAAGCTCTTTGACGGAGACGTATGGCCCGGCTGAAGGAATATACTGAAGCACACTCAGGATGGTAAAGGGTAAAAATGGGGATATTCGCTCACAGGGACAACAAGTCCTACCACGGCAGTAAAAATATCTGGTCGCATGCGCGCAGCTTGATAGCAGACCTGAGAACCCCAATCATGTCTAGGTGCATCAGCGGGGATCAGACAAGGCCCCATTCATCGATAAAGCAACAAAACAAACCCAATGCAAACGGCGGAGGAAACACGCGCATTGTCGAGTATGCAAGTTAAGTCATGTACAAGGTCGCTCATCGTATGGGAAGATTTGAAGTCTTTAGGATGTGAAGAGTGTCCAAACCCACGTAGATCTGGGACCACGAGATGGTAGTCATCCTTTGCAGGACGGTCGACGAGAATACTGTGAGTTCCGAAGGGAATACCACTTACCTGGAGAGCTTCTATCTGCTTAGACCAAGTGCTCCACACGCTTGGCCAGCCATGGACCAGAAGAATGGTATCCAAGGATCCCTGGTTCACTTCAATGTAACCTGTTCAATCGCTCAGGAAGTCTAGTCACACGAATCATACATGGTCATATGAATGCACTTAGGTTGACCTTGACCTCCTCTAGGTGCGGAACACGCCTAAGCGCAGTGCATTCCACAGTCCTTCTTGGATGCTGGTGTGGATCAAAGGTGATAACGTGGGTGACTAATGAGAGTAGCACTCCGAAGCGAAGAAGCGAATGAGTATATGCGGCTATTTCGCCAGTTGGGTAGAGCCTGGATCATAGTACCTGAGTGTAATGAAAGGATTGAAGCAATAATACACTTCTGAATGTTGTCGCGCCTCACCGTTGGAGTTATACACGTCCCTAGTTGTCCGATTTCACGATTTGCCACGGGCGCTTGTCACGTGATGAGGGCATTCTCAAAATAAAGGACCACTAGACAAAAATGCATTATGACTATTGTGATTAGTATTGACAAACGGATGCGTGAATATCAAGACAGTGTTCCCACAAACCCCAAATCGTATCATCGAATACATCCGTGGGCTGCGAGGAAGCAAAACAGCAAAAAAAAAAATGAAAGCAAGCAAAGAAGGGGGGAGAGTCTGGAGTCATGCAGGGCCATTTCCTTGAGGAAATGGATGTGGTAATACAAATATTGGGCCGTTGGTGGTCGGGGAGGGAGCGCCATCAACACTGTTCGATTGTGGCGTGGTCTGAGTGGCAGGACCAGAACCGGCGTGCTTTTGACGGCGTCGCTTTCGTCCGTCGTGTGAGGCAAGTTTCTTACGTTGAGTCGTGCAGAACGTCAACAGGGTGGCCATGGCATCATGGACGTATCCTTTGCTTTGTCTGTCTGCGATACTATGAACAATGGAAACTTTGAGCGGCCTGGGAACTCTGAGGTGGAGGGGAGAGACTTACCAGTTCATCATCACTGGCACGATATCCGACGCCCGGAAGAACGGCATCAGCTCAATGACCTTTTCATATATCCGGCGGAGAATTGGGCCACAGCTATCAGCCGCAGGCATTGTTTGAGCAAATAGGCACCATGCGTCGAAACGCAGTTTCAGCTGGGGCCTGAATTCCTCTCGGAGGTCATCAAGGTCCGGATCCGGTTTATCGAGATCGGTGAGGGCGAGGAACTGCGCATCATCCATAGGAGGGGGGAGTGGTCCCACTGGTAAACCCATCATCACTGCCGCAAAGGCCATCGGGTTGAGAGGTTCCGAAGTGGTTGTTAAGCAACGGTCGGCCCATCCCCAAATACGAGTTGCCCGATCCGAGGAGCTGGACGGAAGCTTGAGGATCTCCGATAGGTCTCGCTTATTGGCATCCTTCGCCAGGTGGCCAAAGGTAGAGCGAATAGCAGCGTCGATGTGTTCCACAACGTCGGCCATTTCTCTCTCAACATATTTTAGAGCTTGCTGGCGATTAGGAGAACCGGCGAGGACGGCGACGGCGTGAAGAAGGGCTGGGAAGTCATTCGGAAGCAGATAGTGGTAGTAAGTCTCCAATAGTTCGGTTATTTTTCCGTACTGGTAATGACTCGAGCGGATGATGAGAGCTGCTTTGAGGGTGTCGGCGTTATTTCCCTCAATGCTTGATAGTATCTGGAATAGCTGGTTGAGGGAGCGAGAGGCAGTGTCTCCACTGACAGAAGAAATCGAGGAGAAGAGTTCGACATCAGGAGTCAACCGGAAAATATCCATGAGGCGATTCTTAACGATCTCCCGAAGTGTTTTCTGCTCCTGATTCATTATCTCTGGCCAATACTTGGCATGGAGGCGACAGCAGCACGTTTCCTCTCCGTCACAATCGAAATCAAATTCATCGCTCGTGCCAACACCTTCGTAGTAACACAGCATATCCTCCTCCTCGTCCGTGTCTTCCTCAGAACAATCATCGCGATCATCTTCCGGCGTTAGTTCTAAAACGTGTTAAGCGAAAGTCGAATCAAGGAAGAAGGTCTCACTCCGTTTTCCACCACGCAGCATTCTTTCTAGCCCCTGCCAGCCCAAGATTTCCTCGATACCCAACATCATCTCCTTCACACGATCCTCACAACGATCCTCCTCTACCAGCATCGTCAAGAATAAATCGCGCCAGATCCACAGAGCTACTCGATCGAGGTTCTGAGGTCCAACGAAAGAAAAATATTTCATAGTCCGCCTTTGTTTGTCTCGAAGGGCAACCGCGACATGCATGTTGCCATACAAGCATTTGCAGCTGAATGCACGTCGCATCAGAGGCATGAAAACACAGATAAACCAAGGACTTACTCCCCCACACCAGGCATGTCGCCGAGCAGCATCACGCTTTTCAGCGCATAAATGAGGCATTGATGTGCTTGAAGGTAATTGACTTTATGCTCATAGACCACGCTCCATATCTTGTTCATCCACGACGATAGGCTATGAACGGCCTCTGCCAAAATCTCTTCACGATTGCCCCTCTCTTCAGAGAACGCGACCTTGTCGTCTTTTTCGAGCATCCTGACTAGAAGCTGCATTTCGCGCTTCTTTTCCTCGAGATCAAGCTTAGGTAGATCATGATGACGCGCTTGAGTCCGTTTTATGGCTCTAATAATCCTGTTCGCCTTGCGGTGGGGGAGGGCGTCGAGGAGGGGAGCAAGATGATCCTCGACAAATGCACGTTGAGACTCTTGGGGAAGCGTATGGTATATCTTGGTGAAACTATACCCTGCAGGATAAGATAATGATTGGATATGTAGAAAAAAACCTACAGCCTGCTGGGGGCCATATGGAGACAGAGAAGACCGCAAACGACAGCGGAAGCGAGGAAAGTGTATTATCTTAAATAGTGTGGGAACTCGAACGTGACAGCGTCATCGACCCCCCTCCAGTTACTATTCCACTGCTCGGTATCTGCCAAATTATTTCAAACTTGCGGCTCACCCAGAATTTCTGAACTCCAGATTGACCCCCGTTAATTGCCTCGACAACAGTTGAATACCATGACAAGATAAGATCCACAAGAGCATTGAGGAAGATAGGCTCGGCGTTACCACTCGCTGAAATTTTGATAAAGTCAACGTACATACAATTCAAGGGCGACCGCCGCTGGATGAAGAGATGGATCCGCTGTTGGTGACTGTTGCAAGCGTTAGGTTTCCTTCTCCCTATTGGAACACCAGGACATACGACGGGAGCCAACGAGGCGGCCAATTTCGCTTGGAGTTCTTGGGCTGTAATCCAACGGTTGAGTCTCACTATGTGCTGATATAAAGTATACTGAACCTGAGAGGACGGGATGAACATCTTATTCGGATTGGGCTCGATATCGCGGAACCGCCACCCCAGACTCGACCCCACCCCACCCCTTGACATTTTCAGGGCGGGCAAGATGGTTATTGTTGTCTGTTATATCACTTATTTCACAGGGACACTCAGACAGGGTATGAGTATGAAGGAAAAATAATAGTGCCAGGGCTCATGGGGAATACCAGATCCATCATAACTCGCAGGAATGGTTAGACGGGGAGTGTCAGCTGGACTAACCCTTAGGTAACACATCTTTCATCTGACTGGCAAGTAGGTCTGGACTAGAAGAACGGTGGGAACAACCGGGTTTGTGGCCCCATATGATGACCATATTGACAGGAGGAAGTTGATATCGCTTAAGGTGCCACTGGGAGGTTCATCTTTTGTTGGGGGATGATTTGTCCCACTTGGCTGAGGGATTATAACTACCAACCCTACCTTGATTAATGATTCGGGTTTGGATGTCACTGGTAATTGGGTACGCTCGTAGCTGGACGCTACACTACCCTGCGATACACCGGATCGAGCACGGAAGAAAGTCGTTGATGATCAATCGATCAACGGAAAAGCCTCTTTTCGACGGTTCCCCGAGTTGAGATCTCGCCCACAGAATCATGCAGTTACCCGCCTCGACCAAGGTAGTCAATCAGACCGAGTGCCAGTGACCGTCAACCCCGAGCGGAACAACCCTCCCGACAGAGCCAAATTCAACACCCAACCCGCGCTCGACGATGACTTTACAGTAGAACCACTGCACCGCTAAAACCATGGACCGAGTATATAGAGTTGACGGCCTTACGACGTGATCAATACAGTACCGCCGACTGGCAGCATCCCCTGCTCTGACAATAGCTAATGCTGTTACTTTGTCTGACGTACTACTGATGGTGCACACGAGGGCCCGACCGACAATTCGAATGATTGCATCATCTAGATGAATGGACGCTCCTATCCCCAATTAGGCGTCCCAGATGTGTCTGCTATGGAACCGGGGGAGATCGCGACCAGGATTAAGCATCGCTTCAGGCCTCTGGGACACCCGGTAATGAACAGATTGAACTGCACCCCAGCCCGGGGGTGAGTTATTTATAACAACCCGCTGGAATTTTAGTCAATGAGAATTTGTTGAAGCAGGAGCTATTCCAGTCCGCCGCGGCATCTTTGGTTCATGAACCTCACCAAATCGTCATTCACCTTTACTCGTGTGTGTATGTGAGGTTGATTAATAATGTGCAACCTGCTGGTGATTCGGGTCCTTGGGGGTACATGTGGGTCTGATGCTTCGGGCACAACTCACGATGTCCGAGTGCTGCCAATAGGACAACACTTTCTGCCAGTAGATGTGTCCCTCGCGCCACGAGGTTATCCGAGACGTGAAACAATTTGGGGAGCCGGCGTCAAGCGAGCGAGGTCCGTTCATATGTTTTGATCGCTTCTGGATCCTGAGAGGTGGGCGCGCTCATGCGGTGGGCGTCCTCCGAAAGGAAATCTTGCACAGGCTTCGATCACGATTCACGATGCACAAAGACTACCTTGCAGCACTATCAGTTTACATATGAAACAAAGAAATCAGATGCGACCACACGCACGAGGTTATCGTTGTTCTGTGGCGACGACAAACAGAACTGTATCCATGTCAAGCTCTCATGGCACTGTGACTGATAAATTCTTGCTTCCGGCGCTAGCTGGACTTCCCTCCTCCTACCGCCTGGCTAAAACCGCTGAGTCTCTTGGCACATTATCGAGTATCAGGGGTATCCCTTGAGGGCTCAGTGCTTCTGTATGGTACTTTTGCAGAGAATATGAAGAAATTCTGTGCACAGAAACATCTCATGTTAAGGCACATGAGCCCTCACTGCAATGTGCCACCCTTTGAGTCTCTACGGGTCCTCCAAACTAAGGACTTGTACCTATCAGCTCATAAAACACCCAACGGTACTTTGACGTCCCTACATCTATCTTGTGATTCGCTATATTCTGCAATTACTCTCCAGAATATCACAGTCCTCCAATATCGAAATATCTACGGCCGAATGCCGATGGGGCACATGAGAAAAGTACGCATCAGAGAATCGACTGTTTCCCGACACAGGGGGGGTGAAGATAGAGTTGGGATTTCCCATGGGAGTGCTTGAGGGTGACACAGGAAGTTTCTCCTCGGCATCAATCGCCGACCCCCTCCATATCCCACGTCTCGGCAATCTAGAATCGTGCACACCTTACAGGGTCATGATGGTGCCTCTGTCCGACATTCTCCTGAACGTTATCATGGGCGTAAATATTTGACCCTACCTTCCTGAATTGATTCGTGTCTCTCGAGCTTGCCCGCAGCAGGTCAACGTTCTTCTCTAAAAAAAAAAAAGAGTACACTCGTCAGTTAATCTATGCCCTCCATCTCTCACACACACCAGATCCCAGGCGGTAGAGCATATCTCTCAATCTCTCCACATGACCTCGCTTCTGAAAGTTCAATATCCAGTAAATTTAAATCAGTTAATCATACATCGATATTTCCTCCAGACGTCCCAGATTCCCATCAGTCATGTACAACACAACATCCTTATCTTGTCCAGC
This sequence comes from Lepiota brunneoincarnata, assembly GCA_023014365.1. NCBI lineage: Eukaryota > Fungi > Basidiomycota > Agaricomycetes > Agaricales > Agaricaceae > Lepiota > Lepiota brunneoincarnata. Next base: position 3,435,882 of record JAEBUN010000002.1, on the reverse strand, counting down.
CTGAACGTAAGACAGTGAACATTGCCGACTTCTCAAGGGCTCTGTGTCACCCAGCAAACGACCTCTCAGAACTTTAGGATTATGCTATTCTCCGCCTAGCCCAGCCCAGCCCCCCACCATGCCCGACATGAAGTACGAGGACAGTGAGAAGCGATCGTATCGCACGAAAAAAGCATCTATATCAAGCCACCGATCAGTTGTTCACGAAACTATAGAGAAGGTAGGCAGACCAGCGAGCGGGGAACTCTGTTGGATGGAAGGGAGCCTTTGTGATGGTGGTGGTGTTGGTGTCGGCAGTAACAGTTTGAACAATTAGTATCCGAGATCTCGTCGGAGTAGTGCGTGGTTGGGTCCGGTGGCATTGTATGTACATTGCCACTGGGCTCTTGTCTTGATATTACGAAGCGTCTCTGTGTGCGTGGATATCCCCGCCAAGCTTCCCTGAGGTTTACAGGGTTTTTGTCTTGGGGAAGCGGTGCCAGTGCATTAAGCCAAGAACTGACACGAACTCCAGTCAAAGTGAGTAATAAATAGTGTAATCTTGCAGTACTCGTGTAGTACATTATCTAGTACATGCAGACAACCATCCTTATTGTTTAAAAGGACGAAAAAGTGGTTCTGAGTAATAACACAAGTCCCCAAGGAAAAAAGAATGTTGAACGAAAGGAACGAATGATACATAAATATCCCAGGAGACCCATTTAAACTTCTTCGTACACGGCACGTTCGACAGTGTAGGCAATTTTCTTATGTTGGTCGAAACTCGGAGGGATTGGCCTCATGGGGTGGAAGCTGACCATGGATATATCACCTCCCGGTGTGGTAACACTCTGCCCTCTGGGTCTTGGGACGCGGTTGAAACTTGATGAGCCCGTTGATGTATCTTGGCCACCACCCTCTGCTCTTCTCTGGAGACGTTGGTTGAGCAACACCATGAACGAGTTGCTATATCTAAATAAATAAAAATCAGGGTTGAGAGGTGGGAGTAAACCAGTCCAAGGAATAATCTCACAGTTTTCCGAGCAAATAACCACTGTATTGCAAAGGTAAATTCCGAAGCGCTGAACACAAAGAAGCAGACATACCCAGTAATGTATACATTGGTAAACTGCAAATCCCACGATGTTAGTAATGATGAATGATTAGCGGAGCATCTGACTACTCACGGGTGGAGCAAGTGATGGAATATTGAAAATTACGACCACTTGGATGGCCACAGCGGCTAGTCCAAAAAAAAAAGCAATAAGCGAATGATCCACACTGGGGAGGTAAATGAATCAGTACCGGTAAGTGCATTGGTCTCAACTGTAAGCGTGAGGATCCGCATCACCGCCGCTCCAGTCGTCTGGCGGAACCGACCCTGATTCATCTTGAGCAGCAGGTAAGTCATAGATCCTGCTATGAGAACGTCGGTTATAGCGCTGGCGAATAGCCAAATCTAAGGTCGGAGATGAGCAAGGGGCGGTCAAGATAGAATTGGCGAAGACCTCACCATGATCGGAGTGCGGTAACTGGGGTTTAGCTTGAGGATACTTCCGACGGAGATGACCTAGAAAGCTCGTTGGAACACATATGAAAGAGCAGATATGTTGCAGATACATACATGTCCTCCGAGAACGATGCCATTAATGCCGGCAAGCAGGGCAACCTATGTCGTTATCGGATTTAGGATGGGGGAAGTGGCGAGGGGATGATCAACTCACGAGGGCCACGAATATAGGAAACACTCTCCATTTACTCAGGCGCCATATTCTCCAACAGTAGACGAGCTGTGCCAGCAGGGCGATAACTCCATCCAAGAACGGTGCGTCGATACCCGCAAGGTTGAGATCGTAGAGGCGTGCATACTCCCCAAAGTGGCGCACAAACCAGAAATAAGCATCGTCCATTGTCATGATAGATTGGACTGTGTCCAAGATGAAGAGAACATGGACTATGATCTTCAGTCCCAGCTTATCGTTCTTGGAGTTTGTGCAGTAAAACACTTATGGCTGATCAGAAATGACAAAGTAATCGAGTTAAAGGCTGCTCACAGTACTGCATGACGAGAATTCCATACAGCCACCAGTTTAGGATAATGCTCACAAGCTAGAGTTTGAACACATAAGAATGGGTCATACTGCTTTCAAAAGGCCCGCGTACCGGAGGTCCAGTTCTGCGAGAATTATAGATCTATCATACTGCAGGGTCGATGCAATCAAGACTCACAGCAAATCGAGCCTGGGCGGTAATTGAAAGCCAGGTGGAAGCCCAGTAGTTGTAGCATTATCCATTGGTTCAAGGCTATGGAGGATGTGGTGAGCGGTCTACTTGCTTGGAACCAGGTAACTAAATCCTCGGCAGAAGGCCTCGCCGATTTTATAAGTGATATCCACTAATCTTGGCTTCACACGCAACCGAATACCATGGGGTTACGCCAAGGGAGTGCTCCGTAAATAGATACTTCTGAAGCGAGAATGATTTGGACACACAGTGCCTATCAAGATCCTGTCGCCATAATCGTATGGGTCGACCATTGGTTGGGTGCAACAATGATGGCGGTTAGAACCCGTAGTTACATTGATGGTGGACAAGTTTATAATAGGACATTGACTTTTTTGCTACGCAAGTCTACAGCAACTTCGAAATGTGATGACATTTTCGCACTGTCGGTTGGTTGTACGACCCCAAGCGGATTGATGCTCACAGGATAAGTCGTCTGGTTCATATGACCGGGATATTGGGATCCGCGACTCACTCAATACTCCGCCACTTGTGACTCCTTGTATTTTCTCACACCCATGTGGGCAAGCGAGGGCTAGAGCGCGAAGTGCAATGCAGAACCACATACAATAAGCATGGTTTTCAGTGTAAACCGTTTAGTCCAATCAAATTCATGGGTGAAAAAGTCAAGACTAGGGAAGGATGTCCTGAAGAGCTGAGCAACAAGCCAGTGTGGGTCCTGTCTTCGTGACCCACCTTGGAGAACCGATAGCCTTCACGAGGAATAGTAATGTAGTCTAATACCAGGCGGAGCGAGACGCCAGTCATAGGGAGCCTTTGGAGATTTGGCTCATAGTGGTGATGGGAGTGATGAATAATGACCGGAGCTGGAGTCTGAGCCAGCTACGGATCCGTTCTCCACGCCACATCCGTCACCCGCGGGGGAAAGCTTCTGATGCAAACACATAGGCTATCTCTTGGCCTGATCTATTCTTCTCTCAAGGGATGGAAGGGTATTTAAATGCTGATCACCCTAAGGTGGAGACCAACCCACCCATTCTGCAATTGGAGGTACCGAGCAAGGGCCTTTCACTCTGACGATGGACACTCAAGAATTACGTCAACTACGTACTATTCTCAACAATGCACTCGATAATCTGGAGAACATTGCATCCCGGGATTCTCCAAACGGGGTGTGGCCATCTTTAGACAACCCGATTGGATCCAGCCAGGACTGGGAAGAACCTCACAGGGACCCAGAGGTTCAGAAGCTTTCGAATGTTGTCGTTGCAGCGGCGTATCAAATCATCAATGTCGTGAGAGAACCATTCCTCTCTCTGGTTGACGTAGCCGCTGGTGTATGACTATCCGTTTCTATGTGTCCCGCTTGTCCTGATCATTTTCTTCAAGTCTCTTCTGACAGCTGCTCTTAACACCGCGAACGAACTCAATGTTGCTGAAGTCCTTCGCGAATATGGAGCAGATGGTGTTCACATATCAGAAATTGCAAAGACATGTGGGGCGCATCCAGAGAAGCTAGGTTAGCCATGCCTTTTATCATGCGGTTGCACAACTCGTCCTATACGGGGTCTCTCCAGATCGCTGCCTGAGATTTCTTGCCACGCATCATATCTTTCGCGAAGTGAAGCCAAATGTCTTCGCTCATAATCGAATCTCTTCACTACTTGACACGGGCATCCCTCACCAGAAATTGCTCGATGAGTATGTACATTCGTTTTTGGACCCACACACAAGAGGAATTAACTTCTCATTTTCTGTATGACAGCCAGCTAAACAAATTCACTACCTACACGAAGAATGGCGATGTCTCCGGCTATGTCGGGCACTTGTGGGTCTCACCCTTCTCCGGCTGACTTGTGTTTCTCATCATGGCACGGTTGATCAGTGCCGATGATGTGACCAGAGCGTCGCTCTACCATCTTGACGATGTCAGGGCGAAGGGAGATGCTCCTGGGTCTTCCCGTACACCTTTCCAGAAGGCATACAATACCGACAGTAACTTATTCGCGTGGATGCATGATCCGGCGAATAAGTACGTGTTCACCAGGCATAATGCATGTATCCGAGCGACAGTCAGATGGGACTCTCCTGAAACTCTCTTGGGTGGTATGTATTTAAGCCTACGACCTCTTTGCACAACGTGCTGAGTTATCGACACAGGCTTCGATTGGGGGTCCCTTACTCCAGGCAGTGTCGTTGTTGACGTCGGTGGGGGGACTGGGAGACCTGCCCTTGTATTGGCCAAGGCTTTCCCTCATTTAAAGATTATGATTCAAGACAGAGAGCCCGTTGTTCAGAAAGGGTTGGAAGTGAGTACCGCTTTCCTTCCTGAACGAACATTAAATGACGAGGGCCGAAGTACTGGAAGGAGAATTATGATACAGCTTTGACGGAGGGCCGAGTTTCGTTTGCAGGTATGGACCCCACCATGTTGCAAGTCCATGTATTCTCATACAGCTACGGCCCCTAGTCATGATTTCTTCAACCCGCAACCGGTGTCGGGTGCACAAGTCTACTTTGCTCGCGTAGTTTTCCACGATTGGGACGATGAGCATGTTGTAAAAATCCTCAAGAATGTTCGTGCGGCGGCTTCCTCCGAGTCTCGCCTGGTGGTGGCCGACTATATTACGCCCTTTGCCTCCCGAAGCACACTGCCACAATCGAAATTGATCAGGGCAAATTCCGCGTCCGAGGCACCCTGTCCCTTTACTGGCCAATTTTGGCAAATCGAGTGCGAACACATATTATATGGATATGACTGTGAGTCCGATCGCTCCTTTTCAATCCTTCGCGGCGCATCTGACTCGGACACAATAGATGCAGCTTCTCCTCAATGGAAAGGAGAGAACTCTGCCCCAACATGCCCACGTTCATCGAAGAGGCCGGGTGGAGAGTGGTGGAGGTTCGCCCGGCTGTTAACTCTAACTTTGGGTGCATCATCGCAGAACCTTGTTGATCCAGACGCTGTAATATTTAGATATGAACAGTTTAATTTTCGCCCAGAAGGGCTCGAACAAATGTTCCGCAACCCACAGCCCCTTTACGTAACTGAACAATACAATTAAAAACGGCGGACGAAAACATCCATCACTCCGCAAACCATTCTGCCCTAACACTTCCCCTCAGCACAACGAATCAGAATGAATTAACGTCACGGACCCTGTTCTACCCAGCGCAATGGGCGCATGCAACGCAGTCCTCGACGGTGGCGATGCAGCCACGCTCAATACCGTTCTTCCTAACTCTCTGCCTTTGTTCTTTATGCTGACCGAAGACCACCATGATACTTCCCCTCGGATGGGCTGAACACTCCTTCCTCACTTCTACTCTTTCTGTGGGTCATAACGCGGTCAAGAACATCCTTTTTCGTATTTCATCCCTCTTACTCCAATTCACTGTCTTGAAAATTCTTGCCTACATAGCATGCCGACTCTCCGCCTACACTTCATTCTTGATGCTCGCGGAAGACGTTGTTCAGAAGATCTACTTCCTGTGGACATATGGGATAGATCGGCAGACCTGGATTGTCATTGCGTTTATCGTCCTCTTCCCCGCCGCAGGACTGTACGATACCTGGCTGTGGACCCTCGACGCGCCAGGCTATATCGTCAAGTCAATTTTGGTCGACGCACAGAGGTTTTCGGGCCAGCTCCTCCCTAATCCCGCTTACATTCTCACCATCCCCGGAAACGCGGACGAACTCAGCCTCGATCCCACCCTATCAGCCAACATCTATGCTACAGGGGCGAACATTACTCTTGTCGGTACACCACTTCCTCTTGCAAGAGAAGTAGTCCCACCTCTTCGAAACTTGTCCACATTTGTCCAGCCTCGACTCTGGTTGGATAACGAAGGCTGGTCGGTGGGTTCTGATCTCAGCTGGGCCACGTTTGCTGGAGAGTTGTCGTGTGCGCCCACCACAATTCGGGGGGAGACAAAACAACTATGGGCATGCCTAGTCAACAACACTGACGCATATACCCTCTTCGAGCGTAGTGTTGGGCAACCAAAAATATGGTGGGACGACACCGAGGGTGACCTGCAATATGATAGCATCGTTCCCTTGCGCAAGGAGAATGTTTGGCACTCTCTTGGCGCGCACGGATCCTCCGCGGTCATGAAACACATCTTCACTGTCACCAAAGGCCAGCGGCGCCATACGTTGTTAGAGACAATATGGAAGGTCACGATGACAACTTTCCCGCCAGTCCAGTTCCAAGATCGCGAGGTTTTGGACTTGATACGCCGGTTGTGGACCAATGACCCAGACCAAGTGGTCAACCCGGAGATAAAAGACATTGCAGACCGGGTGATGCTAGCGCAGACCCAGGGCAATAGCCTATCTATTGGGATACTGAGTCAACAACAGTTCGCCATACATGCGTCTACCATTGAACTCCTCACGACCCTGAACCCGTTGAATACGTCTCACCAAATTTTCTCCGCCTTCCGGGTAAGGATGTCCAATATCACACTCCTTCGCTCGGAAACACTCCCTCCAAATACCATTCAACCCTTCGCCCCCTGTCCAGTCTCATATGCCAATATGGCAACGGGTGGCCGCGTTCGTGACACCACCTGTGACCAGCGTACGATTACGGAGGCCAAATCTACCGACACACCTTTCAAGGGTCAAATTGACTCCTCTACAATTGTTATTTTGCCCGACATCCTCGGCAAGGGTAACACAAATACGAGCGAAAGCGTATCCGATCCTAAAGGCCTGGAGTGGCTCCTCAAGAATGAGCCGCGCTTAGATGGACTCATGGCTTCCAGGGCTCTCATACTCGGAGGCAACAGTGACGTTGTCCAAGTCGTACACCAGAAATTATTGGCTGCTATCTCCTACCTTCAGCTTATCCTCATGTTAATCCCCGTGCTCCTCGCCATCCTCGCCTTCCTTCTGATGTCGGGGAACGCTACAAGCCACTACAAACATTCATTTCTTGCCGCTGTGTGTGCTACAACCCATGTCAGTGATAGCTCGTGCCGGCGGATAGAATATCTCAAGAAGCCGCCCCTCATCACGCTAAAGAAGATCAGGCGGCATGTTGTTATTGGGACACCAAATGGAGGGACGTTGGCGAACATTGGGCAGGATCAGGTTGTCGCCCATTCGTTGGTTACAGAACCATTGGAGCTTCCCCCGCCTGTCCCCCAAAAAGAGGCAAAAGACGCAAAAGACGCCGATGAACAGGAGGAGACCCTACCGATGCTGAGTCCTTTACGAAGAGTATGAACATTTCAAGGACTTGATTCATTCTGGATATTGGGTATATTATCTGCAGTGTAACTTTCCTCATAACCTTTTACATATTCTTCTGTGTTGCTTGGTGTAGCATAGACGTGCCAAGTTTGGGCCGATTTTGTGCAGAATATGAGATAATGACGAATCTAGAGTGATTTTGTACACTTTTGGAATGCTGACAACGCATTTTGTTAAAGCATGGGCACACATCAAAGGCGTGTCTTTCTTCTGCCATTTTCGGACAAGGGTCACAAAGTCACAGATGGGGGAAAGTTCCGGACCAATCGTAATCCAATTTTCTACGATTTTTCTGGTACATAAAAAATACATTATATACGATATAGTGTCATTTGTCGTGGGCAGATGGCAGTAGATGAATTTTGAAAGTCATGTGCCATCTGCATCTGGTGGTCTTACATTGTGGCGTTTATGATTCTCTACTACTGTGGACTGAATGGAATCTGCTTCGTAGAAATGAACTCGATCAGTCCCATTTCTCCAGTTTCCCATAGCTTCACATATTGTAACCCGGCAGCATTCCCTAGCCGAACAAAGTCCTCCAAAGTTCGTTCCTGGCTGTTCAAGATTGTCATCATATTTACATCCATCGCATATTGGCGAATGCGGCCATCTCCGTAATTAGGCAACAGGGGCTCAGGCGCTTGGGTGAACTTTGCCTCACTTGCTGGAAGACGATAGGCAGGTTGGACGATGAACTCGTCTGTTTGGTGGGAGCGTGTGCGGTTTTTGAACTTTGAACATATTTTCGATTGAGGGGTGAGAGTGACGTCACTTACGAATGAGAAGTCGACTTTGTGTGTTCATTGCATTCCGGACTCCCTTCAAGATCTTGACACAATCTTCATCATTCCAATCATGCCTATAACAATACGGAATCCGTCGATCTATCAGGTATAGATAGGTCAAGAAGCACTCACAGGATATTTTTCAACTATCGAGATTGTTTGAGATCACAAGCTATGATTGGTAGTAATAAATAGCAACTCACAAAATAGATATCACAGTTTCCCTTCGGAGGCTCCTTGAAGAAATCCAAAGGAACAAATTCGACTTTACCACCCGTCACATATTCCGGACAACGCTCAGGCCAAACTTTATTCTTGGCCATCTCAAGCTGTTCTGGAAGATCCTGCAGAACGAGGCGTAGCGCCGGATAACGTTTGGCAAGTTGTATAGAAATGTTCCCAACCCCGCCACCGACATCACACACGACAGAGCCCTTCTTCAATTTCTCCCAAGGGAAATCTAGAGTGGTGGGCTTTCAATAAAAAAAAAAGACACACAGGATTGGAGTGAACATTTACCGTAAATAACGGCGTCGGCTTCGATTGCAGCGCCCCATCCTATCATCCCAGGTCCGAAACGCGCAGCACGCCTGAGTTGATCAGGAGATGACTAAAAAGTGTCATTTATTAACGGCACAAGAACGCTGAAGATGTAGAGGCCATGCATACCCCTGAATAGTAATCGAAGAGGGTACCGTTGATTCCAAAGTACCTGGAAAATGCGGACTCTTGAGGCAGGGACGAAGCGCTTAATTCGGGCGTGTTGAGAGTGTCGCTGAGAGTAGATGCGGCTTTGAAGCATTCGTCCGTCCTGTACGGAACTATAGGATTCGCGACGGAAGGGAACATTGGATGAAACTTACATATGCAGGCCAAAGCTAGATAGAGGATTTGCGGACACAAGCAAACTGCTCAAATGGTTATTGGCAAAGGTATCTTTACCGACTATCTGGAAGTGAGTACACTCGAGAGCAAAAAATTCAAGTGGCTTACCTTCCCGAAAGACGTGTTTGGTAGCAAGGAGACGCAATACGCGGCTAAGCTTCTGTTGATCTACCCCTGTTCGCTTCCCCAGCTCTGTGATGTGTATCCCTGATGGGCTTTCTTGAAGAATGTCTGGGATCTTATTCGACAGAGCAACCTGGAGGCAAGCCGGTTCAAAGAACTGCATGGGTATGGATATGAAAGCATGTTTTCGGGCATCAAAATTCTCGAATACTGACTGCCATGAATTTCTGTTGGTAAGAAATATTGTCAGTAGAGCAGCTTATAGAGAAGCAAACACTACCTACATTAACAAGAATATCACTCGGTCTCGCTACAAGTAAGCAAAGCTGGGCACAAGCCGCCTCGATGGTATAGATAGCAGTACGTAGTTCGGGGTCCACGATAGGCTCCTTTCTATGAATCTTAGGCTGTTCCCCGCTCGACGATTGAGGTTCTGGAAGGTGCTTTGCGGCAACGCGGGCTGCATCCGTAATGAGGGCTACAAGTGCTGAGAGCTGGCTATTGGGGCTTGCAGGGGGATCCATATCAAGAGTGGGGGGGGAGGCGAAGGTGGCTCACTCATCCCGAAACCCAGATTTAAATGTAGCGGTTTCGGCCACTGGCTAGCCCAATTGGGTAGATCCGTTATGTGCTATTGGCATCGCCATCGGCGCTCCAGAGATTCAGCCTCCACTCAGGGGTTTTCATCAGTGTCCCGACTCGGACAGAGCCGCCACATCAACTAGACTGCTCTTCTGTCCGCACAAATCTTGGCGTACAATATCTAGCCCGTACATTACTAGTTTCTGAACATTTCTGTGATGCAACATACGGTTTGTAATAATGGCGAAAAGTTGGTCAATTGTCCGACGGTGCCGCATCAGAGTTTAGGCGGTGACTCCCGGCCAGCTGATCCCCTGCTCTGCTTTGCGCAGACCTTCAGGGGCGTAACTCGCGTTTTGGTTGGTTGATGCCATGCAATGGGACAATTCAAATGGACCTTATTAATGTCAGGGGAGTGATGGGAATGTTAACGGGAGAATCTCTCGTCCTGTAATCAGTCTCTTTTTGACTACGTGCAGACTGCCATCGGGCACCAGCATGTTATCATTGACTAAGTAAAAGCAAGGCCCTCGGCCTGGCTGGGCGGAGTTCGAAGTGCATGTTAGGATGTCACTCTGTGACAGGTCGAATGAGGTCTAGTGGTAGGTGGGGATCAGGACTACGGACTTATTGTTCACTTGGCATCTCGGTTCGGGGGCGAGGGAGCAGGCGAGCATGTGCTACGAGCCGAGAAGGCTGCGTACACAAGCAGCATTCCCGTGTTTGTCCCAGCTGACTTCCACCAAACATTGACATGGCTTGGAAGTCTTGTCTCCTCAAGATTCCATTTGACGTATAGTCTGCTTCTGTCAGTCCAACTCCACCGCAGAGTTTGAAGGAGCACTAGAATGCTTTTCTTCACTCGGCTCGCACATCGTCTCCCTGCCTTGTTCATCAACAACCCTGGCTTGACGGGTCCTGTGATCGGAGGGGGGTTCCGAGCGCCAACGCCTCTAAGGCACCGATACTGATACTCCTTACCCCCGATCAACGGCTGGAGGTAGCGCACACCTCTTGTGGCTGCTCTAATACCACCTCTCCATTCTTCCCTTCAGTGGCAGGCGGCTCGATTGGGCACTTCTCAGCCCCATCCGGCGAGAGATTTATCCCGGCGTCTACTAAACACCGCAGTGACCCGCATATGTCAATGCACTAAATGGAACGGATCGGGTTCAGAAATTAAACAGGAACGCCGAGGACATGTATAGGATGTGCCTCAGTCCAAAGGCAAAATTTGCCTTCTAGTTCGCCTTTCTAGTGTGTAGTTTTCATTTGTTGACGTGGAGACAGGCCTTTTTTTCGATTTTCTGACAAGAAGCATCTAGAGAAGCACAGAAAGAAAACATATAAGCACACAGGGATTCCGTCCCCGCCCCAGCTGTTGATCGACATGGCAAGTCCAAATACCGATGTCGCCAGAATCGCGTTCAATCTGTAGGGTTTCTTCGGTTTGATTTCGTCTGCTCATTGACGACGTTTTCTTTTTACAGAAGTGTGGGGAAATATTTCCAAGTGGCTGCATTTGCGATGCTTATTTACGACCATTGTGAGCCATCTCTTCGTCCGCGTGTATATACATGACTGATGGGTCTCTCGCTTGTCCAAATACTCAGTCTTAACATTTCCCCAAGAAGTTCGTTCGGCATTGTCTTCTCATCACCCGAAAGTTGACATCTCTTCCCAGGTGAATCGAATCTGGAAACAGCGGATGTCGGGAGCTACTGTATTATTCCTCATAAATCGTTATGTTACTCCCCTGGAGTTCATAATCGTGCTAGATGGTGGGGAGCATGTAAGAATTATTATGGTGGATGCAAACTCATGAATTCCAGCATTCAACAACCGCCATTGGTCTAGCCAAGTGAGCAAACTGGCATTGCGGACCACGCAACCCGGATGCTGACAGTGCACTTTGCAGGTGTAGGGACAAACTTACGTTTCGCTGTGTGCCACCGGCTGATCAGAAATTAATGAAGCTGCCGCAAATTCGTATTATTTGAGGGGATCGGGACGGTTGCGCTTGTGTCTGGTATGTCATGCATGGTCATTCAACTTCCATGATGGTCCCTTAGCTCTAATTCTATCCAGTTGCTCAGAGTATGCTCCTTGATCCTATCAGTTACCTCATCTGATATCAAACCCTGAAGTCATCATGATTCTGCGCGTCTTCGCGCTCTACGAGCGGAACATTCGCTTACTAGCCTTCCTGATGACCCTTTGGCTCCTGCAAATTGTCATATCTGCCGCAGGGTTACGAACTGGTTTCCGTAAGCGTGTTTAATACAAAGCCTTATATGCAAGCCCTAATTCCGTTCATCTTGCGAGCAGCGGTCCCTCTGCCCCCAGGGCTATCAGGTACGCGAAACACTTCTCCCATCGTTGCTCACCAGGTTCTTACGTCATATTTCACATCGGTATCTTAGGTTGCATCTTAACAGGGGACAGCCCTCTCTTCCGTATGTCTCCATCTTGTCTCTAGCCCATTACGTTATAAGTAACGGTTAATGATCTCTACTATAACATAGCATCCCTTTGGATCGCACCCCTCATTACTGACTCTGTGATCTTCCTCCTCACGGTCTACCGTACCAAACGCTACTTCCGACTCTCACCGTACGCACTCCCAAACTTTGGCAAAACTCGCCGTCGTAATGGCACACTCGGACTCATGAGTAAAGTCGCATCTAGGACGATCACGATCCTCGTCCGGGACGGTGCGCTGTACTTCTTCTTTATATTCCTGGCGAACCTTATGAACTGCGTTGATATTTTTCGTGAGCCGCGCTCTTGTCCTTTTTTTTGGTGGCATTGATACCAGACACTGATGGATGGGGGGGGGGTGATGATACACACAGCTCGCGGAGCCAGATCTAAAAGCCGTAGGGGCATCCTTCAGCCAACTCATCACCTGTGTAATGATCTCCCGACTTGTACTCAACCTCCGCTCGCTTTCTCAAAAGCACCCCGACTGAGCAGCAGCAGAGCCAGCAACACAGCCAACGTTACCACACAAGGACAGAAAGCGTTTCGTTCGTCACGAAGGCTTTAGGAAATCTCGGCGGGAGGATTGCGACGTACGATGGGGGATTGCAGTCTGGGGATACTCGAGGTATTAGTATCACCACTGAAGTGCATAGTGATATCGCGATGGAGCGTATTATTGTCCGTCCTCGGGGGCATGTAGCATATGCCGCGGTCGATGAGAGGCAGAGATGTATTTCGTCGTAGATAATAGTGCAAAATGAACGGAACTTAATTCTTGAATCCGGCGTTCATTCCGTTTCCCTTGTCACAAGAATCCACGAATGGACTGGGTTCTACTTAGCTTGCCAACTGCTTCATATAACTCCGCCTCCCTCATATCCTCGAACACCATCTCATCTATGTTTCCATCTTTTTGAACCACAGCAGAGTCCCCTACGGTACCAGGGAACGGTGGCATAATGACAGGGCATACTTTTCCTTTGGGAGGCAACAAACCGCTCACGAAGTAATCCTGAATGTATTTTTGGGTGCAGACCGAGGGAGCGTTGATGGAACAGTGCTGCCCAGGGAAAAGGTGAGTTGAGAAAAATGCGGAGAGCACTGTAAGATCGATGGGGGGTGGGGGGTGGTGAGACTTACACCGGGGGAGTCTTGTGTCAAGACGACCGAGCCAGGGAATCCTTTTGACATCCTCTTGGCGCTACGGATCGGTTCAGTTTGTTCCGGACTGAAATCGAGCTACTATTACTCACCCAGCCAAGGGGGTAACTGGATCTAAAGAAACATGCCACTCAGTCATCAAAAGGAGGGTGAAAAGGGCCAACACTGGTAGCACGCACCCGCGGTGTTACCGATGAAAAGTATCGGGAAGCTCGTGTTAGCTTTAAATGGCCCTTGGAAAGGTTTCTTCGACTTTGGCCATCCCCTACAATCCCAAACCAAGCATGAACTTTTTACGCAGTCCAAGACTAGACAATGACGTCACTCACGAGCAAGACAACCGGAAATTTGCCCAAAGCTCCGCCCATTCCGACTCCTCGCTCAACATCTTGACATATTCCCTCGCGGCCTCAACACCCTCAGGCACCTCCTTTCCATCACCACACATCACAGCCATCTGGGCATCCCGAAGGAACCCTTGCATCTCCAGCTCCCGCTCCTCCCTCCTTCCACAACCATGATCATGACTACACTGGACACTTGAAAGGAGGTACTTCCACTTGACGCCACATGGCGAGTGGATCTCCCCGCCCGCCCAGATCTGCCAAAGCCTGTGCCAGCGTAGGCCACATTGCATAAGGGGAAGAAAGCGAACCAAACACGATTATCCGGAGGGTGGAGTAGTCGAGAGTGCCGTAGGAAAGCGGTGTGCGTATAGGCATGACCTGTGATTGGGATGCGGTGTAAATGTGTGTGAGGTTGTGCTTAATGGCGTCGGGTGAGGGTGCCCAAAACGCGCAGTTCTCTGGACCGGCAGCATGGCATGAGGTAAAGAATTGGAAGAGGGCCTTGTCTGTGTCGAGGAGGTTGTTGGACCAGAGTGCTAAGGGAGGGAGGGGGGGGGTTTCAGTTAGGCTGTGAGATTAGTGGTGAAGTGTGAGCACTTACTCGCGTAGTAGTTTTCAAAGTCGGCTACGCCGTCAAGGACGAGGCGCTCAGTTTTGCTCTAGGTTTATGGTCAGTTTTTGGTACCATGGTAAGTTTTGTGCGCCTATCTTACTGGGTATAATGCTGCGAAAGTCGCCCCCAACACCGACCCATACCTATATTACGTTCCGGTCAATCCAACGCATTAAAATCACCAAAAAAACTGCATACGAAAACCCCCAGTACAAAAGCTTCTCCCGCCCAGATGCCCTCGTAATACTCAACATATCACCCGCCGTCTGCTCAGTATTGATAAATTCCAACGTCTTTCCCATCTTCTCGCCTGCAAGCCCACCCTTCAACACCGCTCGTGCCCACACATTCTCCACACTCCTTCCCCCTTTTCTCCCGTCGTTGCTGATAATACCAAACGCATCCGCGTCAAACATTTCTCTCTCCCCCACACCAGGGAAGAAATTAACTTTCGGAACAGAGTGCCCGATGCCTCGGGGATCGAATCCAACAATGTCGAATTCGGGACCAAGGATAGTGCTGAAGAGGTCTGCGGTGTCCATGATAAAGTCAACACCACTACCTCCTGGTCCACCACGGTTGAAGAGCACAGGCCCGCGGTAGAGTGGGGAGGAAGGAGGGAGAGAGGAGGGTTTACGGATTAGGGCAATAGCAGCTGTTGGACCATCTGGGTCTAGGTCGGAATGGTTGAGGGGCACCTATGGTAATGGATGGATGGATATTAGTGGGGGGTCTGTGAGGAGAGATTTGAATGGTTGACGGACGAGAAGTCGTGCGCATTCGCGGTGGAGTTTCTTGTGGCATGGATGCCAGACAAGTTTGCGTGTTGGCTTGATCTGTTGATGCTCTCAGTGCCGCGAAGTTTGAGCTTCGAGGAGGAATCGACATACATCAAGCCATGAAAAGTGTTTTGAAGCTGGCTGCAATGTCTTACCCCGGTTGCTAATTTGCAACACCAACGATAGCGCAAAAATAGCTAATATGAGCGCTAGCAGCATGCGCAGGCGAACCCAAAGCGAGTTGTGGGACATTCCAAGGTTGGCTGTTTGCAGCTGCCTCTTCCGCAACTTGAGAGAGTGAATTCACGAAAAAGTGAGACACAATCGCGGTACATGCGCCCCGCTGCTGTGTCATTTCTGCCGATGTCTTGCTACTGGACCATCTTATTTTCACTTTGTCGCGAAAGAGAGCTGGCCATATCCCGATTCTCGAAGGTCATCCCTAAAACCGTTATCGACAGAGAACAGGGATTCCGACAACTAGATCTGTCGTGCGGGGGCGTGATCATCTCTTGCAGAGTTGTCCCAGCTCACAATCCTCTCGCAGAGAACTTTATCTCTTCTCTATATTTGAGCCTGAAAATTCAATATCTGTTGTCCACAGCTACATCGAGTACGGAGGACGAAGAGGCTACCCTGAACACTAGGTCGGCAGAGCCTGCGACAAAGAATGATACTACACACCAGCCAACCATTGCGGCATAAATTCGAATCTGATCCCGAATACGGTTTGAAGTGTCACTCCAAACGCCCTCCTTACCTTTCTCCCGTTTGGCTTGTCTAGAAACTTGGCTTGTCTAATGAGGTCAGCCGCGAGGGTCGGTACATTGTCTGTTGGATGCACGCTGTGCGAAAAGGGTTGAGGTTCCCTCGGTTTGCGCATAAGCCAGACATACATATCGTTTCCATATATCCCTGGCCTGTAGAGGTGCTACACATGGCTTCGGGATATGTCATACACGGAAAGAGCAGGGCGGAGAGTCGATAATGCTGCTTCCACAGCACGTCTGCAGTCGTCCACCGCATGTCCCGTGGAACGTCAATGAGGTTGCATACGAAGAACTATACGAGTTGGATGATATCACGGTGCACAGGCTCTACCTTGCTATGTCAATATTCCATGAGATACTTGTTCGACTTGCTCTCGTTGCAGAAGCCTCTGCCCAAGGTTGTACACACACTCGTGCGCCGTGTGCTGCGCAGGTCACAGTTATGTGCGATGTGTTCTTTGCTTTTGTTGAATTTTGTTTGTTTGTTTGGCAATGCCTCCGCACATCTCGCCGTCCCAACTCTCATCTCCGCTGCTTTGGAACTCTTCACTAGAGTATTCAGCTAATTATGGCAGAAGTCGACCATGGAGCGTTATCGGGGCATCTCCAGGGAATTGCTGCCCAAGTACACCTTTTGCCTACGGCTGTCCCTATCGCAGAAGCCCGCTTTGAGGCAAGCCTGATCAGTCTATTGAGGCTCTTCCGACAGATTTAATCCGTAACAGGCTGCAATTGATAGATTGTCACAAGAAATTCATGATATAGGCGTACAAGTGCGCGAAATGGAGGGAAAGACTTCGACGGCAGATTGCGCGACAAGCTCGCCGGTCTACAGAACAAATGAAATTAATGGAAGGAAGGATGCAACGACGGAATGGCCGGATGGTTAATAAGCTCGCTGAGCGGTACGCCCCTTACTCTCTGTCACTCTTTCGAGGATATCTATACCAGCAACCCACCACAGCATACAATTACATCGCTATAATAATTCTCTCCCACGTAACGTAGACATCAAGTACCCACGGGGGGTAAATGCAGCTGGCCTACCATCCACCAAGAATGCGCTCATGATTATGACAAGTAATGAAGATTGTGCATATACCCATCGATATATGTGATGTTGATGAAGGCCACAGGTGCACAGGCCAGGTCCACTGCGGCAGCACTGAATTTGAATGTCGCAGGCATGACCCTGCCCCAGAAGCGGGACGCAATCTTCAATGAGCTCATTGGCATGTAGGGCAACAATCACAACACTATCACAAACTAGCCTATGTCCTACACATGAATCAAATGATTTTATGATGCCCTAGTCTGTGGTCTTTGTCCTTTGCTCTATGTCTACCGTACTACCCTGAATACTATGTCGGAACCTTGAACAGACACAGGCACGCGACAGGAGCCGGGGTTGAGTGCTGGAAGTACTGGACATTTGTACAAGGATATCTTGAGCCTGGTGCCTGCCGGAGACTCTCCATACCGGTCAGCCATCGCAGCACACGTTCCAATCCCATCCCCCTCTGCTCCGCGCTATGCGTATCCTTCATTTTCCATGCCCCCCCTACCTTTCTTCGTCCAACTTGTCTAACAGGAACATCTTTTTCAGCCATACTACATATCTCCCCAAATCTACCTTGTCTGTTGGACGTATAACACTGTATGAGAGGGACTCAAGTCCCTTCGCTTCGTGCACGAGCCACACCGGCACACTGCTTCCGTGCTTGTGCATACACCTCGGGATAGAGACCGGCGAACAGAGTGCGTCAAGCATAGACTGCGCAGGTGTATATGTGCCGAGAAAAGAAAATATCGGATGAAAGACCCGGGTGTGTTGGCAGATCGGATTGCCCGGAGGTTAGGCAAGCTGGCGTACTTTGTAGTGAACAGGTGGTTAGAACTAGGGATTTACGCAACAGATTCCCGGCAGGAATCGTGATCACTGGGGTGGTAGTGTCACTGTAATGGCAGTACTATCTACTCCCTTTTTCTTAGTCGTAGCAGCTCCGCAAGAGGTACCCTAACTAAAGGTGCCTACCTGAAATTACATGTTGGATGTTCTCAAGTATCTCCATTGCAGACTCGCTCGCGGATTTTGCTGTCACATCAATGACGATCTCAACTTGGGCTGACTTGCCAAAGTGGTGAATGTCCTCGGTATCACGTATATTTTTGAGGATGACAAGGTCGGTAAGCTTTGTGTTCTGGTTGCCGCGATCACCAGAGACGGCCCGCTTGGCGTTCTCCTCCTCACCACAATCGAGGATAACAGAGATGAAGGGAGAGGCTCTCTGTCCTAGCCGCATCAAGGTATTCTCTTACGACGGCCGTTCCTTCAGGATCAGAGGACTGCGATTCTGTAAATATCCATGTAACGTCTCGAGCGTGTTCGCTCTGGGCAAGGGAAGAAAGAACAACTTGGCGCTATTTTGACAAATATTTCAGTTCCTGTTGACACGATTGGTGGGAATAAGCTGGCGGACCAATGCTTTGCGCAAAGGCTGATATTCTGGATCAGAGCGCTGATAAAGAGCAGCCGCAGCATCGATCAGGAGGTGATTATCGAAAATCTTTGCATTCGGCAATAGCTTGCTACGGAAGTGAATCAGACTCATCCCTCGGAAGAAAAGCACTGGTCGAGGGAAGGACAGTACACCAGCTCCTTGGAGACCGTGGCTTTGCCAACTCCTGGGTATCCGTTAATTAGAATGAAGGCCATTTTTACTGGGAGTGGGGGACCGGTGAAGGTAAGAGTAGAAAGGGGCGAGGGCGGGCCGAGCTCTGCTCCCGCCGATAACGTGAGGGGTCCATCGATGCACATCTCGTGTCAATATAGATAATCTAATTGCTGCAGAGGTCCAGGCTCCTTCCTAACCGACTTGCCCTGCGACGGCCTTGCGGGCCGGCGCCGGGACTATCATGGGTATACCCACCCCGGGTACATTACCTCTGCATAATTCATCTCTCACGACGGGGTTCCCGTCCCCTTTGCGAGAATGCATCCTACTCATTACTCCCTCTTGGGTTATTCGTCACATCTGGCTTGGGGGGTGGCGTACGTTCATAGGGATGTGCGTGTATTTCATCCTAGATGGTTTAATTCTAATGTACATCGGTTTGATTTTTACATCGGTTCAATTTTTTATACCTGGAACGATCTCACGTTAGTTCAGCTAGCCTTTATCACAAAAATCCCACGGTCAAATGGCTTCCAGGTCCTACTCAACTCACCAACCTGCATCACGTAATTTCATCTCCCTCATATCCTTAAACACTACCTCGCCTGTGTCTCCCCCCTCCTGAACTACCACAGCAGGCCCTCCTGGAATGCTGGGGAATGGGGGCATGATAACAGGACAGACTTTCCCCTTGGGGGGTAAATCTCCGTTAACAAAGTAGTCTTGGATGTACTTTTGTGTACAGACAGAGGGAGCGTTGATAGAGCAATGCTGTTCCCGACAATACGATAAGTTGAAGGTATGGGGAGGTTGTGGGTGAGACTTACGCCAGGGGAGTCCTGTGTCAAGACAACAGACCCAGTGAATCCTTTTGACATGGCCTTGGCGCTGTGAAATCATAAGATAGAGTTTGGGTCCAAGTCGACTCGATTAATGAACTCACCCTGCTAAAGGCGTGACTGGATCTTTGGATCATAATTCAGTGTGCCAGTCCCCGGAACATTCGGCGCCTGTAGTGCTCACCTGCAGTGTTACCAATAAAAAGTATCGGGAAGCTCGTGTTGGTCTTGAATGGCCCTTGGAACGGTTTCTTCAACTTGGGCCATGCTCTACAATCCCAACGACCCCATTGTCAAAGCCGCGTCTCTATATAGAAAAGAATTGAAAAATCACTTACGAGCAACCCAAGTGGATATTCGCCCAAAGTTCCGCCCAATCCGACTCCTTGCTCAACATCTTGAAATATTTCCTCGCTGCCTCAACACCTTCAGACACCTCCTTTCCGTCGCCACACAACACAGCCGTCTGCGCATCCGGAAGGTTCATCTCGAACTCCCGCTCCCTCTGCTCTTTCCTTCCACAATCATCATCTCGATCATGGCTACGTGTGGATCGGAAGAGCTGGTATCTCCGAGGTAGGCCATGCGGTAGCTAGATCGCCATTTCCACTCAGAGCTGCCAGCACCTGCGCAAGCGCGGGCCACATTGCATAAGGAGAATAGAGCGTGATGAACACGAACATCCGGAGGAGGGAGTAGTCTAGAACGCCGTACATTTGGGGTGAGAGTATGGGTACGGGCTTGGATTGGAGTGAAGTGTAGATGCGTGTGAGGTTCTTTTGGATATCATCAGGCGAGGGTGCCCAGAATGAGCACCTCTCTGGACCAGCGGCGTGGCATGATATGAAGAATTGGTCAAGTGTTTTATCGGTGTCGAGAAGGTTGTTGGACCAAAGCGCTGTGAGATATTGAGTTGGATTTGAGATGAGGGATCGAATGGTATGGCGGCTTACTTGCATAGTAGTTTTCAGAGTCGACTACACCGTCGAGGACAAGGCGCTCGATTTTGTCCTGAGCCGTAGTCAGTTTTTGGTATTATGGCACACACGTTCTGTACACCCAGCTTACCGGATACAATGCCGCGAAAGTCGCCCCCAGGACCGTCCCATACCTATATCACAACCCCGATTAGCCAACTTGTCAAGCTCACCAGTAAAACAAAAAACATACGAAAATCCCCAGTACAAAAGCTTCTCCCTCCCAGACGCCTTCACAATACTCAGCATATCACCCGCTGTCTGCTCAGTGTTGATAAACTCCAGTGTCTTCCCCATCCTCTCACCCGCAAGTCCCCCCTTCACAACCGCACGCGCCCACACCCCTTCCACACTCCTCCCTCCCTTCCTCGCATCATCACTAATAACACTCAACCCATCCACACCAAATGCCACTCTCTCCCCCGCACCAGGGAAGAAATTAACCTTGGGGCCCGAGCGCGATATGCCTCGGGGATCGAATCCGACAATGTCAAATTCAGGACCAAGAATGGTGCTGAAAAGGTTTGCAGTGGCCATGATGAAATCAACACCGCTCCCTCCTGGTCCACCGGGGTTGAAGAGCACAGGCCCGCGGTAGAGTGGGGAGGAAGGAGGGAGAGAGGAGGGTTTGCGAACTAGGGCGATGGCAGCTGTTGGACCATCTGGGTCTGGGTCGGAATGGTTGAGGGGCACCTGTGGCAATGGATGGATGTCAGTGGGGGTCTGTGGGGAGTGATTTGAATGATTGACGGACGAGAAGTCGAGCGCATTCGCGGTGGAGTTTCTTGTGGCATGGGTGCCAGACAAGTTTGTGCGTGGGCTCAATCTGTTGATGCTCTCAGTGCTGTGAAGTTGAAGTTTGGGAAGGGAGCGACATACATCGAGCCATGAAAAGTCCTTCGAAGCTGCATGCAGAGTCCCATCCCTATCAGTAACCAGCAACACTAGTGACAGGGCGAAAATGGCTAATATGAGCGTGAACAGCGCGCGCAAGCGCACCCAAGGCCAGTCGCCGGTCATCTCGACGCCGAGTGTGCAAGGGAAGGGTTGCTTTCCGCAGCACCGAGTATCATGAGAATATATGTATTCACCATGAGAATTTCTTGCTCCATTCCACCATATTTTGTGTAGTTTCCATCAAATTACCAGAATAACAAATATGATTAAACCACCACCACGATGATCTATCAAATCTAAGTCTAGGCAGCAGCAGCGAAGGCCCTCCCCTTCTCAATATTCTTCTTAAGCTCAGGCAAGCAAGCCCCGAGGAAGTTTCTCTTCCTCTGCAGAAATTGGACCAATCGGGTGAATCTTCTCCACACCATTGGGCTAAACCCCAAGTCAGTCTGCGAATGCGAACAAGAAACGAGTGCACGTACACCGAGCTCGACGTTCGAAGAGAAGAAATCAACGCCCTGATCAACAAAGAGCGGACTCTTCACAAAGGTAGGGGTAATAACACCCTTCTCGCCATTCAATCCACGGAGGAGAGAGTTGGTGAACTTGGCACCAGCATAGGCCATCGAGAGGGTAGCGCTTCCAGCACCGTCCTTAGCCTTGACAACCTCATCACCACCGAACTGGATCCTGTGCACAAGCTTAGCATAGCTCTCGCCAGTGATGGCCTTGCCGTAGGGGGACTGGGAGAGGAGAGGCACGATGGTCGCTCCACTGTGGCCACCAACAACGGTCACGGGGGTTTTTGAGGGGTCTGCCTCGACGAGACCGGCGAGGAAGCGTGCGGCGCGGACGACATCCAAGGTAGTGATACCGAAGACACGTTGAGGATTGAAGACACCGGCTTTTTCGAGGGTCGACGCAACGATAGGGACAGTAGAGTTGACGGGGTTAGAAATGACGAGGATGTGGGCCTCTGGGGACACTCGGGCGACAGCAGCGGCGAGGTCGCGGACAATGGAAGCATTAGTCTGGTGGACAGTCAGAGTCGGTTAGTAGCGGATCGGCGGGAACTCACGTTGAAGAGGTCGTCACGGGTCATCTAAAATAATAGTCAGTAAATTATGGAACGTTCGGAAGATCGTCTTAAGGCTTACGCCGGGCTATGAAGGAATGTCAGAATGCTGAGTATGCAGAATGAACAGAACAGACGCGCACCTTTCTGGGAACACCCTGCAGGGATGACGACGACATTGGCACCGTCGAGGGCTTGGTCAAGCTGGTCAGCAGGGTAGCCATTGACCTAGCACACGACACGGATACGCATTAGGGTGCCACGTCGCACGATACGGGAAAATAAAATGGACGTACCTCGCTGCCGGTGTCGACATGGCTCACATCAGCTGCAACACCGGGAGCACCGCGGATATCGTATAGACTCAAGGATGTGACAAGAGTGTCGTTCTTGAGCAGCAGGGAGAGAGGTTGGCCAATTCCTCCTCCGGCACCAAGGACGGCGACCTTCGTCTGGCGGGCAGCAGACGAAGAAAAGAGACGAGATGAGGGCGTGGCCAGAGCACGGACTGCTGCACGAGCGAGCATGGCGAGTATTTTGTGAGGAGTTGTGGTGGTCGGTGGAGAAGATTTTTGCGTGAGAAGGAAAATATGTTTTTATGCTCTGCCGGGCAACTTCGGAGCGTTTACTCGTCTCTTATGGCCGCAGACTTTTGGGTCAGCTCACACTAGTTCAGTAGTAAGGCTTACCTCCGCTACGCACCGCACACTCATCCGCTCTGCATCAGCAAACGATGGACGGTCGACCGCACGACAGTGCGCAAGGCCCGGGCAGAGGATCTCCAGTATGTTGATGATCCAGAGTACGTCGATTATTTCGCAATCTACTTTGCAAATAGTACGTTCTCCACCTCACAACCTGCACTATACTCATCACTTCCAGTCATCACGAAGCTGGGCAAGAAGCTGGGCCTCCGCCAGCGCGTTATTGCAACTGCTACCGTCTTCTTCCGCCGCTTTTACCTCAAAAACTCGTACTGCGAAACAGACCCATTCATAGTCATCGCGGCGTGCTGTTATGTCGCAGCTAAGGCTGAAGAATCACCAGTCCACATCAAGACCGTCATCTCTGAAGCACGGACCCTCTTTGGTCGTCAGCACCCATCTCTTAGTCCCTATGCTAAAACTTGGCTTCTGATACTCGAACAGAAGACATGTACAATGTCAAAAACTTCCCCACCGACAATTCAAAACTCGCAGAAATGGAATTTTACCTCGTCGATGACCTCGAGTGCGATTTGACCGTATTCCATCCGTATCGTACCCTTCTCACACTCTGTAAAAAAGAAGCAGGCGAGGGGGCTACGCCTGCAGAATCGGCAATTGAGGAAGCGGAGGCTGGTGAAGTGGGTGCCGGTGCTGGTGCTGGCGGCGGTTCAGATGACGGCCCACGGTATTGGGGTTCTGGCGAGGGCCGTCTGGAGCTTTCAGCTGGGGCTTTGCAGACTGCCTGGTATGCTTTCCTTTACAGCTCCTCTTGATCGCATATATTGACTAGGCAATCTGCTGTAGGTTTATCATTAATGATACATACCGCTCCGATATCTGCCTTGCTCTACCCACCTCACTTGATCGCCATCGCAGCAATTTACCTCACTTTCATCTTGCACACACCCACGCGCATGTCAATCACACCCCTCCTCTCGTCCAGCGCAAGCTCGAGTACCACCACCTCCACTCCATCCACACCATCACATCGACACCTCTCAGTCGAAGATCCAACAACGCCAACACCAACGTCCAAACCTCGGCGTTCCTCGCGCAACAATTCCCATCCATACACATCCCTCTCGACCCCCGATGTCAAAAAACCTATAACACAAGATCCAATAACATTCCTCTCAGAGTTGAACGTCTCCCTTCCACTCATCGCTACCATCTCACAAGAAATCATATCACTGTATACTCTATGGGATCGATACAAAGAAGACGCACATCCCGAAGCCAAGGCCCCCAACTCTACCCCCAGCACCGGGGTCACCCCCTCTCCATACACAAGCCCTTTCAAGCCTTCGACTTCGAGCACGGGCACGAGTGCAACGGCGCTCACACCCGGTGCTACGGATGTTAAAGAGGAAGATGCAGGCGATAGCGGGGTATACGTTACACCTGCGTTTTTGTCGGCGTTGTTAATGAAGATGCGGGAGGCCAAGCTGATGGATGCGAGTGTTGCTGGTGTAAGCGTGGGTGTGGGTGCACAAGGGAGCCGGGTTGCGGTGAATAAGATGTTGGAGAGGACGCAGGCTGCTGGATAACCGCATGCTGTACCTACCTGACCTTTCCCTCGAAGTGTAACATGACTGAGGATTTGTCATCAGCCGCCCAAAATCGTCTCTTCGTCTGCCCTGTATTGCATGAGGCTTGTCTTATCCAAGAGTCTCCAGGTTGACCAGCTAGGTGTTAGAGCTCTTGCACCGGGACAATTCCACGGACGAACGAACCTACGAACGAATCTTTCTATGCACTACTTTCACCCAACCCTTACCCAGCCGATCATGTGCCCGTAATGACAGTCCACTGCACCCGATTTCTACATGCTCTGAGCTGCCATTGACTCAGGCAGGTGGTGCGGAATATCTTTAGATTTCACAATCTCTATCTCCAAGCTTCGTCGCTTGGGGTTGATCAGGGGAAAGGTGACCGGCACAGACGGTATGGTGTCAGGGTTTCCATTTAGCTGATGTTCCTTCGTTCACCCCAGTGTTTGGTATTTTGTCGTAATCAATATGACGGTAACAAAACATGACAAAAACAGGATGACAAGATCCAAATGAAGAGAAAGAGTTGAACCCCACCTCACCTTTGTCGTCAAATGTCAGAGTCCCAGCCGAGCATTCATTCCACATTTGCTACATTGAGTGCTTTGTTCTCGAACCCCAAGGCTGTGATGTGTTGCGAGACTAGTGATTCCGGTGAGCTTCCAATTAGCCTTGCGGGGATCTAAAATCGACCGTATTCCCTATGAATCATGTCAACTACGCATACGTTACTAATTCCTAGGCAACAGTACTCGCACAGAAGTAATATGTAAGTTGCATTCACCCAGTAAAACGACGAGGTGTATTATCTATGGAAGATAATCAGTAATTTATGGTGCCCAACTTCAAATCCAGACAAGAGCACATCCATAATCAAGACCACCGGGCCAAAGCTGCCTCCTGTTCCTGATATTGCGGTTACAACTGGACTCAGGAGTCAGGATTAGCAAAAATGGACAGAGCCAGTGAAAAGATTCCACCGGGCCACTGACTAAAAATTCTGGAGAATGTGATGGGGTGACCACCATCTGCCGCCCTCACTCGAACTAAGAAACAGACTGTCGACGTTTCTTGAATTTTTTACGCCCGATGATCTCGAGTGTAATTTGTCCACTCGTACTGCACCTTTTTCATACTACAAAAAAAGAAGCAAGGAAGGGGACTATGCCCGCCGAATCGGAAATCGAGGAGGCAGAGGCTGGTGAGCTCTGGTGAGGTGGGCGGTGGTGGTGGTGGTGTTGCCATCGGTGCGGATGAAGGTCTCTCGGAACTTTCAGCCAGGGCTCCGCAGACCGCCCGGCGCGCTCTCTCTTGCAGCAATATTTTAATCAAATATAATGACCCGGCCTGGTATCGTGTAGGTCAAATATTAACCATGCATGCCGCTCCGATATCTACCTGCTCTACCCACCACACTTAATCGCCATCGCAGCTGTCTACCTCACCTTCATCTTGCATACACTCATACGCATGCCTGCCCCTCTCCTTCTCTTCTAGCCCCAGCTCTGACACCACATCTTCCCCCCCCCCCCCCTCACAACATCACACCGATGCCTCTCAGTGGAAGATCCAACAACATCAACAGCAACCCACAAGCCTCGGTGTTCCTCACGTAACACGCCCCACTCACACGCCTCCCTCTCGACACCTGATGCCACAAAATTCACACCACCAAGAGCACTCCCCTCGGAGTTGAACGTCCATCTCTCACTCATCCCTACCACCTTCCAGGAATCACGTTGTTGTATACTCTATGGGATCGATACAAAGATACACGACCCGAAGCTAAAGTTCTCAATTCTGCCTCTGGCGCTGCCGGAGTGATCGCCTCTCCGTGCATCAGCCCCCTCAAGTAATGGGGATAGTGGAGTATATGTCACGCCTGCATTTCTGTCGGCGCTCTTGATGAAGAAGCAAGAACCCGGGTTGATGGATGGGAGTGTTGCTGATGTGAGTGTGGGGGGCGGGTTGCAGTAAATAGGACATTGGAGAGGATGCAAGCCGCCGGATGGTCTTTTTCAACTGGGGGCGGGCGTAACAAGATTGAGGATTCCGAGTCATCAGCCGCCTAAGTTCTCCCGAATTTGAAATGGAGCCGTTGTTTTTCAGGGAACGCCAGGTACAGCCTTCTGCCAGACCACTTGGATACCTGATACTTAGCCACTCGCCCCCTTTAATTATATGGGTGCTCATCAGATGGTCGGAGTTGCAAACCTGCTGGGTGAAAACCTTGTAATTGATGTGATAGGCTGACAACTCACCCTACGACCCAATGTCCGTCCCTCTGTTACTGCGGAAACTCGTACATCGAGTGCTGGTAATAAACATTGTAATCAACTTCGGACTAGCAGTTATCCCAGCTTTTGGAATCCTCGCGCACATTCGTGATAGGGCCGCCCCAACCGCTGCAATATGGATAATATTCTTCCTGTCAATGATCCCACCCCCTTCCATCCTTGTACATCCATGCAAATAGGTGCGCCCTGGCCATCAAATACCAAAGTGCTCGAATGAAATTGATTAATAGGCCGGGCCTGGCAAAGGTGTACTGGCTGGCAATTTACGAGTTATTGCTGTTGACAACAGAAACCATTGTTGGTGGGTGGAGTTCGCTTTCATGAGGCACTACTCAGTCCTGACCTATCCGACCGGAAAACATATCCTAGTCATTGCACACATCTTTCTCGTTTTCTTTTTCTTCAAGGGTCTCATCTCGACTTCCAGCGATTTTAACACTAGCTACTTCTGGTCTTGCACTTTATCAGCCCTATGCCTCGTTTGTGAATTCGTCTTTACGCTTTGGGATGTGGTCAGTCAAAAGGGGAAAAGCCTTTTTCGGACGTACGACATGCTGGCTGCCCATCCCAATTATCGTCCAGAGAAATGGAGCCAGTTCACGTATGGAAGGTATATCTTCGGTGAACGATTCAGGTAATTCACCCAACCCAACTGCTGCATTTGGTGGGCTCATCAGACTTCAGTACAGACACTAAGGGCACAAAGAATACCCGAGGTAGCCTAGCTATCCTCTTCATCGTTGTTATGGTGGTATCTACGTCCTATGGTCTGATATTTCAGCCAATACAGCAGGTGGGCCGCATTTTCAGCAAAACCCTACATGTCTCCTCAGGTTCGGGTGACTTGCAATTTGAAAATGCCATGTTGAAAATAGTTGTGGTAGGTTAAACTATTCAATTCAGGGTTGGTTAGGACTTGAGATCCGTTTTCAGGCTTTCATCGAGCCCTCTGGGCCCGTGGAAGACGAGAAAAAAGTACAAGAAAGATTATCCTCCTCTCTAAATGTGACACTATCTGGGGGATCTGGTCGGTATTGCTCACTCATGCGCTGGCCTATTAGTAACTGAACTTGGCTCCCTCTTATTAATTTAGATAACGGTTGCCAGGCACCCCAAGGTAGCGAATGACTTCAGCCAAGCGCTAGAATACCAAGGGCGGAAAATGATCTTGATCGCTGTCTCTTGTTTTCCATTTGAGGGGATTGACCATAGTGGCACTGTTTCGGGGCCTGAAGTGTCTGAGAAGATGCCTGAGATTCTCATCTCCATCACTTATCAAGACCAAGAAGCCAACGACGACGAGGGCCGAAGGGTGTTTGTATTTTTGGGCCTCAGTGAGCGGACGGAGGATGTGATTATGAACGCGATCCCAACGGTCCTCTTACCCGGTTACCGTCTCTCTGGTGTTGCTGCCCTGTATCTCAAGCAAGCTATCTCAATCCCCGGAGCTGCGGTTCTCGGAGTATTACAGGTTGGCTCCGTCCTTTTATCACCCCCCTCACCACTTTGATTCAAAATTTCTGCATAGTTTCGCCGCAGTTTCCTCATGGCGAGTATACACTCCCTCATTTCAGATCCGTCCCTCCCTATTCCCAGTAGCAACAACACTGCAGCACTACGGATACTTCCATCATATACACCTTTGAAATGGAGAGTGGAACGTGAGTATGTTGAGGACTCAGTATTGGATGGGTTGAGTAGAGCCGGTGGTATTTGGACTTTTCTCAACGGCGTATTTGCAATGATATTTGGAAGTACTTTATTACTCGTCCTATTTGGTATGTTGAATTTGCACCAATTATCCATGCCTCTCATTCTTTTTCGGAACACCAGGCATCAAACCATTATCAGTCTATGGATGGGTTCACTTCTTTCGGGAAAAGAAGGGTTCACTCTCCGATCTGGGCCCTGATCTTTCGCCTGAAGAGCAAGCTCGAATTCTGTCGCTTCTTCGACACCATCTGATGGATGTCGACAATGTGGGCGTCAATGCGGAATCTGAAACCCTCCCAGTGCAGTCAGGGACAAGAAGGTCAGAGAGGATTGACAATGTCGAGATGAGGAACCTATTGTAGAGGCTTGGGGGCTCGGTTTCCCGGTAATATCTCAGATACCCCCCATTAATCGTGATTGTTTTTGTTTTAATCCTGTCACACCATGACGGACCCACACGTACGATTGTACCAATACAAACATATGTTAAAAATTTATCTAACAATAGCCTAACGGTTTGGTGCTGTACTATTCCAGCTTCGTCTTTGAGTGCGGGAGGCGAAGTTGATGGGTACGAGTGGTTGGTGTAGGAGTGCAGGTAACCATGTACAAGCAACAGGAGAGACAGGTAACGGTGAATATGGCGTTAGAGAGGACGTAGGCTGTCGCGTGACTTGACATTCTTTGAGCGCTGGCAGGCTAAGTAGTAAACATGAGAATTGTAATGGTGCGTGCATTCCCCGCAGTTCAATTCTGTGGGGTCTGAGTTGCCATTGGACCTAGGCAAAGGCTCGAGCTTCCTAGCTTCCCGATAATCGCTTGCAGTTCCTGAGGGGTTGGGAGCAACGTGGGCAGCACAGTGCTTCCCAGCCCACTGGCAGAGCATAGTACGCGTGCCCCCTCGTAGTCGAGCGTTTGTTCCGACTGTCATGCTCCAGCCTTCATCACGTCACTGCGTTGGCTGCGGAACGTCATTGGCTATGTGATTTTTGAGGACGACCAGCTCACTGTTACAGTGGTCCTTCGCCACGGACTAGTAGTCGGCTAGCCAAACCCTTTGCCCAACCACGAGCAGTCGCCCACTTTGATTGCTAGAGGCTTATCTGTGGATCTCCAGCTACCGAATCAGAAATAACTGCCACATGCGTGTTCCGCCACGAGTCCCATTGATCGTGGAGGAGGGCGAGCAGCCCGTGTTCAAGTTGGTCCTCTTCCTAACGGATTCCTTCTCGTTGGCCAATAGACGAAACCGAGTGTGCGCTTCGAGTTCTGGATTATATTCCTTCCGCTATCAGCGCGGAGATCACCGCGTACTTGAGGTGCTGGAAGTGGAGCTTACCGCAGATAAAGTCTGTCGCTGACTCGCTTGTGGTTCTGGTGACTATATACAGGCCGAGAGGAAGTTTGTCTGCAAGATTCCACGACAGAAGCTGGGAGGAAGCCCCGTGGCGGTCCTGTCCTTTGGCGACTGATGGCTATATCAAAGTGTGCATGGCGGCTGTGGTCTCTGTGGATGGCACGGATCCTTCTTGCTGTATAGTCTGCGGAACGGCATAGGGCGCCTGTTCTTCCAAAGAAAACATCGAAAGCATGCAAAACTTGAAACATGTTTGAGAGTTAAAAGTGATCGACCGATCTACAATGAGGCATGCCGTAACAAGGAATAAACGCCATCCGTCAGGGGGACTGGAGGAATTCCCCTGGACACTCTTCATATGTGGTGAGTATGACATGCTACACCTCGTTTAGCCCCATACAACAGACAAACAACCACTTGGTATATAAGGACCCTGATTCGTTGAGATCTAGTAATTTTGGCTTAAGTCCTAGACACGATGGGACGCTCTAGAGCTGGTTTGAGCATTGGTGAGTTTGATATTCGTGTGGAGTTGTGCTTGTGTTGGGCCTTGAGCTTGATTGACCGTCATTAGTGACTGGTGATGGCGCGAATGACGAGGGGGTTTCCGAAATCGGGTCAACCTCCCCAATTATTCAAGAAAAATTGAAGTAAACTCCACATACATTTCTCTTTCCCTGTAAACATTAATCCTAAACCTGTAGCACTACGGAGGACCTGAGGAAAGGGATCATTCGGAGCACCAGGGGGAAAGTTGAGTTCACGATCCTACTCGTAGGTAGGTTGCAGCTCTCATGATACCACAACGGACGTAACCTTGGAGGGGGTCATAAAGGTGAAACTGGAACTGGGAAAACTGCCATGCTGGGGCTACTTGCGAACGTCTGTGGTGGAAAAGGACCGAAGGACTACCAGAGTTTCCACGATCAATCCAACGAGGCCGGTGGGGACACCAACACCTAGCCAAACAAGATCGGCCAAGCTATACAAATTCACCAATAGCGAGGGCGTGACCATTCGCATCCTCGACACCCCGGGACTTGTGGATACTCGCGGGTTACATCAGGACAAAGGAACACTTGGCCAGCATCGCCGAGACCATTAGGACTCAAGTTACGACCGTTGATGCGGTCATCATCCTTGCGAATGGCACTCTTGCGCGTCTTGGGGTCGCTACAGATTACGCGTTGACCACGCTCTCCGCCATGTTCCCAAAATCGCTCGCTCGGAACATTGGCTTTCTTTTCACCAACGTCTTCAACCGTTTCGGAGTGAACTTTAACGCGACATCACTTCCAGCTGAACTGCGTGGCAATCAGCGATTCCACATCAACAATCCTGTCGCTCTCCAGGAAAAATACGTTCACGAAATGCAGAGTTCAGAGCCGCCCATGGATTTAGACGCACAGCAGGAATCGGAAGAATTCATAAATGAAGCTCACTCAAAGGCCTTGGATGTCCTTGCCCGCATTTTCAACTGGATTGACACTCTTGAGCCCCAGCCCACCACGGCTATCGTAGAGCTCTATCATCAAGTGCAGGATATCGACAAACAGATCACCGCTGCGCTTGCGGCGATGGATGAAACGGCAACTAAGAAGCAGGAATTGGGTGAGATCAAAGGGAGGGTAGAAGGGGCGGAGAAGGTTAGCTGTTCTTTATTCTTTTGGAGGTGAACTCACCCATCCGACGATGGTCAGGCAATGGAACTGTACAAGGACTACAAACGGACAATCACGCGGAAGGTCCACGCAACCAAATCCACACCCGGCAAGCACAATACCTTGTGCGGTGCCCCAAAATGCTTCAGCAACTGTCACGAATCGTGCTCCCTTTCTTTCTCCGCCCGCTACGAGAAAATATGGCGCTGCCGCGCATTTCGTCGCGGGTGGCTCCCAGTTACCACGTGCAAAATATGTAGCCATCCGCGTGAGTTTCACCGCCATTTCGACTGTGTCTGGGTAGAGGTGGATGAAGCACTGGACACCATCGACGCCGAGGCTAAAAATAAATACGAGAGCGCGCAGACGGATAAAGAGAGACAAGAAGGACTAACGAACCTGCTTATCGGTGATATCGCTCGATTGGACAGGGAGTTACGCAGAATCACCGAAAGGATATCGGAACTCGTCCGGATGTATGCCAACCTGTCCTTGACCGGGAGCTTCAGAGGTCAAGTCCAAAAGACGATTCTGTTGCTTGAAGCGAACTTCGAGCAGATGCGTAGCAACTCGACTCTGGACCCCACAGTCATACAATCTGTCGAGAAAGATTTAGGCGACATGAAACGACGGTTTAAACTGCTTGAGGAAGTGGATAAGAAGGATTCTGATGCCCAGTGCGGGTCCCCACTGGCATGGATGCGCAGATTTTTCTAAGACCGGACAGGTCACAGGACCGGAGCCATTTGTACATACCTATTCTTCATGCATCGCATCGCACATGCCTTGTCCGTGTGGAAATCACATACTTTCCTCTTCTGCTCGTTGCTCGAATATTATCTCGCAAAGCCAGGAAATCAATGAATCATGGCCAAGGAAATATGCTGCTCCAACATAAAGGACGGCTAGTCAGTCCGCTATCACAGCAGTCTTTTGCCATGGTCCGCTCAACTACAGGCAGTCACCCACTTCGATTGCCAAGATGCTTATCTGGGGATCTCTAGCTGCCAAATGAGAAACAACTGCCATACACGTGTCCCACCGTGAGTGATACATTGATCGTGGAAGAGCGCGGTAGCCCATGTTCAAGTTGGTCCTCTTCCTCGAGGATTCCTTCTCGCTTGCTTGTAAACAGTGCCTCCTTCAATCCTGGATTATCTTCATCAGTTGCCATTGTGTCCCGTTACGGGCCCCCAGTCGCTTGGGGGCCCAGCGACTGTACACAGGCCAAGAGGATGTTTATATGCAAGATCCTACGATGGAAGCTGATAGAAAGCCCTGTGGCAATCGTGTCCCACGGCGAATGCCTACTGAATAGGTGAGCCGGGAGAGGGTAGAGACTAATGGCTATATAAAGGCACAAATAGCGGCCGTGGTCTTGGTGCATCGCGCCAATCCTTGTTGCATAATCTCTGAAACCGGCACAAGGAGTATGTTCTTCCAAGAGGTGAGATGTGGAACTGAAACTTGAAGCTTGCTCGACGACAAGTTAATTCTTCGCACACAGTACCTAGCAGGTGAAAGTAGGGTAGGAGTATTTTATATGGGTAAGAAGATGTGAAGATAAATTGCAAACAATCAGTAGGCGATTGTTCGGGTTGCACATGTCCGGGCGGTTGGGAGGCCTGAGCTTCTGATTATCACGTGACAGACGGGAACATGCTCGCCTGAGTGCTGAGATCTGAGAGTGAGGGGTGGCTGCCGCCTTGCCGAGGCGCGAGAGGTAGCCTGAGGGAAGAAACCACCGGGCCTGGGCTATTGGTAGGGCCAACTGAGCAGTCCGAAACGGATGCCGAGTGGCTGTAGCACATCATGGGGTGGGAGCGAAAAATTGCGAGGATTGGGCGCAAGGAGAATATCCGAGCGAGAAAGACACGGGATTGTGTTTGTCAGTGTATAGATTAGATGGACTAGGACATCTGGTGTTTCGACAACGTTGTTTCCTCATCTTGGGTTCATTAACATTCTTTAGTGATCGACCGATCTACAATGAGGCCTGCTGCAACAAGGAGTGAACGCCATCCGTCAGGAAGGCTATGGGGAATCCCCCTGGACTCTGTTTATATGTGATGAGTGCTGAAAGCTGCCCGATATGACGTTCTACACCTCGTTTATCCTCACACGACAGACAAACAACCACTTTGTATATAAGGCCCTTGGTTTTCCGAGATATAGTTATTTTGGCTTGGGTCCTGGGCGCGATGGGGATTCCCAATGTCGATAGTTTGAGCATTGGTGAGTTTGATATTCGTGTGGAGTTGTGCTTACGTTGGGCCTTGAGCTTGACCGATCATTATTAGCGACTGGTGTTGGCGGGGGCGGCGGGGAGGATTCCGAGACCGGGTCGATCACCTTCTCCGTTTCTCGAGAAAAATTGAAGTAAATTCCATATGTATTGCTTTCCCCCCACAACTATTAATCCTAACCTTGTAGCACTGCGGAGGACATGAGGAAAGGGATCATCCGGAGCATCAGGGGGAAGGTTGAGTTCACGATCCTACTTGTAGGTAGGTGACGGCTCTCATGATATTGCAACGGATGTCAACTTAGGAGGTCATAAAGGTGAAACTGGGACCGGGAAAACTGCCATGCTGAAGCTGCTTGCGAACGTCTGTGCTGGAAATGGACCGAACGATTACCAGAGTTTCCACGACCAATCCAACGAGGCTGGTGGGAACACCAACAGTAGCCAAACGAAGTCAGCCAAGGTATACGAGTTTGCCAGTCGCGAAGACGTGGTCATTCGCATCCTCGACACCCCAGGACTTGTGGATACTCGCGGGTTACATCAAGACAAGGCACACTTGGCTAGCATTGCCGAGACCATCAAGGCTCAAGTTGCGACCGTTGATGCGGTCATCATCCTTGCGAATGGCACTCTTGCGCGTCTTGGGGTCGCTACAGACTACGCACTGACCACGCTCTCTGCCATGTTCCCCAAATCGCTCGCTAGTAATATTGGCTTTCTTTTCACCAACGTGACCAATTCATTGGACGTAAACTTTGATAACACATCGCTTCCAAAAGAACTGTGCAACAATCAACAATTCTACATCAACAACCCGGTCGCTCTCCAAGAAAAAAATCGGAAGAAGCAGGGTTCGGGGCCACCCGTGCATTTGTCCGCACGGCAGGGCCCAGGGGCATATGTTGATGAGGCTCACTCGGCGGCCCTGGATGTGCTTGCATGCATGTTCAATTGGATTGATGCCCTTGAGCCTCAGCCTACCACGGCTATCGTAGAGCTCTATCACCAAACACAGGACATCGATAAACAGATCACTGCTGCGCTTGCGGCGATGGATGAAGCGGCAACTAAGAAGCAAGAGCTCAATGGGATCAAAAAGGAGTTAGAAGGGACAGAGAAGGTAAGCAGTTCTTTATTCTTTTGGGAGGTGGATTCACCTGTGTGACGATGGTCAGACAATGGAACAGTACAAGGACTACGAGCGTATAATCACGCGGAAGGTCCACGGAACTAAACCCACGCCCGACAGGCACAATACCTTGTGCGGTGCCCAAAAGTGCTTCAGTAACTGTCACGAATCGTGCTCCCTTCCTTTCTCCGTCCGCTACGAGAAACTATGGCGCTGCCGTGCGTTTATTCGCAGGTGGCCCCCGGCTACCACGTGCAGCACATGTGGCCATCCACGTGACCTGCATCGCCATTTTGACTGTGTTTGGATAGAGGTGGATGACCAACAGATTACCATCGACTTCGAGGCTAGAAAGAAATACGAGAGCGCGCAGACGGATAAAGAGAGACAGGAAGAACTAAGGAACCTGCTTATGGGTGATATCAATCGATTGGACAGGGAGTTACGCAAAATCACCGAAAGGATTTCGGAACTCGTCCGAATGTATGCCAAGCTGTCTTTGACCGGAAGCTTCAGAGGCCAAGTCCAAAAGATGATTCTTTTGCTTGAAGCTAACCTTGAGCAGATGCGCAGAAACCCAAACCTGGACAGGGTGATTATTCAATCTGTTGGGAAGGATTTAGGGGAGATGAAACGACGATTTGAACTGCTTGAGGAAGTAGATAAGAAGGATCCTGGTACCCCCCGTAAGCCCCGATGGTGGAAACTCAAAATCTCGCTTTAGCAGGGGAAGGCACCGTATCCTATTCACGTCATCGCCGTTCCATAGTGGTATAAGAAGGGAGCCATTATTCCATTTAGGCATTGTGTAGCATATACTTTATGTACTGGATTAAAAGGCTTTCAGATCTGGGAATATACCCCCAGCAGCCATGTAGTGGGAATGCATCATGGGTCCGAGGTAAGACAATAACAGCCTAGATGATGATAGAAGGACAAGGAACGTGTTCAGAGATAAGGAAGAGCGCTTCCAAAAGAGCTTGAACAGGATCCCTGGACCGCCTAACCCCGCTATCGATGACTGTGCGTAAAGGTATGATGGGCAACGTGGTGAACACACACGTTCCCTGAGCGCTGGACGGGACAGTCTTATTTATACCTTAGGCTTTCTCCAACGACATCACGACTCACGCAAGCTCCCCTGCGATGTATGTATCTATGCCTAGGTGTCTACCTGCTGTATGAATAATTGTTCCTTTGCAGGTCCCGAAACACTGCCAATATTGGCTCACTCCCAAACGAATTACTCTGGGAGATTTTCTTTCATCATTCCCGTTCGTCGAGGGATGCTCAGACGCTCAGTTCTGTCAACAGGCGCTGGCGAAACGTTGCCATTGCATGTGCCCCCTTATGGTGCCAAGTCGCAGTGAATATTACCAAGGAACACCCTCCACTTCCTCTCCTCAACATCTGGATCAAAAGAACGGCGGGTTCACCCCTCGATATCGAAATTTTTGAGGAGTATCGCTTTGACTTCACGCCAATATCAACACTCTACGGTTCTCAAGAGGAGGACTACTTTGGATATGTGGCAAACATACTCGTCCGTTTCGCATATAAATGGAGATCATTGTCCTTCAATATCTCCAACTGGGACAGTTTGCACTCTGTAATTTTCCTGATGGTGGCGGAACTATGGGAAGCCACTCAGCTAGAGCGTATCGGCGTAAATGTTCGTGGCAAGGAAACACAACTTATGAAGGCCTTCGCGGCGTTACCAAGCGTCAAATATCTGACGTGGAAGTCGCACGGCCCTTCTCGGAGGGTAATTCCTCTGTTTCCTTGGGGCCAGTTGGTTCATTTGAGCCTGGAATGGCTAGTCGCTTGGGCATGCGTTTTCGATGCCGGTTCGAAATGCACTGCTGCAGTATCCATGGTCTTGGCTATGCGGGACCCGAGTCGACAGAAAGAGGTTCCCGGTTACGACTCCGATGATGACTTCGATGTGTTCGACATGGTGCGCCCCATGAAGAAGTTATCTCTTTCCCATCTGCGAACCCTAGTGCTTACGCTCGCGGACTCCACATTCCTTGATCTGCTCCAATTGGTCAATTGTCCAAATCTCACTGTCCTCTCAATACAAGTTGAGGACATGTCTTTGGAACACTCCGACGATCATCTCGATTACCTGTTCCCATTTCTCACAGACTCAACTCATGCCATCCAGGTGCTCCGAATCAAAGACTTATGTTTTTCG
This sequence comes from Lepiota brunneoincarnata, assembly GCA_023014365.1. Lineage (NCBI taxonomy): Eukaryota > Fungi > Basidiomycota > Agaricomycetes > Agaricales > Agaricaceae > Lepiota > Lepiota brunneoincarnata. Next base: position 3,398,539 of record JAEBUN010000002.1, on the reverse strand, counting down.
GCCAACGACCTAATTACATTCTTCCTGGCATGCCGAGCCGCTTCTATCCCAGCTGTCGAACTGCTTGTTTGTGAGGAGATGTGGGAAGAAGATGTAGATCTAGTTGGGATAAAAGATGCTCTCGTCGAGGACGGTGCTCCAGCAGAGCTTCTCCGGTTCATTGGAGGACAAGAAGAATGTGTTGTCAGCTCGGGATGGGTGGATACGGTTCGAATCAACGAGTTCCTGGAGGAAGTGACACATATTCCCAACTTTGACTGGTGCGGGGTTCGCCCGAAGTTTGAATTAGCATCCAATTGTCCTACCTTGGCGCCATGAATGGATGTTAGCGGTTGACGTCTGTGCTTTCACTTAGTACTATCCTAATACATTCCGATCAAAAGTAGTCGTTTGTTGGCTAGTAATTCCTGTGTGCGCCTGGGTTATTGCGGTAGTCGAGTTGAGGGACAGAAGGTGACAACCAGTACTTTGTTACTGTAATAACAATATCTCTTAGTACTCGTCCTCAGAGGTATGTGAGAGTAAACCACTGAGGACGTCAAGTCATGAGTATTCGACTTATATACTTGACTAAAGACAACTAACGGTCACGGGATTAACTGGGACAGAACAGGACGATCATAGTCCGACAGTTACCAACGGTTGGCCACTTATCAAATATTCAGTCTACGGTGTATAACGATATTCTGGCGCCTCCTGGCGCACAACTCAGGTGCCGGGCCCGGAACCTGGTACGCACGTGTACTGGTCTGCGCGTGGCCGAACAAATACGGGTAACTTCCGTTCTGCTCACCTCACCAGTCAGATGACTAGTGGTAGTCTTGGATTTAGAGTGTTCAGAGCGAGGGACCCGTCGCAAACGTGCGGGGGTTCATTTCTGTTTGTACCTATTAGATAATCCTGGTAATGATAAAACTATAGAGGTGAGATAAAACAATAGAATGATAGTGGAGGTGGAAACAATAAATGAGGACTCGAGCCAGCGGAGCGCTCGATATTTCCAACAGGTAGCTCTGGGTGTAATGAATAGACGTGAGTTCTCGAGGGTCTCTACTATGGGAAAGCTCGTGCACACGGACTTCAGAGGGGGATTTCGCCAATGAGAATGTGTTAGTCGGCTTCTTACTGGTGTACGCAGGTGTGCGTCTGTCAAATTTCCAATAGCAATCCCTGTACTGCATGGCCCACCAGGGTCAATTGACCCTGATATCACTGCGCGGTTAAGGGTGCAGTGGGCAGTGTGGCGAGTTCCCTGAGCATCAGACCGCTATTGACGTGACGGCCCCCCGCCTTCGACTTTCTCTCCCAACGCCTCCATGACTCGTGCGAGCTCTCCTAGAGTGTAAGTGTCCACGTCTTTGTCCACTTGCTTCATTATTAATTGTTCCTGTGTAGGTTTCCAAAACTGCCAATATCGACTCGCTCCCGAACGAATTGATTCGGGAGATTTTCTCCCAGCATTCTCGTTCATCGAGGGAAGCTCAGATACTCTGTTCTGTCAGCAGCCGTTGGCGAGATATTGCCATCGCATGTGCTCCCTTATGGTCCCAAATCTCGCTGAATATCACCAAAGAGTACCCTCCACTTCCTCTTCTCGACATCTGGGCCAAAAGATCAGTCGATTCGCCCCTTGATATCAAAATCTCCAACACAAGGTATTGCTCTAGATCAGTACTCGACGAGTTCAAAGAATTTGAATATCTTGGACACGCGATGATCACCCTTGCACCCCTTGCACGTAGCTGGAGATCACTGACCCTCTGGGTTTTCAAGTGGGATTCTTTGTATGACCTGTTTTTCGCGTCGATATGTATATTAAAGGCAATGAGGACCAACTTGTGATGGCTTTCGCCGCATTGTCGAGTGTCAGAAGTCTGACATGGTCGACGTATGGCCCTTCTCGGAAGGCGGTTCTTCGATTTCCTTGGGACCAGTTGGTTCATTTGGAACTGGCCTGGCACCTTCCTTGGGAATGTGTCTTCGATACTGGCTCAAAATGCACCGCTGCGGTATCTATGGTCCTAACTAAGTGGGACACTCACCCCTTGGGTCCGGAAGTTCCTTTTTACGACCACGACAACTTCGACATCGGTGCAGGACCTATACCAGAAATATCTCTTTCCCACCTGCGAACCCTAGTTCTCAAGCTTCATACCCCCGAATCCCTTCATCTGCTTCGAAAGATCAATTGTCCGAATCTCAACGTCCTCTCAATAAACGTTATGGAGGTCGAGTCTTTCGAACACTTCGATTATCACCTCGACTACTTGTTCCCATTTCTCACCAACTCAACTCACGCACTCCAGGTGCTCCGAATCAAAGAATTATGGTTCTCCCCTGACGACCTAATACCATTCTTTCGAGCATGTCGAGCCGCTTCCATCCCAGCTGTTGAAATGCTTGTTGTTGAGGAGGATATGTGGATAGAAGATGTGGACCCGGTTGGGATCAAAGATGCTCTGGTCGAGGATGGTGCCGCACCAGAGCTTTTCCAGTTTGTTAGTGGGACAGAGGCTTTTTTTGTCAGTTCGGGGTGGGTGGATACGACTCGGATCAACGAGTTCCTTGAGGAGGTGAAGCGTATACCCAACTTTGACTGGTGCGGGGTTTCCCCGAACTTTGGATTGGTATCGAACTGTCCTATCTCGGCACCGCGCAACTAGATCGAGGGCAGTTGTTGGCTAGTGATTGGCGTGTATGCGCTTGGCTTGTTACAGTACTAGGTAGTTGAAATGACTCCGACGAGGAGTGAACAAGTGAATATACTGGGTGGTAATCCCAAGGCTTACAAGTAGTGAAAACACTCGCGTATTTCCGTGCGTTTTTTTTGCTGGGGTTGGTAGGTCCGGCGGTCGCATCTTATCGATTTATCTCCCGAACTGTAGTAAACATCCTACCGACTTTCCCGCCATGAACTGATTCAAGTAATGCGCCTCCGCATAACCCGCTCACAAGCTTAACCATTTGTCGCAGCGATTGACGTTCTCACATCATGGACATGTTACAATACATTGTCACCCCTAAACGATATTGTGCATCGTTTAGATCTGGGTACACAACAATATAGACAGCGAGGTAAAAAGACATTCCATCATCAGTCAGAAAACCCGACTAGCTTCCCATCCCAACTCTCATCCTACTCAGTGACCGTTGTTGGTTCATGTTGAGCTATTGGGCCTTTAAGCCCAGCTCTTCCTGCTACCCATACACCTTCGACGTGCCTCTTCTTCGCTGGGGATCGTTTATTATCGGATGGCCACGATTCGTTCAGAAATTCGAATAGCGCTGGTTCCATCTACTTCGTTAGGTTTTGCCTGAGGTGGATGAAGCGTCTCGGTGCACGCATCAGAATGTGTGTTTGTGTCGGGGACTATATGGAGCACAAGTGTGAGATATAGACTTGGAGCAGGCCGGAGAACGTGGCAGGCGTACACATTTCATTTTGAATTCCTTGACCCCCAGCATCAGCGGACGCGAGAGTACGTGATAGTAGACGCTCAGCGGTTTGTAGAAATCGCTCTTCGTCGGCGTGGGACTGGCAAGGCAGGGCTGAGGGCGCAGGGCGACTGTGATGATGATTGTCCGCTTCGGTATCCTCTTCGCTCTCCTGTTCCGCCTCCGCTACTTCTGCCCCTCCCTCTTCGTCAGAATCGTTGTGTTTGTTATCGTCTTCATCATTTCCGTTGGTCCCCAGTTGATCTGGCGTCTCGGAGCCACTTTCCTCGGAATCATCCTCATCTTCGCTCTCGTTTGGAAGTTCGTCTCCACTGTTTGCATCACCTTCACGTTCATCGCAGTCCCTTTGACCCCAGATACGCGCCGCAAAGCCATCCACTCCATAAATCATCTTTGTCTTCGCAGTTCCCATACTAGGTCCCAAAAGGATTGCCAGGTAGGCACGATTAGTGGTTCGAGGTTCTGTTGAGGCGGTCTTCGCAAAAGCGGTTGAAAGGCCAGTGAATGTCGTGGCGAGGTGAGATGAGATCATATCGTAAGAAGACAAGAGCTTAGACTTGAGCTTTGCTGCCTTTGCGTTGCTCTAATCGATGAGGGTTAGTTTTATATTTTTGGGATCTAAGGAGGTTTCGACGAGCATTTCATTAATGCGCATTCTCGCAAGTTGGGAAATAGGACTGGAATTATGTTAGAGCCACAAAGGTAACGGCTATGTCTGGGATGAGAAGTACAGACAGAAGGACTTGGTTCCTAAGGAAGAGAATATCCCCAAGTAGACTTGTCGCAAGCCTCGCAGCAGTCCTGTCTGTTAACACGTCGACGTCGAGGACGACAACCGGGAATTTCGAGGCATTTTGTGGTAGAAGTGAATTGGACCCCTGCGTTTGAGCTCCCTTCTGGCTCCTGATCTTCACGAAACCTGAGTCTGGGTGGCTTTGCGATGGCAGGGGCCCAGAGAAGGATAAGGGGGTCGTATTTATCAATGTTGGTCCAACAGGCGCCAAATAATGCCAGACTCAGCTTACCTCATCACTCTGGCTACTGAGGACCATCCGAACTCTCTTTCCACAGCGCCGAAGCCCCATTGCAAAACTCGCGCAAATGAAGGTCTGTCCATCATTTTACTATCCGTCTTCAAACACGCTGAACACCTCTACTGATTGAATCCTCAGATCGCAGTTGAAGGCTGCTGTCACGGCCACCTTGACGAGATTTACGGCCACATCCGATCTTTGGAGGCCCGACACAACTACAAAGTCGACCTTCTCCTCATCTGCGGCGATTTCCAGGCTGTTCGAAATTATTCTGACTTGCAATGTATGGCCGTGCCGAACAAGTACAAACAGCTGGGTGGGTTTTACAAGTAGGTGCGCTGCCGCGCTCGTCTGGTTTGGTATTTCGGTCTCATAGTACAGATATTATACGGGAGAGCAGGTAGCGCCGATTCTGACGATTGTGATTGGGGGGAATCATGAAGCATCAAATTATATGTGGGAGTTGTGAGTAGCCTTGTTGGTTGTATCGGAATTTGCATTGACTTTAATCTAGGTATCACGGCGGATGGCTTGCACCCAATATTTACTTCCTGGGTCATGCTGGGTGTATACAAGTGAACGGAGTCCGCATCGCAGGCGCGTCGGGGATTTATAAAAGACACGATTTTCTAGACGGTAAGCCTATTGGGTCTTTACGTCCTATGTATCCATACCTTTCCTGCAGGGAACTACGAACGTTTACCATACACTTATGGAACTATGCGAAGTATATACCACCTACGCGAGTTCAACGTCCGCCGCCTCTCCCTCGTGCGTGAATACTCCCTTAACATCTAGTACTCATACGGAATCCTTGTCGGACAGCTCTCTTCGCCCACTATCTTCCTCTCACACGACTGGCCACAGTCCGTCGAACAACACGGCGACCTTCGCAGTCTTCTCTCCCGTAAATCCTTCCTGCGACCAGACATCCAATCCGGGAAACTCGGCTCACCTCCACTCATGGGTCTTTGAGGACATTGAAACCACAGTGGTGGTTCGCGGCACATTTGCATACACGATACGAGGCTGCTGTTGTGCATGAGCACCGAGGACCCGAGGAGGAGCTGGAGCAGCTACTAGAGAAATATGTGGTGAATCCGGACGAAATTAAGATCGATGATGGCGATGAGTTTGATGGAGATATGAAGGAAGGGAAGAAAGGAGATACGCCAGCACCACATTTGGTGAAGCGAAATCCAGATGAGATCATGTTGGATGATGAAGAGGACAGTGTTGAAGCGCCCGCAGCCCCTGCCCCCGTGCCAACACCCCAAGTAACACGCTTCCTAGCCCTTGACAAATGTCTCCCCAACCGCCAATTTTTAGAGGTATGCAATATTCACCCTTGTTCAAATTATTTCTAATTTCACTCTATATCTTAGGTTGTCGATATCCCGATATCCTCCTCACCCTCACCCTCCCTAGCCCCTACCTCCACCTTTCAAACAGATCAAGCACTCCCGAGCACCCCACCAATCCCGAGACTCGACTTTGACCCGGAATGGCTCGCAGTGACACGCGCTTTTCACCCGTGGTTCTCGACAAATCGACACCAGCCGCCTTTCCCGGAGGAAAGTGAGGCGCGAGCTTTAGTCGCACAGGCACAGGAGTGGGTGGTTGCGAATTTACAGCGTAAGTGATTCGCTCTCTGTTTTTTTTTATCCTTTCTCACGTCGGACTCAGAAAATGACGCGACCTTGCCACTCCCTGTACACGAGATTCAAACGTTCACACGTACTTGCACCTGGCCCCTCTTCCACCTCTCCGCCGCCAAACCATGATAAAGTACCTCAGTCACCGGCGTATTCCAATTCACAGACTGAAGCTTTCTGTATTATGCTCGGGATCGAGAATAAGATCAATCCTGGTGCTCCACAAGGTGGTGAAAGCAACGAGAAGAGTTGAACACAGTCATGGCGTGGACAATATGTGCCCCTCCTCATCGTACGTCCTTTATACATAACACTATCTTGGTGGCTCCTGGATACCCTGGAGGCCGTTCTAGTCGTCCTGCCAATTACACACGACCTCTGTTGTATTCGTGTACCCTACGGCATCTGTGCACACCAATTAAGACTCGGGACATGACGAAAAAGCGGTAGGAATGGTCTTTACTCAAATGAACAAGATGAGGGTCATGAACGAAGGTATCCATGACATTTCACGGTAGCCCAACTTAGACTTGACTTGAGACGAATGAGAGCAATGTAAGCCGGGATCTAGTCTGCAGGCGAAGAGCGCACCTGTCCCCATTCTGGAACGAGCCCGGGTAAAGTTGGTATGCAAATCATCCAGAGTCACTATACTGTAACAAAAATCAACGAGTGAAAATCTCCGAGGCGAAGAGCAAAAGCGCACACAACTCCAACCTTGCTGTGTTGTTACAATCATTCTCAAAGAGCTGATCACGATTTGGGGCGCTTACAATCCCATAAGGTAGCCCCCCCCTTCTACCTACCTGTACGGGGTCCCGGAAGCACCCCGGCATGCTAGCCAGTCTGGCAGATCAATTAATATATTGATTTATACTCCCCCACAGCCATCCTAAGTTAGGTAGTCTAATTCTGTTGCTACATGAGCCAAGGCAGGTTAGGGCAGCAGTTAAGCCCTCTGATGAGCCCCTTCGCAAGGGCAAAACCTGCATAAGTCCCCCCATCTTTGATGATCCCATGACAATGGGTTCATGTAGAGAAAGTGTGACAAGGATGATGAATAGCACCTTTTAATCTAAAATATAAAGAAGACATTCGAGGCACTCCCCGAAAGGGTGAGAGGAACTTGGTTTCTTGAGAGCCGGTCAACGTTGGACAGACTCTGCAACAAAGGGGGTATGGCTGAAGTCGGAGGTTGATACAATGCGCCCGCCGTGCTTGATGCTTTATCGGTCGTGGTCCCGCGACCCGTCCGGACGAGATCCACCGGTGGTGACAGTCCCTTTCTGAGGAAGTCGACAACTGCTTTTTCAAGACTTGCGTTGATGGGTGTTCCTTTGTCTACTTCACAGAAGATCATGGATTCAAGCTCAGACCAAGGAAGATATACCAGAAGCTGCCGAAAAATACCTGGGTCATTAAACTCGAAAGTTTCGATTGGTGCTATGGAAATTGTGGCTGTAGGCTCCTTGAGTGTTAAAGTAGATTGCAAGAGATCAAGTACCTCCGTCCGCCATAATAAGCTAAGTATGAACCGATGCGGAATCCTTCAGGTTGTCAATGCCACATAGGATGCAGAAATCACTGAGCCCATCCTGAAAATTGCTGTCCGACATGAGAGACAGACCGAAAAGAGTAATAGAATTCCCTGCCATACAAGCCATTCCCACAGCCCTCCCATAGCATGTGGAGTTCATTAGTCAATTCTCTTCATCCCGGAAGGAAAGTGCTCTTTGCCTAAAGGTATGGTTTGAGTATCGTGAACACCCAGACTGTAGGTAGCACATACTCGCAACGATGTCACCAGAGGCGCTACGTTGCTTTTCCGAATAGCAATCGTCGATGTTAATGTAATTGTAACGAGCATCCTAGATGCGGTCCCAAAGTTGGGTCAATGAACATCGTTCGCGCCATGAGAAAGTGACCAGTAGCCCAAGGGATTTCATGAGCTTTGCATTGTCTAACACAACTGTTTCATCGATCTTGGGATAGTCAGCTGATGGAAAAGTATATGTGGAAAACGAGGAATGGACGTGATAGGCATTCCAAGTTACGGAATGAGAGGTCAAATAAAAATTACTATCGCCTAAGGAACATGCTTACTGTTCCAGCCCATGACTTTGAGGACGAGTCTCATATGATTAGAAACGGCGAAAGACGATCCTGAACCACGCTACTTACAGGGCAGTTTGCCAACTCCATTGTCAAGGGTATTGGCGGGAGATGGTTTGCTAAATAAGATGCCGCCCATAGCCTTTACGACGTGGACTTGTTCTCGATACTAACCAGCGGTATATAAGTGGTTTGGAAAGGAAGCATTGTGCTTGCTTATGGCCGACACTCACCGTGATCACGCTGGTCTTCCAAATGCTCACCCCTGGGGGTCGTCCAAGGAGAGCTGTTCTTCCGGTCAGACCATAAAGAAGGTCGTCGGAGTCTCAAATACAGGCATACGCGAGTTCTCCTCTGAGCCACTAGGATGCGAATCCGAACCTGTCTTCCCCGAATCAGTGACAATAGATTGTTCGAGTGGCTCCTGTACGTAGGCTCTTCAAGTCCATTTATAGCGTCTTGGGCCTCGCTGGGAGAAGTTTAGGAGGTTGTTATTATGGTGTCATAGGGTGCACGAACCTGGTGCGGCTGGGAATAGCCGTGTTGTGGCCAGTAAGCTGGTGAGACGGTAACTTTCCTCGCTCACCGTGAGTAGGTGATGAGAGTCACCAGAGCGTGTCATGTATACGGATGTAGTACTGGTGGGGGTTGAGGGTTGTAGGATGGGTAACAGGAGCGATAGCCCTTCGGGGACTGAGACAAACCAAATTGGGCTTGCTCTTGTGCTGCGCTTGTATAAAAACAGAAAGGTGGGCAAGCTGCCAGTACAGCAGAAGGGAGCCTCACGCAGTGTGTTTCCTTGGAAAAGTCTCGAAAGGACTGTTGGACAGCAGTGACTATGTCAGAGTCAGTGCCTGAGCCCGGGCGACCCCGAAACAACCAGTAATAGTCGGCCCTAATGCCACTGCATTTGGCGCTACTGTGCCGGGCGAGGGTTTAATGGCGCTTGGAGCGTGAAGAATGGGAGAGGAGGGAGGGCTGGATAAACTCAAGAGCTCCCGACGCGTCTCCTGTGAGCTTACGCGTCTTTTTCGGTTAACACTCCTGTCTAGGTATCCCTGGGAGAGCTACATTTATTACCAGTTCATCCCCATATTTTTTCGGTCCCAGAGATTCGCCAAGCCATTCTACCGAATTTAATCATAAGATGAGAATGATAATCGATCGCGTGATTGCACGTCGTGGTCATGCTCCCAACGCGTGTTTGATGCTCGTCCACCAAGACGCCATGAACAGGCCATCCCTGGAATTTCAATAAGAACAGGAACGGCTCTTCAAAACATCCAACGACATTAAAACACGTCCCGATCAGGCTAATTCCAAGCTGAGACTCGCCTAGAACCCAACCCATTTCAACAAACTCGAACCCGAAGAAGCTGACATCGACTTTGAGGAAACGGAGAACAAAGATCCGGCTATCATCACTGCTCATCTGGCTGCGCAAACGGTGCGGGACTCGACTCTGCGGCTGCAGGTGCTGATACTTATATCGCCCCACACAGCAATTCTTACGAAAACTCAAGTTCCAATACCTCGAGCAGAACGCAAAGAATCGCTATGTCAATCAATCGTCAGCGACATCGATGATGCTTCGATCGTGACCGCTGAAGATGTGAAAGAGTTGAGCGCCGTAAATGTAGAGAAGAAGGCGTAAGCTTAAGGAGCCGAAGGCGGCGCCAACGGAAATGCATCGTAATATCCGCACCCTAGCACCCCTCGTCGAAGAGGATTACACCCAGATCACGACGGTCATAGACAAAGCAACAGCACTCGCTCAAAAGATTACCGACACCCGATTAGCCCTTACACGCCTCCGACAAACACACCCCCACCCTCGTTTGACGATTGCAGCAGCCGGTCAAAAGCTCGCAGCTCAGGTGACAGAGATGCAAGAGCTCAGTGACCAAGTTGAGGTCGTCAGAAGGCGACTAAAGGATGCAAAGGACGAGCTTAAAGCGGGCAATGTTGGATTGGAGAACATGCGAGCAGAGCGTGCAGAAACGGAGAAACTAGCCAAGGACGCCAATGTGGGAGAAGACGATCCACGGATGGCGCCTCTATATGACTGGTGGGCTTGTCTGCTAACACGAACGCTTGGTCATTGGGCTGATTCATGGACATCCAGGTTCACGGCCTCAATTGTCCCACACCGCGCTTTGCACCGTATGACCGAGTACGAATCTGTTTCTGACAACGAGCTCCGGCTCTCGTACACATTGAGGCCTGACAGAGCGGTCACTATCACGCTCATATTCCTTCCTGATACCTGGAAATTGGCAGCAGCGGAGGTTTCGGGGATTAAGGATGATTTCAACGAGCTGATTGACGCACACATCCAGACCAACGACGTGCATGGACTAATAGGGGCGGTATTTGCAAGGGCAGGTGTGTGTTGGCTTGTGCCACTACAATAAGTAGTGCATAATATTTTACTGTGCAACATCGGGAGGAAGATATGCGTTACTACGTGATGAGGATCCTGCGAACCTTGTGTATTATTGGTCAGCAAATCAACTACTTTGTGTTTTGCCTCCTTTCCAGCTTCTTCAGTTATTTATTGAGCAAACTCATATCCAGTGGTGTACTAGGCTCATTCGCATGTGCGGCGGCAGGTCGTTTTGGCCAACACGGAAACGGGTTGGACCAGACCTTCGCCTTCGAGACAGGTTTCATTATATTCCTGGCTTGCAACCTGATGGTGTTTGGCCCTATATTGTTCGAGCTTGGCCCTTGTTTCGACTTGTCTTCATCACATCATCAGCGAAAACCACTGGGAGCAGAAATAGTTCAGCCCATACCCGCTGACATCTTTCAAACGTGTGATCAATGATCCTGCTGTTGGATTTCCAATCAATAAACACGAACGCTCATCCATGCACAAGTACCTTTTGGGTTTAGGTGGCAATTGGCGTGCCAACGGGGCGCACAGCCTATTGGATACAGATGTTTTGGGGGAAAAGAGGGTGCTGTGCCAAAAAGCAGCTGAAGATCTTATCACATATATACTCTCTGTTGGTGGGTCCAAAATGACCCTGGTTAATCAAAACGTGGTGCGCTGAAACCGATTGCAGCCGAGACATGGCGAGATGGGGGTGGGATACGCTTGCCTCGATTCCTTGCGAAGTGTTAGAGGTCCCCTTGTATAACAGTATAGTCGGCTACTACTTCGGACCAATTTAAATAGGGAGATCTTCCTGGGGTCGGGACAATATCAGGGGGGTGTGGAGGGCTCGGAACGCTACTGAGACGAATTCCGAAAGATCAGGCAGCAAGGAAAAGTAAGGCTGTTACAGGAGTAGACGAATAGAGTTATGCGAATAATAGGGAAATTACTCACACCTTATTTATTCATTGGTTATTAACTGTTATTAACTGATTCTTCACTTTGGGCCTTGGATCCCCAAGTGAGAAAGTGTGAATAAAATCCAGCCCTCAAATACCATTTATTGCATGGTAATTACCCCACAGGGTTCTTAGTTCAAGCTGCATTATCTAATTTCATAAGCAAAATCACACATACCCTTTCCCAACATTGAAAGTGGGTCAGTCTCTGGAGGAAAATGACAATTCATGTATTGTCATCTCTTTTCACTGGTCAAAGATGACCAGTGGCTCAAGAGTCAGAGCTACAATGACTCACAATGAATCCCTCCATGCCATCATCATGGAGGGGTTGGACAATTAGTTATTATAAGCTTAGACCAGCTTGTAAGATACCAAGCATGTATTTAAGCCCTGCAAAGGGCACTAGCATTCTAATTCATTCTACCTTCCCTTTTTCCCCCAGTTTCCCCATTTCCATTAGGTTATGGGCCCTGGCTGTGCGCTCTAGACGAGATCATAAAGCCAGCCAAATCATATATGTGATTAATTGGTTATAACCTACCGAACTACACCCGATTGCTAACCCACCTTCATAACATTGTCCCACCTGCCCAGTCTCACTCTCTTCACTCCTACACCACAATTACGACATGATGACAACCAAGTTTGATGACCTGACCAAGATACCTGCCCTAGGCCACTGATGGATCAAATTGGCCTACATATTGGGATTGCCTCCACTGGGCACTGGATGCTTGTGATGTTCTTGACCATATTGAAAGCAAAATCCTGAAACCTACAGTGGATGGAAAGGACAAAGATTTGGCTATGGGTGACTGGAGGAAGAAACAAGCTATAGTCAAGCAGGTGATCGCTTGCACAGTTCCAGGATACCATCTTCAATCGAGTAAAGAATAAAGGGACTGCCAAGGAAGTTTGGGATGTGATCACTGCAATTTTCGATGGAAAGTCAGGGGTAGTAGCAGTAGAGTTGAGGCAACACCTGCATAGGATGAAGTGCCAAGAAGATGAGGATGTACGCAGCTCATTTCAATTGAATGACTGACATTCAGGAATGTTTAGCAAGTATGGGTACAACATTAGATGATGCTGATTTTGCCACCATCCTCATCAGCTCACTCCCAGCAACATATGACCCCACCATCATGACACTTATAACAACCTCCAAGCTGAACAAGACATAGATTATGCCTGAAATTGCAACACAGTTGATCACCAATGAATATGATTGAAGAGTTGCAGAGGGACAATATGAACAAGGCAACAAGGACGATGGAGCCCTCATTGCCACAACAAAGGAATGGCAAGCCTGCCACAATTGTGGGAAGAAAGGACATGTTAAGGCCAATTGCTGGGCCAAAGGTGGAGGAAAGGAGGGGCAGTGGCCGAAGAAGAAGGAATCAACACCACTGCTGCCAACACAGTCACATCCACCACGGAAACAGAAATGGAGGAGAAAGGTGCTGGCAATGCAAAGGACCAGGAAGAGAGCCTTGATGGTATATGGGCAATGATTGATGAATGGCCACCTAGTTCAGATGACAAGTCAGCTAGTTCAGATAAGTCAGAGGACTGGGATACCTCTGATCTTGGGAGTGACATCATGTTGTATTCTCCAGATGCAAACCAACAATTTTGCTGCATGCTAGCCAAAAAGATCAATTTGGCATACAAGACAGATGGGGGTGATGGCAACAATGATGGAGATGATTATAGCAACATGCCTGAACTCATAGAAGTCAACTGTGACTCTGACTCAGACACATCTAGCTTGGACATATTTGGCTCTGGGGACGATTGCAAGCTGCATGGGCAGGTGGATTGTACAAGTTTTGCAGGGGCACTGATTGCTAGTGAACATATATTGACCCCAGGTATTGAACTCTACGACTTGGGTGCATCTCGCCACATGACACCACAATGCAACTGACTCATCAATTTCCGACCAATCCATGCGCAACCCATCACTGCAGCAGACAAGCAAGTCTTCTTTGCCCTTGGGAAGGGAGAGATGAGGGTCACTATCCTGAATGGGGGTGTCATGTCAATGATACTCCCCAGGGATGTGCTATATGCACCTAACATAGGCCTCACCATTGTGTCAATCAGCAAACTAGCTGCTGAAGGGTATGCCACACTGTTCCAAGATTCAGTCTGCAAAGTTTTTGACAGACAGCAGCATTGTGTTGGACAGATCAGTGTATCGCAGAATGGACTTTACCAGGTCAGGCACCAGTGCAGTACCGCCATGGAGCCTAGTACCATTAAGATCAGCAGTGGATGAACTCCACAGGCACCTTGGGCACATTGCACCCCAAGCTGCACTGGGACTTGTGAAGGGAGGGATGGTCCAGGGTGTGGAGTTAGAGGGGGAGTCTGTTGGTGATTGCTGTGAGGTATGTGATGCTGCAAAATTAATGAGGAAGACTATCCAACACACACAAGTAGGACCACCAAGCTGAGCCTTTGGAGAGGAGATTCATTCTGATGTATGGGGGCCTTTGCAGGTAGAGACCCTGGGGTGACAGAGATATTACATGTCATTTATGGATGATTACATGCAGTACACCTTTGTTGAATTGTTATGCACAAAGGATCAGGCTCTTACTAGTTATAAGGCTTTTGAATCCTGGGCTGGTACCCAATACAATGTGCATTTTAGGCAACTGCATAGTGATCATGGGGGAGAATATCTGGGCAGGGATTTCCTGAGCCATCTTTGAGGAATGGGGATAGAGTAGCAACTCACCACCCATGATACCCCACAACATACAGTAACCCACAAAACCGTTCCAATGTTTTGTACTTTTGACTTAAAGTAGTAATAGCTCAGTAAATAAAATAGCCATATTTGTGAATATATTTATAAACATAGCCGAATATGTCATATCTGACTCTGCAAAGTTGGGTCATGTAATACTTCCAAATTAGGCAATTATCAATTTTGTAATCATTTTAAGTCATTGGAACAGTTTTGTCAATGACATATTATACTAGGCTATCCTATTATTTCTAGTACTTAGAGTAGCCCCCCCTGGCTTTGAGTACAGCTGCTACTCTTCTAAGCATACTTTCAATTAACTTCTGACACTCAGAAGCTGGAATAGGATCCCACTCCTTTTCTACCCTCTGCCACAACTCCTCCATACCCTTGGGAGGAGATTCATACTCTCCCAACTTTCTCTTCACATATTCCCATAAGTGTTTAATGGGATTGAGGTCAGGTGACTGTGCTGGCCAGGTTAGGAGCCTAAAATGATTTTTTTGAAACCATTCTTTGGCCAGTGTACTCTTGTGTTTGGGGTCATTATCTTGCTGGAAGATAATATCTTGGGGTTTAAGCTTGTACCACCAGAGACTCTTCTTCAAATCTTCCTCCAAAATTTGCACAAACAACTCTGCATCCATCCCTCCATCAATCCTCACTGCATAGCCTGGGCCATCCCACAGCATACAGCCCCAAACCATCACTGATCCTCCTCCATACTTCAGAGTTCCCTTGACCAATCTTTCACTAAGCCCCTCTCCCTTCTTTTTCCATCCCCACTTCCTCCCATCTGACCCCAAATGATTAATTTTGGTCTCATCAGACCATACAACCAGCTTCCAGTCCTCCACAGTCCAATGCTGGTGTGTCAGAGCAAAATCCAGCCTAGCCCTCTTATGCTTGTCAGAGAGTAAAGGCTTTTTTTGCTTGACTACAGCCTTCATTCCAGCCTGTTTGAGATGCCTTGCCACAGTCTGTGAAGAGACTGATGTCCCAATGATGGGAGCAAGAGATTTGGCTATATCTACAGCAGTTTCAGCCTTGCCAGCAGAGATAAGGTGGATAGCATGCCAAATATTAGTGGTAGAGAGTCTTGAAGGATGTCCTCCAAGTGATTTGGTAAGGCTGGAACAATTTTTAGAGGCTAGCCTGGATATGGTACTGTGCCCAACACCAGTAATTGCCTCAATTTTAGTATAGGAATGATGAGAATTTAGCAAAGAGAGGATGGTTTGCTTTAGAGTAGAAGATAATGGCTTCATGGTACATAGGGGGGTTGAGAATGATGGGACATGGCTGTCAGCACATCTATTTATATGTCAAAGACATGTGGTCACATGATCTTGTTGATTCACAATCAACAGAGTCATGTGATTGCTTGGATTAGTATTAAAAATTACCATTGACAAAACTGTTCCAATGACTTAAAATGCTTACAAAATTCATAATTGCCTCATTTGGAAGTATTGCATGACGCGACTTTGCAGGATCAGATATGACATATTTGGCTATGTTTATAAATATATTCACAAATTTAGCTATTTTATTTACTGAGCTATTACTACTTTAAGTCAAAAGTACAAAACATTGGAACGGTTTTGTGGGTCACTGTAACAGTGTAGCTGAGTCCCTTAATCACTGGCTGCTGGAAAAGGTGAGGGCAATGCTGTATGAGGCTCAGCTGCCCAAGTCCCTCTGGGGGAAGCTCTGCAACATGCAGTATGGCTGAAGAATTACACTTACATGAGGGTGCTGGATGGGGTGACCCCCTATGAGGCACTAACTGGTGAGAAACCTGACTTCTCTGGGCTTGCTGTGTGGGGAAGTCAGGTCCATGTACTGGTTAGCAATGGGGGCAAGCTTGACCCATGGATGTGTGTTGGGTATTGGGTAGGATTTGACTGAGAGAGCCCCCATGCCCATCAAGTGTTTTGGCAAGACAAGCACATGGTATCCGTTGAGAGGAATGTCTACTTCCTGAACAACACTCATGGTCCAGATCAGTTTCCTGCTTGAGGGGGAGCAAGATATTGGCAAGCAGCCCACTGATCAGCCTGATAATCAGAGGGGAACAGATGCTGGAGAATGCACACCCATATCTGAGGAGGACCCAAGACCAACAATAACCCCACTCACACCTGAAACCCCACTCACACCTGCACCACTTATGCCTCCACTGCATGAAAGGGCAAAACAAACTATATGACCATCCACATACATCTGACAACTGCAAAATGGTGAAGGGACCATTAATGGGGTTGATAATGGCAAAGGACCTACTTTACTGCCTGGGATCACTGACATAGGCCAGAAAAATTGTAACGATGATGTGGCCCTGGAGAACCCTGGAGAAATTCACAAGAGAACCATGGGCATGGTTGCTCAGGAATCTGAAGGACTAGATCCCATGAGCCTAGAGGAGGGCAAGAAACCAGATTGACTGGCCAATGTGGGAAGAAGCAATGCAGAAGGAATTAAAGTCATTAGAGGAGGCTGACACATGGGAAATTGTCTGGAGGCCACCAACAAACATTGTAGGTTGCAAATGGGTATTCCATAGTCAAGCATAATCCAGAAGGAAATATTGAAAAATATAAAGCCCAGCTAGTTGCAAGAGGATTTACACAAATCTATGGAACAGACTACACTGAAACCTTTGCCCCAGTAGCCAGGCTTGCAAGCTTACAGACCATAATCACCATAGCATCATGAGAGGACTGGCCAATTGAAGTGTTTGATTTCAATAATGCATTCCTAAATGGGGAATTGGAGGAAGAAATATATATGCAGTTACCTCTAGGGATTGATGTGCAAAACCAAGGGCAAGTAGCAAAGCTGAAGAAAGCCCTCTATGGACTCAAGCAGGGCAGATGGACTTGGTATAAATCCCTCAAAAGTGCACTTGAAGAAATAGGATTCTGCCAGTCTGAATATGACCACAGCATGTTTGTCCTCAGAATTGGGGACAAGCACGTCATCCTAGCAATACACATTGATGACTGTGCCATAACTGGATCAACTCAACACCTAATTGACAAATACAAAAGCCAAATTGAGGCCAAGTACACAATGACTGACTTAGGGCTGATTAGCTGGCTTCTTGGGATCTCAGTGGTAAGGGATAGGACCAACAGGATGATATCCTTATGCCAACAGTCTTACATCGATTCCATACTAGCAAAATTTAACTTCACAGATGCCAAACCGAGTGCTGTACCTATGGATCCAAATATTCAGTACACCAAAGACCAATCCCTGACAACAGCAGAAGAACAGGCAAACATGAAGAGAGTACCATACCATGAGGCAATTGGCTCACTGATGTATGCAGTGATCAGAACAAGGCCCAACATATCATTCACTGTGTCCACCTTATCCCAATTCTTGGACAACCCGGGCCAGCACATTGGGATGGTGTAAAGCGTATATTCCAGTACCTAGCAGGAACAAAACATTGGAGACTAAAATAACATATGGAAGAGACAAAGGAGACCTCATTGGATACACAGATGCCAATGGTGCATTGCAAGAGCACAGAAAAGCAATCTTGGGGTACACTTTTATAGTTGATGGGGGGGCTGTGTCTTGGAGTTCGAAACAACAGGAGCTTGTCACAGCTGTCAATGACTGAAGGGGAATATGTAGCTGCTACGCATGCTGCTGAAAGAAGTGATCTGGCTAAGGGGTTTACTAAGTGAGCTATTTGACACACACCATGGTGCTATAGCTTTGATGTGCAACAATCAATCAGCATTGGCCCTGGCTAAAATGGAGAATTACCATGCACAGACAAAACATATTGATATCAGGTACCATTTCATCCGATACTGTTGTCAAAGAAGGGAAGATCAGGCTTGAATATTGTCCAACCAAAGACATGGTTGCAGACACCCTGACAAAAGCCCTATGTTATCAGAAACCTCATCAGAAGGACAGGTTACTTTTAGTTTACATTCCCATGTCACTATGAAACCATCAGTAGTGTACATCAGAAGGACTATTCTTAGTATGCACCTCATGTTTTCTTATCTCTGACTCATAGTTACTCTGGTCCTGAACTATTATAGTAGGAGTACAGCCACACTTAGAAGTATATAAGGATACAGTACAATACCTTTGTATCCTTATCTTAGTGTTATACAGTTCTTGCCTCCTATACCTCTTTGCCCTTAAACCGGCTGGACTATAGTGCTCCGTCATCTCTAAGTCATGCCCAGTAGGACAGGACCAAGTCTGTATAGACATCCTGTGTCAAACCCCGTGCTACTCAAGAGCGAACCCCTAACCCGGGTAACAAAACACTAAGATACTCTGCTGCTTATCTCTTGCTCGCCCTCCACTCTGCTCTGCTCTGCTGATGTACTGAACACGTCAAGGTACCCTGGTTGTTCAAAATGACATGCGAAAGAAAACCGCCTCTCTGTGTAGCCATTGCTACAGTCCTTCAACCTCTCCCTGCCAGAAGATCTGGCTTACCTACTCATTTTGTCTTCACTTCCACCGCCACCCTCATCGCCTACCAAATCATCACCTTAGAACTCGAACGTATCACGTGCCCTTGTCACTGCTGCGTTGTCAGATCGTGGAACCTGTACTCAGGAATATCCATCATCGCAACACAATTTTTCATCCTTCTAGCGATAATTGATTGCTAGATAACTGCCACCATGCCTCCAAAGAAGTTCTCAGCCTGAGAAACTCCATCACCTCCTCCCAAATTGAGAAGTAGAATCTCAGGATCAGGAACCCAAAACCCAGGATCCCAGAAGAAATCCTATTCCCACTCAAACACCATCCCCATTCTACCCTCCATCTCCATTCGACTCACCCACTCCAAGTACATCAACACTGTACAAGAACAAGTTTTGCTGACGAACTAGCAGAACTGACAAAGAATACAACACGAAAGAGAATTAAAGGAACACTACAAACAAGAAGAAAGAAGACGCAAACAAGCTGAAGAATACTGTGCTAAAGTCAACCCATTAAATGACTATGAACTTCAAAGACTTGAATACGCCCTTAAGCAACCAAGAGAGCTTTCCAAATCGGAAGAAAACTTACTCACATGCCACAAATACACAGTAAATCAGGGAAGAACTCCCCCAGCAGATAACGACTCCAACGTCTATATAACAGATGACAACCAATCGGATTCCGATCCACAACCACCCACATTACCCGCACCAACAGTACCCTTAGCCCTACCGGCTCCCCCTCTACGACCAACACAACCACCGTCACCGCCACCACCACCACCACCTGGACAATTACAAATAATGGCTGCCGCACCTACCCCAAAGGAGTTAGGACTCCTCAAACCCATCGCCTTTGATGGAACTAGAAGACTGTTTGAAGATTGGATCTTCCAATGCGAAATTTACGTGCTTGCCAACACGACCACTTACAACACTGATCTTGCTAGGACTCTATTTGTCCTTTCGACAATGCAATCAGGAGATGCCTGAGCCTGGGCCAGACAATACCTCCACAAGAGAAATGCCCAAACTCAACAAGGGCAACCCATAGCCATGGAGTCATGGGACAACTTCACTGCCCGGCTCAGAGCTGACTTCACCCTGGCAGACGAACATGCGTACGCACACACCAGACTTCAAACCCTGCACCAAGCAGGCAAACCAATGACTGAATTCAATACTCAGTTCAAAGAACTTGTCTGTCAATCTGGACTAAATGAAGATCGCACCCTGATCAATCTATACCGCAAGGCAATCAACCGCTGCATTGCCATGAAGATTGACAAATCGGAAAATCCTCCGACAACTATCGCCGCTTGGTACACCCGAGCCAATAAACTTGACAACAACTTCCACCAAATCAATGCCCTCTATGGCACCCCTAAAAACACATTTCCCCAAAGAAACCAGTATCAACCCAACCGCGGACCAAACCATCCAAACAACAACGTGCCCTATGCACAATTCTATCAAAGGAGTAATGCTCCATGTTTTACCCCACGAGACCCACATGCCATGGAAATAGACCATGTCGCAATGGAAGAAGGATTCAAAGATCCTTATCCTGAAATTCCACAACCGGAATATGCTGAAGAAGACTCCGCACAAGAACTGTTGGAGTTAGATGCTGTTGTCACCAGGACAACAAATGAAATCATATCAAAATCAAGAATGCTTCCGATGTGGAGCTAAAGATCATTGGGTCAGTAAATGCCCTCAACCACCACCAGCTAGAAGCTTCCCAGGAATGCGAACCAATCCTCCTTGCTGAAAAGATAGAAACTTTTGTAGGTTTTAATATAGATAGTGGGCTTGTTTTCACTAAGCTTAGCCGCAATTCGATAAGCTTAAGCTAATACAAGTGGAATGAGATAGATAAAGAACAGTTTCGTCTTTTAGGGTGTTCTGGGGGTGCGTTCTGACAGCAAAATTCAAGAGAGTAGTGTTTTTAGAGGTTAACGAACAGCCGTTGAAGTTATCTTAGCCTGTACAGTGCATAATGAAAGGACAATCCCTGTCAATTCAAAGCGCTGGGTCTCTGGTCTCTGGTCTCTGGTCTCTGAACTCTGGTCTCTGTCTCTGTCTCTGGGTTGGTCGACGACCAAAGAAATCACACTTAATGACGCACACTAAATAGCCCTCTGAAACCGTTCTTGATCACGGCTCACAGACTTGTGTGTGGAAGTGGGGGTGAGACCTCTCCCTTCTCCACGAACAAGTGCGACCGTATTTATATTGTTTAGATACATACGAGAGATAGTAAATATGAAATAGAAAACAAAAAGCTTAATTGTTACAGGCACTATAGAACATTTTGGAAGGTTCGGCAGCATTTCTACCTCACCCTGGGTTATGGGTTTTTCTCTGATTAACGAATGGCAATCCAGCCAGATGTGTTCCATGCTCATCTGCATTATTCTGCGTCCACACAAGCACATTAAGTTTCTGGATCAATTATGATTGGAATGTATAGCGGATGGACAATCCCTTGATCCGTTGTAATTAATCTCAGTTAAGCAGTATGCCAAAGTTCCGGGACCCACAAAGCACTCGTTAATTAGGAGTCTTTGATATTTCTAGGGTTTTGGGCATCGGGTATTGCCTCCCGAACGTTGGACGTTCCTGTTCCGTGGTCCGGTCATCATTATTGAACTCACTATAGATGTAATACGCCTGTGACAGCCGCTAGGTACATTCTTTTATGTTCAGATGCATTCAGGTTCATCAGAAAACTGCTCATAAGGTCCCTTGATGTGACTGGGGTATACTCGATAGGCTATGTAGAGTCCTGAATCCCTCCTGGAGAGCGTTCTGATAGCTTGGTTCACTAAGCTTAGTGATAATGAGCTGGTTTGAACACTTCCAAGGCTCGAATATCCTCAGTTCAGTTGAACTGGCTACTATGGGATATAGTACCAATCCTCTATAGAGTTCTTTAATGATATAGCCAATGATTCTATGTAGAGAATCGTTCCGGAGTATGGAATTCATGTATAGGCGTGAAATCGGTGTATCATCTCCCCCTAACCAAATTGCTGACTGTCCTCAGTCATTATCTCCTTCAAATTCGCAGTATCTGAGTCTCTCTGACGCGCTCTATGGTCTAGAACGTTCACCAGCTTCGAGGGTAGCGCACTTTCGCTAAGCTTATTTCAGAATGATGTCATGTCACTGAGTTTAAATGTATAGATCAACTTCTTGTTGCTATAGCTTAAATTTTTATCTCATTATTGGGTCTTTTAAATGTCCCAAGGTCTCATTTCATCTCCTTTGTTCTCCCTCTCACTTCTTACTTGTCTATCCTGCTTGCATATTCACTTTTCAATGCCCACTTCTATCAACAATGGACAGAAACACGCGCAGCAGCAAACGTGCTCACTACGAGGAGGACTCGGACTCTTCTTCCAGTAAGTAGAGTTTGAGTTACAGTTTTCTCTGTTTTCTTAACACTGTTTTCAGGCTACCCTGGGCCGAGCAATGCCTCAATGGCTTCCCAAGGCGCGCCTTCATCATTGATTGCGCAACGTAAGTCGTGTTTTCCCCTGTTCTCGTTGTCTTTACTTATGTTTTCTCTACTTTTAGGTCTCACTATTCGCCTCCCGGCGCATCGCAACCTCCTACCTCAATGGGAACCACCAGCACCTGCGTACTAGGAGAGCTAGAGGAGGGCGAGGAGCTCGAGGAGCTTGCAGAAATCGTCAGGTGGGTGTGGCAAGGACCCCTCCTCCACCGTACTCTCCGCCTCATGCACCAACTCCTCCACCGGCCTCTCCCTTGTCCGCTCCAGTGCCAAGACGTGTGATTTCCATCGCGTCGTTGTGCAATCCAACCGACGAGCGCTCTGCCAGATTTTCCGCAGAACCCTCATCAGGTATCCCCCATTGGCGGGCCCTCTGGTGGATTGTCCACAGAGGCCTTGTCAAGTTTAATGTCACTGCCCCCTCTTGCCGTCTCTCTGCGCTCCCTTGATGGTGAAGGCTCGCTGGTGCTCCCTCCCCTGGGTATTGCATCAGGTTCAGAGGTGCCGGGCCCTTCAACAAACCGCCCCTCCTCTCCCGTAGCCTCTTCGACTGTTTCAACGCGTAAGCTTAGTCTTTTACAAGGTATATTTGTCCTTTCTGCTAACTTCCGCTTTAGCGCATATCCCAGCTGCCCTTAAAGGCAAACAGAAGGCAAAACCATCGATGCTGCCCCCTACGCCTCTATTCTTGGCAAATTCAAACTTGCCATCGCGTTCTCCAGTCCCTGAGGTCTCTCAAGCCGACCTCTTTAAAATCTTTAGCTGGTCCTCGTCTCTGGATGGGCAACATGTGCTGGCTTTGCCTAGGTGCCCAACACCATCACCACCTCACTTAGCTGGTGCTCCAGTCGAGTCTCCCGCAAGCGCCGTGGAGATTTCTCCTTCTCCAGATTTGGAGCTCCTTCTGGAGCCTTCGCCTGCCCCTCAAGAACCGACTTTTGTTTTTCAAGACGTGTTCTTAGCTTCTCCAACCCCCATCCTTTCTCGTTTGCCTAGCCTGGTGGTTCCGGAGATCCCTCAAGAGTCCCCTCATGCTGGCCCGTCATCGTCAACAAGCGCATCCTTTTCGTCCAAGAAGAGTTCCAACATGTGGACGAAGAAATACGTTCCCCGAGCTTGCGTTCGGCGCTCTGAGGCCAAAATTATTCGGGACCATGGATACCGGCACCCAGTCCCGCTCTTTTGTGAGGACTTTCCTAGGCTGCTGGCAGCTAGCCAGCTTTCGGTATGTTCTCCAAGTTTTCTCGTGGTTCCTTACTGACGGCTTTGACATCTGCTCCAGTACATGCCACCTCGGTCTCGGTGTCCTTCTTGCGCTGCTCGTAAGTTGGAGTGCAAGCCTCTGGGCAAGGGTAAGAAGTGTCACAGCTGTGACTTGTACAACTACCCTTGTACCTTTGTGGACCATCCCTGGGTTTCGGCCGGCGTTGCGAACGCCTTGGTCACATCCTCACTGACCAGTGAATACCGTAAGTTTCTCTGTTCACTATTTTTCCCTTTTCTTATTCTCTTTATTTTTCTAGATCTGGCCGCGTTCGTGCAGTGTTGTGTCCTCTAGCTTGGTCAGCCTGGAGGCAAACCGCGTTGCTTACGAGGCTTCAGCGTTTCACCACCACCTGTGTAGTTTACCAATTTGTCCAGGAGATGCAAGCTACCAGGACTGCCTTGGACGGTAATGATGTGGCTTTTGTAGAGATGGGTATGGCCAACTCCCTTGAAGACGTCCAGGGCGTTCTTTGAGTTCACCAACAACTTTCCGGGGGTCCCAACATACGAGGAATTCGAGGAGCTCAAATCACTTCTCTTCCTTGCTTTCCCGATGACTCAGGATCCGGAGTCTGTTCTAGAAGACCTTGAGTGATCTCTGTGCCTAGTTTACTTCTTGGATGTAGTATATAATCTTGTCATGTATATACATCCCAATAGTCATCTTGTTGTTCCTTGTCTCCTACTGAGTTAAGCTAAACTGTTTCTGACTTTCTTGTCATCTCCTAAAGCTAAGCTAAAGACCTCCTGGGAGACTCCTAAGCTAGTTTAGGTTGCCAGTCACTTATATACTCATTATATGCCTCTTTGATCTATCAGTGATGTTTATTGACATCTCAGTGCGCCGTGACCTGCAATGCGTAGTGACCCGGTCATCCATTCTGGTTTTCTTACAAGCCTGGACCCGAACCAGCCTGTACACGGTGTTCGCCACAAAAAAGGTCACGTCAAACAAAACTGAAGCGCCACTTGTGCCACTTGGGGCCCATCTCCCCCTAGCCAAATTGAAATCAGTGCCCTCACCGTTCCATCAGAATCCCTGTGCACACTGATAACTGCGAGACCCTGGCGACATGTTACCTAATAAGGCAACTGTGGTTCAGCTAGTCTGTCGAAGGCTGGCTACTCAAGATTACAGGTTTCCTAGGCCTCTTAGGTCATAAGCTTAGGGTGGAGGGTGCTTTTCATCCCCTCGTCATGATTCGTCATCACTGCCCCCAGCCTTTTCTTATAAAAGTGAGGGAGCGATGCCTCATTCTAGCAGACATTTTTCGTAAGAAAATGGCTTTGTCTATCCCCAACCTTCAAGTTGAGCTTGACGATCTCATCAGCAACGCCAAAGGTTGTCTTCAGCGCCTGCTAAACGGTCAAGTTGCTCGTCCCCTTGTCGAGAAGGCTCTCCTTGCGTTCGACACCCCTGGGGTATGTCTATTCTTTCCATGCTTCTCTTGCCATTCCTCAATCATTTCTAGTCTGCTTATATTGAAGCATTATTGGAGGATAACGAGGCTATCAAGCTTCATGTCAACCAGGACTACGTCTTCCGTATTCGCAAGCTCTACAAAATTTACCAAAACAACTACCATTCATCTTATGAGATGCCCACAATCTATAAGGCGCTCTCTGAGTGCTGTAGCCACATTAATCTTGGCTCTAATCGTCTTCTCATGTATAAGCTTAGCCTCAGAAGGGTTGCAAGGCCCCTGTCTCTGCTGCTGTTGTGGTAGACACTGATACCGAGCCTGCAGAGAGTATGAACAGTGCCTCCAACTCCCGAGCAACTGGTGCTGACATGGTAATCTAGCTGCTTCTCAACCTATTACATTGGCTGAGATCATCGCTCGCCTTCAGGACATGATGGTCAACAAGGAGGTCTCTCAAGCTATCGTCAAAGAGGTTTGTGTAGTTCCGCCTTATCGCAAGCGTCGTTTGTCTACTTCTGCCATGGTGCGCCAGCTCCACTCCCCCCAACCACTGATTCTGACTTCCTCCCTCTTTAGGAGACCATCAAAAAGTCCTCATCGTCTAAAGGCACCATCCGTCTTCTTCCCTATTGTCAAGTTCCCAATATGAACACTGAACACTGCTGTTATGTCCAGGCTGAACAGGTTCTAGCCAAAGCCAGCACCAATACTGCCAAGCGCGCCCGTACCAAGTCTGCTTCCGATGAGCGCACCTTCGCAGGCTTATCCGGCGGGCAATTTCTCACTTCTGTTCGCTAAGCTTAGCAGTTCTGACACTTGTTCCGGGCAGCTCATTTGCTCCAGGAACTCCAAAACCTCCTGTCTCACTCTTGCGACAAGTATGAGTCCGAATCTTGCAGTGACAATGCTTGGTCTGTCAAATGCAACCTCAATTCACTCAGCCGGGACTTCATCAAGGCTATTCCCTCGCTCGAAGCTAACTTAAAGAGGTTCCAATTCCTTATTCAAGAGCGCATCCATCTCAAAAGTCTTTTGCGCAACCTTTCCAACTTGAACAAGCCCTCCCCCGCTTAAGCTTAACGCTGTTACAGTCCCTAGGATAGTTTTCTTTTGATAAGTAGATAGTTCTGTCCACAATATCAGGTTTTTTCCATCCTCCCAACTCTTCTGGCTCCCATCTGTCACTAGGCTCATCCTCAGTAGTCTCCTCCAGAGTCTTCAGTCCCTCTGGCAACAGATCTATCAACTCTTGTAACTCCAGCAGCAACGGCATATGTTTTCTGGCTAAGTAGGGAATTACTCTGAACGCTGCCACTTTATTCTGCCATACAGAACCGTCCAACTCTGCCAGGATATAAGATCCTCCCTTTGATCTAGATATGACCACCATGGGTCCTAGATACCTGGGTTTCATCTTCCTGTCTGCTGAGCTCTCTATAGCTGTATTTTGCACTAATACTAAATCTCCTGGGCCGAAGCGATAATCTTTTATCTTATGCGCTGCTTGTCGTTCCATCTCCCAAGCCTTGTTAAGCTTAGTGTCTGAAACACGCTGACGCATCTCCTCAACATGCTGAACATGTTTTGCTAAAGCCTGAGCTCAATATCCTATCAACTTGGCCGGGGTCAAGTACTTATTCGGTAGCTGCACTAGCCAAGTGGCCTCTTTGACATCCAAAGGTAGCGTCAGGTGCGCTCCAGTTACCAAAAAGTACAGGGAACACCCCATGCCTTTTCTAATGGTGATCTGATCTGCCCACATAACGTGCGGTAGGTGCCAATACCACTTTTTGACATCTCCATCTGTAGCTTTGTACAACATTTGTCGCACATGCCAGTGGGGTCACTCAATAATCCCATTCGCCTTGGAATTGTAAGGAGATATCGTTACTCCCTTTATCCCATATTTTTCATCCAGCCACCAAACAGCTTTCTTAAATGGAGAACCGTTGTCCATGACAATCTTCACTATACAGCCCCATCGGCAAATGATATCTTCGAATAACCACTGTGTGATCGAACTGGCGTTCTCTTTTCTCAATGCTTTTGCCTCCATCCAGGATGACAGTCCACACCTTCCATGCACAATATAACTACACCCATTAGAACTTGGTGTCATATGTAGTGTGTCCACATGTAGCACTTGGAATATCAATGGTGTGGGCATTACTATTGGTGGCGTCTCGATGATCACCTTTTGCCATTGCTGGCATAGATGGAACGATTGCACATACCAAGCTACATCTCCTTCAACTTCCGGCCACCAGAACCTCTGCGTTATAAGCTTAGTGGTTGCGTATATTCCCCTGTGTCCTAGGAAGTCGTGGCTGGCTCACAACATATACATACATTGCTCCTTATCCACTACTAGCTGATGCTGACCGCTAGGGCTCATCCTATACAGTCTCCCCTCTTCGTCCAAGAAGAAATGCTCCACCATATGCTTAAGCTTATGCAGATCTGGCTCATCCAAGCCTTCAGCTGTGCTACTGCCCCCTGTTTTCAGGTATTCCCTGACTTTGGGTATTCTTTTGTCCTGTATTCGCGCTGTATCTGTCCTGCGCGACTCATCATATGCTTCCTCTATCTCAGTTGACTTTTCCTCTTCGAAATCTGGCACTAGCCTGACATCCGTCATTAAGCTTAGTACTTGTCGATGGTTTTCTGGACAGGCTGGGTCTTCTATAACCCTAAGCTTAGCCTGTTGTTCATCCAAGTACTCTTCCCGAGCTTGATCCAGCTCATACTCAAAATCATACACATCACACGCCAGACCCTGGTAGAAGCCAGAGTGACTGTCGATCTCATCAGAGAAGGCTTCCAAGGGTAACAGATCTGCAGCCCCCTGATCTTCTTTGATCAACTCAAACTCCTCTCCCTCGTCCTCGGATCCGTCGTCGAAACGACGGGCTGTCTCATCACTGGGATAGTAACGTCGTCTGGACAGTCCATCCGGCCCAAATGTCTTTCCTTCTTTGTGTACTAGCATGAAGTGGAACGATCTAATGAAGTCCACCCAACGGTTTACAGTAGCGTTCGGGAGTTTTCCTGGGTTGTTTAACATCCCAAAGAGAAACTTCGCATCTGTTTCCACTACTAGATTTCTCGATCCCCACAATAAATATTTCTCCTGTTCCAGCACCATTCTTAAGCCGCATAGCTCTCGCTTGGGCTGAGAATACCTCTGCTGTCTCTCGTCCAATAATATTGACCCAAACTTCACATAATGTATAAGCTTAGCGTCTTCTCCATCTCGCTGATATATGTAGTATCCCACCGCCCTCCATGAGGTATCCACGGCTACTACTATGGGTTGTTTACTCAAGAATTCGGGGTTCCTGGTCGGGAAACAGCGTTGAATCGCTTCTTTCAGCTCCTGCTGCGCTTTCCGTTCATTTTCTCCCCATTCAAACTCTTGCCCTTTCTTAAGCTTTTTGTATAGAGGTGCAGCAATGGCTATGAACTTCGGGATATGATTCCTGCAGCGCGTAGCTGTTCCTAGAAAACCCCTTAGCTCGGAAACATTCTTGCAATCCCCCCATCTTAATATCTTCCCAATGGTGTCTGTGGCAGGCAACCGTCCTTTATAAGAGCATTCAAAACCCACTACGGTGATTTCATCAGCGCAGATAGTCGTCTTGGGCCCAGAGAAGGTTCCTCCTATGTATTTCATCCTCTGTAGAATCCTATTGACCGTCTGCATGTGTTCCCATACAAATCGTCAGATCCCTGGGTTTTCTTTCAGCGTCTCTTCCATGCCATCTGGCAACTCATATCTAGTTTTGGGTCCTCTGATAGGTACATCATCTATGTACGGCATTGTGTATTCTGGTATCTCACTGGCCAGGATTGCTGTTACATCCTCATGAAATATAGGCACTGAATTGGTCCATCCCATGGGTAACGTCACTAAGCGTAGCACTCCAAAAGGCATCTGGAACGTTGTTAGGTCCCGAGATGACTCAGCTAACAGTCGTTCGTCATAGCCAACATATAGATCCAGAATGCCTCCGCAAGCTCTGCCTGCGAAGTGCATTGCCAAATCTTCCGTTGCTAGCGGCAGTCCTGAATGCGCTATCGTCACTTTGTTCAGCGGTTCCAAGCTGTGTACCAGTCTCAAACTTTTCCCATCTTTCTTCACCACACAGAACCATCTGGATCTATAGGATGAGTTCGATGGCTCATATACACCAGCACTAATCTTTCTTTTTATAATGGCACAAACTTCATCATAGATCGCTGGTGGAATCGGAATGGGCTTCTCAACCCACGGAGTATGTTCTACCTATCGGTATCTCGATCGGCGGGAAGAAATCTTCCCTAAAACATCCCTTTTCCTCATCTGTCCAGGCAAATGCCTTTTCTTGAAGCATCATGATGTGGTGCATCAGCTTTCTTTCCTCTGGCCACAAGAAATCCCCTGCATGGGCTTTGTCCAGCTTAAGCTTACGCTCCTCCATATATCTGCCTGTCGGGACAAACTCTGGAGGATGCACGCTAAGCTCAGGCATTTCTGCCAGTGGGTCCCCTTTTATTTCTCGTTTTATCCTGAATCTCTCCAGTAGATCACCCAACACTGGCCTCACTTTTAAGGCTACTGGTTTATATTTCTTCCCAGCCAGGCATTGTACCGTATCTTCGTCATCTTCTTCTGTTTCGAAGACAGTTATTCCCTGGTCCTCTGTGCCCTGCGCGTTGGCTATGCATCCTAGGCACAATAACGCCGTCGCTTTATCTTCTTGTGGACAGTCCTCATTGTGTATGACTCGGTCAATGAACATTAGCTGTAGCTCGGCCTCTGAGAAGCTTCCTTTTGCTAAGCTTAGTGTTTGTGCGATGACAGGGCCCTTCTCATCATCATAGTCTATTATACAAGCCACCTCTCCTTGTCCCTCAGTCAACTCATCGAGGTTTCTTGAAAATTTTGACTGTTTTCCCTAAGCTTAGGAGGATTACACTCTCCTTGAGCATAAGTTGGTAACACAGCCCTTTCTCTGGTATTTGGGTCCGTAATAACCAAGGTTTGCTCGCCACTGGCGCTATTCCTGACTTCGCTAGCTGTCATTACATCAAAGGGTCATCCCAGGAGTACTCGATACGTGGGGCTACGAACGATGTGAACTTGCAAATAGATTGTGACTCCCCCGCAGGTAAAGCCTACGTTCTTTGCCAATCCACAAGTCTTTTCAACCTGCCCATTCGCACTCTGCAAATTTATCGTAGTATCTGGGTCCCAAGAAACTTGACATGCAATCGCCGCTTCCTGACTCATGGAGACGATCTGTGACCCGCTATCTAGCAAGGCCTCTTCCTGCCGAATCCCATTTATCAGAGTTGGCACTACTCTCAATGGCTCGCATTCTTTCGCAATAAACACTTGTCGTCCCCTGTCTCTTCGGGGTAGTGACTCCAAGTACTGCATGATTGGATCCTGAGCTACCCAGGCTTGGGTTGCCGAGCCTTCTCAGAGCACCGTATCATACTTCCAAGGACCGTCTGCTAGCTCCGTTATCATGACTTGTACTGGCCCACTATTAATCTCTATATCTTCTGTATCATCGTCCCCGGGCCCTACTCCTGCTATTAAGCTTTGACTTGTGGGTACCTGTTTTCTCATAATGCGCTCTCTATAAGCATTCCTGTATATCGGTGACAATGCCAAGAGTTCTCCATGCGATACTGAGGCTTCTCGCTTCAATACCCTGCTGAGTACTTCCTCAACATCGACATTCCTCTCTATAGGGGCCTGGTGCTTATACGCAGGCTCTTTCTTGGATGATTCCATCCTTCTGACAGGCAGCGGTGGTACCTCAACGACCGGGCGCAGTGGTTTCACATCCTTATATGGTAATTCTCCTGCTGCTGGCACTGCATTGGTTTCTCTGTTGTCTGCCCTATTTCCTCATTTTCTGATTCTTCTGATCGCTCGGAATCCGACGCGTCCTCAGGAGTCTGTCCTCTGGCAAAGGCAACCTTCTTCTTCAGAGCCGGCTCCTTCCTTGAACCCTTTAGAAACCCGACTCCGAGTTCCTAGTCTTCGCGCCACTTCTGGTGTCCAAATACTGGCTTGCCGAGGGCGTACCATCCGTCAAACTGCTAAGCTTAGCCTGTATCTGGGCCAATTGCTCTGCCAAAGACTGTATTTCGACGTTATCCTCCTTCCTGGTCATAAGCTTAACCTTTGGGGCACTCCCGGCGTGGATGGCAGCTGTCTCCAACATTTCCATGCGCTGCTTCAGACGGCGGACTTCTTCTTCCGCTGGTGACCTTTGGTTTTCTGACCTCGGGAACGCTCTCTGTGCAAACACCGCTGACGTTGGCACTTGCGGTAACTCAGGCTCAACCTCCGGCAGTTCTGGTATCTGAACGAAGAGTTGTCCCTTTGTCGCATAGTACTTTGCCACTTTCTCTTTAATAGGCCCTTCTCCTTGAGGGATACTCGAGCCATCTCCCATATATATTTTGTTCCCTTCGACTCTAATTCAGCCAGCTTGTTTATCTGCCTCCATGTCCAGGCAGAATAACCAACTATGCCCTAATAACCAGCAGTAGAAACACTTGCGGTCGGAAAGCAACCCTGCCGACCCACTTCCGGTATTCCTCTGAGCGTGATTATAACCGGCATGATTATGTCCGTCTTTCGCCAAGCTCTCTAAGTATGATTTTAAGGTATGCCCCTGGATATTCATGAGGTCCTTAAGCTCAGCGAGGCCACCTGCCATCTGCAAGACTTCATCCTGAAATTTCTGCTTTAAGCTTTGCAGCTCTCACTTTACTACCGGGTCATAAGTCCCTGTTCCAGACGTCGCGGGTGGATGGCTCATCGATGCCGAGTTTACCGGCCTCAAATCCTGATGAAGGGATCGCATAAGTGTTTTGCCAATCAAAATTTCGACAGCTTTATCCACGACGATCCTCCAATCATAGGGGTCCTCTTTGCGTAAATCCTTTGCAGTCAGTGCCGACCCATTGCTTGCGGTTCTACGCGCCCTGGTGATCGCTAATCTTGCATTGAGTACATCCTGGAACACCGAGTCCAGTGCGCTCGTAAATAACTTGACTAGTTCTCGGTTCGAGACTACCGCCGGCGACTTCAGACACTTCTCTGCTTCGAGAATGAATTGCCTTTTAAAGTCCAAGACTTTATGCTCCTCATTCATCGCAATGCCTCTACTCTCTGCGCAGAGTTCCCTCAATCGTTGCACTGAGCCCTGCTCAGCTGCCACAGTCTCGGGATACTCTTTCTTCAATCTCTCCACGAAGCCTGTCCAGCTTCCTGCTGGGAACTCCGCAAAACTCATCTACTCTTCACGGATATCCTGGTCCACATATGACACTGCCCAATTTATCCTTTCTGCATCGTCCGTCGTCTTCGTTATCGTGAAGAGCTGTTCAAGCGTCCAGAGATAATTTCTCAATGTCTGTGGTTTTGATGCATCCCATCTGGGAGCATTATTGCTAAAGGGAATTGGCATATGCTTGTGTCCCATTTTGCTAGCTGTAGTTGTCGTAGACGGCAGTAGCTTGGTTTGTCTGTACAGTCGGAGTTGACTGTGATATCTGTGGTACTGTAGAGGCACCAGGAGGGTTCGTATGAAACGAGTTTTGGTTTGTAAACGCTAAGCTTAGCATAGGAACGGTCTGACCGTCCTGGCTTTCGGTGTGCAGAATATGCGCTATGTTGCGAGCTGAGGCTGGAAGCCTTATAGTAATTCTGGGAGCAGTAGAGGTCGGCGGTGCGACTTCTCTCAATACTGCAACTGCTGAACCACTCGCTGTGTTCGCAGCTAAAGAGTTAACAGGATCTTTTCGCTTTCAAGAGGTACTAGCGGCAATGAGGCCTTCAGAACCTTCTGGACGATTGGAATTCCGAGTAGTTCTCTGTTTTGGGGGGTCGACCTTCCTGAGACTGTTCTCGAAGGATGTTTTGGGTGACTTTACGGTCTTTGCTTGAACCTTTTTCTGCTTTGCAGGTGAAAGGCGGGCCAGTGTCCAAGTCTTTTGGTGTTTATCTCGTGAAATTCAACTGAAAACCCCCCTCACGGTGGGCTCCAGATGAAAAGATAGAAACTTTCATAGGTTTTAATATAGATAGTGGGCTTGTTTTCACTAAGCTTAGCCGCAATTCGATAAGCTTAAGCTAATACAAGTGGAATGAGATAGATAATGAACAGTTTCGTCTTTTAGGGTGTTCTGGGGGTGCATTCTGACAGCAAAATTCAAGAGAGTAGTGTTTTTAGAGGTTAACGAACAGCCGTTGAAGTTATCTTAGCCGTACAGTGCATAATGAAAGGACAATCCCTGTCAATTCAAAGTGCTGGGTCTCTGGTCTCTGGTCTCTGGTCTCTGAACTCTGGTCTCTGTCTCTGTCTCTGGGTTGGTCGACGACCAAAGAAATCACACTTAACGATGCACACTAAATAGCCCTCTGAAACCGTTCTTGATCACAGCTTGCAGACTTGCGTGTGGAAGCGGGGGTGAGACCTCTCCCTTCTCCATGAACAAGTGCGACCATATTTATATTGTTTAGATACATACGAGAGATAGTAAATATGAAATAGAAAACAAAAAGCTTAATTGTTACAGGCACTATAGAACATTTTGGAAGGTTCGGCAGCATTTCTACCTCACCCTGGGTTATGGGTTTTTCTCTGATTAACGAATGGCAATCCAGCCAGACGTGTTCCATGCCCGTCTGCATTATTCTGCGTCCATGCAAGCGCATTAAGTTTCTGGATCAATTATGATTGGAATGTATAGCAGATGGACAATCCCTTGATCCGTTGTAATTAATCTCAGTTAAGCAGTATGCCAAAGTGCCGGGACCCACAAAGCACTCATTAATTAGGAGTCTTTGATATTTCTAGGGTTTTGGGCATCGGGTATTGCCTCCCGAACGTTGGACGTTCCGTTCCGTGGTCTGGTCATCATTATTGAACTCGCTATAGATGTAATACGCCTGTGACAGCCGCTAGGTACATTCTTTTATGTTCAGATGCATTCGGGTTCATCAGAAAACTGCTCATAAGGTCCCTTGATGCGACTGGGGTATACTCGATAGGCTATGTAGAGTCCTGAATCCCTCCGGAGAGCGTTCTGATAGCTTGGTTCACTAAGCTTAGTGATAATGAGCTGGTTTGAACACTTCCGAGGCTCGAATATCCTCAGTTCAGTCGAACTGGCTACTACGGGATATAGTACCAATCCTCTATAGAGTTCTTTAATGATATAGCCAATGATTCTATGTAGAGAATCGTTCCGGAGTACAGGAATTCATGTATAGGCGTGAAATTGGCGTCTCATCGCCCTGCAAGAAACCCCAACCGTCCCTTCCAACAAAACACTCATCCTGGACTTCCAAACTGAAACACCCAACAAATGCACCACAACGCAAATATTCCCTTGCTGTCGCAGAAGTCGCATCTCAGATGCACCAAATGGTCAATGATCTTGATCCCGAACTCCAACAAGAACTCCACTCCTATGTTAGTCGAAGATCTGGAGATGCATCCATTCCAGGATTTTTAAAAAGGAATGCTGTTGACAGATGTGCCCCTGCACTGTTCCAAAACTCAGAAGGACATTTCATACTATCACTCCCAGAAGGACACTTTCTTGATAAACTCTGTACAATTACGACTATCCCCGAATAAACGATCCCTTTTCTTACCTATTGAGATTTGGAGTGAACGGACATCAAAACCCATGGCCATCACTGCCCTGATAGACTCAGGAGCCCAAGGGAACTTCATCTCCCACAAAGTCGTTGAATGACATGGTTATCAAACCAAACGGCTGGACCAACCAATTCCACTCAGTAATGTTGATGGAACTGATAATCAACATGGCAAAATCCATGAATACATCAAAATCAGAACCATCATCGATGGAAGAGACTGCATGCTAGAAGTGTATGTCACAAACACGGGTGAGAAAGACCTCATCATCGGATTTCCCTGGTTGGAACAATACAATCCTGACATCAATTGGAAGACCAAGACATTCTCTTGGAAACCCCAAATCAACCACCAGGACTTTTCCAAACTCCTCAGAACCCTACGATGACCTGTCGAACTCAACTCCATCACCATGGACATAATGGCTGGAAAAACCTCCCAACCCGAGGAAAACCCCAAAGAATATGTCAACTTGTCAAATGTTGATCTTGATACCTTCTCTCTAGAAAGAGAAATGAACCCAATGCTTCTAACCCCATTAGAAGTAAACGCCAAAGTGACATGCCACAACACTCCACAATGAACAACATAACCCGACAAAATTGGCAAACCAAAAAGGAAAACAACCAGAATCAAACAAGGAATCACCTAAGATCCCTCAAAGATTCGCCCTGATGGGCTAAAATATTCAACAAGAAAGCCTCCAAATGATTCCCACCATCAAGGACATTTGACCATGAGATCAAACTAAAACCAACATTCGAAGCGAAATTGATGAAACCCTATCAAGTGGCACCTGCCAAAGAAAAAGCACTAAAAGAATTTATAGACGAAAACCTCCGAAAAGGGTACATCCATCCCTCAAAATCCCCTATGGCATCACCATTCTTCTTTGTTGCCAAGAAAGGAGGAGACCTCCGACCCTGCCAGGACTATCGTTATCTAAATGATCACACCATCAAAAATGCATACCCAATCCCCATGATTTCCTCTATCATGGATAAACTCAAAGGAGCTAAGTATTTCACTAAGCTCGACGTCTGCCTAGGATACAATAATGTCAGAATCAAAGATGGCGATCAATGGAAAGCAGCATTCAAGACTCCCATGGGTCTTTTTGAACCAACTGTCATGTTTTTCGGACTTTGCAACAGTCCCGCAATGTTCCAACATATGATGGACACATTATTCTCCGAAATAATGGAGAAAGGAGGAATCATCATCTACATGGATGATATCCTAATCTACGGTAAAACCCAGGAAGAAACCAACCGACTTACAGAGAAAGTACTGCAGATCCTGCAGGAAAACGGCCTCTACCTCAAAACAGAGAAATGCAAGTTCAACAAACAATGACTCAAATACCTCAGCATGATCATCATGCCAGACGAAGATCAAAAGTGGATCCCAGAAAACTCAAAGGAATAGAAGACTGGCCAGTGCCGAAAACAGTTTGACACATTCGAAAATTCATTGGATTCTGTAACTTCTACCAGAAGTTCATCTGCAGCTACTCCCACCACACCAAACCCTGAACCAACTCCTTTCCAAATCGAACAAATTTGAATGGAAAGAAGAACAACAGAAAGCATTTGAAATGCTCAAGAATGAATTCTTAAAGGAACTGGTACTCCTCATGCCCGACTCCACAAAACCCTTTGAAATAGAAGCCGATGCTTCCAAATTCGCATCAGGAGCTGTCCTGTATCAACATGACATCAACAGAATATGGAAACCCATATCGTTCTATTCAAAGACGTTCAGACCAGTGGAACGTAATTATGACATCTATGACAGGGAACTCCTCGCAATTATCCGAGCCCTCGAAGAATGGCGCCATTACCTCCTCAGCAGCCCCCATACCATCCGTATCAGAATGGACCACCAGAACCTCACATACTGGTGCAAACCCCAGAAAATCAACCGCCGACAAGCATGATGGGTACAGACCCTCGCCGACTACAACTTCAAACTGGAACATGTCCCAGGATCAAAGATCCCTGCACCAGACGCTTTATCAAGACGTCCAGACCACATCCCTGATGAAGACAACTGACAACGAAGACGTCACTATACTCCCAAACAACCTCTTTGTCACCACCGCAGACATAGAAGATCAAAACCTGATCACAATACTCCCAGAACATCTCTTTATCGCCACCGTCGACATGAAACTCCAAGAAAGAATCACGGAATCACCAAAATACGACGCTAGAACCACTGAAGCGTTCAAACTCCTAAAAGAAACCCACCCTAATGCCGCCAATAAAGACTTCGGAACAGTTCCGACCTCGAATGGTCCACTCCTCACCTTCCAAGAACATGTCATTATTCCAGAAGACCTCCAACTCAGACTGTGATGTCATCGCAAGATACCATGATCACCCTACACATGGTCACCCTGGAGAACAAGAAACATACTGCCTCGCCAAGAAAGAAGTATATTGGCCAGGAATGTCAACGTTCATAAAGAACTACGTCAAAGGCTGTCCAGAGTGTCAGCAACACAAAATCATACGCAGACCAGATCATGCACCAACTCAACTGATTCCACCATCATCTTCCAAATGCCCATTTGCCCAGATCTCATGGGATCTTATCACTGGTCTACTGCCTAGCGCCAGCCATAATGCGATATTGTCCATGGTGGACCACGGCCTTACAAAGGGGGTAATTTTCATCCCAACATCAGATCAATCAAATGCCGATGACATCGGATGACTATTAATAGAAAAAGTCTTCACCAGATTTGGATTACCTGATAAAATCATATCAGATTGAGACCCCAGATTCACCGCCAACTCCCTCCGACAACTAGCCAAATGTCTAAACATCCAACAGGCATTCTCAACTGCATACCATCCCCAGACAGATGGTTCCACCAAACGATACAATCAGGAAATCGAGACCTACCTTGCCATATACTGCACCAGAAACCCTCTTGACTGGTCAGAAACCCTCCCTATCACTGAGTTTGCACACAACTCCAAAATACATGCCTCAAGGCAGAAATCCCCATTTGAACTAATCATGGGATACAACCCTCCACCGATACCCACTGGTAATGGAAACATCGAACTTTCCATCAGTAGACAAACGCATCAGACTCCTTGATGATGCCAGAAAAGAAGCACATGTGGCACATCAACTCTCCGCCGATATCATGAAACAAAGAACCAGAAGAACTGTCAAACCCCTTGAAACACGTCAAAAAGTATGGCTAGAAGCCAAAAACCTCAAACTCCCCTTCATTTCCAACAAAATATCCCCAAAACGACTAGGACCTTTCCTTATCTCAGAAGTCTTATCACCACTCACCTACAAACTAAAACTTCCGAATCAAATGGAAAATACACCCGGTATTCCACAGAAACCTTCTAAAACCCCATATACCAAAACAGAAGCATACAGATCTCATCCGACTCCACCACCACCAGACATCATCAATGAAGAAGAAGAATATGAAATAGAAGCCATTCTAAATCACCACCAACACCGCAGAAAACTCCAATACTACGTCAAATGGAAAGGATACCCCCACACAGGAGAACGAATGGATCACCTGATGAAACACTCCATGCAAATGCCGAAGAATACTTAACCAAGTATAAAGAAGCTCATGGAATTCTCCAGAAAGAACAGGAACCCACCAGAACCAACCAAAGACAACTTTGCTCCCACACCAAATGTACTTAAAGATGCCCATGAACCTTGACCTCACTTGCCCCCAAACTACTCCCCCTTTTTCAACAACACCTTCACCAACTTCCTCATCATCCTCCATTGTCATCATAAACAATGCAAGCGTCGAACATACTACACTTCAGACAACTCCCGTTCTGGCCCCATCTCCCTACACCCCTTCTCACACCTTCGCCGCAACATACACCTCCCTCAGGGATGAGACCCCCTAACCCCAATGACACCCCAGAACCAACAGCTGCCCCAGCCGCCTCCCTTAGATACCATACAGCTGGAGTATGATCATATGGACCAGATCACCCTTCTGACGGAGATCTGCACAAGGCTGCCACCGACAGAGCCTTTACAACTAAATTGGAACACACTTCAATTTCAGAATACGACCGACAACTCTGGTATGACTATACCCACCACATACGACAGACTAAGGCTCTTGCTACTGCATACAATACGCAACGTGCCTGGGCAGAATCACTTGAGCGACTTCTCCGCTCAAGATCAGGGCCTCATGTCCGAGGTGTCAAAGAACCTACCCAAACGAAATGAGGTACATACCTCGCAGTCCCCCACTGCAACCATCCCCACCACTACTACGACGACCACTGCCATTATCATCACCACCAGTCCCCAACAAGGGAAGAAAGCCCACCAGTATCAGAAATCCCTTCAGACTTCTCACCCCCACCAAGGACACCACCCACACTGTTGCCAATAACAACGTCCCAATTTGGAACTCCCCCAACCCTGTTCACTCATGAACCAACCCCCGAACCACCGACAGATCAGTCTGCATCCAATGCAGACACACAGGACACTGGGCCATGGATTGCCCCCAATTTGCCTGCCTCGGATGCAAGCAATATGCCCCAGGGCATTACTCATACGACTGCATCAAATATAGATGCCCCCACTATGCCATCTTCCAACCGTGCCATAAATGGACCAAATGCCCAAGTCAAAAGACTCGACATGCCCCTTACTCCAGAAATCCTACAACCCGTCCCTCGACCACTCCCACAACTCACCATCGAATACATTGACCTCACCCATGACGATTACTACGAGGAATGCTATGACGATGTGGCCGAATCAAACATTACAGGAGAACCATGCGGTTCCTTCTGAAGAAAACCCAATCACCCCGCCAGAAGAAAGGATTGAAAGTCCCCATTTCAGATGCCTTCTATACGACATCTTTTATCCAGGACAACCCCCATCCCCAGAAACTGCCACTATACTCAATCTTCACAGAACTCCCACTCCCACCTTCTCTCCCATCATTCCCCCCAGACCAGACTCCACCGACCAACCACAGATCGATTACTATGAACCAAACTACCTAGCCGAATACCCAGAAGAAGGAAACTAACGAGTTGTATGGAAAACAAGCTCTAGAAACGGATCTAATGTTATCAGAAACCTCATCAGAAGGACAGGTTACTTTTAGTTTACATTCCCATGTCACTATGAAACCATCAGTAGTGTACATCAGAAGGACTATTCTTAGTATGCACCTCATGTTTTCTTATCTCTGACTCATAGTTACTCTGGTCCGAACTATTATAGTAGGAGTACAGCCACACTTAGAAGTATATAAGGATACAGTACAATACCTTTGTATCCTTATCTTAGTGTTATACAGTTCTTGCCTCCTATACCTCTTTGCCCTTAAACCGGCTGGACTATAGTGCTCCATCGTCTCTAAGTCATGCCCAGTAGGACAGGACTAAGTCTGTATAGACATCCTGTGTCGAACCCCGTGCTACTCAAGAGCAAACCCCTAACCCAGGTAACACCCTGCCAACAGCAAAGGCAAAACACTTTGCAATGGCACTTGGTTTAAAGGTACACAAATTGAGGGGGAGTGGAGGAAAATGACAATTCATGTATTGTCATCTCCTTTCACTGGTCAAAGATGACCAGTGGCTCAAGAGTCAGAGCTACAATGACTCACAATGAATCCCTCCATGCCGTCATCATGGAGGGGTTGGACAATTAGTTATTATAAGCTTAGACCAGCTTGTAAG
This sequence comes from Lepiota brunneoincarnata, assembly GCA_023014365.1. Classification (NCBI taxonomy): domain Eukaryota; kingdom Fungi; phylum Basidiomycota; class Agaricomycetes; order Agaricales; family Agaricaceae; genus Lepiota; species Lepiota brunneoincarnata. The sequence continues at coordinate 3,358,076 of JAEBUN010000002.1, read as the reverse complement.
ATACCGAGCATGTACTTAAGCCCTGCAAAGGGCACTAGCATTCTAATTCATTCTACCTTCCCTTTTTCCCCCAGTTTCCCCATTTCCATTAGTCTCTTCAGAAACAGACTACAAAGTGGTACAAGTGAAGCTGGCTGACACATTGGCAGGGCAGGTGGTAGAATTTTAATAGAGGGCTTTGTAGTCAATAGGAGAAAGGAATATACAATTGTAACTTTCCTCACTCACCATGAGTAGGTGATGAGAGGCACTCAACCAATTCATTGATTCTTGGGAAATTGAGTGATTGAGTTAGGGTGCTCCAGAAAGCATGAAACTCCATGCCTTGTGCACCATAGTGTGTCATGTATATGGATGTAGTACTGGTGGGGGGTTGAGGGTTGTAGGATGGGTAACAGGAGTGATAGCCCTTCGGGGACTGAGACAAACCAAATTGGGCTTGCTCTTGTGCTGCGCTTGTATACAAACAGAAAGGTGGGCAACCTGCCAGCACAGCAGAAGGGAGCCTCACGCAGTGTGTTTTCTTGGAAAAGTCTCGAAAGGACTGTTGGACAGCGCAATTATGTCAGAGTCAGCGCTTGAGCTTGGGTGACCCTGGAACAACCAGTGACAGTCGGCCCCAACTGCCACTGCATTTGGCTCTACTGTGCCGGGCGAGGGTTTAATGGCACTTGGAGCAGTGAAGAATGGGAGAGGAGGGAGGGCTGGATAAACTTAAGGGCTCCCGACGCGTCTCCTGTGAGCTTACCGTGTCTTTTTCGGTTAACACTCCTCTCTAGGTGTCCCTGGGAGAGCTACATTTATTACCAGTTCATCCCCATATTTTTTCAGGTCCCAGAGATTTCACCAAGCCATTCTGCCGAATTTAATCATAAAATGTGACTGATAATCGATCAGGTGATTGCATGTCAGTGGTCATGCTCCCAACGCGTTTGATGCTCGTCCACCAAGATACCATGAACAGCCCATCCCTGGAATTTCAATAAGAACAGGAACAGCTCTTCAAAACATCCAACGACATTAAAACATGTCTCGATCAGGCCATTTCCAAGCTGAGACTCGTCCAGAACCCAACCTATTTCAACAAACTCGAACCCGACGAAGCTGGCATCGACTTTAAGGAAACTGGAGAACAAGGATCCGGCTATCATCACTGCTCATCTGGTTGCGCAAACGGTGCAGGGACTTGACTCTGTGGCTGCAGGTGCTGATACTTATATCGCCCCACACAGCAATTCTTACGAAAACTCAAGTTCCAATACCTCGAAGCAGAACGCAAAGAATCGCTATGTCAATCAATTGTCAGCAACATCGATGATGCTCCGATCATGACTGCTGAAGATGTGAAAGAGTTGAGTGCCAGTAAATGTAGAGAAGAAGGCCAAGCTTAAGGAGGCAGAGGTGGTCCTAACGGAAATGCATCGCAATATCCGCACCCTCGCACCCCCTGTCGAAGAGGACTACACCAAGACCACGATGGCCATGGACAAAGCAACAACACTTGCTCAAAAGATTACCGACGCCCGATTAGCCCTTACACTGCCTCCGACAAACACACCCCTACCCCCGTTTGACGATTGCAGCAGCCGGTCAAAAGCTCAGCAGATCAGGTGACAGAGATGCAAGAGCTCAGTGACCAAGTTGAGGTTGTCAGAAGGCAACTGAAAGATGCAAGGGACAAGCTTAAAGCTGGCAACATTGTATTGGAGAACATGCGAGCAGAGCGTGCAGAAACGGAGAAACTAGCCAAGGACGCCAATGTGGAAGAGGACGATCCACAGGATGGCGCCTCTATATGACTGGTGGGTTTGTCTGCTAACACGAATGCTTGGTCATTGGGCTGATTTATGGTCATCCATGTTCATGGCCTCAATTACCCTACACCGCGCTTTGCACCAGTATGACCGAAGTACGAATCTGTTTTTGACAACGAGCTCCGGCTCTCGTACACATTGAGGCCTGACAGAGCAGGTCACTATCACTGCTCATATTCCTTCCTGATACCTGGAAATTGGCAGTGGCGGAGGTTTCGGGGATTAAGGATGATTTCAACAAGCTGATTGACGCACACATCCAGACCAACGATGTGCATGGACTAATAGGGGCGGTATTTGCAAGGGCAGGTGTGAGTTGGCTTGTGCCACCATAATAAGTAGTGCATGATATTTTACTGTACAACATCGGGAGGAAGATATGTGTTAATATGTGATGAGGATCCTGCGTCTGAAGAGCGTACTGGGCACATACTCTGCCTCAGTTGCGAACTTTGTGTATTATTGGTCAGCAAATCACACACTTGTTGTTTTGCCTCCTTTCCAGCTTCTCCAGTTTTTTATTGAGCAAACTCATATCCGGTGGTGTACAAGGCTCATTCGCATGTGCAGCGGCAGGTCGTTTTGGCCCACTCGACCACGAGGTGGGATTGATCTCCGCCGTTCGAGGCGGGTCGTGTTGCCTTCCCAGCCTGCGACCTGAGGGGGTTGGTCCGCAAATTAGTCGATCTTTGCGCTTGTTTCAACCTCCTATCTTCATCACATCATCAATAAAAACCACTGGGAACAGAAATAGTCCAGCCCATACCTACTGACATCTTTCAAACGTGTGATCGATGATCCTGCTGTTGGATTTCCAATCAATAAACACGAGCGCTCATCCATGCACAAGTACCTTTTGGGTTTAGTTGTCAATTGGCATGCCGACGGGGCACACTGAACTATTGGATACAGATGTTTGGGGGGAAAAGAGGGTGTTGTGCCAAAAAGCAGCTGAAGATCTTATCACATATATACTCTCTGTTGGTGGGTCCAAAAAGACTCTGGGTAATCAAAACTGTGATGCGCTGAAACTGATTGTAGCCGAGACATGGTGAGATAGGGTAGGGTATGCTTGCCCCGATTCCTTGCGAAGTGTTAGAGGTCCCCCTGTATAACAGTATAAGTCAGCTACTACTTTGGACCAATTTAAATAGGGAGATCTTCCTGGGGTCGGGACAATATCGGAAGGGTGCGGAGGGCCCAGAACGCCGCCGAGCCGAATTCCAAAAGATTGGGCAGATGGGAATCGGAGGGCAGTAAGGAAAAGTAAAGCTGTTACAGGAGTAGATGAATAGGGTTGTGCGAATAATAGGAAAATTACTCACACCTTATTTATTCACTGGTTATTAACTGTTATTAACTGATTCTTCACTTTGGGCCTTGGATCCTTGAGTGAGAAAGTGTGAATAAAGCCCTCCTAAGGTCTGGCTTTGCCTGGCCTAGCTAGACAGCTTGCAAGGGCTTTGGGCCTGGCTTCGTTTTTCAAAAGCCCCAGGCTTTGCTGATTGAGCAGGTGGAAATCGGCTGTTACAGCAGCCCTCAAATACCATTTATTGCATGGTAATTAATCCACAGGGCTCTTAGTTCAAGCCGTGTTATCTAATTTGGTACCCCAGCCTGGTATTTGTGGTGCCAAGTGGAAGTTGAGGAGGCCCAAGCCCCATCAAGCCAGGGCTTTTGAGCTGAGCCAGAGCCAGCAGATCACTATGTTTGGATGCTGCAGAGACAATCTTTGATAGCCCACTATTATCCTACAAATCCAAAGAAGATATCCAAACCATTGCTTGCACACTTGGAACTCCCAACACTAGAACCAAGGATGCTATCCTTGGATTGACCCAGGAGTGTTTTACTGGCCATCCAGACCTCCAAATGAATCACCGGTTTGCTGGCTTGTTCCAGACCAAAGGAACCCATCATTTCCAAGCTCAACAGGTTACCCCGGGCCTAGTTCTGGGCCTGATCCTCAACATGCCCCCAGAAATACTGTACCTGTAGTGGACGTGTTCATTTCGACCTCCAACAAATAACCACCAACCAGTAAATCACATTTTATTAATTCTGCAATCTAACTACGAAGCTACCATAGTAATACATAACCCTCAATTAGCCCCCATCTACCAGCTCCATTTGGGTGTGCTATCAACAGCAAACCGATTATCTTCCGGCAAGAGAGCTGACAAGAAAGGATGTGACTACATGTGACTATCCGAACCAACATTCCACTACAGGATGTGATGAATTCGGACGAAATTAAGATGGATAATGGCGATGAAATTGATGGAGATATGAGGAAAGGGAAGAAAGGAGATGCGCCAGCACCACCTTCGGTGAAGCGAAATCCAGATGAGATCATGTTGGATGGTGAAGAGGACAGTATTGAAGCGCCCGCAGCCCCGATCCCCGTGTCAACACTCCAAGTAACACGCTTCCTCACCCTTGGCAAATGTCTCCCCAACTGCCAACTTTTAGAGGTATGCAATACCTCACCCTTACACAAACTATTTCTAGTTTCATTCTATATCTAAGGTTGTCGATATCCCGACACCCTCCTCATCCCCGCCCTCTCCCCAAGTAAATGTCTGCACCAGTGATGTGCAGGACGTGGCAATGGTTGGTCTAACAATGCAGCTTATGCACGATCTGCCGCCTATCTTCAACCCGTTCAGTACTGATACAGCAACTTGCTGGGTCTCCCATCCCAATCCCCATGCACCGGTCATCCCCGATAATATTGCAAGGGCCATCAAGGGCACGGAATCCCACGGGTGATCCCCAGATCAGACCCAGCTGGAACGTCGTTTCGAGCTGCCTCACTGATTATAATTGCATTCATACAGATCGCTACTTATTCCAATATCCCTGGCCCAGCAGATTCAGGATGGAGCGACGTTTGTCCGCTATGACCGTTCCTATTATCCATGTCTCTCATTCGTCTTCGGAACACCGGGCATCAAAGCATCAGCAGTCCATGGGTGGGTTCACTCTCCGATCTGGGCCCTGATTTTTCGCCTAAAGAGCAAGCTCAAATTCTGCCACTTCTTCGACAACCATCTGATGGATGTTGACAATATAGACTGTTAATGCAGAATCAGCCTATGCGGAGCCTGAAACCCTCGCCGTGCAACCAGGGACAAGAAAGTCTGAGAGGATTGAAAATGTTGACATGGGGAACATATCGTAAAGGCTTGGGAGCCCTGTTCCTCGGTAATGTTTCAGACGCCTACATTAATCGTGATTGTTTTTGTTTTAATCCTCAGGAAGTGTCACTCCAGGACGGGCCCTGGACATACGATTGTACTAAGATAGATATATACCAGAACCCTGTCTAACAATAATAGCCCAACGATTGGGTGCTATGCGATTCCGGCAACTTCAAGCAGGCTAAGTAGTAAACATGAGACCCATAATGGTGTGTGCATCCCCTCAGTTCCTCCTGTGGGGTCTGAGTTGCCATTGAACCTAGGCAGGGGCTCAAGCTTCCTACCTTCCCGATGATCGCTTGCAGTTCCTGAGGGGTTGGGAGCAACGTGGGCAGCACAATGCTTCCCAGCCCACTGGCAGAGCGTAGTACGCGTGCTCCCTCGTAGTCGAGCGTTGGTTCCGACTGTCATGCTCCAGCCCTCATCACGTCACTGCATTGGCTGCGGAACGTCATTGGCTATGTGGTTTTGAGGACGACCAGCTCACTGTTACAGTGGCCCTTCGCCATGGACTAGTGGTCGGCTAACCAAACCCTTTGCCCAACCCCGAGCAGTCGCCTACTTTGATCGCTAGAGGGCTTATCTGTGGATCTCCAGCTACCGAATCAGAAATAACCGCCACATGCGTGTTCCACCACGAGGGATCCCTTTGATCGTGGAGGAGTGCGAGCAGCCCGTGTTCAAGCTGGTCCTCCTCCTAAACGATTCCTTCTCTTTAGCTTATAGACGAAACCGACTGTGCGCTTCGAGTTCTAGATTATATTCCTTCCGCTATCAGCACGGAGATCACCGCGTACTTGAGGTGCTGCAAGATTCCATGACAGAAGCTGAGGAAGTCCCGTGGCGATCCTGTCCTATGGCGACTGATGACCATATCAAGATGCCCATGGCAGCCGTGGTCTCAGTGCATCGCACGGGTCCTTCTTGTTGTAGAATCTGCAAAGCAGCACAGGGCGCCTGTTCTTCCAAGAAAAACCTCGGAAGCGCCTGAAATCTAAAACATGTTTGAGGCTTATAAGTGATCGACCGATGTACATACAATGAGGCGTGCCACAACAAGGAGTGAACACCATACGTCAGGAAGGCTATGGGGAATCCCCTGGGGCTTTTTATATGTGATGAGCGCTGAAGGCCGCCCGGTATGATACACTATACCTCGTTTAGCTCTACACAACAGACGAACAACCACTTGGTATATAAGGTCCCTGATTTGCTGAGATTCTATTTATTTTGGCTTGGGTCCTAGACACGATGGGAATCCCCAGGGACGACATTTTGAGCATTGGTGAGTTTGATATTCGTGTGGAGTTGTGTTTGCGTTGGACCTTGAGCTTGATTGATCACCATTAGCGACTGGTGTTGGCGGGGATGACAGGGGGGATTTCGAGATCGGGTCGAACACCTCAGTTATTCAGGAAAAATTGAAGTAAATTCCATATGTATCGCTTTTCCCCCACAATCATTAATCCTAAACCTGTAGTACCGCGGAGGACCTGGGGAAAGGGATTATCCGGAGCATCAGTGGGAAGGTTGAGTTCACGATCTTACTTGTAGGTAGGTCATACCTCTCGTGGTATCACAACGGATACAAACTCAGGGGGGTCGCAAAGGTGAAACTGGGGCTGGGAAAACTGCCATGTTGAAGCTGCTTGCGAACGTCTGTGCTGGAAATGGCCCGAATGATTACCAGAGTTTCCATGACCAATCCAACGAGGCTGGTGGGAACACCAACAGTAGCCAAACAAAGTCGGCCAAGCTATACGAGTTCGCCAACAGCGAGGGCGTGACCATTCGCATCCTTGACACCCCAGGCCTTGTAGATACTCGCGGTTTACATCAGGACAAGGCACATTTGGCCAGCATCGCCGAGACCATCAGCGCTGAAGTTGCGACCGTCGATGCGGTCATCATCCTTGCGAATGGCACTGTGGCCCGTCTTGGGGTCGCCACAGACTACGCGCTGACCAAGCTCTCCGCCATGTTCCCCAAATCACTCGCTAGTAATATTGTCTTTCTTTTCACAAACGTGACCAATCCATGGGACGTGAACTTCGACAACACATCGCTTCCAAAAGAACTGTGTAACAATCAACAATTCCACATCAATAATCCGGTCGCTCTTCAAGAAAAAATTCACAAGGTACAGAACTCGGGCCCCCCCGCGTATTCGGACCCACGGCAGGACCCAGGGGCATCTGTCGATAAGGCTCACTCAGGGGCCCTGGATGTGCTTGCACGCATGTTCAATTGGATTGATGCCCTTGAGCCTCAACCTACCACATCTATCGTAAAGCTCTATCACCAAACACAGGACATCGATAAGCAGATCACTGCTGCGCTTGCGGCGATGGATGAAGCGGCAACTAAGAAGCAAGAGTTAAATGTGATCGAAAAGGAGTTAGACGGAACAGAGAAGGTAAATAGTTCTTTATTCTGTTCAGGCGAAATAGCCTTTACCGTGTACCACAATATTCAGGTAATGGAGCAGTACAAGAACTACGAGAGTATAATCACACGCAAGATCTACGGAATCCAACCCACGCCCAACAAGCACAACACCTTGTGCAGTGCCCGAAAGTGCTTCAGCAACTGTCACGAATCGTGCTCCCTCCCTTTCTCCGTCCGCCACGAGAAACTTTGGCGCTGCCGTGCATTTGTTCGCACGTTGCTGCCGGTTACTACATGCAACAAATGTGGTCATCCACGTGACTTCCACCGGCATCTTGGCTCCATTTGGGTTGAGGTGGATGACCAACAGGTCACCATTGATATCGAGGCCAAAAGGAAATTCGAAAGCGCGCAGACGGATAAAGAGAGACAGGAAGGACTAACGAACCTGCTTGTCAACGATATCGCTCGATTGGACAGGAAGTTACACAAAATTGCCGAAGGGATTTCGGAACTCGTCCGGATGTACGCCAACCTGTCCTTGTCCGGGAGCTTCAGAGGCCAAGTCCAAAAGACGATTCTGCTGCTTGAAGCGAACTTCGAGCAGATGCGTAGCAACTCGACCTCGGACCCCGCAGTCATTCAATCTGTGGAGAAAGATTTAGGCGACATGAAACGACGGTTTGAACTACTTGAGGAAGTAGGTGGGGAGGATTTTTCAGGTGATACCAAACGACGGCTTGAGCCGCCTCGGGAAGCGGTTGAGTGGGATTCAGTTGAAAAGGATTACGGTATTCCCCGTAGGCGCCTAGGAGCGAGGATCCGCAAATTCTTTCTTTTAGAGACGCCACCCCCGTACCCTAGTGGCGCCCCTGCCATTTCATAGCGATACAAGAAGGGAGCCATTCGGTCCATTTAATATCACATATTTCCATTTTCCGCTCGTTGCCCGAATGGTTATATCCACTCACAAAGCCAAATCGCACAATCATGATCGAGGAAACAAAGCACTGCCCGTTAAATTGAGACCAGCAACTATTTACATAAAGCGAGGCAATGGGGAAGCCAGCTTCAGGACCAAACCAGCACGGTAGGACTTGCATGTCCTACGACGTGTTGGTTTATCGTGGGTTGTGGCATGTCATCCTACAGCCTGACATAGGACTCGGGTGGAAACCACCCACGGCACGCAGCACTGGGTATCTAAATCAGACCTCAGTCCAAACTCGCATCGAGGATATAACCGCACTCATAAGTCTGCTCTCTTATTTTCTTTTTACCAATACATAGGCAATCACGTAGGCTTGTCTGCCAGGCGCTCCGATCCTTGTCCGATCGAACTCCGCATCTTCAGCTCGTCAACTTTGAACTCGAATTTCGTCTGTTTTGCGCGCTGTGGTAACGTCTGCGATGTCGACGATCCATTTATTAGCCAAAGAAAAACTCAATCATCTCGAGCAACAGATAGCTTTGTCGACATCTTGGCCCGCCAAAGCTGCGAGCATGGTGTGTTCTATTCATTTGTGTAAATGGTAGTTATTATGGTTAGGAGGAGAGATTTTTCCAGAGAAAGGTAATCATATGTTCTGTGCTCTGCCTGAGCTACGCCTCACAAGCTGCACCGTACCCATCTCTTCCAGTCACCACAAACTCGGCTCAGGAAGTTAGGCCTCATCGCAATTATGACTGTCTTTTTCGGCTAATTTGACCTCGAAACCCTATATTGCGAAGTAAACCCTCCTACCTCCATCGTAGCATGTCGGCACAACCAAAGCCGAAGAATCCTTAGTTCGCATCAGGAACATCCCTCATGCACGGACGCCCCCGGTCGTCAGTTCCATTCCTCGGCCTCCATACAAGTCTGAATTATAACACTTGACTTAAGAGAAGACATGTATGTATAGTGTCTTGAACTTCCCGGCCAATGACTCCAAACTCATGGTGGTGGAATTTCAGTCTCTCGTCGGTGGCTTCGAGTGTCATCTGACCGTATTAGTACTGTACTCCTCTCACGCTCTGCGCCCGCAATATCGGTAATCGGGAGGGGGCAGAGGCAGGTAAAGTGGGTGCTAGTGCCGCGGGCATTGGCATCGGTGCAGATGGTAACTCACGATAATGGGTTTCAGAGGGTTGTCTGGAAATTTCAGCCGGGGCCTTGTCGATCGCATGGTATGTTTTCCTTCAGCCTATTTTTCCGGTCAAGTATATTGTAACCGACAGTCTAACTCCGCCTGCCTAGTGTTACACAATTCCTACCAGATAGCATAACTTACAGATCGCTTTTTTACTTTTTACCGCATCGTACCTCTGAAACCCAAGTCAATGGCAGTTCGGAATATGGTGAATAGACGTGAGTTCTCAAAGATCTCCACTCTGGGACAGTTCATGCACACGGGCTTCGAGGAGGGCTTTCGCCAATGAGAATGTGTTAATCGGCTTCTTGGCGTGGTGACGGTCTCTTGTCTTCGATTTTCTCCTATCAATTGCGTTCATCGAGGGATGCTCAGATACTCCGTTTTGTTAGCGTCGGTTGGCAAGACATTGTTCGGGAAGGTGGAAAACCCAGGAGAAGCCGTCCAAATGGAGCACGTCCCCAAACAAACTACTTCTAATTTCATTCGATATCTTAGGTTGCTGATAACCCGGTACCCTCACTCTCACTCTCACCCTCTCCGGTCTCTACCTCCACCGCTCAAACAGAACAAGCACTACCGAGCACCCCACCAATGCCGAGACTCGACATTGACCCGGAATGGCTCGCAGTGACATGTGCTTTTCACCTGCGGTTCTCGACAAACCGACAACAGCCGCCTTTCCCAGAGGAAAGTGAGGTGCGAGCCTTATTTGTTCACCTCTCCATCGTAGAACCGTAATAAAGTACCTTAGTCATAGGCGTATTCCAACACTCACACTGAAACTTTCTGTTTCATGCTCAGGATCGAGAACAAGATCAATCCTGGTGCTTCACAAAGTGGTGAGAGCAACTGTAGAACGTCATGGATATCTTCGCTCATGACCCTCATCTTGTTCGTTTGAGTAATGTTTCCAACACCTACATTAATCGCAATTGTTCTTATTTTAATCCTGGGGGAGTGTCATCCCATGACGGACCCGTACACACGATCGTGCCAAGATAGACATATATTAGAAGTTTATCTAACAATAGCCCAACGGTTGGATATTGTGCGACTGCGGCAGCCTCGACGTTGATTGCGGGAGGCTAAGCTAACGGGTACGAGTGCTACTGGTGTAGGAGTGCAGGTACCCATGTGCAGCGAGGGAGACAGGCAACCGTGAATATGATGTTGTGGAGAGCGTGTGGGCTGTCAGGTGACTTGACATTTTTATTTATTTTTATTTTTGTATTCTGCATTTATATACCGCAACAAGCAGACTAGTGCTAAGACGCGGTGGGCCCACTAAGTTAATAGATGAGCTCCATCACGCGGTGGAATATCTACAGGGGTAAAAGTTCCGAAATGCCTGTAAAGGTTTCTAGTAGTTGGTATGTCCTACATGTCAGGTGACTTGACATTTCCCAAGTTCAGCTCAATTCTGTGGGCTCTGAGTTGCCATCGAACCTCGGCAAAGGCTCGAGCATGTCTGCCTACATAAATGACGAGCTTCCTAGCTTCCTAACAATCGTTTGAAATTTACTGAGGGGGCGCAACCAACGTGGACAGCATAATGCTTTCCAGCTCACTGGTAGGGCACAGTACGCGTGCTGCCTCATGGTCGAGCATTGGTTCCGACTGTCATGTCATGCTCCAGCCTTCTTCATGTCGCTGCGTTGCCTGCCGAGCGTCACTGGCTACATGATTTTGAGGATGATCAGTTCACTGTTGCAGTGGCCTTTCGCCATGGTCTAGTAGTCGGCTAACGAAATCCTTTGCCCAACCACGGGCAGTCGCCCACTTCGATTGCTAGATGCTTATCTAGGGATCTTTAGTTTCCAAATCAGAATTAACTGCCACATGCGAGTTTCACCACGAGGGATCCATTGATCGTGGAGGAACGCGAGCGGCCCGTGTTCAAGGTACTTCTCCGCCCAGAGCATTCCTTCTCATTGGCAAATAGACGAAACCGACTGTATGTACACCTCCAGTCCTGGTTATATTCCTTCGTTATAAGCGCGCGCTGCTATGGCCTCTAGCCTGCAGAGCTTAGGGCAGATGAACGTATCTCATATTTCTGCACAGAGAGCACCGCGTACTTGAAGTGCTGGGGGTGGAGCACTACCACAGATAAATTCAATCGCTGGCGCGCTTGGGGTTTCGGTGAGGAAAATTTTGCCTGCAAGATTCCATGATAGAAGCTGGTTGGAAGCCTCGTGGCGATCCCGTCATACAGCGATCGACGACTATATCAAGGCTTATCAAGGTCCACATAGCGGCCATGGTCTTGGTGTATCCTCTTGTTGCGAAACAGCACAGGGTGCCTGTTCTTCCAAAGAAAACATCAGAAGCGTGTGAAAGTTGAAACATGTTTGAGGCTTATATGCTGCAACAAGGAGTGAATGCCATTCGTCGGGAAGGCTGTGGGGAATCCCTCTGGACCTTATATATGTGATAAGTGCTGAAGGCTGTCCAATCTGGCATGCTATACCTCGCTTAGCCTCACGCAACAGACAAACAACCGCTTGGTATATAAAGCCCTCGATTCGTTGAGATCTAGTTGTGTTGGCTTGCGTCCTAGACACGATGGGGGTCCCCACCGACGACATCTTGAGTATTGGTGAGTTTAATATTCTTGTGAAGTCGTGCTTGCGTTGGATCTTGAGCTTGATTAATCATCATTAGCGACTGGTGTTGGCGGGGATGACAGGGGGGGTTTCGAGATCTGGTCGACCAATTCCTCAGTTATTAAAGAAAAATCGAAGTAAATTCCATATGCGTTGCTCTTTACCCTCACCCATTGATCCCAAACCTGTAGCACCGCGGAGGACCTGAGGAAAGGGATCATCCGGAGCAACAGGGGGAAGGTTGATTTCACGATCCTACTTGTAGGTACGTCACGGCTCTCATGATATCACAACGGACACAAACTCAGGGGGTCGCAAAGGTGAAACTGGGACTGGGAAAACTGCCATGTTGAAGCTGCTTGCGAACGTCTGTGCTGGAAATGGCCCGAACGATTACCAGAGTTTCCATGACCAATCCAACGAGGCTGGTGGGGACGCCAACAGTAGCCAAACAAAGTCGGCCAAGTTGTACAAGTTCACGAATAGCGAGGGTGCGACCATTCGCATCCTCGACACCCCGGGACTTGTAGATACTCGTGGGATACATCAAGACAAGGCGCACTTGGCCAGCATTGCCGATACCATCAGGGCTCAAGTTGCGATCGTTGATGCGGTCATCGTCCTTGCGAGTGGCACTGTAGCCCGTCTTGGGGTCGCTACAGACTACGCGCTGACCACACTCTCCGCCATGTTCCCCAAATCACTCGCTAGTAATATTGTCTTTCTTTTCACAAACGTGACCAATCCATGGGACGTGAACTTCGACAACACATCGCTTCCGAAAGAACTGTGTAACAATCAACAATTCCACATCAATAATCCGGTCGCTCTTCAAGAAAAAATTATCAAGATACAGAATTCGGGGCCACCTGCGTATTCAGACCCACGGCAGGACCCAGGGGCAATTGTTGACAAGGCTCACTCGGGGGCCCTGGATGTGCTTGCACGCATGTTCAATTGGATTGATGCCCTCGAGCCTCAGCCTACCATGCCTCTCGTAAAGCTCTATCACCAGGCGCGGGACATCGATAAGCAGATCACTGCTGCGCTTGCGGCGATGGACGGAGCGGCAACTAAGAAGCAAGAGTTAAATGAGATCAGAAGGGAGTTAAACGGAACAGAGAAAGTGAGCATTTCTTTATTCTGTTCAAGCGAAGTAAGCTGTACCTGTGTTCCACAATGTTCAGATCATGGAACAGTACAAGAACTACGAGCATATAACCACGCAGAAGGTCTACAGAACTAAAGCCACGCCCGACAAGCGCAATACTTTGTGCAGTGCCCCGAGATGTTTCAGCAACTGTCACGAATCGTGCTCCCTTACTTTCTCCATCCGCTGCGAGAAACTATGGCGCTGCCATGCATTTATTCGCAGGTGGTTCCCTGTTACCACGTGCAACAAATGCGGTCATGCACGTGACTTCCACCGCCATTTTGATTGTGTCTGGGTAGAGGTGGATGAAGAACTGGACACCATCGACATCGAGGCCAAAAAGAAATATGAGAGCGCGCAGACGGACAAAGAGAGACAAGAACAACTAACTAATCTGCTTATCGGTGATATCGCTCGATTGGACAGGGAGTTACGCAAAATCACTGAGAGGATTTCAGAACTCCTCCGAGGGGGTGCCAAGTTGTCCTTGTCCGGGAACTTCAGAGGCCAAGTCCAAAAGACGATTCTGTTGCTTGAAGCGAACTTCAAGCAGATACGTAGCAACTCGACCCTGGATCCCGCAGTCATGCGATCCGTTGAGAAAGATTTAGGCGACATGAAACGACAGTTGAACTGCTTGAGGACTTGAAGTAGATAAGGAGGATTCTGGTACTCCCCGTAGGCCCCAACGGGTGATGTTCCGCAATGTTCCTCTTAAATTGAAGAGGCTAGCGTCGTATTATAGTGGCGCCCCCGCTTCATAGCGCTACGAGAACGGAGCCTTTGTTCCATTTGTGTAGGGCATGCTTTTGACACTTTTAATATCACTCTTCCGCTCGTTTCCCGAATAGTTATATTCACTTACAAAGACGAGAAGTCAAACATCATGGCCGAGGAAACAAAGCGGTGCCCATTCAGGTTTGGAACAAAAAATATTCACATAAAGCGAGGCAATGGGGAAGCTGGCCTCAGGATCCAATCAGTACAAGTAGGACTTCGATATGCCATTGCCACGACGCGTCAGTTTATCATGGGTTGCAGTACGTCGTCCCACAGCCTGAGACGGGACCCGGTGCGGGCCACCCACGGCAAGCAGCACTGGGTATCTAAGTCACACGTCAGTCAAAACTCGGAACCAGGATATAGTCGCACCCACAAGTCTGCTTTCTTACTCCTTCACAAGTTGGCCTAATATAAATGTGATTACGTAAGCTTTGTCCACTCCGAATCTCGTCTGATTGCACTATATGTCAACCACCTTTGAACTCGAATTTTGCCCAGTTCGCGCACTATGTAACATAGTATCAAAATGCGAAGCTGTCCAACGATACACCCATTAGGCAAAGTCGTGCGGAGCAGCAGATAACCTTACCGACATGCTGGACCGCCAAACCTACGGGTATGGCATGTGTTCTATTCACTTTGTGTAAATGGTGATTTATCTCTATGTCCACAGACTCTGAAGTCAATTCATACCAGTCACACACTCACCTGATTTGAACAGTAAACAGCGGGCGGTTGACCGTAAAGGCCCGTTGGCTGTGCCACCGTATGACCGCATAAGACCCCCGTCGATACTCAGATACCCAAACCGTGGACCACCTAATCGTGCTATCGGTGGCTGTACATAAGGTATGATGGACAACGTCATAAACACGCAAGTTCCCTGAGCGCTTGACCGTTAATCTTACAAGCCCCCACGACACCACGACTCGTGCAAGCTCCCGCAGTAATTGCTCCTTTACAAGCCCCGAAACACTGCCAATATTGGCTCATTCCCAAACAAATTACTCTGGGAGATTGTCCTTCATCATTCCCGTTCGTTGAGAGATGCTCAGATACTCTGCTTTGTCAACAGGCGCTGGCGAAGCATCGCCATCGCATGTGCTCCCTTGTGGTGCCAAGTCTCAGTGAATATTACCAAGGCGCACCATCCACTTCCACTCCTCGATGGCATCTGGATCAAAAGAATGGTAGAATCACCCCTTGATATTGAAAGCTTCGAAAAGTATCGCTTCGACTTCACACCAAGAGCATTACACTGCGATTTTCCAGTTGGCTCATTTGAACCTGGAATGGACAGTCGCTTGGACCTGTGTTTTTGATGATGGTTCAAAATACACTGTTGCAGTATCCATGGTCTTGGCTATGCGGGACGCTGGCTTCGACACCGAACGCCCCATACAGAAGATATCCCTTTCCCCTCTGCGAACCCTAGTGCTTATGCTCGCGACCCCCGCAGTCCTTATTCTGCCTCAAGATATTAATTTTCCAAATCTCAATGTCCTCTCAAAACAAGTTGAGGACATCAAGTCTTTCGAACACTCCGATGTTACCACTCAACTCATGCCATCCAGATGCTCCGAATCAAAGACTTATGGTTCCCGGTTGATGACCTAATCCTATTCTTCTGAGCATGCCGAGCCGCTTCCATCCCAGCTATCGAAATGCTTGTTGATGAGGAGACGTGACAAGAAGATGTGGACCCAGTCAGGAAAGATGCTCCAGTCGAGGGTGGTCCCCCACCAGAGTCTTTCCAGTTTGTTAGTGGGACAGAGGTTGGTTTTGTCGGTTCACGGTGGGTAGATAGGACTCGAATCAACGAGTTCCTTGAGGAAGTGAAACATATACTCAAATTTGACCGGTGCGGGGTTTTCCCGAACTTTGGATTGGTATTGAATTGTCCTATCTCCGTACTGTGTGACTAAATCGAAAGCAGTCGTTGGCTGGTAATCAGTGTATAAGCGCCTGGCTTGTTACGGTCCCATGGTATGCACAGGACCATCCTAACTCTCTCCCTATAACGCCGAAACGCTCAGGCAAATGAAGGTCTGCCCATAATTTTACTACCTGTCTTCAAACACACTGAATGCCTCCACTGGCTGAATCCTCAGATCGCAGCCGAAGGCTGCTGCCACGGCCACCTTGACGAGATTTACGGCTACATCCAATCTTTTGAGGCACGACACAACTACACAGTCGACCTTCTCCTCATCTGCGGTGATTTCCAGGCTGTTCGAAATTATTTTGACTTGTAGTGTATGGCCGTGCCGAACAAGTACCAACAGCTGGGTGGGTTTTACAAGTAGGTGCGCTGCTGCGCTCGTCTGGCTTGGTATTTCGGTCTCATGGTGCAGATATTATACGGGAGAGCAGGTAGCGCCGATTCTGACGATTGTGATTGGGGGGAATCACGAAGCATCGAATTATCTGTGGGAGTTGTGAGTAGCATTGTTGGCTGTATCGGATTTCGCACTGGCTTTGATCTAGGTATCACGGTGGATGGCTCGCACCCAATATTTGCTTCTTGGGTCATGCTGGGTGTATCCAAATGAACAGAATCCGCATCGCAGGCGCCTCCTATGTACCCATACATTTCTTGCAGGAAACTGCGAACGTTTGCCATATACTCCTGGAATCATGCAAAGCATATACCACCCTACGCGAGCTCAGCGTCCGCCCGCCTCTCCCTCGTGCCTGAATCCGCGGCCTCCCTTAACATCTGGTACTCACACAGAGTCCTTGTCTGACAGCTCTCTTCACCCACTATCTTCCTCTCGCATGACTCGAGTCTGTTTTACAGTTCCCCCAGCGTCACCCAAACACAATGAACAATGATAGCAGCCGACCACCCCAATGTGACTTCCGCTCACCAGTCCTGCATCAAGGTCTGCACCGCGTCTCCGCGGCCTCTAGTACAATATATTCTGTTTTGTTGGTGATATTGTTTTATTATATGAGAACCAAATATGATTAGTTTGTATCTGTTTACTTGCTGATGAGTACGGCAGCATTGGCAACACTGTTGGAGCTGCCTTTCGTCATGGTCCGGTGGTAGGTTAACCAAGCCCTTTGCCCAGCCACGAGCAGTCGCCTACTTCGATTGCTAGACGCTTATCTGGGGATCTCCATCCGCCGAACCAGGAACAACTGCCGCACGTGTTCCACCACGAGGGATACATTGGCCATGGAGGAGCGCGGGCAGCCCATGTCCTCCCAGAAGATTCCTTCTCGTTCGCTAATGAACGAAACGACTGTGCGCCTCCAGTATATTCCGTCGTTATCAGCGCGCGCTGCGATGGCTTCTGGCACTGCTTCAGTTACTCGTATGATGGACAGATGAATATGTACCTTATATTTCTGCGTAGAGATCACTGCATACTTGAAGTGCCGAGGGTGGAGCGCTACCACAGATAAAATCGGACGCTGATTCGCTTGGGGCTCCGATGACTATACACAGGCCGAGAGGAAGTTGTCTGCAAGATTCCATGAATCGATAGAAGCTAGGAGGAAGCCCTATGATATCAAAGGTGCGCATGGCAGCTGTGGTCTTGGTGCACCACACGAATCCTTCTTGTGCGAAACAGCACAGGGTGCCTGTTTTCTCCGAAGAACACGTGTGAAACTTGAGGCTTATAAGTGATCGATCGATCTACAATGAGGCATGCCGCAACAAGGAGTGAACACCATTAAGGCGGCAATGGCTTCCTGGACTCTCTTCATATGTGCTGGGTATGAATTACGCCCATAGGACCCTCGTTCTTTACACAAAGAACACTCACTTGTAAAGTCTTGATGTTTACAGCCATGGACATCGACGCCACTCGCTGCTCCTCGTTAGTCTATTGGACATGCTACTTGCAATCTCGATTATAATTTTATTTCTATCCATTCAGTTTCGGTTACTTCGACACCTAGCTTCCTCAGTACTCGTGCGTTACGAGTGCTGAGTGAGCACATTACATCCATATTTATGTTAGCTTATTCGATCTTATATTCTTCGTTAGTAATATCCTTGTATTTGCAGTTTATTCTTACACTGTCATTGAATCTAGTTATTTTGGCTTGCGTCCTAGACACGATGGGGATCCCCAGTGACGACACCTGGTGAGTTTGAAATTCTCGTGGAGTTGTGCTTGCGCTGGGCCTTGAGCTTGATTGATAATCATTAGCGACTCGTACTGGCGGGGATGGTGGGGAGACCGGGTCGACCGCCGCCAATTAAGTAAATTCTATATGTATTGCTTTTTCCCCGCAACCATTGATCCTAAACCTGTAGCACTCCAGAGGACCTGAGGAAAGGGATCATCCGGAGCATCAAGGAGAAGGATGAGTTCACGATCCTACTTGTAGGTATGTCAGGCCTCTCGTGATATCGCAAAGGGTATAAACTCAGGGAAGGGGGATCATAAAGGTGAAACTGGGACCGGGAAAACTGCCATGTTGAAGCTGCTTGCGAACGTCTGTGTTGGAAATGGACCGAAGAATTACCAGAGTTTCCACGATCAATCCAACGAGGCTGGTGGGAACGCCAACAGTAGCCAAACAAAGTCGGCCAAGCTATACGAGTTCCCCAGTCGCGAGGGCTTTATCATTCGCATCCTCGACACCCCAGGACTTGCAGATACTCGCGGGTTGCCTCAGGACAAGGCGCACTTGGCCAGCATTGCCGAGACCATCAGCACTGAAGTTGAGACCGTTGATGCGGTCATCATCCTTGCGAATGGCACTGCGGCACGTCTCGGGGCCGCCACAGACTACACACTAAACAAGCTCTCCGCCATGTTCCCCAAACCGCTCTCCAATAATATTGTCTTTCTTTTCACCAACATCAACTCTCCATGGGACGTGAACTTCGAAGTCACATCGCTTCCACAGGAACTACGTAACAATCAACGATTCTACATCAATAATCCGGTCGCTATCCAAGAAAAAATTCTCAAGAACCAGAATTCGGGGCCCACCATGTATCCGGACGCACGGCAGGACCCAGCGGCAGTTGTTGATAAAGCTCACTCGGGGGCCCTGAATGTGCTTGCACGCATGTTCGATTTGATTGATGACCTCGAGCCTCAGCCTACCAAGCCCATTCTAGAAGCTCTATAATAAAACACAGGACATTGACAAAGAGATCACTACTGCGCTTGCGGCGATGGATGAAGCCGGAACTAAGAAGCGAGCGTTAAATGAGGTCAAAAAGGAGTTAGACGGAACAAAGTCGGTGAGCGGCACTTTATCCTGTTAAGGCGAGATAACCTGGACCTGTGTACCACGATCTTCAGATAATAGAACTGTACAGGGACTACAATCGAATAATCACCCAGAAGGTCCACGACACCAGATCCACACCCGGCAAGCACAATACCTTGTGCGGTGCCCCAAAGTGCTTCCGCAACTGTCACGAATCGTGCTCCCTTCCTTTCTCCGGCCGCTACAAGAAACTATGGCGCTGCCGTGCATTTCTTCGCGGGTGGCGCGTGGTTACCATTTGCGAGATATGTGGCCACTCACGTGACTTCCACCGCCATTTTGACTGTGTCTGGGTAGAGGTGGATGACCAACGGGTCGAAATCGACATCGAAGCTAAAAGGAAATACGAGAGCGCGCAGACGGATAAAGTGGATACAGGAAGGACTAACGAAGCTCGCTTATCGCAAGAGATCGCTCGATTGGACAGGGGAATTATGCGGAATCAAGCAAAGGATTTCGGAACTTGTCCGAATGTATGCCGGGCTGTCCTTTGTCCGGGAGCTTCAGACATCATTTCCAAAGGACGATTCTATTGCTTGAGGCTCACCTCAAGCAGCTGCATGAAAAACCAACCCCGGAGAACATGATATTCAATCTGTTGAGAAGGATTTAGAAGACATTGATACGAGGGTTTAAACTGCTTGAGGAAGTAGGCGGGGAGAATCTCTCATATGACAGCCAAAAAACGGCTTGAACTGCCTGTGGAAGCGGTTGAGGAAGGATCCAGTTGAGAAGGATTCTAATGCCCCCCGTAATACCCAATGGAGGAAGATTCTGCGGATTCTTTATATTCCTCGTAGTCTACATGTAGGTACTCCTTGTCCGTTTACCTCCCTACCCACTCTTCACCCCGCCGTTGCTGTCCTTTATCGAATATATGCCGTCGTTAAACTTCTCCACCGAAGACTCTGAGCTCATGGTGATGGAATTCCAGTTCCCTAAGGGGAGACGAAAGGGAAATCAATGGCGCAGTGATACCATCATGATATTCACACTCCGACACCGGACTCTCCTCGACTGATCGGTTCATCAGCCGCTCATCAGCCGTTCATGTTACCATAAACCTCTGACGTGTTGCCGTACATTTAGCAGAGCCCGCAAGTAAACAAATGCGAATGGATCAGATTTGGTTCTCATATAATAAAACACACCACCAACACAATAGAATTTGTTCAGTGGCTTCATCCATCGGAATATCACCTTCATTGTCACCATCAATATCTTCGGTGTCGCCCTCGGCATCTAAATCTGACAAACTATGCAGCTCCAGCTCCTCGTTGGAGCTCCGCTTGAGGCTCTGCCCAAACAACTCATTCCATGCAGGATTTTTAAGATTGAAAAGATCCTCGATTTGCACTCGTGCAGGAGGGGCTCGAGAGGGGATTTGGGGGGTATATGAGCCAGAAGGAGTTATTGAATGGTTGTCCTCCTCGTCATATGCCTGTGCTGCTTCCCTATGTTGTTGAATAAGAGCTGAGAACCTGCAGAGGGATCCATGTCCCGGATCCCCAACTTCTTCACTCTCAACAGTACCTGCAGGCTATACAGTATATGAATAGAATGTAAATTGTATTGTATGCTTTATGTTCACCGGGTATTCCCGCTCCATGAACGGTTCATGAGCAGTTCATGAAGCACACTGATGAGTACACGTGCTACTCATCAACGGCACAACACTGCCTCGAAGTGTGACAAGCCCCAGCTTTTTGCATCTCAATAACCCTTGCATACTTCTCGATAAATCAAGTTGGAATGTGGTATCGGCATTGCCGTTGATTCGTATCCAAAATTCTGTGAGAGTCTGAAAGGATTAAGGGAGAAAACAACAATATCGGGGGGATAATCAACAGTGTTGTGCAAGTTCATGAATATTCATGAAGCGTTCATGAATCCTTCATGAAGGCATGAATTTGATGCGGCGCCGTAATCACGTCACGTTGCTCCCGAGACTAGTAGTAAACACAAACAAACTGATTATAGCAGTGAGCATCAACTTTACCGCGCGTCAAAGCTAGGATGAGCCTTCATCGGCTTTTGCCGCTTCATGAATATTCATGAATGTTCATGAAGATTCCTTCATGAAGGTGACGTGACTTCATGAATGGCACAACACTGTTAATCAAGGATGAAGCATAGTATTACATAATTCCTGCCAGACGAACAAGCCGAGACGTTTTCAGTTCTTACCACGTCGTACCTCCGAAATCCATAGCCACTGGCAGTCCGAATGTGATGAATAGACGTGAGTTCTCAAAGATCTCTACTCTGGGACAGCTCATCCCAAGGGCTTCAGGGGGGCTTTCGCCAATGAGAATGCATTATTCGGCTTCCTGGCGTGACGGTCCCTTGCCCTTCAAATTTCTCTCCAACGCCCTCATGACTCGTGCGAGCACCCCCATAATGTATGTATTCACATCCCCTATCCACTTGCTTCATTATTAATTGTTCCTGTGTGGGACTGCCAATATCAACTTGCTCCCAAACGAACTGATTCAGGAGATGCTCAGACACTCTGTTCTGTCAGCGGCCGTTGGCGAGACATTGCTATTACATGTTCAGGAAGGTGGAAAACCTAGGAGAAGCCGCCCAACTGGAGCATGTCCCCAAACTATTCCTAATTTCATTCTATATTTTAGGTCGCCAATATCCCGATACCCTCCTCAGCCTCACCCTCCACGGCCTCTACCTCCACCCCTCAAACAGATCAAGCATTACGGGGTCACCCCACTAATGCCGTTACTCGGCTTTGATCCGGAATGGCTCGCAGTGACACTTGCCTTTCACCCATGGTCCTTGACAAATCGACACCAGCCACCTTTCCCAGAGGAACGTGAGGCACGAGCTTTAGTCGCACAGGCACAGGAGCGGGTGGTTGCGAATTTGCAGCGTAAGTGTTTTGTTCTGCATAATTTCATCTTTTCTCATGTCAGAGAATGACACGACTTGTCCACTCTCTGTACAGTTGCACGAGATTCAAGCGTTCATACGTAGTGCACCCGGCCCCTCCTCCACCTCTCCGCCGCCAATCCCCATGATGAAGTACTTCAGTCACCGGCGTATTCCAACCCACAGATTGAAGCTTTCTGTTTCATGCTCGGGGTCGAGAATAAGATTAATCCTGGTGCTTCACAATGTGGTGAGAGCAACCGTCATGGATGTCTTCGCTCACGATCCTCATCCTGTTCGTTTTAGTAATGTTTCAGACACCTACCTTAATAGTGACTGTTTTTGCCCTAATTCTCAGAAAATGTCACCCCATGACGGACCCGCACAAACGATTGTACCAAGATAGACATATATATCTCAGTAGTTGGATACTATGCGACTCCGGCAACCTCGACTTTGAGTGAGTGAGACTAAGTTGACGGGTACGAGTGCTGTTGGTGTAGGAGTGCAGGTAGCCATGTGCAAGCAGCAAGATAGACAGGTAACGGCGAACATGATGTTGGAGAACACGAAGGTAGGTTGTCGGGTGACTTGACATTCTATGAGTTTAGACCAATTCTACGGGCTCTGAGTTGACACTAAACCTAGGGAAATGTTCGAGCATGTTTGTCTTCATAAACGGCGAGTTTCCTAGTCCCCCGATAATCGCTTGAAGGGGCGCGACCAACGTGAACATCATAGTGCTTTCCAGCTCACCGGCAGAGCACGGTACGCGTGCTACCCCAGTGGCCGAGCATTGGTTCCGACTGTCATGCTCCGGCCTTCTTCACGTCATTGCGTTGCCTGCGGAACGTCACCCTAACCAAACCCTTTACGCAACCACGAGCAGTCGCCTACAGTTCAGCTCTGTCTCGACCCATAGCCCTCGGTGGATGCTTTTAAATATGGGTTATGCCAGAGTATGGCTTCTCACAGCCCTTACATAATATTTTTATATTAAGTCAAAAGATAAAATAATGAAATGTAAAATTTTGGTCACAACTGAGTCAGCAGAAGCCACAATTTCCCAGACAGGGCGGTCAGTAAGGTTGAAAAACGGGCAGGAACACCCATTTAAGGGGGTAGTTACTATATTTGGCTGTGGGCGCTATGGGTTTTTCGCTCCAAATGCCATGGGTTACCGGTTGACGGTTATGGGCCCTAATTACCTGCGAACCAACTCAGTAAATGAGATTTTCTATGGTTTAGTACAGAATATGGGTTATGACAGCTATGGATTAAGACAGAGTCGACTGTTACTTCCATTGCTAGATGCTTATCTGGGGTCCATCCGCCAAATCAGAAACAATTGCCACACACGTGTTCCACCACGAGGATTCATTAACCGGGGAGGGGCGCGGGCCCATGTTCCCCTCCCAGAGGATTCCTTCTACTTGGCTAATGAACGAAACTGACTGTGGGCCTTCAATCCCGGATTATGTTATCAGCGCGCGCCTGCGATGGCCTCTAACCTGCTTCAGTTACCCGTAAGATGGGCCGCATACTTGAAGTGCTGGGAGTGGAGCGCTACCACAGATAAACTCGCGCTGGCCGCTTGGGGCTCCGATGACTGTATGCACAGGCCGGGGGGAAGCTCGTCCGACAGATTCCATGATAGAAGCCGGCAGGAAACCCGTTGTGATCCTTTCCTACAGCGGACGGATGACCATATCAAGGTGCACATGGCGGACATGGTCTTGGTGCATCCCTTCTTGTCGTATAGTCCGCGACAAAGCACAGGATGCCTGTTTTTTTACAAAGACCACATGGGAAGCATGTGAAACTTGAAACATGTTTGAGGCTTTTAAGTGGTCGACCGATTCTACAATGAGGCAGTGCCACGACAAATGAGTGAACGTCATTCATCAGGAAGGCAGTGGGGAATCCCCCTCGGACTTTTTATACGTGATGAGTGCTGAAAGCCCGCCCATCACGACAATCTGCGCCTCGTTTTAGTTTCACACAACAAACAAACAACCACTTGGTATATAAGGCCCTTGATTCGTTGAGATCTAGGTATTTTGGCCTTGCAACCCTAGACACGATGGAGATCCTCAGTGAGGACATTTCGAGCGTTGGTGAGTTTGATATTCGTGCGGAGTGGTGCTTGCGTTGGGTCTTGAGCTTGATTGATAATCATTAGCGACTGGTGCTGGCAGGGATAACGGGGGGGATTTGAAGATTGGGTCGGACCACAGCTATTCAAGAACATTTGAAGTAAATTCCATATGTACTACTTTCTCCCCGCAACCATTGATCCTGGACCTGTAGCACTGCGGAGGACCTGAGGAAAGGGATCATCCGGAGCATCAGGGGGAAGGTTGAGTTCACGATCCTACTTGTGGGTACGTCACGCCTCTCGTGGTATGGCAACAGATATAAACTCAGGAGGGGGGGTCGTACAGGTGAAACCGGGACCGGGAAAACTGCCATGCTGAAGCTGCTTGCAAACGTCTGTGTTGGAAATGGCCCGAACGATTACCAGACTTTCCACGACCAATCCAACGAGGCTGGTGGGGACGCCAACAGTAGCCAAACAAAGTCGGCCAAGCTATACGAGTTCCCCAGTCGCGAGGGCTTTATCATTCGCATCCTCGACACCCCAGGACTTGCAGATACCCGCGGGTTACACCAGGACAAGGCACACTTGGCCAGCATCGCCGGTACCATCAGGGCTCAAGTTGCGATCGTTGATGCGGTCATTGTCCTTGCGAATGGCACTGTGGCACGTTTTGGGGTCGCTACAGACTACGCGCTGACCATGCTCTCTGCCATGTTCCCCAAATCGCTCGCTCGTAATATCGGCTTTCTTTTCACCAACGTGACTAATGCATGGGACGTCAACTTCGACAACACATTGCTTCCAAAAGAACTGCGCAACAATCAACAATTCTACATCAACAATCCGGTCGCTCTCCAAGAAAAAATTAGCAAGATACAGAATTCGGGGCCACCTGCGTATTCGGACCCACGGCAGGACCCAGGGGCAACTGTTGATGAGGCCCACTCGCGGGTCCTGGATGTGCTCGCATGCCTGTTCGATTGGATTGATGCCCTCGAGCCTCAGCCTACCATGCCTATCGTAATGCTCTATAACCATGCGCGGGAGATCGATAAACAGATCACTGCTGCGCTTACGGCGATGGACGAAGCGGCAACTAGGAAGCAAGAGTTAAATGGGATCAAAAAGGAATTAGAAGGAACAGAGAAGGTAGGCAGTTCTTTATTCTTTTTGGGGTGAACTAACCCGTGCAACGGTGGTCAGGCGATGGAACTGTACAAGGACTACAAACGGACAATCACGCGGAAGGTCCACGCAACCAAATCCACACCCGGCACGTACAATACCTTGTGCAGTGCGCAACAGTGCTTCAGCAACTGTCACGAATCGTGCTCCCTTCCTTTCTCCGCCCGCCACGAGAAACTATGGTACTGCCGTGCATTTCGTCGCAGGTGGCTCCCGGTCACCACGTGCATTATATGTGGCCATCTGCGTGACTTTCACCGCCAGTTTGACTTCGTCTGGGTAGAGGTGGATGAAGAAGTGGACAAAGTCGACGCCGAGGCTAAAAAGAAATATGAGAAGCGCACAGACGGATATAGAGAGACAGGAGAGTCTAAGGAACCTGCTTATCGATGATATCGCTGGGTTGGACAGGGAGTTACGCAGAATCACTGGAAGGATGTCGGAACTCTTCCGGATGTATGCCAACCTGTCCTTGACCGGGAGCTTCAGAAGTCAAGTCCAAAAGGCCATTCTGTTGCTTGAAGCGAACCTCGAGCAGATGCGTAGGAACTCGGCCCTGGACACCGCGATTTTTCAATCTGTTATGAAAGATTTAGACGACATGAAACGACGGTTTAAACTGCTCGAGGAAGTAGAAAAGAAGGATTCTGATACCCGCCGTGAGTTCCCGCTGGCGAGGGTCCGCAGATTGTTCTTGGGCCACACAGGTCTCGGTGAAGGATCCTAGCGTCACTTCATAGTCATATAGGGAGCCATTTGTACATACCATTAATGCAATGTATAATACATGCCTTGTCCGTGTTTAATATCACATACTTCTGAAATTGCATACACGATACGAGGCCGCTGTTGTGCATGAGTACCGAGGACCCGAGGAGGAGTTGGGGCCGCCGCTAGAGAAATATGTGATGAATCCGAACGAAATTCGGATCGATGATGACGAGTTTTTGATGGAGATCGGACGGAAGGGAAGGAAGGGACAGGGGATTTCAGTCTCATGCTCGGGATCGAGAATAAGATCCATCCTGGTGTTCCACCAGGTGGTGAGAGCAACGAAAAGAGCTGAACACGGTGCTGGCGTGGACATATGTGCCCCTCCCCGCTGTATGTCCTTCATACGTAGCACTATCCTGGTGATATCCCGGAAGCCGTTCGAGCCGTCCTGCCAATTACACACGGCATTTATACAACCAATTAAGACTCAGGACACGACGAAAAAGAATGGTCTTTACCCAAACGAACAAGATGAAGGTCATGAGCGAAGACATCCATGACATTTTACGGCGGTTACACTCTATTGGCATTGTTTTCCATCAAATAGTTCAGCGCAGGGCGGTTCAACTCAATATACCATTTGCACGATCTGCCGCCTCCATATCTTCAACTCGTTCAGGTAGTAAGTACTGATGCAGAAGCTCACTTGGTCTCCCAGCCCTAGCCTTCCCAGATGATAGCCATCATGCATCTAGCCTCAAGAGCAATGCGGTCTTATGGATCGGCGGATCAGCCCCATGTCGGATGTTGTTTGGAGGTGCCCCGCGACGATAATTGCACGCACATAGATCGCTGCTCATCCCAATATTCCTGGCCAAAGAGATTCGGGATGGAGTATTTTCAAGCAGCCGTTTGTCCACTATGACCCTATGCTCTGATCTCCCCCGAGCTCATGGTTACCTGGGCATTGCATCGGTGTCGGTGTGCTTGATAGATCAAGGATAAGTTCAACAAAGAGATTCTTGGCCACGTATGCTCATTGGCAGGGTACTCTCAGTTACTACTACTTATCTCTCGCTTGTAATGCTACCAGATCACCTGCACAAGGTCTCAAAGCTCTGGAAGACTTGGGACCACCTGAAAACATGGTTCTGGGACAAAGAAACCTATAGTCGGGGTGCACAGGTGCTGTGGACCAACATCTCAGTTTAATTCCGGGACCTTGCACTTTCGCAGCTTGCTGCCCTATCTTCGGAGACGGCCAGCCCGATTCTTAGGTGTCTGGGTAATGGATCATCCAGACAGGCAGACGAAAAGGCTGTGGTGTAAAAGACCATGCAGTGGGCCGGCCTTTCATCAGCTGCCATGCCGTGAGGGGTCCAAGTGGGAGGGATGCCCCAGGCCCAGCCCCCCCCCCCCCCTATCCCACTACCTGTAAGGGGTCCCAGATGCACCGCGCACCCCGGCGTCGTTGGCCAGCTTGGCAGACCGATTACCGGATCTGAGTCTCCATACTGGTCCAGTTTCGTTGCTACATACACCAACCAAGGCGGGGTGGGGCAGCGGTTATAACGTTAAGCCCTCTGGCGAGCCCCTTCGCAAGGGTGCAAAGCCCGCTTAAGTCCGCCCAAATTTGTCCCAATTATCCATGTCCCTCATTCTCCCTCGGAACACCAGGCACCGAACCATTAACAGTCTATGGGTGGATCCGCTCTCCGATCTGGGCCTTGATTGATTGGAGAGCAAGCTCAAGTTCTGTCACTCCTTCGACACCATTTGATAGACGTTGACAATGTGTGCGTTAATGCAGAAGCAGCCGGTGCGTAATCTGAAACCCCCGCAGTGCAATTGGGGGCAAGAAGGTCTGAGAGGATCGACGATGTCGAGGATGAGGAACTTGCTATAGAAGCTTAGGAGCTCGGTTTCCCAGTGATATTTCAGACACCTACGTTGTTTTTGTTTTAATCCTCGGGGAGTGTCACCCCGTGACGGACCTGCACATACGATTGTACCAAGATAGACATAAGTATATTGGAATTTATCTAAACAATAGCCCAACGGTTGGGTCCTGTGCGGTTCCGGCAACTTCGACCGTGGGCGTAGGAGGCTAGGTTGACGGGTACAAGTGCTGTTGGTGTAGGAGTGCAGATAGCTACGTACAAGCAGCAAGTAGCGGTGAATATGATGTTGGAGAGGACGAAGACTGTCGGGTGACTTGGCATTCCCTGAGTTGGCATGTTAGTAAACACGAGTCGTAATGGTTCGCGCGTTCCCTTCAATTCGTTTCTGTGTGCTTTGAGTTGCCGTTGAACCCTAGGTAGCCCGACACCCGCCGTGCGCTCCTGTCCCTCCGCCCGTCCCTTCCCGGCCACCCCTGCCGTCCACCCCTTTGGTACCCACCCACCCTCAACTACCCTCTACCTCTACCAGACCCCTTTCCTCACTCATACACCCTTCTAACATCAGATAGACCATGCACAAAGAGAGAATAACGATATAGTAATACTGTTGGTCGAGTGTGATGAGAATAAGGCTTGGAATTGTGCAAATCACTCACCGTGTGGGTTCAGTTGGTATCCTGAACAATTTTCTTCCTGCGGCATCGTGTTGGTTGCTTAAGACGAGCTTGAGATTGTTCTGGGGCACTCTGAGCTTGCTTTCCCGAAGCACCAGTGAGCTGAGTGGTCATGGTTGCTGCATAATGCTGGCACTAGTATACAGACACGGTCAGTAACAAAACCAATGATGTGGTGACTGAACAACTTACTCCTTCCTCCTTGAAGGGCTAAAACATGACAAAGAAAGACAAAAGTCAGACGGCAGAGAACTCCGACATTGATGCATACCTGCTGCTTGACTGAGGTCAGACCATGCCACCAAGCTGCAAAGTGTTTGTTCTTGTTCTCTTTCTTGTCCGCGTGTTCGAGCGCCCATCGTACACTAGCAATGCGCCTGGAACGATACAAAAATGCACAAAATGATCATGAGAATAAAAACTCACCCAGCGCGATGACCTTTTGGGTTCGGCCCGTATCATGATTTGGGTTGAGTTGAAAAACTAGCGATGTAGCTTCATCATAGACCTTGGGCTTGTCTGGGGTAACCGGTTAATGACAACGGCATGGGAAGGATGGTGATGGTGGGCCGAGGGGAAGTCTTATGGAGTGGAGAGAAAAGGATATATATATATATATAGCTTTGTCGCTGCCAACGGCGTCGACGATCGTCTACATGGCAATTTTGACGGCGAGAGTCGATGTAGCCCGGTACAGCTCGATGGTCGTGTCATCAATAGATGGCGTCATCGAAAAGTTCCCTCAGGCTCGACGCGGCTTTCCACCTCAACCCATTTAATCCCTCTCGCTCCTCCTTGGTCCGCCAGGCTCTAGCGACTTCTCACTGGGGTTGAACCCTAGGCAGTACGATGCAAAAGAACTACTGTGACATGTGTGACAGCCAACAGTAAATAAGGTGACTAGGTATATAAGGACAAATACCTGTTACATAGACAGCATAATGTTTTCTAGCTCACCGGCGGGGCGCGGTGCCCATGCTCCCTCATAATCGAGCATTGGTTCCGACTGTCATGCTCCAGCCTTCTTCACGTCACTGCGTTGCCCGTGGAACTTCACTAACTGCGTGATTCTGAGGGCGACCGGTCCCCCGTTGTAGTGGCCTTTTGCCATGGTCTAGTAGTGGGCTAACCGAACCCTTTGCCCAACCACGGGCAGTCACCCAATTCGATTGCTAGACGCTTACCTGGGCACCTCTCGGTGCCAAATCAGAAATAACTGCCACGTGGTTCCACCACGAGTGATCCACCAACCGTGGCGGAGCGCGAGCAACCCATGTTCAAGGTAGTCCTCCTCCCAGAAAACTCCTCTTCATCGAACCAACTGTGCGCCTCTAGTCCTGGATTATATTCCTCCGCTATCAGCGCGTGCTGTTATGGCCTCTAGCCTGCTTCAGTTACCCGTATGCTGGGCAGACGAGTGTACCTCGTGTTTCTGCGCGGAGAACACCGCATACTTGAAGTGCTGGGAGTGGAGTGCTAGCGCAGATAAAGTCGGTCGCTGGCTCGCTTAGGATCCCGGTGACTGTACACAGGTAGAAAGGAAGTTTTGTCTGCAAGATTCCATGGTAGAAGCTGGTAGGAAGCCCCGTGGCGATCACGTCCTACGGCAACTGATGACTATATCAAGGTACGCGTCGCAGCCATGTTCTTGGTGTATCGCATGAATCCTTCTCGTTGTACTAGTCCTACGAAACAGCATAGGGTGCCTGTTCTTCCCAAGAAAACACCGGAAACGTGTGAAACTTGAAACGTGTTTGACGCTTATAAGTGATCGATCTGCAATGAGGCCTGCCGCAACAAGGAGTGAACGCCATGCGTCAGGAAGGCAATGGGGAATAGTCCCTGGACTCTCTCTATATGTGATGAGTATCAGGAGCCGCCTGATATGACTGTGCTATACCTCGTTTAGCCTCGCACAATAGACAGACAACCACTCGGTATATATAAGGCCCCTGATTCGTTGAGACCTAGTTATTCGGCTTGGATCCTAGACATTATGGGACACCCTCGGAGACGCTGGTTTGCGCATTGGTGAGTTTGATATCCGCCTAGGGCTGTGCTTGTGTTGGGCATTGATCATCATTAGTGACCGGTGGTGGCGCAGATGACAAGGGGAATCCCGAAATCGGGTCAACCTCCCCAGTTACTCAAGAAAATTTGAAGTAAATTGTATATCTATTGGTTTTTCCTCGCAACCATTAATCCTCAACCTGTAGCACCGCGGAAGACCTGAAGAAAAGGATCATCCGGAGCGCCAGAGGGAAGGTTGAGTTCACGATCCTACTTGTAGGTAAGTCGCGGCTCTCTTGATATCACAACGGATGTAAGCTTAGAGGGGGGTCATAAAGGTGAAACTGGGACTGGGAAAACTGCCATGCTGGGGATGCTCGCGAACGTCTGTGCTGGAAATGGACCGAAGGATTACAAGAGTTTCCATGACCAATCCAACGAGGCCGGTGGGGACACCAACACTAGCCAAACAAGATCGGCCAAGCTGTACGAATTGGTCAACAGCGAGGGCGTGATCATTCGCATCCTCGACACCCCAGGCCTTGTGGATACTCGCGGGATACATCAAGACAAGGCGCACTTGGCCAGCATTGCCGATACCATCAGGACTCAAGTTACGACCGTTGATGCAGTCATCATCCTTGCGAATGGTACTCTTGCGCGCCTTGGGGTCGCTACAGACTACGCGCTGACAAAGCTCTCCGCCATGTTCCCCAAATCGCTCGCTAGTAATATTGGCTTCCTTTTCACCAACGTCACCAACCATCTCGGAGTAAACTTCAACGTCACATCACTTCCACCTGAGCTGCGCGGCAATCAACGATTCCTCATCAACAATCCCGTCGCTCTCCAAGAAAAATATACCGACCAGATGCAGAGTTCAGGGCTGCCCATAGCCGCACAGCGGAAATCGGAGAAATTCATTGATGAAGCTCACTCAGAGGCCTTGGATGTCCTTGCCCGCATTTTCAACTGGATTGACATTCTCGACCCTCAGCCTACCACGGCTATTGTAGAGCTCTATTATCAAGTGCAGGACATCGACAAACAGATCACTGCTGCGCTTGCGGCGATGGATGAAGCGGCAACTAAGAAGCAAGAGTTAAATAGGATCAAAGAGGAGTTAGAAGGGACAGAGAAGGCAAGCAGTTCCTTATTCTGTTTGGAGATGAACTCACTCATACAACGGTGTTTAGGCAATGGAACTGTACAAGGGACTACAAACGGATAATCACGCGGAAGGTCCACGCAACCGAATCCACACCCGGCAAGCACAATACCTTGTGTGGTGCCCAAAAGTGCTTCAGCAACTGTCACGAATCGTGCTCCCTTCCTTTCTCCGTCCACTACGAGAAACTATGGCGCTGCCGTGCATTTCTTCGCAGGTGGCTCCCGGTTACCACGTGCACCATATGTGGCCATCCGCGTGACTTCCACCGCCATTTTGATTGTGTCTGGGTGGAGGTGGATGACCAACAGGTCACCATCGACATCGAGGCTAAAAGCAAATACGAGAGCGCGCAGACAGACAAAGAGAGACAGGAAGGATTAACAAACCTGCTTATCAGTGATATCGCTCGATTGGACAGGGAGTTACGCAGAATCACCGAAAGGATTTCGGAACTCGTCCGGATGTATGCCAATCTGTCCTTGTCCGGGAGCTTTAGAGGTCAAGTCCAAAAGACGATCCGGTTTCTTGAAGAGAGGTTCCAGCAGATGCGTAGCAACTCGACCCTGGACCTTGCAAGTATTCGATCTGTTGAGAAAGATTTAGGCGACATGAAACGACAGCTTGAACTGCTCGAGGAAGTAGATAAGAAGGATTCTGATACCCACTGTGAGTCCCCACTGGAGAGGGTCCGTAGATTCTTCTTGGACCGGACAGGTCACAGGGAGGATCCTAGTGTCGCTTCATAGTCATACAGGAAGGGAGCATTCATGCAGTATATAGCACATGCCTTGTCCATGTTTGGTATCACACCCCCCTGTCTCCTCGTTGCCCGAATATCGCACACAAGCCAAAAATTCAATTAATCATGGCCAAAGGGATATGGTACTCCGGCGTAAGGACAACTAGCCCGCTGTCACAGCAGTCTTTCGTCATGGTCCGCTCAACCACAGACCGTCGCCCACTTCGATTGCTAGATGCTTATCTGGGGATCTCCAGCTGGCCACATGCGTATTCCATCACAAGGGATCCATTGATCGTGGAAGAGCGCGCACGTGAGTTTCACCGCCATTCTGACTCTGCCTGGGTGGAGGTGGATGAAGAACTGGACACCATCGGCATCGAGGCTAAAGAGAATTCGAGCGCGCGCATCCTGGATACCCCGGAGGCTGTTTGAGCCGTTCTGCCAATTACACACGACCCATGTTGTACGGTACGTACCCATACTCCCTACAACGTCTTGCCATCTACACACACCAACCAAGATTCGGGACACGACGAAAAAGCCACGAGAATGGTCTTTACTCAAACGAACAGGACGAGGATCATAAGGGAAGACATCTCTTCCCCTCGCCCCTCGCCCTATGCTCCCCCTTCCTGTACTATCTGTTCTGAAATCAGGGTACGCCACTCCCACACATATGGCTTCATAATGTCGGTGGGCAGCTTTATGCTCCACGGGAAAGGAGAGCCGATCGAGGTCCTCACATATGGCTGGTTTGAGGTACTTGTACTTTCCCGAGAGGTTGATATCCCCAGAATTCATGAACGCACCATAAACGACAAAAGCAAGTAAGACTTTATTTCAGGATCCTTCGTTGTCCTCCAAATATTTTGGTTCATCGTTCAACGCGGAGCCCGACATGCAATTGATTTGGTTCGCCACCCCGAGCACCATTACGTATATTTTATGGCTTGACAAACCGCAAAACGTCATAGAGACAATCAGGACTGTCCTGAAGCCCGACGCAGAGTCGTCTGCAACTGCACCGTCGAGGTTCCCTAGTCATGAGGACATAACCTCATCGAAGGAGAAACCGGCAGACCAACACCAGGGTTGGCTACATCATCACCTCGTCAAGGACTATCGACGCATCCGACATTGCTGGCACCGACTCCTCTAGTTCGCCATTTACCGCGTGTCTTACCGGATCATATCGTCCACTATACACCCGATGAAACAACTCTTCATGTACGCTCTGGCTCACAACTCTCAACTGAAACGTGTTCCCATGTTCCCCAAGGAAATGCTGGGCAACTCAAATCCCGTCCTAGTCCACTACCTCCCTTGCCTTATCAGGGCCCTTTTTGGCTCACTGCACATTATCGCTTGGTCTGGTTCTGGCGAAGTTCGAGCCCCACGATAACCACCGAACCGCTATTGTTCGTGGTCGCCAAAGGTCTTGAATCAGCGCATCCAGTGGCCGACACAACTTGTGGTTACCCATAGCGTCTGCTAGCCATCAGGAAAATATATATTCAAGGGGTTTAGGGAAGCAGCTATATGGTTGGTTTCAACGATCGGGTGACGTACGACCCATGGTCGAGCGCGTCCAGATGCTCGGTATCATGATGGGATCAGTGCGGCCATCGTACGAGTGTACGAGGACAGCGACGGAAGTAGGACAGATGGCATTTGAGACAGGGATCCCCGCAAGAATAACTAGTCTCACGGTGGTCACAGACGGCATCTCGAGACGATTGCCAGGTCACCGGTGTTATTGTTTGCATACTAGCGCTTCCGCACGAACTCCAACGTGATAAAATGGCTAAAACACACCATTTTGGAGTGACCCAAGCAAGGATACTGTAGACAAACTGCAGAGGGGACAAACGCCCCACGCCTGCTTATTAGAAGAATTCGGGTTCTCACCATCTGAAAGATTGGTGATTGACTGATGTTCGGTACATGCGGAAGATAGCATATTTAGGACATTCGTCGCTCAACGCACCTTCCTATGAGAAGCTAACATAGCTTGGTACTCAGGTTGAAGGGTTGAACAAAAGTAACACACCCAGGAAGTCTAGTACTCCAAGAAAGTACTACTAGCAGTTACGAATCATTTATTCCCCCGAGTTGTTCGTTGTGGCACCCCTCTTACTTCTATTACTTTAGCAGTATTGACAGGACAGTTCATCCCGTTCTCATGGTGATCACCGCCGTATCACTGCCACGCACCAAGTTATTCGTATATAATAAGATATAATAAGGATGCTTTAGCCTGCCTCTTGAAATTTGAACATGTACCCAGATACACCAGATGTTTACTATGCCCCAGTCCCCCGCAGACCATTTCCTTCCATCACCAATGGGCCTTCCGAAGTCTACACCTGGCGTGGCATCTCCGCTCGCCTACTAGCTTTCGTTGCTCTCGAAGCGGGGTTCATCATTCTTGCATTCTATGCCTTGGATCCAGGATTAACAATCCCCATTATTCTACCATCCCCTCTCACGGGGAATAAAGAAGCCAAGGGATTCTGGACCTTCATCGCGATGGTCTGGCATACCCTTGCTATTGTCTCCCTTAAAGACATCGTGCTATACGTCTTCAGCGCAGAGTGGTTGTTTCAGTTTCAACGAACTGGCATATTGGAGATAGGGGTGACGGATAGAGTGTCCAAGATGACTTCGGGTCTTCCTACAAAGCTGCGACACCAGCTCTCCGGGACAGCAAGTAGGCAGTATAAGCTTTCATTGCTGATCTTTCTCCTCGGCTCTTTGGTCAATTTCCTGGGACCTAGCACTATCTCGATTAGCATTACACCTGTCGACATTCCCACGAGGCTTCAAGTCGCGAACATCACACTCGGTTCCGACGTTCCGGGGGGGCCCGGACAGTCCCTGCCAGGAGACCTTACTCTGGGCATGAACAGAGCTGTAAATATAGTGTTGCAGGAGCTCCTGGAGAAGTCACCTTATGGCTACAACTGCTCCAACAATACCCTGATCCCCTGGCCTGAACCGGGCTTGGAATCAGCCCCGGAGGAGCATCAATTCAGATATAACAGCGATGTCATGTCTTATGACTTCCAATGCGAATGGTATCCCCCGGAGCTCAGTTCCACTGACGAGAACTCAACTACTTGGTCTTATATGGCGAACGGAGAAGAGCTGTTCGTTCTGAGTGACAACGGCTTTAGTGCCACAGGTGACCTTCACTTTTCTTCAAGCAGGATTTGATTGTGACTCATTCATCGCAGTGTTTATACCAGAGTTGATTGAAGCCAGTACCGAGCCATATATGACATTCCTCTTCCGTGAATTCGATTCGGCAGCCGGCACACCACAATCCCTAGATCTTAGTGATCTCCCTGTTCTTCACTTTGACCAACCATTCCAGAACGCGACGTCTGCTACGCTGCTCGTCTGTGACGCACGCCCTCAAATTTTCCCCGCGACCGTGACTCTCGAAGGTGGCACATTGAGCGCTACTCATCTTGGTGTGGATTCTCCCTGGGTGGGCAATTTCCTCCTTTCATCGACAACCGTATTCCAGATAGTGCCCGCATTCTCCTTCATCCACAACGACGCCCCTTTCCTAACCTCGTACCCCACAATGAATTCACTTTCACGCCTCCTCTTCCTCTGCAATGAGGATGATCCATGTAGCGGGGACACCTTAAAACCGTTGCCACTCGAAAACATCAACAAGAATATGAACCAGTTTATTGGATCGTCGATGAAAGCGTTCCTTAGTGGATACAATGGCAGTCAACCTGGTGCTGGTACGCTTGGAATACCTGATTTCAATATGTTTACTGCGGATGCATTGCGACAGGATGATCGGGGCTTGGTTTTCATTACGAGTATCCCCTTCTTGGCGGTTTTGCTGACCGTTGTTTGTGCCATTATCCTTGCCTCGCTTTTTCTTTGTTATATTATTACCCCAGGCGACTTGAAGAGTTTCGATCTAGATAACATAGCCAGCATTTTACTTAACGAGAAATGCTAGCTGTATAATTCCTTTATCTACGTCCAACTATGTAATAGGGTACGGCATGTGATAATGATGTGAAACAATTGTTTTGCATACAGGATCACTTGTTTATTTGACGGTCTCTAGTCGACCACGACCCTCCCTCGTTGCTTAGCAAACTTATCTAGCCGCGGGGCACTGTCCTCACGATTGCATAGAGAACACTGGCATTGCTATTTCCCTTTTTCCCCCCAAAGCATGAGAACGACCCATGGGTATTGGGAGGGCGTATCTTTGTGTTTCCCTTGACCAATACACCGGTTGTGCCAATTGCTTAGCTTCCCAAGGTATGATCGGGGGTATGTATCCGGGTTGCCCTTCTGAAAGCGTTTATATCACTCCGATAGTTACCACTTGGGACATATTCAATGTCCCTTGAATAGCGATTGCTCTTCAATTTCGCCTCACAGAGGGTTCCTGGTTTGATGTAGCATTCGTCTCTCACACTTTCATGCTGCCACCTTGATCGAGCACTGTACGCACCTGTCTGGGCATATGCAGCCACTCCATTCCCGCAATATCTGAATCGACACATCCTGCAACCACCATATAATAACTTGAGGTGGCCCCTGATATTTACTATTCGTCAGAAAAATACGGTAGCGACGGTTTGTGGTGGGTAAAGTCTGAGACAGAAGGAGCAAGTCCATAAATGTCCGAACAAGGAGTGACGATCCCAATATAATGGGTACCAATCTAGACGAAGAGATGGCGGTGATACAACAACGGGGTCCCCCACTGTGCTTCATTTCTGGAGTGATGGTTCTGTATCTGACTCTGTTGGATTTTGTGAACGAATGTTGAATACGACCCGTGATGTCAGGGATGAACGGATTACTCTCTGCAGCCTAGTAACCTGTCACCTCATTATTGGAATACCATCAAGGATATGACCCACATGATGAGCAGAATCTGGTAGCTTTCCTACGGCGTAATGAGCACTCGCCATGGAGACAATCTCTTACACCCACCGATAACCGAAGTACAATGACTATGTTGATGATTGAAAGTCCTTAGAGTCCAACTCGAGTTCAATCGATGAAGTGGATTGAGAAGTAGATCTTCTCCTCACCAGTGAGATATCCATAGTACAAGATGCCTTGAGAACGCTTTTTTTCAGTACTATTCCTCTCTGGTTATCTCAAGGCACTCACTATCCATGTATACCACCCTTGCAAGCGGAGATGCTCCTGTGAAGAGGACGACTGCGCACTAAAGCAATTAAAATGGGCCTGTCCTTCCCTTTGGAGCAGATATCACTAACTTGTAAGACCTCTAATAGCAATTGCCATGAGAAGCCCTTAGTTCGATTCATTTCAGAAGAATATTCGCCAACTTAAGGTAGGAAAGCATACCAAGGTCATAGGCTCCTTCCAGAATCCAGACGATCGACAACAGTCTTGTCTTGCTGTTGGCCAAGCACCCGAGCATGGGGGTACTGATATCTGTTTTTAATTAGTCGGCCACGATTATATATCTCGGAAAGTAAAGAATGGACGCACGTTCCATGTGTTGGAAAACAAACCAGACAACCACGCACACACTTCCCCAAATTAATACGAAAGATGTGACGAGGACCATAGCGGCTCGGGGACCCCCTCCCCATATAACCCAAGTTCGTAAGGTCAATACGGCTAAAATTTAGAGCTTTACCCAACCCTGTACGGAGGGGGAACACATGGGCTCGAGTACTCACCCTCGGCAGTGCAGCTCCCAAAGATGAAAAACCCTTACGATGTTTCAGCATAGTTAATTTTTAATTGCACCTCGACACTTACAACCACCCAGCTCGAACGTCCTTTGACATAGCTGTACCGCCAGCCCCCTTCCGAATTGGTCTAACGAGCCCAGTTGGAAGTCCAAAAATACTGAGCAGCCGATAAGCTGTATGGACTCACGGCACAAGACAATTCCGACATCGATAAATGGAGTGTACCTGCTCAACAGGAACAAGATCTTGGTCGGCGTCCAGCGCAGTCCCCAGGTGAGGTTAATTTCCATGTCGAGTGTTATGAGGTAGTCATATATCTTTGGAGGGTAAAAAAGTCAAAGATGAAGCCTTGCAGACACAGTGCGTTCGGCTTACAAACAAGGCCGTGCTTGCGACTAGGCGGATGTGTCGAAGCCGGTTCAGCTTGTGATTAATAATACAGTTAGAGTGATGACTGACTGTAGACACCCTTCGGGAACACATGTTGAGTGAGGACATTACCCCGAAGAACTTGGAGTGACTGGACTTACATTGACGAGCCTCACTTGAGAGGCAACTAGACTAAGTTCTTGTAAGATAGTCGGTGGATCCATATCAGGAGGGGACAAAGGATTGTGGTTAAGTGCTTGGGAGGGGGGCAAGAGAGGTGAGGCAAGGAGGTAAGGCAGAACGATTTATACATGTCCAGCTGTACTAATGCCGCTTAGGCCAATAAACCATTGATACATGATGCTCGGGTTTTGACATTGAACACTGATCATCGTGATGAGATCATCCAGCTCCTAGCTCCTAGCTCAGGATTAAGTATTGGTGAATACACTCCAAGGGTATTTTGGCTGTGAGTAATGTGGACATTTGAAATATTGACGATAAATACTGCTTTCCGCGTATCGTGCTCTGCTCTGACGAGGTTGACTTCCCATAGACTCGTCCCGGAGAGCTCCTAAGCCTCGAGCGAAGAACTCTTCCATCTGCCAAATAAATTGATCGGAACCAACCAGCGGCACCGCTGCTTTCACACCCTAGCTCATTCTTGAATCTAATTGAGACCGAAGGGCTACTACGCAGGTACAAGCATCAATAGTACACTAATAATCTTTACACAGCTGTTAAGCTCATCAATTCTATCTCTTCGGTATAACGCCGTTTAGTCCTGACACTTTTCTGGCGAATATGTAGGATGATACGACAGGTGAAGAGAGAATGGATAATCCTCTCCAATAGCGAAAGCAAGTTGACATATTCTCGCTACAAGGTTGTCAGCTTTGCAACGAAGTCGACAGAGTGGCATACTTACAGGTAATTTTAGAATGATGATGACATTGAAGAGGGAAAGACCTGTATTCTGATGAGTCCAGGTGCTTAGTTACGAGGTGATGCCTTCTACCAAATAAATAGACAAAATAAATAATTCCTAGAAGATCGTCAGAAAGCTGAAGGCTGTGCGCGAAGTGACTGATATACTCACCATCATGATAAATAACGCGGGTCAGTGGGACATTGCCCCACAGCCTAAAGGTTCGCACGGCTTGAATCACTATCAGAGCAAGAATCCCTGGTGGGTGCATCCTGTCTATCAGCGCTGTTCCGCTGCTTGTGTCCCGGAGAGGGGGAACTCACCAGCATCATAAACCATCAACAAGATCCAACAAACTGACAACAATTGATTCATGTTGAGTGTAGCGCAGTTTAACCAGGGTGGTAGTGGAGACCCCAGATCTGTCGCACCGTGATGATTACTCAATAAGTATCACCGATGGGAAGCCACGTACGGCGGAGTGATCTAAGGAATAACCCGAGAAAGAGGTATTCTGTGAACCAAAAGCTGATGAAGAAAATTGGGAGTCCAATCGTGAGGCGTCTATCCTTCTCCCAAACGGCCCATGTTCGCAGTGTGAGCAAAACTATAGATGGGCGGCGTCGGACTCGGGTTCAAGTGGGGGGGAGTGAAGTAAATTGGACCCACGTTCCGCAATGCTCATTCCAATCACGAACATCCCTGGTTCCGGAACATTTGTGACATGAGCCAAGGAGGTAAATCAGTCAAGGTGCAAGTTTCGACATACAAGCACTATATTGATACGCAATCGCACATTGTAGTGCCGTAAGTCCCAATTGAAATTGGTCTATCGTCGTCGTCATTCGTTGTGTGCCAAATCTGAGACGAATAACGGCCCGAACTCACGGTACATGACGACTCCTGCGTCGATGAATGGAAGGTACCTCGTCAAGAGGAACAAAACCTTTACGAGGTTCCATTGCGCCTTCCATATGAGATCGATCTCCAGCTCGAGGGTCAAAAGGTAATCATAGATCTGCATAGACCCGAGGCCTGAGTTTGTTTTCTCGCTATATCTAGCGACTCGGGACACACCAAAATTGTCAAGCTGGCCACTATCGGTTCCGAGAAAATAAAGAGCACGTCAGTACTTGTGGTAATAATTCTAGACGCAGAAAAAATATCGTACACACCGTTGAAACACTTTCAAATTGCATTGTCGGACGGGCGCCCAATGGTCAGCGTGGTAACGCAACACCGAGACACATTTTACGACTTACATTACTGAACTGGGAAACCCAAACGGCATGTGGAATAGCCCCGTTCTCCATCAGGACCACGAGTCGCCCAGATCGCAATAATCAACTCCCGCAAAGATCGTTTTCTGAACTATAGCCCGTCGGGTCGAGGAGTAGGTGACCAGGGGAGA
The DNA here is from genome assembly GCA_023014365.1 of Lepiota brunneoincarnata. Lineage (NCBI taxonomy): Eukaryota > Fungi > Basidiomycota > Agaricomycetes > Agaricales > Agaricaceae > Lepiota > Lepiota brunneoincarnata. Next base: position 3,316,932 of record JAEBUN010000002.1, on the reverse strand, counting down.
GCCATGGGACGGAGGGAGGAAAGGAGAGAGGGGGTAAGGGTGAAGTTGACAAGTCAGAGAAGTCGGAGCGGTAAGTATAAGTACCACAATCCCCTTCTATCACGCGTCTCCGGCAACCTGATCTTCCTTGGCCACGGTGCACGCACCAGGGGTTAAGGTGACATGTTGATGCATCACAATCAATGTCAATGAAACAATCTGGACGAATAAATTAGGCTCGCCGAGTCTGGCAGGGAGAAGGGTCAGGCTGTGGGTTTGCGGGGTTGAGTTTTGGAAATCGAAGTTGTGGGATTCGGGATGGAGTTAGAATGGTAGGTATCGTTTCAGGAGTACCCACGGCATCCCGTTGCGGCGTCCATATGGTCACATCACCCTCAGCGCCGGGCCACAGTCCCTACTATTTTCTGACGACCATCAATTAATATGTATGTGGCAATTCTCATACCGTCGAGAAGGAGATGGCTGAATTGGAGGGACAGTCAATGTGTGAGACACTTGCAGCTTTCCATTTTCCAAGCCTAGTAACGATGTAACGTCGACACTGGGGGGTGTGGTGGGTCGAAGTGGGAGATTGTGTCAGAAGCGTTGTCACTAATGATAGTCCTGACGGGCCCAAGTTCGACACTTCAAGGCAGTACCTGTCAATCAGGTCTCTTGGAAAAATTATCTATTCTTATGCCATCTTAGCGTCTTGAACCACACAAAATGGTGGTATCCAAGGCCAGTGCGAAGAAAGGGGGAAAGAATATATTAACTATTGATTACCCATATCTGGTGTACCAATCAAAAAAATCGAGGGAGAGATTACGGACATTACTTTTGTGCACCATCCCCATATAGTTCCTCGCCAGCCTTCTCTGCCGCTTCACCAACCTCATCCAGGGGCCCAATCGGAGCGTTATGGACCCTGCCGTCATTAGCCGCCTTGTCTGCGCTCGAGGTTGTCGAAGGGTCGGTAGTCTTCTCAGCTGTTTCTGTGGCGGAGGTTGACGTGTCTTTGGCATTGCTCGCTTCATCCGATTTGGCCCCTGCAGCGGTGGTTGAAACATTGACCAAACTGATCTTCCTTTCTTCACCCTGTTCCACATGAACTTTTTGGTCACTCTGGACCTCTTTCACTTCCTCCGCTGCAAAGATATTGCGGCCTGGTTCTGGTTTCGCCGGATCAATGGTAGTATGTTGCGCCTCATCCACTGGTGCCTCCGCAACTTGTGGGTCAACAACGATTGCTCCTCGGCCACCTGGCTCGCCACCAACAGTGACAGCAGCGGCTTTTTCGGGTGTTGCGCTAGCAGCGACCGAGTTGTATTGTGAATACTATTTACGAAAACGTGTGAGGAGCGGTTGTTGAAAAGGTAGCGAGCATCACGTACGTCATTGTGGAAGTCGGTACTGTGAGAGGAGTTATACGCAATCAGCTATGGTGAAGGGTTGGAATGGGCCCGTAACGCACCAGGAAAAGTCCCAAGTTTTCAACCACTTCGCCTTCTCACACTTTGCCCTAGTCCAGGGGTTGCCGTAGGTAAGAGGGGTGAAACGCTGGAAGTTCCATATCGCAAGGATAATCAAAACAGCGGCGATCTGCAGTCTGACACGTGGACGTAAAGTCGAAGTGACAAGGTCGAAGATCCCACAATATAACAGTATGGCGAAGTATAATGCTGGGAAGTAGTGGTGCAAGAAAAGCTGACGGGCCATCAAGAAAAAGGGGAAGTAGTGCAAACCCCATCCGATGAACAGGAATCCGCAGAGGGTATCGTATTTCACAACTTTAGCTACAGGAATGGGTCAGGAGGCACAAATATGTGCTAAATGAAGTGCAAGCTTACTGTTATCGAAATCCCTATACCCTCGTTTCTGGCGAAGAATTAAGAGGACCGCGTGCGAGGGCATAACATAAGATGGCCAATGTACTTGACCACCAGACCATCGGGTTGCCGATAAGATAAATCTGTTTGTGGTCTTTGACCCAGAAATTCTGTATTGGAAAAGGTGTCAGTACTCCTTTCCGTGGTGACGTTGGTAACATTGCAAGATTACTCACGATACCGCGTCGGAGGCGAGGCCATGAATCAGGCCTCGAGTCAAAGGCATGATGATCCGTGAGTCCAGCATTCGTAGTCCACATGACTCTCTGCAGCTCAAGGAATTTGCCGAGGAATCCAGGCAACTTGTAATTGACTTTGGGAGCGTCAGGTGGTACTTATCGGGGCACGTGAGTCTACTCTGGTTCAGGGAAACATGCGCGTCGGACTTACGGTTGGGGTGGGTTGCAGTCTCTATGTACCACAACGAATTTTCGCGAACAGCGTTCTTGTTACAGGTAACTTCCTGTTGCTCAAAGCCCCAATCTGGCAACTTGACCTTGTGGGAGAAGAGGTAGCAGCCGGTCAAAGCGTGCCGTAGCCTAAAGGTCGTTCTCAGGGTCCTCAAACGCTTGGTTGATTCCCTATCGCGCTTGTCACCATGGTCAATCTCCACAAACCAGTCGTCGTTGGCATCACCGGCGAACCCGGGCATTCCATAACCTGAAACTTCATTTTGGAATTCGACCTCGGAAATAGGTGGTCGAACGTCATGAGAGTGAAGATGTTTTTCAGTGGCGATATGCAAAAGCTTGATGCGCATGAATGGGGTGATGTGTACGAGGGGCTCGGTCTGGTATTCGTACTGAGGGTAGCCAGTCGATAGTGGCATTCATAATTCGCCAATTATTATTGTGGTCGCGGTGAGGGTAGAGTGTAATCTGTTGCTCTGTCCCATTTATTCAGCTGAGACAAATTTGCTCGAATAGAGTGTTAAACTCACGTTTGCTTCCACCAGGGTAAGGATGAGGGTGTGAGTGCAGATACCCACCCTGAGTATTCACATGACGAATAGCGACCTCTGATCCAAGAGCAATATCGGCAAATGTGTCTGCCATTCCACGCCCTTTCAACGTGTGTTGGAATTCTGAGCTCATGAATCCATCGCCATCTCCAGAGTTCTCGAGAACCAGGAAGTGAATTTGGAACATGGCCATGTAGAAAAGGATGGGGATGACGATGAGACAAATGGCTCGGGCGATGAAGTGACGCATAAACAAGCGTGGGGAGACACGAAGGTCACCCAGCAGGTTCCAGAGCTGCCAGACAGTGCTGATGCCCAACAGTCGCAATGGTGAAAAGTCCGACCCACTTGCAACTGACGACGGCGCCGAGTGAAAGACCAGTGAGGGTAAGCCATGCCCACCAGTCGACAGTAAATGGCTCGTGTTTGTCCTCGTTGCAGAAGCACACCCATGTAAATACGGTGAGGGCGGTAAAGAAGAGTAGCGGTGAGTCGAGGAGGATATGACGAGATTGAGTGATAAGCCCGTTTTCAAATGTAATAAAAAGAGAGGCTAAAAGAGCGGTTGGTGCACGGCAGTCGAGTGCGCGGAGGGTTAGGTATGCGAGAGGAACGGTAGCGACACCCAGCGTCGCGGGGACCATCCGCATCGCAACATATGGTACATGTTCGTATATTCTAGCAACGCTGTCAGCCTCAGTATACGGAGGTGGTCAACAGGTATGCGCACTTTCCGATCTCCTTGAATTCAAAGTGTCCATTATAACCGAAAATAAAGCCGGCAAGGGTAATGAGAAGTTTAGCGAGAGGAGGATGGACATCGACGAAGTATCGGGTTTTGATGTATTTAGAAGCAAATCCTCCGAAATGGACTTCGTCAAAGCTGTTGAATGTCAGTATGCAATCATCAGCTAGAAGAATTCTACACTCACACAACACTATTCGGTTTTGAGAGTCTGAATAGCCGGACACCACATGCCACCAGCACAATCAGGAACAACAGCTTCCACTCGCCTGACGTCAAGTTCAATCCCCCTGACGGATAATGCTTTGTTCTCCCAGGACCGAAACCCTTTGAAGCCGCTGCTCTTTTCTCGTCCGCATCGAGGAAATCCTGTCGGGGGTGGGGGAATCGTGAATTCGGGGCCGGAGGCGGATATACGGCGCCTGGAGGAGGTGAAGCTGGCCGCCGTGCCCTGACGTTCTTTGACATGGGCGTGCTACCTTTTGTATGGCTCAGAAATGGGCCTTGTGGGTGACGATGGTGGTGGTGAGCGGTGGTAGTGAGCGATGGTGGTGATTGTGTAAGTGAGTGTCGGTGGTGAGCGCCTATTGACGTGTCTGATGGAGCTTCCATACCCGGAAGTACTCCCACATTCCCGCAGTTGGCCCAGAAAAATACAAAAGTATTTGTCTCAAAAAAAACACGAGACAGGTACAGTACGTCCTTCCATTTCAATTCCATCGTGTATTAACGAATTTTGAATGGTGTGGATATTCACAAAGAAATGTATCCCAAAAGACGGCGGATAGGCGTGACCGTGGGAAATAATAAAATAAGTAATCGTAGATATCTGAATTAATCTGCAGACGCGTCGGTCGAGCTGAACCACCGCCATGTCCATGCAAATCTTCAACGAGCAGGTTCGTTCTTATAATGCACACAGAGAAAACCCACCGCTAACCAAGTTTTGCAGGCGACCGAGGAGAAGGCCGAGAATGCGCGTCTCTCATCATTTGTCGGAGCCCTTGCGCTAGGAGACCTCGTCAAGTCCACCCTGGGACCTAAGGGTATGAATAAGATCCTGCAATCATCCTCGTCAGGAGAGATCAATGTGACCAATGATGGAGCAACAATCCTTAAAGCGATCCAACTCGATAACGCTGCTGCCAAGATCTTGGTAAATATCTCCAAGGTGCAAGACGACGAAGTAGGAGATGGGACAACATCAGTGGCCGTTTTGGCGTCGGAACTTCTGCGGGAAGCAGAAAAGCTGATCGCACAAAAGATCCATCCTCAGACCATTGTGGAAGGATACCGAATCGCGAGTGCAGCCGCATTGAAAGCATTGGAGAAGAGCGCAGTTGACCACTCGTGCGTGTTCCCATCATTGCTCGAAGACTTGACCTGAATATTTACTACAGAGCGGACCTTCAGAGATTCCGCCAAGGACTTACTAAATATCGCACGAACAACCCTATCATCAAAAGTCTTGTCTCAGGATAAAAACTACTTTGCCAACCTCGCTGTAGACGCTGTGCTGCGGTTAAAGGTACAGATTACTCCCACTTGACGTATAATGCCTACTTATTCTACTTCGTGCACTAGGGCTCGACAGATTTGGAACATATCCAGATCATCAAGAAAGTTGGAGGCAAGCTAACTGATTCGTACCTCGATGAAGGTAGGCTACTCCACCCTGACGATCTTCTGCAAAACTGACTTTCCTAGGATTTATCCTCGACAAAACGATTGCTGTCAACTCACCGAAACGAATGGAAAACTGCAAAATTTTGATTGCCAACACCTGTAAGTGTCCTGAAGATAGCCCGATTCCTGCTAGTGCTCACGGTCATAAAGCAATGGACACAGATAAAGTGAAGGTATTCGGTGCTCGATTCAAGGTAGACGGTACAGGGAAGTTGGCCGAATTGGAGCGCGCAGAACGAGTAGGCCTTTTCCCACCCAAGCCGAGAGATCCGCTGATTGACCTGTTTCAGGAAAAAATGAGAGCTAAAGTCGATTCCATCGCTGCGCACGGGATTAACGTATTCGTCAATCGCCAACTTATCTACAATTATCCCGAATCCTTATTGACCGAGAGAGGAATCACTGTCATTGAACACGCAGATTTCGAGGGCGTAGAGAGGCTATCACTCGTCACTGGTGGCGAGATCGCGAGTACTTTTGAGAGACCTGACCTCGTCAAACTAGGGCGCTGCGAATTGATCGAGGAGATAATGATTGGCGAAGACAAGGTGAAGAATCAAGTATTTGTTGAGACATTTGGCTCAAGATACCCTTCCCTTCCCTCAGCTCATCAAGTTTTCCGGAGTCGCAGCAGGAGAAGCTTGCACCGTTGTCCTTCGCGGATCAACCAACCAGATGGTGGACGAGGCGGAACGATCGCTTCATGACGCTCTGTGCGTGCTATCACAGACCGTAAAGGAGACACGGACAGTACTGGGGGGTGGGTGTTCCGAGATGCTGATGAGCTGTGCAGTTCGAAGAGGCCGCTCGCGGAGTTAAGGGCAAGAGAGCCATCGCAACGGAGGCGTTTAGTCGGGCTCTAAGACAGATCCCTATTATCTTGGCTGACAATGCTGGTTTCGACTCATCAGACCTTGTTGCACGATTGAGAGCTGCGCATTACGAAGGGCAATCCGACGCTGGCCTTGGTATCCTCCTTTTACACTATCCTATGCGTGCCTCTAATATTTTGCATTAGATATGGATGAGGGTGCCATTGCGTCGATGCAGAAACTCGGGGTCACGGAGAGCTACAAACTAAAGCGGCAGGTCGTGGTTAGTGCCAGTGAAGCTGCAGAAATGATCATCCGGTATGTCTCCCCCTGAGAGCCATCGAAGAGTTACACTTCACTGATCCTCGCCTCCACTCCAGTGTGGATGATATCCTGAGGGCGGCGCCGCGGAAGCGCGAGGCAGTCTAGAATCCCTGTGGGCAGGCCATAGATAATTTTCAAAATACATTCAACGATAATATGCAGAGCATTGGTTCGAAGCACAAGGAAGACGTGACAACGGACCTGAGCACGTCCTAACAACTAACCCAAAAATAAAACCGTCTTGCCGATCACCCTCAATTTTTCATCCCCTCTGAGCTAAGCCTCGATCCCTCCTTTCGATGCCGCTGCCACAATGGGGTGGCAGGCCCCATCTGCACATGTTCTCAAAGTTTATTGTTAACAGTCATGGCGAAGCTTCCCCGTACCTTCGAATTTAATATACATTTCCGTTCCTCAGCGTCAAGTCGATATCAAGTCGTGCTGGTGCTCCTCAATCTAGTTTACTCCACAGACCAAATTGTCAGACATAAATGCATTCCTATATCATTGCAGCTCAAGTCTGGGCGTGGAAGCCAGCGAGATCCGGTCTCACAAATGGGGTCTTCCGGAAAATCTGACTTTTTCTGTATCTGATCAGGTGGCGCTGGTTGACATCTCTTTGAGCTCTACCCGAACTTAGCGCAGCCAGCGCTAAGGGTCCCGCGGAGGAAATAGATACCCATGTGAACATTCACTGAAGTAGGCGAAATGGCTAACTCGCGGGCACCACCGAGTAATATAGCGATGCGAGGGACACTTCCAGTTCCGTCGCCGCGCACACGAGGTTCACCCACAAGTCAATCTCGGCTCACCTGTTCCACTGCCACCATCAACGAGGAACAAGTTACTCGCATTCAAAGTCCGGTTATCCCCGTCCAGCCCGTTAGCCTTGGGATCACGGCATCTGAAACGCTGAGACTGTGCTTCTCAGAAATTTCTCATCAGCTTGCGGTAGCGAAGGTGGTACTAAGCACTTTGAATCCATGAGTATGCGCTCAGGGTTGATGGGGGTCTTGTTTGTGCGTCTGCGGAAGGCTATTTTATGATGTGGGGTGAGCTCGGGGAGGATTTGTTCCTCCCCCCATTTCCTCCTCCAGAATAAACACTCCTCTGGGCGTATGATCCTTGTATTACATGACAAGCCAGGGTCCACTCGATTTGCTTCGTCTGCTCGCGACCGCTGTTGAGCGGACCCGCCAAGTTAATGTATGTCTTTTTCTTTTTGCGGTCGTATTGGTAGATGACTTAAAAAGTGGTGTCAATCCGCAGAACTGCAATGGTACGTGAATATGAGAAAAAAAATGGAGTGATCAACTTATGCCTCCTCTGAACAGCGGCCAGTGTCACGATACTGGTAGGATCCTCACAGCTGAATTGCTCACGTTCTTGAAGAATAACATGGGTGTAGGTGCTCGATTGGCTGTTGATGTTCGACCTAGAAGTGGAGTTAGTATGGCCATCACGATGGAACACCACGAAGATTCTGTATTTCCTGGCGCGCTACCTCCCCTTCGTTGACACTTCCGTCGTGCTGTACCGTAAGTTTTCGCTTTACCCCACCTCATTTCCGTGATCTTGCTCTTACCATCCCATTCAGACCAATTCGGTTACGCGTTACCAGTAGGAATATGCAAATTTACCTACGAATACGCAGCCTGTGAGTCTCTACTCCCCCACCAGTACCAGTTCTGCGTAATATTTTCAACTGAGGGTTCAATGGCTGATATCGTGCATCCTCCTTGTTTCAGGGATGTTCGTGATTGGAATAGCATGTGCAGAATGTGGGTGATCGCTTTTCCTATTTCCTAGATGTCCTTAGATCGAGCTTCTCAGGGTTTGTGCTCATGACTTCTTTTACAGTGATTCTAACTCTCAGGACATGGGCAGTCTGGGAAAAAGACAAAAGGTTGACATATGGTTTGCTAGTGCTCTTCATTGCAACATGGACAACGGGCTTCGTTATTATGGGCTTTTACCTCACTTCCACTATCCGTGCGTCTTTTTTTTCCTGCAAGCTGTTGCGAGACTCGTGGGTACTGATGGGAAAGGTTCTTGCAGATGAGGTGTCACCTGTTCCGCGACTTCTTGGATGCATCGTGAAGGATACCAATACAATTCTGTCAGCGTGTTATATTTTGCTTATGGCGTATGATGCGAGTGAGTGCTTCAGTTTCCTTCGTAAGAAGGATAGAGTTCTGTTTGATTGTGCTGATGGTGATGGCGACACAGCAATCCTGTTGTTGATGATTATTCGAGGGATATCAGCTTGTAAGCAATATATTATGCTACGCTATGGGATTGGACGCTAATAGTAGGTTGGTGTTTGACGACAGTCAGATTCGGGGGAGATTCGCACCTTATGAGGGTTGTTTATAGCGATGGTGAGTTTGTCTTCTTGTTTCCCGTAATACTAAACGAAGTTTTCGACATCCACCCACACAGGTATTATATATTACATCTATTTATTCTGTAGGTGGCCTTGCAAACACAATCTAGCTTCCCTAGCTCATGATCTCGGGCACCTCAGCACTTTCCCTTCTCAACACTATCATTATTCTCAAACTTCCGGTAAATTGTTTTATCAATGATGATGTTTGCGACCCCCCCGAGCTGATCCGTTCCTTAGAGCGATTATGTCAACCTCCTAGTGATGTACGTCGACTGGCTTATCCCTCTACGATATATTCACACACCATTTATGCAGGATGGAGCGGGCCATCCATTCCGTTCTTGCGTGTAGAGTGGTATTGCATATACGACGGCAAGGGCGGATACAACAGCTCCAGAGGCAGCAGGGTCTGTTTGGAGAGAGCCATAGTAGTGTGGGACGGGGTACTACGGACGGTGGTCAGGATTATTTTGCAATGCAGCAGTATATGTATTATGAATGAGAACAAATGGGAGAAATTGCGGTACAAGAACTCCGGACCTTGAGTGAGATTTATTACCCTCTTGTGGTACGAGTTAGATCTGGGTGTTCGATATGTATGGGCACACCCTTGGGATTATGGAAGAGGGTGACTTGGTAGATCGGATTGGGCGACGAACGGGATTGATGAATACGTGTTTCCACGGGGTGATGGTGGACGTTCACGACATCACGGATTTGCAATGTAAAGGTCGGGTCGGGCAGTTTCCGATCGGAGGGCGTTTCGGGCGAGCTTGAGTTCTGCTTGTTTGGGTGATGCCTTCCTACCCGAAGCACGGTGAGCAGGTTTTTTCCAGAGCCTTGCGTTCAGACAGTCCTTAGATTCCCCAGGAAAAAAATCTGCAGGGCGGCGAGTCTGCTGGCAACTTGGAGCCTGGTCTATAATCCTCAGACCATGTAAAGTAAGACATGTAGTCTCTCTCCAAAAACCCTAGGTCAAAAATAATAACACAAACGTTCTCGTTGATACCCTAGTCGATCTGTCCTGTTATCAAGTTGAGGACCCAAGGTAAAGGGCAGCTTCGAGGCAGGCCAGGTAGTATGAGGGAGACACATCAATGTGCCTGGTTTAAGTATGTAAGGTTCTGGCTGGTGCTCAAGCGCTCACTATACAACCTTCGCGTGGTTGTCCCCCACGCATGCCCGCTCTGATGCCGCTGCTCTCAAATGCACACCACCTGGTGTTCAACAACGCACAGTTCACAGATAGTTCACAGCAATTAAGTACGCCGTCTGGTGAGTCCACGTCACTCTAGAGTCTCGAACACACGGTCTTCTTACCACTCGAGTGAAGGAATCCGGGTGCTCCTCGACGCAGCCTATCCAGACGCCTCTCATGACTCATCCGCTCGCCATCCACCACCACGATGTCCCCCCGGAACCCAGGAACAATACATACAGGACATCGTGCGCTGGGCGCTCGATGGAGCTGACAATGGTCTCCCGTCGATACTGTGGTTCAAGGGACCCGCCGGAGCAGGGAAGACATCTCTGGCACAGACATGTGCAGAGAAGATTGAAGGGAGGCTTGGTGCTGCGTTCTTTTTTTCAGGCTCTCGTGGATGGGATGATCCAGATCGCCTATTCACCTCTCTGGTGTATCAATTCTCGACCAAATCCAAAGCCTACCGCCAGCTTCTGGATGAAAAGATACGCGATGACGTGACACTCGTTACAAAGGCACTGGCTTATCAGTTTCAAAACCTGATCGCGCAGCCGCTGCAGGAATTGTCAAGCCAAGGAAAGGGGATGACCGAGCTAGTCATCATCATTGACGGGCTAGACGAATGCAAGAGCAAGCCCGCGCAGTGTGATATTGTCGAGATCATAGCAAAATCTGTACAAGAGCGCACCACTCCTTTCCGGTGGGCATTCTTCAGTCGCGCCGAGTCCCACATCGACGAGACCTTCTCCAGGAGCAACATCGCTGGACTCTGTCAACAAACTATATTGCCCAGCCTGACTGAAATAAACAGCACGCTTCCCATCAACATTGTTCGCACCCCCGACTATATCTTCTCCCGTGGATCCCAACAGCCGTCTGCTCCCGCTCTCTATCCCTCTCCCACCTACTCTTCTTCCCACTACACGTCGATTGGAGATATTACACCATTGGACTCGCCCAATTCTTCTCTCCCTCCTGCACTCTCCTACCATGTATCTTCCTCCTCCTCTATTACCTCTGCCCCACCTGCTCCCACCACCAGATATACCTCAGCCTCCTATCCCCAACCCCCTTTCCTTTCTACCACCCCCAACTTTGTTGAGCTCGATATTGAGCCCGACGAGGAATGGAAGCACAACCTCAAACATCGAATCCAGGACAACCTCCAGCCCCTGGTCAAGGAGGCCAGAGAGTCTCTCGATGCCAAGATCGAGCGGAATCACCAGGCGAAGAATGAGCTCATCGACGACCACATCGCCAATGTCCTTCCAACCATCCGCCGCATGGCCGAGGAGACATTCACCACGGAGTTGGAGCGTGAGCGACAGGAACGTCGGTGGGCTCTTAGCAATACCATGCACCCTGTCTGGGATGCTACGCTCATGAAGGAACAGCAGGAGATAACGGACAGGATCAAAAACATGCAGAATACCGGTGCAAACAGTGCCGGTGTCAATTCCACCGCGCAGGCCAACCCCATACCCCGTCCTAACCACTATGCTGCACTCGATAACTTCTCTTTCAGCAGATCCTTACCCAATCAAACTCAAAGTCAGTGGCGCGCCGAAGGGCCATTCAGCACAGATAGTCGCAGCCCTCTGTTCATCCCCCCCGCTCCCAAACCTCCTTCCCGCCCCAACCTCCGACGCCGCTCTTCTATTTCTTCTGTCGCCGCGTCTCTCGACGTTATCCCAGAAATTTTCGCTTCGGGCCAATCTTCCTCCCTCTCCCACGGCTCCAGCCCCGGAAGCAACGCCCGCCGTGCCCCCTACCATGATTCCCTTCCATACTCCCACTTCCTCCGCCGCCCGCGCTCCACCTCCCACCCGAACTCGCGTCCTGGCTCCCGTCCTAACTCACGTCCCAGTTCTCGCCCCAGTTCTCGCCCCAATTCACGTCCCAGTTCTCGCCCCAGCTCACGTCCCAGCTCCCGCCCCAATTCTCGCCCCAGCTCACGTCCCGGTTCCCGTCCCAGTTCTCTTACGAATTCACGGCCTGGCTCGCGCCCCGGATCGATCCACATACCCTCCTATAGCGTCCCGCACAGTCGCGAGCCTTCCCCTATCCCGTCACCCTCTTACCCTCCAGCACCTAGCTCACAATCGCCTGGTTCTTTCGATTCCGCACTCACTGCTGCACTCCGCACACTCATCATCAATCAGTCAAACCCACTCCCGTCCCCTGAGGTCTCATTCCCACCTCCCCGCCCTCCCTTCACATCCCCTACGACATCCGCCGCAACCCCCGCCACCACATCTACCACTTCCATGACATACCACTACACGTCCCATTCCTACAACCCATACAAACGCGTACTCCGACCCCCCTCTACAGAATACCTAGCCTCTGCACTATCCGACAATGCTCTCCTAGATTCTCTCCGCCCTCTCCCTCCGCAGCCCCAGCGCCAGAAACGTCGCAAAGGCTTCTGGAACAGGCGCGGTGATCACGTCACTGTCGAAGGCTACATTGTCTATGCCCCTCCGGAATATGTCTACCCAATGGAGCTCGACAACTACCCCGACGGCAGGGAAGGTGGCTTCATGGACCACTTGGGCAATCGCATAGATTGGGTGAATAGGCCCCCACTCATCCCTGAGGGAGGATATACAAAAGTTCGTCTTCTCCTGAGCGCTCCCCTCGCCCATGTGCTGATTCCTTGTTTAGATTATCGAGTATGTATATATCTGAATCTCACCTGGTCTCTTCCGTCCTGTGTTCTGTGGCCAAATACTTATTTATCGATGTGTTGTTTGGTGGTCTTCATACTGCAACTTCGCACAATCGGTCACATCGAATATTTCAACCAGCCTTGCTCCGCGCCAAACGTGATACATTGCCCACTCTGGTGGATTCCATGAAGTGCAGTATTGGCGGGAGATACTGGTCGCATTACTCGAGCGCTTAGTACATGGTTTCCTGGATACTTATGTTACATTTTCAAGGGGAACATCATGGCCTACTCACGGCCACCGCTGTTGTATGTACTCGGCTACTTATAGCCTCCGCTCACCTTTCCAAGTTGCAAGATACCGGGATACCTCACTCAAGAGGTTTTCTCAACTCGATCAATCATGTAGAACGTAACCCGGCTCCTCAGAATGACCACATACAATAGCCTTTAGCCGGCTTGTCTTTGACAACTTCATGCACAGGCCCGGGGATAGTGCTCGTGTGATAACTATCTATGCCCTTGGGGAGGTCTGTATTGTTCGAAGATTGCCACCGTGGCTGTGTGGGAGTGCTTCGCCCTTGGATGTGTATCCTTGAGAGCTTCTGCATAGGCATTGATCTAGCTGTAGAGCTGGTGGCAAAGTCAACAGGAAGGGCATGAGACAGCACCGAAGCAGGTACCGGCCTCAAGGCGGGAATGAGGCGGCCAAGTTCGGTGACGACACAACAACTGGAAGCTAATCATATGGTCATATTGAGCGCTCGAAAGCCGAAATGTTCGGCTGGTCATTGTCCGGACTCAATTGATGAGAGATTCTGGTGTCAAAACTCAGCATTTGCATCGGCAATTTAGGACAGCCACTGCCTCGGGATCAGTTTTCGGCGGAAGGCTAACCTTTTTTAGAGCGGCCTAATTATTCCAATGGAACAAGTTCCCCTGCCTAGCCAGAACAAGTATGATTCAATTATTTAAAGGCTGGGTGTTCCAGTTATCCGAGCGGCTGTTGCTTCTACCCACCTCTCCTCAATGTTCCGAGACGCGGAATCCGGGAGACTCGTTGTTCCACTGTTATTGCGGAAGCTTGTTCTTCGCGGGATTATTCTAAGTGCTCTGGGGTATCTGGGGGCTACAGCAAGGATGTGTGTCGAAATGCACGAGGACATTTCCACCGACTTTTTCTTGTTGCTCATGTTAGCTCCTGCTATAACGTTGGTGCACCATATACTCAGGTTTGTCAACCGACTTCACCATGTGGAGATGCGGGATACTGACACGGGTTGGATGGCAGTGCATGGACAGGAAAATACTGGCTTGTAATATGTCACCTCACGCTCCTGATGGCTGAAGTTGGTGGGAGTATGACGGTTTCTTCTCAGTTGTAAGGGTACAATGAATTGCTAAGGCCATGGCACCAGTCATCTTCCAGTTAACGGCCTTCACTGGAGTTCGCCATGCTGTCCCCGATCTCACCTTTATCGTTGGCCTCTTGTATCTTCTTACCATCATGGTCATTTTTTCACTTATCATCGCTCTCTGGGATGTTCTCTCCAGGAATGGGACGGGTGTGTTTCAGGCCTATGACGTCCTACCCGCCTCGGCCGGTGTTTACTCGGGACGCCAGCGGTCAAGCCTCATATTTGGGAGACGCGCCTTTACTAGAGGGCACTATCTGGTGTAATTCTCACTTCTTGACTATTTCTGACGTAAATTACAACCTGTAGGGGTTCACAGTGGACGTTTCAGGTATACCTTGTTTCTCAGTTCGTTCGTCGGCTGATCTTCTCAATCCCAGTACCGACAATCTACTTGTTCGACTGGTCCGGGGAAGCATCGCAGATATCTGTCTCATAGTTATGGTATTGCTGGCGTTTTACGTTCTAATCGCCGAGCCAATAGGTGATCACGCCACTTACCCAACAAAAGCTTCGTACATCTTGGGGGATTCTGATGTCAGTCTCGGCCTATTTTCAGGCAGCCTCAGGGTAATTGGTCTGGCAAGTCCAACATAATTCACCTCTAAATATTTGCAGGCTAACATAATCGTTCCATTCCAGGGAGAACACTCCTCGACTTGGTCTCTGAATGCAACATTTCTCGGTGAATCCCCGAACGGAGACAGAAGCACCTGTAGCCAACCTATCCCCGGTCAAATATCAGCAGCAATAAATAAACCATTCAAAGTCGTCGATATCCTCAGCTCTTGTCAAGAAGTCGTTCAAAGTGACCCATCTGAAATCTTAATCACTGTTGATTTTGAGCCAATCCAGGGAATCAAAACCAACACAAGTTCTCGAAGGGTGCAGGTCCATTTCGGCCTTCCCGATGACAAGTTCGAAGACATGATCGGCAACTCACAAGCCATATTCCTGTTACCCGGTTCCCATCTGCTCGGTACTTTTTCGTTAACTATCAGGCAGCAGATCTCGACATCTGGCGCAGCTCGTCTTGGAATTCCACAAGTAAGTGAACAAATTCCTTATGATCATTCTGGACCATTCGCTCAAGCTGAGATGACTCCAGTTCCATCGGATTTGGGTCCCGAGCGTGCACTCGCTGATTCCAGATACGGATCCATCACCCGTCGTGCCGAAGACCAACACCACTGCTACGTTGCGAATTATACCGCATCAATTTATGAAAACAACAATCGTGGAAGATTATTTTGAGGGTTCGGTGTTGAACGGCCTTGCTCGGCTTGGTGGTATTTGGACCTTTGTGAATGGTGCATTTGCGATGATCTTTGGAAGTACTTTGTTGCTCGTTCTATTCGGTGTGTTCCAATTCGATCATTTGACCTTCGCGTGTGCCTCACCCCACTCAGGAATCAAACCGTTGTCAGTATACGGGCTGATTCACTTCCTCCAGGGACAAAGGGGTTCTCTCACTACCCAGTGCCCTACCCCTTCACCCGAGGAACAGGCCCAATGTATCTCAGTTCCTCCGAGAACACTTGTTGGATATCGACAAAGTCGACAAACCACCCTCGGCGGTCGATCTCGAGTCCCGTCGTGCCGGTGATCGGTCTGCAGATATCGATCCTCCCAGAGTAGAAGACCCAGCGGAAAAGGAGCCTTGCAGGATTGACGAAGCTGAGATAAGAGCGCTGATGGCTAGGGTGTCACAGCTAGAAGCGCTGGTGCGCATCGCAGGTGTTTCCCATCCCGAGTGATAGTATTAGATTTGTCTGCATGCGATCGGCACTCTGATGCTGTATTTCTTCTTCATAAAATAATTTGACTCCATTGCAGCAAGTACGAAACGCACAGGGGAGGATAGAGAAGACAGCCGCATCCATAGATAGTAGGACAGATGGAGCGGTTATCGTTGGTGCAACCCTGGGCAGGGCGCTCGTTTTGTGCTGAAGATCATGCAGAGTGCCTCCTCTCTCGGAGGATCCCCTAGGCGGAGAATCATGTGTACTTCGTCGAGACCCTGATCGATCCACCCTATTTTCTAGTTGACCGAGTTGAAGAGGTGACCTGAAAGCAAGTCAGGCCGCACAGTAGTACACACTACTTGGGTAGTTGGCAACGAAGGGTGCAGCGCGAACAAACGTTATCGAGGCTTCTAGAGCCAAGGTCTAGTGCATGGCATGAAAAGGCAAGTGGATGGAGTGTAGAGATTGCCGATCGGCTGCTTGTGAAAACAGCAACCTTTCGCAATCTCGCAGTCAGCATCACTTTGGATCAGTGACGACCTCGGATCAGTAACGACGTTCGGAGCGCCCATCGACTTATCTTTTATCCTTCCTATTTCGAAGTTTATGACTCTTTTCCATTCTTGTTTCGACTCCTTGTTTAACACAATGTAGTTCTACTGTATAGCATGCTGTACCTTGTGTTAAATATTTGCATTTTATCTTGTCAGCTTGTCATACTCCAGTCTATACCACTCTTGCCTCTCTCTCTTTTTCCTCTCTACTATCAAGTCTTGTAATCGCATTTCTCATTCATTTAACCCCTCTTTCATGTTCTTTTTGTCTTGCTTTGTAGTAATCTTTCATTCTAGGACTTAGTTTGGACTAATTAGTTTTTCTTCTCATCTATCTCTTTCGAAATATTTGTTGAAAATCTCTTTCTTTCGTCATATATAAAGCATGTACATCTGGTAGTAGTACTCCAGCAAATTAACAGCTCATCTCACTCATCTCACATTGTCTGAAATCCCTCCAATTAAATTCCAATTTACTCACATTTTATCGACATTTCCAATCTACTCCAGATCTATCCTCTAATTTTGCTTCGCTTCCATTTGTTACTTGATTGTTTCGACTTCTTGATTGCTCACCATTGGTCTAGAAGCCCAGTGGTCGCTGTATTCGACTGCGCTCGCATTTTTCGTTGTTGCTAGGAGAGGTGTTCTCTCTTCAGGAGGGCGACGGACAGAGAAATTCGGGGCGGGCTAGAAGAATTTACGAGGGAGGTACGTTCGGCAGTGGACTTGAATCAGGATACCAAAGTCAAAGGTAAAAAACGATAGGTCTTATATGTCTACTTTCGGATGTTGCCCATAGGCCCTATTTCCCTTGATCATTATGTACTGCGATAGATAAGATATGTATCACTAGCCACCTTTGGCGCGTCGCGACCCTAGCGTAGGAAATGCGGAGCATGCAAAAGTGTCAAAGCCACTCATTGGCGCTAGAGGGACAGTCCCCTGAAGCAAGGAGAGGCGTAGCGGGAAACTCTGTTAGAGAACAATCAAGGGCGGAATAGGGCATGTACTGCTTTGGTAGCCGAGTAATGTGGGTGAATTGCGCAAGTTATGAAAGCTTCTGGTTTCTCGACCCAGCGCCCTGGGTCTTAACAGGAATCAGGCTTCTTCTGATGCCGAGGCTCGTTCTTCAAGCTTTACATCAGGCCTGGTAGCGATTAGGGCAGCCACTGCCTCGCTATCAGCTTCTAGCTACAGGAATCCTCTGTGAGGGCTATCCCCCACGGGAGTGACTGAATGCTAATGTAAACAAGATGAAGACCTCGGATTATATGCTTGGCTTTTCCCGCTGAGCATTGATGCACCACATCCCCACCCCACCGTGCGCCTCGTCAGTGTATGCCATTCGCTGAATTCAAAGGGCCTGGTGTAAGCAAATGCTGTTGGATTGGCAAAATGGCGTATCGTTCCTGCTATGATGTACATACATACATAGTGATTGGCATGGTAGCCAGATCTCATTTACATATATCCAGTCAAGCGCTCGGGCCGAGGTATAAGAGTGGATGTCCAAATTACCGCTCAATACACTTTTTCATATTACTCTCAATGCCCCGAGACCCCGTCCCTCTACTATGGCGTAAGATCGTCCTACGGGGGGTTATGTTAAGCGCCATTGTTTACATTGCAGCTGCAATGGCATTCCTCTGGCCAGTTGAGATAGTGTGGTTGGAAACTGTGTTGGGAGGGTTTTTAGTTCCTGTTGTAACGTTAATACATCATGCGCTCAGGTCAGTCGAGACTCTTAAACATCATGACCCTCCTTGAGATACTGATACAAAGACGGACTATAGCACACGCCGATGGAATACTGGCACGTCATTTGTAACTTCCTGCTCTTAGTGGCTGAAACCGGCGGGGGTATGTTCTTGGCAGTTGTGCGAAGGAAACTGCTGATACGGAACTAGTGATTTTCATGCTGGTCAACACAGAGGGGTATTTTTTACTGGCCACCCAAGTTCCTAACCCGAGTCTTATCTTTGGCCTTGGTTCCCTGTGCTCTCTGGCGGCATTCGTTGGTTCTTCATTTCTCATCGCTCTCTGGGATGTTCTCTCCAGGAAAGGGACAAATCTGTTCTGGGTCTACGACATGCTACCAGCTTCATCCCTTGTTGATCTGCAGGGCGGACGGCTGGGTCTCATATTTGGGTCGTATACCTTTGCTAGTCGATTCAGGTAACGAGTTCTCTCGGCTTCAAGCTCATCCTTTGACCAGTTTCTATTTCAACCATAGCACAGATAATTGGATTATTCGACTGATCCGAGGGAGTCTTGCTGGTCTCTGCCTCATTGCCTTGGCACTCGCAATGTTCTATGCTTTGGTTGCTGGTCCAATGGTCCAACAATACAACAATTTGCCCATTAAAACATTGTATTGGCGGCCAGGTAACGCGGTGGACTTTAGTTGGGGCTTGCCAAGCCTCAAGGTAATTGTTCAGGTAGGTCAGATGGGTAGCACAGCCGAGGCGGTGTTTAGACTGACGCATATTCCAGCCACGATTTTTGGTAAATCCAGCTCCATCTCTGAACATAACCTTCCTTCATCAGCCCGGTGCGTTGCGGTTCTCATTCCAAAGCAGCATTGATTATTGAAATTACTATCGCGGATTATGAAGAAATACCGGCACCCTCCTGCGATGAGCAAAAGGCATCCTATCTCGGTGTCTCCGTCTCTTGCGATTCCATCGCATGGGACCACTTTGACGTTCTAATCACTATCGGTTATGGGCTCACCGAAGATGCGAAGACCAACCTCGGCGATGCCCACTCCCGAATGGTATTGGTTTATGTGGGGCTCGACTCGGACTTGGCGGATCATGATATAATCCTCAACACGGTCCCGACGGCCCTATTTCCAGGCTCTCATGTATATGGTATTTTTTCCACCTCCATAAGACGGCGTATCTTAAGATCTGGGGCAAGTATCTTTGGAATATCACAGGTAAACAGCCCACATCCTCCGCAGTCGTTCGTTCGTGTTGAAAGAGGGGTTCTAGTACCGCGACATGTTTATCGTGAATATCCACTCTCTCATCTCGGATTCAAGTTCGGCTCTCATTCCTAACGACCCCACCACTGGGACACTGCGACTAAGTCGATATGATGAAATGGAACTTGTAACTCATCAGGATTATATTGAGGCTTCGATGTTAAGCGGTGTTGCTCTTGTTGGTGGTATCTGGACTTTTGTGAATGGAACCTTTGCGACAATCTTCGGAAGTACCTTGCTCCTCGTCCTCTTTGGTGAGTTCAATCAATTTTCTATCGGGTTTTTTTTTTTAAGTACGACTCAATCTGATTGAAACACCAGGAATTAAGCCACTGTCAATCTACGGATTAGGTTCACTTGTTCCGGAGACAGAAGGGAACCCTCGCTACCCAGCGTCCCGCTTCCTTCACCAGAAGAACAAACGAGAACTATATCGATTCTTCGAGAGCACCTTGTTAGACGTTCGGCGATGACAAAGCGAGGCAATTACCGCCTATCACCAATTCCAGTTCGGACGGTCCAGCTTCATCACTCCATGCTGGCAGTCAGTCCTGCGGATCATGAGCGTCTCGCGGAAAGCTCGGCGGAAAAGGAGCACTACAGAGTTGACCAAGCCGAGATGAGAGCTTTGATAGCCAGGGTGGCGCAGCTTGAAGCTCTGGTGTCCAACCAGGGCTCTTCTCATACTTAGTTCCCAGAATCGATTTTGTGCGTGTCAAGTGTTTGACTAGTATCATAGGTTTTGACAAATGCCAATTCAACCGGAATGTAGAAAATGCGAACGGGCAGAAGGAAGATAGAGTACATAGATCAAAGGGCGCATCGACGGCTAGGAAGGCTCCGTCTCGACGGCGAACCCCTCATAGAACACGACTTGCTTTCTTAGAGATCACACACAATACCTCCTCTCTCCGAAATCCCCTAGGCCAGGAATAATGTACGCTTTCTCATTGAGGACCCTGGTCGATCCATCCCGTTATCTGGTTGAGCAAGATGCGAACGCAAGTTTAAGGGGGACGTGGAAAAGAAGCCAGGTCGCGTGATAGGACGCACCACTTTGGTAGTCGGGAAGCGTGAATAAAAGTTATCGAGGCCTTCTGGAGCGGCGATCTGGTCCATGGCGCGATAAGGGAGGTGGATGGAGAATGAAGGACAGGATAGGGCGGCGTACGAGATTTATGAAGATAATACGTTCGGCGGGGACACCATGCTCTATGAGGACGTCCACGGCTTTCATCGCAGAACCGCCAGTAGCTAGACAACGTGAGTTTGGGCTTGAGTCAGAGTCTTGAGACACATGCCTAGCATGGGATCGAGGAGAAGCACATAGCGATTGGCGATATCTGAGGGGAATTTGGAGTAGAAGAGTTTGGGTAGTGCAGTTTCCTCATCCTGATAGGGATGATTATTGCGGATATGGATGAATGGGTGATTGAAACGCACCCGTTGGATGAGAATCTTGCCGATCCTGACGCTTCGACAAACTTCCCGGAGACCAGCCTCCATGGCCTGCACACGAACCACCATCGCACTGCACAGCCAGCAGTCATAGATGGGTAGCACTCACCTCTCCCGCACGCAGAATCGACACACCGCATATCTTGCCCTCGAAAGCCAACGCCTTCGTATGTGGCGCCCTAGATGCAGGTTCAGCACTTCTGCCAACTACCTCGGCGCTCCATGTGGAGGGTACGGCTCACCGTCGGTGTTTCTACAGTTCGCTTAACCACCGGAAGATGGTTCAGCCCCTCTTCTACCAGCAACCTGATGATCCGGTCAGAGTAGAACAGGAAATCACCCCTGGATGTTTCTTTGTTTCGGATGATCGTGTACAGTGCCTCAAGTTGCGCGGTCTGAGGCAGCGTGAAGACGCTTGGAGGCAGACCACTTGCGCGCCTCGCGTTGGTGTTGGGTAAGTTTGCAGGCTGAGGTGGAGGAGGCAGGTGGTGGTGGTGGTGGTGAGACAGTGATGGTGGTTGCGTCACCGTTGGATTTGGCGTCGTTGGTGGAGGACATTCGTGGTGTGCGGGTATGCGAGGGGATTATGGGGAAGGGAAGATATATGGCAGGGTGGCCATAAGGGCAGGCACGAAAGACGTTTGTGTGTGTCGCCCCCACATGTATCACCGAGACCAAATAGCTGGGCATGGATTTGAGCGCTAGTTCGCCGAATGAGGCCCTACCTTAGTCGAGGAGATCCACATAATCTGAACGTAGAACGGGTTCATCCAACACTAGCTTGCTCGTTCGAGACCATGATTATAGCCAATGTACCTCGTTGGTAGCGAATCAACTACATCTCCATTCCGGGAGCGCCGTTCGCTTACATTTTGAAAACATCGACCCGCCCTCCCAGCGCAGAGTCCAACACTGAAATCATCGCACTCACGACATCCTTGACCTGAATTCTGTTCAGCAAGTTTGGTCAGACCCTCAAGTATCAGAAAATCCGCATGTAAGCTGTGAGTCTCTGAACGGAACTCGATAAGGGTTTCCTCCGCGTGCTGACCTCGAGGATCAGTTTGTCTTTATTTGGATGATTATCGTTGGCTGCGGGGGATTGATTTCGAACCTTACGTTGATGTACTTGGGAATTTGGTCGTACGGGACATGCTCCCCACAGCTGTTGTCGCAAGCTCACCGATTCTGGATACGTGGATACAAAGGGAAGGACTTGGCATATGCTAACTCCAGATCTACAAATACTTATCACCTCTCTTAGCCCCTATCATGGCGCCTTCCCAATAACACGATGATAATGTTCAAGCTCCTCATCAAGTGAGTCGACCAGCGCTCTCTTGCGTGTCTCCGTCGCCTCCCAACCTAATGTCTTCAACCTCTCGGGAATAGCAATCTGGTTGCCACCAGAAATCGACCAACCATCTGTTCCATCGTGTTAACACGGATGTTCTGCTTGAAGGTATTAAAACCTACAGGGTCCATTTACAGAACCAGCAGTCGCATCCGGCAAGGGTTGTGCACCGGGTTGCTTAACAAGACCTAGCTTGAACATAAACTAGACAAAAGAGTGTCGACATGGTCTGATAAACGAAGAATGGGTTTAATAACGCTTACATCACCGATCTTGCTCGCCATTTGGGCTTGAATAACGTTGGACGCCTCGTTCCCGACAACAAAATCTATCACGACCACAACGATTAGTCTTTGGCCCTTCCTCCCAGAGTGCACAGTCGCATTCGCTCACTCACAAAATCCCTGGGAACCTTCATCCGCCCGTCCTTCCAATGCAGCTCTAAACACCAAAACCATCGCACTCGCAACGTCCTTCACGTGGATACTATTCACCACACTTTGTCCACGCCCCCAAGTCCCGGCAAACCCACATTTTTCGAATATATTCCAATACATCCGAATAAAGAGCGAGACCTTTCTGAATAGGACTCTCGGCAAGGCCGTACACCCACCCCGGATACATCATGATGGTGCGAACAGGATTTTCTTTGCGGGTGCCAGCCTCGAGGATGAGGTTGTCTTGGTCTTGATGGGCGTTTGTCTGCGGACAAGTGTTGAGGTCGAATCCAACGTCAGTGTATTTTGGGATTTGGTCATAGGGGATGTGCTCCCCACGGCTGTTGTCGCTAAGCACAGCGATCCCGGATACATGAATATACAGAGGAGGCTTATTGGGGTGTGATGCCGAATGTTTCTCGAGGCCTGCGAGGGTGG
Source organism: Lepiota brunneoincarnata (assembly GCA_023014365.1). Taxonomy (NCBI): domain Eukaryota; kingdom Fungi; phylum Basidiomycota; class Agaricomycetes; order Agaricales; family Agaricaceae; genus Lepiota; species Lepiota brunneoincarnata. Next base: position 3,293,879 of record JAEBUN010000002.1, on the reverse strand, counting down.
CTAGGTACAGGATTAATAGACATTGATTGGGGTGTGGGGGAAAGTGGAGATTGGGACATTACAGGCAATGCTTTGGAGATGGTCGCTGCTCGCTGCATTGATGACATAGTCCGCTTTGGCACACTGTCCTTGTATGATATTGTCGGAGTCGAGGTCGCCTTCGATGATGGTGATATCGTCCCACAACTCCTTTAGTTGTGCGATACGTTCTTGGGTGGGGTTGCGCACAAGAGCTGTGATGTTGAATTTGTCCCTGAGGTCGTGCTCTCGTCCTAGTTGCAGGAGGAACTGTCCCCCAATGTAGCCTGTTGCGCCGAGAATGAAGAGGGTAGGCTTGTCTTGAGTCATGGCGTAGCTTGGAGGGGTCCGCTGATGCTCGCACTCGGTATCTAATTGCTTTCCCGCAGTTAAACTCTTTGTGACCCCAAACCGGATAGATATTCTCATTCCATTAGTTCTTATCGTGATTTTCCCTCCCTGCGGACGATACGTTGGAGCATATTGTTAACGGGTGGGAAGGGCCAACAGTGTTATGATGTCATTCTCGGCCATCCAAAGGTTTCAGACTCCGCTGATGGCCGTTTGTCGACAGTGGTCTCTGCTGGCTACGATTTCTGCCCATGGCCACAACAATCGAGCTCTACTGTTTCGTTCTTGGAGGAACAGTGAATAATATCTTTCCTGTCGAATTGGAGGTCTCGGAATCCGTCGGGGATTTGAAGCGTGCAATAAAGGAGGAGAATAAACACCAACTCGACCATGTTGACGCCAACACGCTCATGCTCCGGTAGGTCCTCATTCCCGACGACGACAACTTCGATGACAATTTCAAAGGCGCCAAACTCCAGACCATCATGGAGAAAAAACCTCTATTTTCAACGAAGCCGCTATCCTCGGTCTTTCCAGACGGGGCTCCACCTGGGCACTGTCATATCGTTGTTAGCGTTCCACTCGCTAGTGGGTTTGAACCGTCTATCTTACTGAACTGCACTTACGTGTCTGTCAACCTATCTTTTCAGAAAAAGGAGTGAACATACGCGTTCTCCCTCAGATGAATCCAACATTGATCGTCTCAAACGTACAAAACTCGCCACGACCGCGCCATCTCTCTTAGCAACAGCAGAAACATATGAAGATATGCAAAATAATCCCTCCGAGAGAATTCTGGATGACCGTCCGACACCAGATGAGGACATCCCGCCTATTCCACTCCTATATGATGGATTTGGCCAATTCCTGGATATCTTTCATGGCAGTGCCGATGTTCCCGGTCTTTCCAATGTGAATCGCACAAAGCTTCGGGGGGCTGTCGATACTTTCGCGAATGAGATGTGTCTAATCTACCAGGATGAAAATGAGTGGAGGGATGTGGCTCTGCAAACTGTCGACCGTATTTTCTCACGGCACAAAAACATCAATATCCCGCCACTCTGCGTGGATGCCATTGGTTCCGTGAGGAGTCGTGGCTATAGCACTGGGAGCCACGGCGTACCGGTACTGGTCATGGAAGTAAAAAATAGGCCAGTAGGAACCAACACATACAGAAGTACAGTGTGTGGCACATGTTGCACGTTTGCACGCGCGTGCGATGGATAATTGCCAAGATATGTTCGAGCGATGGAGGGTGCCCTGTCTTGGTCTTACCATCATTGGTTGGTTCAATGTTCGTGGATCGTGGAGTTTGCTAATATGATGTTGGATCAGGTGCCTATGTCCAGTTCTACGCCATCATCGCACTTGGCTCTCGCTATCGACTTGTTAGCCTGACCAGCTCAATGTCATGTATCCTATCTGCTACTGATGGCCACGACCGAAAACTGCTCTACAACGCCTTCACTGCTGCGTTGGTCCTGCAAGCACGTATCCTACAAGACATTCGGGAGTTCCTTCACAAGCCACTCCCCAAGATAACCGCTGGCCGCCATGATTTCCCAGCAATATCCAGATTACGCAAATACCGCAGCTCATCCGACGCATATCTGACATTCGAAATCCGAGAGCGCTATCATGACTATCAAAGCCACCGCCTGTTGTACATTGCCGAGGCAGGAGAGCATAGAATTCTTGTCAAGCTCACACGAACATATTCACTGGAACTGCACGAGTTTTGTGCCCGGTGCGATCTCGCACCGAAGATCCTTGCATTCGAGAAACTTTATGGGGGGTGGCTTGGCATCGCAATGGCGTATATTCCATCCGCAAACCCGATTATCGATTCACCTCAACTTGGACAACACATAGACAAATGGCGTGAAACGCTGACCACACTTGTTAACAACTTCCACAACGTAAACCTTGTCCACGGCGACCTCCGTGATCCCAACATCATATGCGATGACATGAATCACATTTGGCTGGTAGACTTCGATTGGGGTGGTCAGGATGGCCGGGTCTTCTACCCAACACCAAACCTAAACCCAGAACTTGCTTGAGGGGCGAACATCTGATGACTTGAGGGTTACGAAAGAGGATGATCAGCGGGTCCTGAAGAACACACTGGCAAAGCTTAAAAGGCAGGCCGATCAAACACGTGAACAACCTTCCACAGTGACAACAGATTGGGGCGTTGAGGTAACATGAACAGCGTAGTAGTGTATTGATGACAGCCCATTCCTATACCAGGACCCCTGAGTTTTGAGGTCGGAGTCAGGAGACCGGACGAAAACCCAGGTGAGGCCCCCAAGCGATTTCTTGAAGGTCGGAGGCCAAAAGCTCGAGGAAATTTGCTAATTCTGGCTTGAGGTTGGGGCCAGGCTGGACGAAAATTGTGGTCTCCCACCCGAGTGACCGGAAGAGGCTTTTGGGGGCTGGCCTTTGACCTACACGCATATTCTTGGGAGTCCTCCTATACCGAGTGTTATTGAAGCCTGACCCCCTCGAGAAAGGCCAATCGGATGTCGGATCTGAGCGCCTGACAAACTTGCATGACCGATAGAAAGGCCGAGGACGACCTTATTGTGGGTCAGTTCTACGCAGTACAAAATCACTGTATTTACGGGCGTTCCTGCGGTACTACCCGAAAAAATCGAACTTTTCGCTCCCGGATTTTGGGTTGTGGACAGCATAAGTGTGTGTCAATACTGGCTTTGATAACTTGTGCCTTAATCATTTCGAGGCGGTGGCTGCGATAGCTGGGCCCAATGGTCAGTTAGACCAGCTCCTAGAACCCCGCCCTGAACGGCGCAAGTGGGTTGACCTGGGCGTGACTCTCCGTCAGTAGGCGCTCAAACCCTCAGGCTAAGGTCCTAAGGACGTGCAGCTCCCAGTCAGTGTCCCACTGTCAGTCTGGTACCCGCTGAAGCTCGTCGCCTCACACCGCATCCCCACGCAAGATCATTTTTTCGCTTTATTCGGCGTTGGACAAGAATGCCCTTGGTGTCTAATAATCCTGCCCTGCCTGATGAGCGCCAAAGTTCCAGGCTCAACCCCACATGCAGTTGAACTACGATCACTCATCTTGATACAGGGACAAACTTCCGGATCTATTATATTAACTTGTCAGCTTCCTGGCCCTCTGTCAGAGAATCTTTCCAATGACGCAGAGATGATGTTCGACCTCTTCATCAAGTGAATCCCAGAACGCTTTCTTGTCCGCCTCCGTCGCTTCCTAGCCCAATCTCTTCAACCTCCGCGGCATAACAATCTGATTGCCGCCGAACAGGGACCAGCCGTCTGCACAGAAAACTCATCAGCACGGGTCTTTCACTGCATATTCTAGGAACCCACAATGTCCCAAAGAATCGGCAATCTCGCCCGGCATGGGTTGAGAACCAAGTTGCTTAACAAGTCCTCTCTTGAACATGAACTAACCGAAGGATTGTCAGTCCGAACACAGAACGAATTCAGTAATACTCACATCACCCGTCTTTCCCGCAGTTTGGCTATGACTAATGTTGGGCATCTCGTTGGCGACGAAATCTGGCACAACCACACTAATTAGGGTTCCCCTTCCCGGAGCTTAGCCACAGTTGCCCACTCACAGAACCCCTCAGCACCTTCATCAGCCCGCCCTTCCAGCGCTGCCCTGAACACCAAAATCATCGCACTGGCGAGATCCTTGACATGGACGTTGTTCACGATGCTTTGGCCAGGGCCCCAAGTTCCCGCAAACCCACATTTTTCAAACATGTCCAAGAATACCCTCACGGGAAGCGTGACCTTTTGAATAGAACCATCCGCAAGTCCATAAACCCATCCTGGGTACATAATGATGCTACGGATAGGATTTTCCTCCCTGCGTGCCAGCTTCGAGGACAAGTTTGTCTTCATCTAAGTGGCAATTTGTTGAAGGGCAGGTGTTGATGTCGAATCCAATGTCGGTATACTTGGGGATTTGGTCATAGGGGATGTACTCCCCACGGCTGTTGTCGCTAAACACACCGATCCCGGATAAGTGGATAAAAAAGGGGCGGTTTGTTGGGGTGAGATGCCGACTTCTTCTCGAGACCTACGAGGATGGCTGGATACAGCGTTAATTGTAAATTGAGTACAGAGTCAAGTAATGGTAAGAACCTTACAGATAATGCTTTGGAGATGGTCACTACTCGCTGCATTGATGACATAGTCTGCCCTGGTGCACTGTTCTTGGATGACAGTGTCCGAGTCGAGGTCGCCTTCGACGATGGCGATGTCATCCCATAGCTCCTTCAATCGTGCGATGCGCTGTTGTGTAGGATTACGCACGAGAGCTGTGACGTCGAATTTGTTTCTGAGATCGTGCTCTTGCCTAAGTCGCAGGAGGAATTGTCCCCCGATGTAGCCTGTTGCGCCGAGGAGGAAGAGGTTAGGCCGTTCTGACGGCATTGCGTCCGCTGCCAGGGGTCGTGAAGGAGCTAAACCGACGGCCGGACCCGTACCTACCCTCAGAACCCTCTATTGACCCCTGAGCCAGACACATGCCCTTGTTCCATTTTGTTCCATTCGTTCTTTGCCTTCATTTTCCCTTACCACGGGTGATAGTCAGCAACACAATATGGTGTGCTGTCAAGGGTTAGTGGGTGGGAAATTACCCCTTCGAGTAAAAGCATTTTGTGGTAACACGATTAGTCGAATCTGAGTTGTCGGTTGTAGAAGATGTCTGTGGCAGAACTCGAGTCTGCATTCCCACGATAAGAGAGGAAAGCTAGAGCCGACCATTGGTCTCTCCTTAAATTAGAGCACGATCGGAGCCACATGCAACGCTGCCATAGGATATCATATGTCAGGTACTACAGGATAAGTAAGTGCATAAACTACCACGCGTTTATGGAATCAGTGATTTGTGAATCTGTTGAGAAGTTCGTGACCACTGCTGTGGGTTATCCTGGCAGTTTCTGCGACTGGTAGGAAGTGCTGAGTTTCGTGATGATGATGCGACGCTATGTTCCACTTATATGATTGACTATGCAAGTGGTTATTGTAGGAAACAGTAGATCTCAGTCACTCGTTTACGCGCGAGTACTGAGGGGAGCATCCGTGAACTGTCTGCAATATATATCTACATGTCTAAAAGGATAATGGGGGAACCATAAAGGTGCTACAAAGGGAAGAAGTATAAGGTCAAGGCACATATTTAATAAAGGGCGAGGCTGTTAAATGTGTGTCCAAGGGGATTGTGGGTCCACGACCCTGCCACGTATTTGCGTTCCAACAGTTATCGGTCACTGACCACCAATCAACTCGTGCGATGTCCGGGGTTAGGCCGAGTGTATTTTATGTTTTACTGAGAATTTTCAGCTGCTTCGAGGAGCTACATGGAACGAGCGTAAACACGCTCTGCCACAGACAAGTGGGGCGGTTTTAGGAGCTCACCCTTCTAGCAGATTCCTAGAACGAGTCCGCTCACCTGCGGAAAGGCGTTGCCACACCGGTAGAGCTAGCGAATGTCCAGGGACTAGTTCTGTGTTACTTTCGCCCAAGCGCACCGGCCCGCAGGATATGTGCATAGAAGTGACTGGTCCCAAGAATCTGCTAGAAGGGAGGTCTGTAGAAAGGAGCGTACTTACGCCCGAAAGGCCCAATTCCCGCCAACGGCTTGCGCGGCTGAAAGGGCCAATCTATCTTCGACCGTAAGTTAGAGTGGATTTAGTTCTCTATTAACCCTACTGATAGTCACCCGCTAACCTCAATATTTAGGAAAGACAAAGAGCCAGGACTGATCCGAGTTCATTAGCAAAACACGTCCAATCTGGGAAGAGAGCACCCAACGAGATTTAAAAGCACTGCTAGTCGACTAGGCATCCTCAGAGTCCCAAACATCTCTGACGAAATCCTCTCCTGTATCACCAATTAAAAGCTCTCTTATAACGGTGCGCTCCATCCTCAGAGTGTACGGACGTCTCATTTGACCCCAGGTTTTAGACAAAATGAAGTTCATAACTGCTGCTGCACTCGCTGCTATCATTGCCACCGCCACCTTGGCCAGCCCAGTTGAGGGCGACGCACTTGACAAAGACGCCCAGGCACCCGCCGGTTGTTACTGGGCCGGTACGGCTGTCTTTTGCAATGGTCGCTGTGATCAAGATTATACCGAGAGGGACAAGGACAACTGTGGTGATGGGGCTTGTTGCTGGACAGGCCATAAGGCTTTATGCTGCAAATAAAGGAGAGTGGATGAGTACTGAAGAATTGGAAGCTTGAACATGTACTACGTTGTACGATTTCCTGTATGAAAATGAATGTAGTGTTGGAGTGTCGAGTGAGCCGACATGGTCTACCTATTTGCGCAGAGTCCGTAGTCGCACCCATCGCCGCAGAGCTCTCCACGCTCTCCACGCTCTTAAACTGGTCTCCCCTGGGTGCGCTTCCTTCCTGATCTTCGAGGACGACCGATCGTTCTATTAACATCTCTACAAACAATTAACGAACGACCGGTGCGATGGACAGAACCACCAACATAGCAACAAGAAGGCTGCTCACCTGGTGAAAATCAGCGCCTGTATCCATCCGGTGACCGGTTGCAGAGACAGGAACGGCGGCAACTGGAACAGCGGTTTCCATGTTGCAGCTGACTGGATTTCAATCGCGCAAAGTCGATTGTAGAGATCAACGCTAGTGAGGCACTGGAACATGCCCAACCACAGACCAATCACGCTCAAAGGAAAGGTTATGTTCGGAAGTGAACTCAAATGAACTTAACTGCTGATGTTTTATTTGGCGCAAGGTCATACTGATAGGTTATCAGCCCCGCAAATGGAACATATTGCTAGAAACAAGCGCCCTGGTGACGAGGCGGAGAACCGTGAGGCCCCCTCGAATCAATTCGAATTACCCAACTGTCTGTGCTACAATTGAAACGAACACCAGGAAAAAATCGGTACCTTACCCGGCTTGTAACGGTTGTGTCCCGATACGAGACACAGTCCAAATAAATGTGGCGATATGCCGTTGATAGACACAGAATGTGTTTGGGACAACTAGAGCTCACCATTAGGACTTCAGCAGACCTTTGGTGTTCCATCAGCGTTAGAAGTTACCAGGATTGACCAGTGTCCTCCTATATCTATCAGTAGTCTGAGAATTAGAGCGGTACCAGAGCTGAACGTGGAGCCATCACGTCAATAGACCCAACCGATGGTCACTGGATAACTTCTGATTATCCGGTCTCGTCGGCGTGGCACTTTCAACTTTAGAGACGCTTCACAGACTACTCAAAGTTGTCCAACGATATTTGGGGGCACTGTGTAGTCGACTAGGTATCTTCAGTGTTCCAAAGACGCAGACGGGGTCCTCTCCTGCATCACTAGATCCTCTCTTATAACAGTGCGCTCGATCCGTAGAATGGTACGAACACTTCTCATTTGACCCAAGTTTCCAGACGAAAACGGGCTTCATCGCTGCTATTGCGCTCGTCGAAGATGTCCAGGCACCCCCCGCCGCCTGGTTGCTACTGGGCCGGCACGGCCGTTTTCTGCGCTGGTAGTTGTGATCAAGGCTATTCCGAAATTGGCAAAGATAAATATGGGGATGGAGCTTGTTGCTGAACTGGGCGTTACTAATGCCTTGTGCTGCAAATAGAGGAGAGCGGATGAGTGCTGGAGAATTGGAAGCCTTGAACATGTACTAAGGGTTATGATTTCCCGGAATGAAGCGTCGAATGAACTGAAAGGGCCTGCCTGAAAAATGATTGGTCACCATGTTCTTAGCTTGGCCCCTTGCACTAATCATCAAAGAACCTGCCTGCGCCGTGGAGATCGGTGTCTACGATCATCCGGGAATTTACTCGAGAGACAGGAGCAGTGGCAACTACTGCAGCGCTCTTCATGTTGCAGCAGGCTGGTTTTAAATTGAGCAAGATGGGTGGTAAAAATCAATGCCAGCGAGGTACTGGAATATGCCCTGCCAGACTAACTATGCAGCAAAGGGAACGTTACATCCAGAGATGAGCTCGGATCAATCTGGCGACCTGAGTCTTAGGTATGCGTTAGGAGACTAAAACACCTTGAGTGGGTTGCGTCCGAACTACCTGTGCAATCGTTTCGAAGGTATTGTGGCGTCCAGCGGTCGATTTGATGCTTTAATTTGCGTGAAGTCATGCTACTATTGAAGTGAAAATCAGGAAATTTGGAAGATTTGATACCTGGGCAGTCTTCCTTTTGCAGATGGGGTGCCTCAACATACGATAAAACCCTTTTTTCAACAATACGACACGCGGCCGTGCACCCTATAAATGAATGTGGTAATGTGTTGCCGGTAGATTTGGGACGATCAGAGCCGGGGACTACATCAGGGCTTGGCGGTTCTTAAAAGCCACTAGCGCCGACAAGTACTCTCCTGGATCTATTAGTAGAGTGTGAGAGGGGTTAAAGCCGGTGCAGAGCTACAGTCGAAGCTGTCATAACTCATAGCGGTCAAAACTGATAATCTGTCGTAACTGATAGTTGGTGGTTGTAACCAAATTGGTTAGCAGGCGTTTGGACCCATAACCGATAAATCTATACTATCTGATAACCGATAGGGACTTGCAAGACGCCCATAACAGTGAATGGTAGAACACAGGGGCCTGACCCTTAACAATTTTTGTATGGCTTTTGTTGGCAATGAATTTTTTTGGTACCCGTTATTCTACCTCACATTCGACATTGTGTCTGTACAGTTACTTTCTCAAAAATGACTACTATTTCAATCCAAGCTCTCAGGGGGGGCCTTGAAGTACTGAAGGAGGCAATTCCGATTCATCATGATTACCTTCAAGCTCAGGCAGCCATTCAACAGTTCTTGGCTCACTCCGAGCATGCAAAATCCAGCCAGCAGCTTGATAATGCATTGAGAGCCTACAGTGATGAAGTCTGGCACACTCAAGCTGCTTCTCTCAAGAACACATCTATCACCGATTATTTCTCTTTGAAGGCTTGACTTACGATGCTTTAGTAGTGATGTATGATGTATTGCATCTCGAAAAATATTACATAATATTAAACTATTTTCCCTGCTTTTTTAAACCTGGTAATCTGTCGTAACCGATAGCGCCAGGGTGCGACCAAGGCCTATCGGTTAAGAGAGATTCGACTGTACCATGAGATCTCTGTAGCGGTTGCGTTATGTTCGCAACGCCCCTGAATATGTTCTTCCAGAGGGTGTTCCTAAATAAGTCAAGCACCCGTCACGCACTCGTTACGCGGTATGTGACAGGCGCTCGAATCTTTCGCCAGCTCACGAACACGTCGACACACATTCATTACAACCACAACACCGGAACCTCACCTGGGTTCTCCTCCTCATCAAAGCCATCATGGCGAATTACAACTACGATGAGGGCGGCAGTCTGGCTGCGTACTTCCTCATCACCATTCTCGTTCTCGTTCTCAGTCCTATGACGCTGTCTTCAGCCACGAAATCCCCAAGTGCGTTATGAGAGTTGATTTCTTCCCTGTGATCTTTGTTGATGGACGAAATGTGTTGCAGAGAAACAGCTGAATGGTTGTCAGTGTAGGCCATGTGTTGAGCAGCGGGCAAAGATTGAGAAGCGAGAAAAAGGGTCGTTGTTTGCGCCCAATTTGAGCAAGAGGTGTGTATGGGCGTTTCTTGTTGGTTGGATATGAGCTAATGTATCTGTGTATAGGACGTGTTTCTTGATCGGGGGCTGGTCGTTATTCGCATTCCTTTGCTACAAGGTTTCTGGAGCTACGATTGAGGGCAAGGTCTACAACCCATTCGAGATTCTCGGAATTAGCACCGTGAGTACCAGGCTTCCTCTTCGTTCGTATGTATGCTTATGGTCTGCAGACTTTGACAGAGAAAGAGATCAAGTCACACTACAAAAAACTCTCGCGTCTATAGTATGTCCACTATTTACTGCTCCTTGCACACTAGGCGCTCACCCGTTTTGCGCAGTCACCCCGATAAAGTCAAACCAGCACTCAACGAAACCATCGACATGATTCAAGACCGCTTTGTCCAAATCACAAAAGCCTACAAAGCTCTCACCGACGAAACGATCCGCAAAAACTGGGAATTGTACGGTAACCCCGACGGAAGGCAAGAAATGTCTATGGGTATCGCCCTCCCTAAGTGGATCGTCGAATCGCACAACAACATCTGGGTGCTTGGGTTCTATGGCTTGCTCTTTGGTGGTGCCTTACCCGCACTCGTAGGAAAGTGGTGGTTCGGCAACAGGCAAAGAACCAAAGATGGTGTACATGCACGGTCGGCGGCTGTGTTTTTCAAGGGTCTGAAAGAGGAGAGCGGTATGGAGGAGGTGATGGGGACGCTGGGGAAAGTGTATCAGTTTGAGATGCCCGATGCGAGGGCGAGGAAGTCAGATGTGGCAATTGATAGGCTGGAAAGTGAAATTGAAAAGAGGGCGGGGGCGAAGTGGAGTGAGGTGAGGAAGATTGCAAAGGATTCCGAGGGAAAGCTGCATGTGAAGAGAAGAAGGGCGCTAGTGCTGATATATGCACATTTCCTGAGGGTCGAAATTTCGGATTTGAAGCTGCAGAAGGGTGGGTGAATTTTTTGTTTTGCGGAAAACGTCGCTGACGTCAGGGATAGAACAAACGGAAATTCTACTGCAGGTCCCGCTACTTTTGAGTGCCCTCCTCAATGTCTCGATTTCTCGCAATTGGTTGATCCCGACGCTTGTTATCATGCGCTTACACGGGTATCTCACTCAGGCTCTTCCTCCCATAGAGAACGAGCGCCTGCGGTTGACTCAGCTTCCTTCAATCCAAAAGTCCGATGCCGAGGGATTTACGAATGTCAGGAACCTGACAGATGTTGCAGAAGCGCTTGAATCAAAGAGTGACGGGCGCGCGAGCGATGTCAAGAAGGCTCTGGAAAAATGGGGTCGCATCGAGGTTTTCGATGCTGCTTTTAAAGGTGCGTAACTTGCATTGTGTAAAATGCTTGACTCACGCAGATTGTGTAGTCATTGGTGAACGTGTTGTCGCACCTGCGTCGATCGTTTTCCTCGTACTTAAACTCCGCATTGCCCCTCCCGGGAAGAAGATTGAGAGGAGAGAGCTAAGTGTAGATGAGACGAAGAAGAGTGTGAGGTATAACGACGAAAAGGACGAAAAGTTTTTGGTTTCTAGGAGTGAAGCGGAGGAATTTGAAGGGGAGGATATTGCTAACGGAGAGGCGCATGCGCCCTACTGGCCTGGTGTACGCTTAGTTTACTTGGGCTTTTTCGGCGCTCGGTACTCATTCTTTTACAGGAACGTAAACCATCATGGTGGGTTGTGCTCGCGGACGACAAGTTGAACCGAGTTGTCGTGCCCCCGTTCAAGGTCACGGATGTACCCTATGCGAACCCAGATGCTGAGTATGAGAGGGATTATCGGTCATACAAGATTCAATTCCAGGCGCCGCAGAATATGGGGTTGTTTACATGGAAAATTTACTTGATATCGGATACATTCGTTGGGGAGGATGTTACAAGGGATATTACTGTGAGTATTTTACTCGCTTTCAGGTACTTGGGTTGACTGTTTGCAATAGCTAAAAATTGAGGAGCCTCCTGCGGTCGAGCAGCTGACTGAGGATGAAATTTCGGATCCGGACGAGGATACACTTGCAGGACAGATGGCGGCGATGAGAGGTGGGAAGGTGAAGAAGCGGCCTGCGGGGGAGGAAGAGGATGACGAGAGTAGTACGGATGATGATCAGGGGGACGAGAGTAGCAGCGATAGCGATAGTGATTAGGCGCATACCTCAGTGTTTTTTTTCTCTCCCTTGCAGCTGAGTATGGCATGCTTTGTTTAATTCTCTGGGTTTGGCTTGGCCTATGATCTATACCAAGCTATACTAAGAATGCCCGAGATCCCCTTTATCACGCAGGCTGTTCCGGGATGACCGACGAGAAGTTCATTGACGTCTGGTGATTGAGTGGGGTGGAAGGACATAGTGTGAGATTCCTGATGTCCTGATGTCATTCGGGCTTGGGCTGTGCAACGGTTGAGTATAAAACTCGGGCAATGGATAGCGAGAAAAACATGGGGGTATAGACGTGTGTTGCATAGGGGAGTGAACGTTTTAATTTGCCAAGTTTATTTTACTCGGCGGAGGAACCAACCCTGTGTGAGACGAGAGAAAACAACTTGCCAACTCGGCAAGCCGGGTAGCCATTGTGAGCTTTTTTTCACGCGCGTCTTTTACTCTGTCTCTCTTCGTCCCTCTCTGTGAGTAGCCGCTATTCCTTGATGGGCAAGTGGGGCTGACCCGATATGGGGTTCTCCTTAGAAGTCTTGAAGGGGCGGGAGGGGTGATTTTTCCACAAAACCCTTAACGAAGGGTACCATCCCTCCTCCCACCTTTACCTTGCCTTGGGACAGCCCTAGAACATGGTTAGCGAAATCGGCCTCCCACCTGGAATCCTCTACCTCTTGCACTACTCACCACGTCTCATCACACCACCACTCACGGTCTACATCCTCAATTCCATCGTCTCTTCCTCCTCCTGCAATAACAACAGCAATTCTACATTGTATTATGTATTGGTGCGAACACCACTGGCTGGTCTCGCGCCTCTATCGACGGCATACCTCATCCTCGTGATGTTGTGTTCGATTCCATTCTCGTTGACGCTGATGGTGCTAGGGCAGGATGTGAGAGATTGGGTGGAGGTGAGAAAGTTGGGTGCGGTGTTGCCACCTAGGGTGCCGGATTGGTGGCCCGGTGGGTTGGGGATACTTGTGCGGATGGGGAGGATTGTGAGGACGGGGTATATTGGTGAGTGTGAGGTCACTCTTATTTTTTTGTTGTGCCCGAAGATCGTTTTTGGCTGAAGGAGCTATCTAGGAGATGGGTTAGATGAAACTTGTCAGAATCTCCGGTCGTATACGATTAATCATAGGGTTTTGTTTGAGAATAGGGTGAGTTGGTGTATGGGTGGTTGGCTGAGTTGCGGCGTACTGAGTGGATGTATGCGGGGTGTTTTTTTTTCGTAGATATTTACTGCGGATCCAGAGTACATCAAGATAATGCTCGCGACTCAATTTGAACAATTTGAAAAAGGTGTGTGTGTGTGTGCGTGTGTGTGTGTGCAGGGGTAATTTTGCAATGTTCTGAGTGGCGCTTATGTTACAGGATCAGAGACCCGGTGGTTATTCCAGCCCCTCCTTGGAACTGGTGTATTCGCAGCAGATGGGGAATTATGGAAGTACGTTCTCGAACTTGACATACAACCCCTCCCCCCCAGTATCAATATTAAAACATGGGAAACAGATTCCATCGCTCAATGACTAGACCGTTCTTCAATAGAGACAGGATAAGCCACTTTGACATCTTTGATAGGCACGCCGAAGACGCGCTTAACCAGCTCGCAGTAAGGTTAAAGGAAGGCATTCCTGTAGATTTCCAAGTAAATGATTCTCTCTCCCCTTCTTCCGTCGTCGTTTTTGATACTCATGACCCATCGCAATTCGCCAGGACCTCGTGGGCCGATTCACACTGGACTCTGCCACTGAGTTCCTTTTTGGCCATGATGTCCAATCTCTTTCCGGAAACCTACCCTACCCTCACTATCATCCCTCGTTCTTAGGAGGAAAGAACACAAAGGACACTGAAAAACAAAATTTTTCGCTGAAATTCGCACAGGCGTTCTCAGAGGCGCAGACGATAACGGCTACGCGGTCGAGGTATGGTAAACATTGGCCTTTGATGGAGTTTTGGAAGGGATAGGATTAAGGAGCCGATGAGGGTTGTGAAAGAGCTTATTGAGCCGATTGTAGAGGAGGCTGTGAAAAAGAAGAGAGAGCGCAGGAGTTGTACCGGTGCTGGTATTGGTAAAGGGCAGGGAGGGGAAAGTGAAGAGAGTGGTGAGGAGGGTGGGACGTTGTTGGAGAATTTGGTGAATGAGACGGATGATTCGGTTATTCTTAGGGATGAGATTATGTCATTGCTTGTTGCGGGGAGGGATACTGTGAGTTGGATTGTTATTTTTTTTAGGGGGGTGGTTGGGTTTTTGGCTGATAGGGTTGGCGTAGACGGCTAGTACGCTGACGTATGTGACGTATATGCTTGCTGAGCATCCCGAGGTGCTTAGGAGGCTCAGGGAAGAGGTTTTGGAAAGGGTGGGACCGTATCGGAGGCCTGAGTATGAGGATTTGAAGGAGATGAAGTATTTGAGGGCGGTTATCAATGGTATGTGGTTTTTTATTATTATTCCCGTGCGTGTACACCTGAGAAGTTGTGTATAGAAACGTTGAGGCTTTATCCCGTCGTGTGAGTGCATCTGTGTTATGGGGGCAGGAGATTCTGAAAGGGATTGTGCAGACCGTTTAATATTCGAACATCGAAGAATGCGATCCTGTGGCCTGCGAAGCAGCCTGGTGGAAAGCCATATTATATACCCGCAAATACAAGGTATTATTAAAACAGACGGGAATATCGTAAATATTGATTGCTTGTTCAACAGGACGCCTTACACGGTATTCATTATGCACCGAAGGAAGGATCTCTGGGGTCCAGATGGTTCGTCTCTTACTCGACCAAACGAAAGAGCACACGATTTACTTTGATCTAGCTCTCGAATTCGATCCAGACCGGTTCCTGGATTACCGCCTCCACAAATACCTAACGCCGAACCCGTTCATCTTCCTACCCTTCAATGCGGGGCCTCGGATCTGCCTAGGACAACAATTTGCATACAATGAAGCGTCATTCTTTCTGGTGCGGCTGCTGCAAAGGTTTGATAGTGTGGATGTGGTAGAGGGGGCGGTGGAGGAGGAAGCGAGGGTGCCGGAGGACTGGAGAAAGGTGGAGGAGGGGAAGGAACCGGGGAGGAAGGTGAGGGAGAAGGTGAGGCCTAGGACGCATTTGACGATGTACGTGTTGGGTGGATTGTGGGTTAGAATGAGAGAGGTGAAGTACTAGTGTATTTAATTATAGAATTTGTATGCATTGCGTGGCTGACCACCAGGAGAGAGTGATATAATACGAGGAATGAGGATGGCTGAGTGTCTCTATCGTACTACGATCCAAGCACATTCACCACAATCATGGCTCCCACACTCGCCATCGTCCTCGATTATCTCCAACGTGCAGCAGCACCGTCTTGCTTTCGCGTTTGCACGAGGTCGAACAACGAGAGCGCACCATATCAACCCTTCGACAAACCCGCGCTCGATGGTGGCCCATTCGATAGCAATACGGTTAGCGACGAGCCTGAATGGCGAGGTAGAGCGTTTCTTGGCCCGCATACGCATGCACCGACGCTAAGCCATCTGTCAGTGTGGGCGTATTTTGCACTTGGGTTTGTGCTATTTTCGGTTGTTGTTGTGGTGGTGTATGCGGTTCATAGTTGTTGGGGGGCGAATGTAGTACGAGTGAGGGAGGGTGGCGGGGTTGTATGTGGGAAGGGTGGTGAGATGAATGAGGTCGCTTGGTTGGGGTTCGGTAGTGCTGAGAGTGGAATAAAGAGGAAGAAGAGGCAGTTGGTGGCAAAGGTCGATGGTGGCGTCGACTCGTTTGGAGTTCCGTTTGTGGTGGCTGGGTCGATGGGAGATCCAAAGTTGTCGCCGATTAGAGGGTCGATTGTCCGTCCAGAGCCGGTTGCAAGGAGATAAATTGATAATAATATGCATGACATCATGCCTCCGGGAAGAACACGGGTCAGTTCAACCGAGAACACCCGTGACTCGTACGTGTTGACTCGGCATGTTTAAAAAAAGAAAATATTTATTTGGTAACCCTAAATTTGAAAATTTCTTTGCTTTCTCTCTCTACAGCCATCAACAAACACGCGCACACCATTCCCGTCTTACTACTGGACCGGGAGTCATCGCGATGCTCCCAAAGGTCGCGACACACATCTTACATACTACATCGAGAGCAGCAGCCGGTGCTGTTCATAACCCGTTGAGGAATGTCTTCCAGTCCAGCTCGTCGACTGGTTCAAATTTAGGTACCTGGAACGGTCCTGGAAACTCTAATTGGGGCGGCCATGGGCCTGGCACGGGTAGTACGAAGCAGAACACTGGCAGTCGGTATTATTCATCGTTTAACGTGAGTTTTTCTGGTCGGGGAATTTTTTCTTTTCTCTGACCTCTGAGATTACATTACCATAGACCGCCGGGAGAGCTGTCTCTCAAGCTAATGCAGTCTCTGCTAACGTCGATGGCACGTTTGCACAATCGGATGAAAACGATGAATTTGTCCCCCGCCGCGTCACCATTCAGAACCTACCACAATCCCAAACCAAACGACCTCGCTTTCGTAGTTCGAGTGTCTCCCTCACCAAGGCGGAGTCCTTGGGCGTCCTCAAGACCGTTCAGTTCCATGCTCGTTCACGCTTCCTCCACTCGGCCCCTGAGACGTCACATTCACCTGCCCCGCCAGCGTTTAAGTCTGCATCGCCGTTGACTCCTTCACGCCCCCGTCGCAATTCTGTATCTTCGTCGGGCGGCCTTGTAGGGCCACCGTCGCCTGTGAGGCAAATTTCGACTGCTACCTACGTCAGATCCAGGGTCTCAGCGCGTGGATGACCTCACTGTGCGACCACGTCGGAATTCGACCTCATCAGCAGATGGCCTTGATCGAGTATCGTTGGAGGCGCCCAACCCTGTTCCTGAAGAGCTGCTAACGCGTCCTCGCCGGAATTCAACCTCTTCGATAGATGAAATTGACTATAGTGATATCTCCTCCGTCGAAACCAAGCCTACCACTCCGCCTCAATCTCCCCAGCCTTCTATCTCTTCCACTTCCGCCCCTCCGTCCCCTCGATTCCCTGCCCTTGCCGAGGCTAAAGAGTCCCGCGATCCTCACCGCGTTGCTGAGGCTGTGGCCCACTTCCGTGCCACTGCCAAGGATCCCAGGACCGACGACTTCAATCTTGCGCTCGAGGCGTTGTATGTTCACTCGTCATGGAGAGTCTGTTATCCCCATGCTCGAGCTATACAATGACATGCTCAAACGGTCCACCCAACCCAACCATCAGACTTACAACCTGCTCATGCTAGCCCTCACCGATCGCGACTCGGAGCTTGAGTATACTCTCAGAGTTTTGATGGCCCTCAAGCGACGCAATGACCTCTTTGCCCTCCTTGAAGAGGATATGGAAGGCAAACAAAAGAATCTCCAGAATCGCGCGGATATCTTGCGTTCGGAACAACAGGATAATTTTGCGTCGATCATGACGCTGTTCCATGCTGCGAACAGTGCCAACTGGGCAGATATCCCTCACAGCCTTTACTTCCAACTCTTGCGGGCCTGCTCGTTTAACTCGAACGTCAATGCTGCTCTCCAGATATTTAGGCACATCGAAAAGAGTTACAGCAAGATCGGAATGCCGTATTATCGACTCCTGATCCAGGCTTATGGCAAAACGGGCGATATTAAAGGAGTGGAGAAGGTTTTCGAACATTACATGGCTACGGCAAAAGCTGGCAGGATCTTCATGGACGCCGAGCCCGACAGAACCCGCAAGACGATCGTCAAGAACTATAACGCTATGATCGAAGCGTACTTCCAATGTGGACTCCCGGACAAGGCTATTGGGATTTTAGACCAGATGATGAACTCCGAAGCAGGGCTTGATTTCGGTCCCACGGATGTTCCGCACCCCAACAGCGCGACGTTCACAGCGGTGCTTGCCGGATTCTGTGAATCCGGTGACCCTCAGACCGCCTGGGCTTGGTATGAACGGTTATCTCAGCAGGGTATAGTGCCCCAGGACTTGCACGAGCCTTCCGAGCATCCCACGAAGCCAGATGCTGTTGCTGCTGGCTACATGATCGAGGCCCTAGCCAAGCACGGGATGATTGTCGAGATGACCAAGGTCTATATGGATTTCCGCCCATCGATCCAGGGTGGATCGGTCATGCCTTTGGTCGTGTTCGGGGCAACTATGGAGAAGATACAGAACTTGGATGATGAGAGTGCCAGGCAGACTATGCAATTCCTCCGCCGCGAAGTCATGACCAATATCACCAAGCCATACTACAGACAGATGGCCGCGTATCAACTTGAGACAGAGTACTTGAGGAGGGGCATGTTGGACGAGGCGCTCGGTTCTTATCTCGAGTTCTTTGATCGACTTATGCAGGAAATCCGTACGGCGAATCCGGAGACCAAAACTGCTGCGGCGAATATGAGCGTCCTTCAGTTCACGTTCAACCGTTTCCTTAGTGCCTATATCGATGCCGCCGTTAGGGAGGGTGCTCTGACATTCAGAATGTCGCTGACGCTCATGCAAGTCGGCCAGATTTTGGGTGCGGAGCTACCCAAGAAGGTCCGGAAGCGCGTCCTACACTCTTACGCCCTCGCCAGAGCCCAGGGCCAACTTCCTCTCGCTGATCTCACACTGAAGGACTGGGAGAAATTGTTGGGCATTGCTGTCCAAGTGGAGATGGCAACTTTGTCGGATGCTGCTGATTGGGAAGTCGAGGGGTACGCGTTCGGTGGTGTGCTCAGTCTTCTCGAGGATTTCGCCACGTACAATATCGAGTTTAACAATCTCGCTCCTGCGGTTATCAGCAAGACGATTCGGCACCTTATTTCGGTTTGTGGGCCTAACCACCTCATCGGTGTCTTCCAGAACCTTGGACCAGTATTCCAGCATGCGTTGGAGGAGAGTGAGGAGATCAGGATGTTAGCGGTTCGAGGGCAAACTTCATGCTCCGCCGCAGAATGTCCTCAGGAACGAGAGGACACAGATGCTGTTGGGTTCCTATGGTAACCTTGTTGTCACATCGGCGCAGACCAAGTACGTTGAAGAGGTGCTGAAGCATAACAACGTCCGCAGCGAGGTTCTAGATGCCTATGGGCGGTTGCAGCAAGGCTTGAAGGAGAGGAAGGTTCCTGGGCCTTGGGTGCTCGGGAGGTTGATTCAGGGATTGGGAAGGCAGGGGGATGTTGAGAAGGTGAAGGAGGTGTATACTATTGCTCAGGCAGCGTTGAAGGGGATGGAGTTGAGGCAGGAGGCGTGGAGGGATGGGTGGAGGAGTGTGGAGGATAGTATGACCATTGCGTTGGCGCATGCGGGGGATGTGGATAGTGCGCATGTGCACCGAACGAGGATACTCGAGCAGGGAGCGGCGCCTTCGGCTGATGCATATGGTGCCTTGATTTTGCATGTCAAGGATACGACGGACGATGCTTCGAATGCGATGATGCTCTACCGGGAAGCGCAACTTGCGGGGATCGAGATGAACATCTATCTCTACAACAATATTATCTCCAAGTTGGCCAAGGCGAGGAAGGCGGATCACGCGCTCGAGTTGTTCCATCGCATGAAGGCGCAGGGAATCAAGCCGACGTCGATTACGTATGGAGCGCTGATTGGTGCTTGTGCGAGGGTGGGAGATGTGCAGAGTGCGGAGACATTGTTTGGGGAGATGGTTGAACAGAAGAATTTCAAGCCGAGGGTTACCGCCGTATAACACGATGATGCAGCTTTACACGATGACGAAGCCGAACAGGGAGAGGACGTTGTATTTCTATGAACAGCTTGGGAAGGCGGGTGTTCGGCCTACTGCTCATACGTACAAGGTATGTCTTGTTGTGTGGTATTCTGAGCGAGCGGGATTTGCTGAGCTAAGTGACTTGCATAGTTGCTTCTCGACGCCTATGGCTCCATCGAACCGGTTGATATTGCGTCTATGGAAGCCGTGTTGGAACAACTTAAGGAAGATCCTACTGTCGCCATCCAAGGCACGCATTATGCGTCTCTGATCAACGCCTACGGTTGCGTGCAGCGGGATCTGCACAAGGCAATTGCAGTTTTCGATTCTATCCCTTCCTCACAAACCCCACCAGCACTTGACGCGGTTGTGTTCGAGTCTGTCATCAACGTTCTTGTTTCGCACCGCCGGACGGATCTCATTCCTGAGTATATTGCCAAGATGAATGCGGAGGGTGTGCATATGACGGCGTACATTGCCAACTTCCTTATTAAGGGCTATTCGATTGTGGGTGATCTGGAGGGGGCTAGGAGTCTCTTTGAGAGTTTGGTCGATCCCCCGACGGGCGTTGCTGCGCCGAATAATCATGCACCGCATGATCTTAATACTAGTGTGCCTGTTGGGTGCACGGAGCCTGTTTATCGGGAGGTGAGTGTGTGTGTTTTAGGGGATCAGGGACTGTCGTTGACTTTTTTGGGTGCTTTAGCCTTCGACTTGGGAAGCGATGGTGAGAGCTGAACTTGGCGCGGGGTATCGAGATCGTGCGCTGGACCTTTTGCAGAGGTTGAAAGCACGGTGCGTGTTTATTCGTTTTTCTTTGTGTGGAGTTTTTGTTAATTTGTTGGGGCGTGCAGGCAATACCCTGAAGCTGTGTATAACCGCATTAGTGGTGTTTTGGTTGACCACTCAGCTGTTGTGGCGTAAACGGCTGTAACGGGAGCATTTAATGGTTCTCTACCTGGATCTTTGACCTAACATGCTTGGACGACTCCGCGTTCCCTGACAACAACTGATCGCCATCGACTTCAGGCCGGCGTAGGTTATTGCTGTGAATCTCGTTGCCCGCGATAGAACGAGTTTTTGTGCCCCGACTTTGTGATCTATCCTTCCATAACCCCCGTCCTACTATTAACTTCAGTACCCCTAACCTCCCTCCCCACCAAAAAAAACAAAAGGCATCGACACTCGGACACAAAACTAAAACCCTACCTTAGTATTCCTCCGTAGCTCCCTCAAATGACATTCTCCATACGCAGAACCCTGTCTAAGCATTTATTTATGCTCGTTGTATCGTATATTTATTTACAGTAGATAAGCCCGTAAAAGAAATTTTGCTATGTATAAGTAGATGTGGAGGGGGTGTTGGTTCTCTTTCTACAATTTTGTTGCTGCAATGATGATTGGCAATGGCTTGGATATTTTGTCCCTCACTATGTGCGGAGAGTTGCATGTGCACTGTAAATGTCATGGGTTACGCTTGGCATGCCGATGACTGCCTGAACCTCAGTTTGTGCGACTATTCTGGAAGTTCCGAGGGACAGGGCAGAGGAAGACGACAATGATGAACGTGAGGACGAGGAGGGTCAAGGAGGGGCTTGAGGATGACGAGGAGATTGGACATCGGAACGACGAAGAGCACGATCTTGAAGATGATGAGAAGAGTTTAACGATGAAGAGTCATTGTTCATCTTCATCCCTTGTTGACATTCTTTTGTAGTCTTCATCTATTCGTCTCTGCTTCCGCAAACTCACTACCCTTATTTCAGTGAGACAATAGTCCTGAACGAAGGAAAACTCGCTAGCAGCTGATCCTTTGGATCAAAGAGATAATGGCCGTCCTTCGGAGCGGCGGCGGACGGGCTCTCATCATAAGAGTTACCTCGGAACCTTCGATTGGGGTCCCAGTGATTTGTGACTGTCCTTGATGTCACGGAGGAGGCTGACCTCTGCTAGTTACGACTTCTGCCATGGCCACAACAATCAAACTCTACTGTTTCGTTCTTGGAGGAACAGTGAATAATATCTTTCCTGTCGAATTGGAGGTCTCGGAATCTGTCGGGGATTTGAAGGATGTGATAAAGGAGGAGAAGAAACACCAACTCGACCATGTTGACGCCAACACGCTCATGCTCCGGCAGGTCCTCATTCCCGTCGACGACAACTTCGATGACAATTTCGAGGGCGCCAAGATCCAGACCATCATGGAGAAAAAACTTCTGTTATCAACGAAGCTGTTATCCTCGGTCTTTCCAGACGGGGCTCCACCTGGGCACTGTCACATCGTTGTTAGCCTTCCACCCACCAGTGAGTTTGAACCGCCCATCTCTCTGGTCCCTGATTAATTGTCTGTCAACCTATCTTTTCAGCAACAGGAGTGAAACATGCGCGTCCTCCCTCAGCTGAATCCAACATTGATCGCCTCAAACGTAGCAAACTCGCCACGACCACCCCATCACTCTTAGCAACAGCAGCAACATATGAAGATATGCAAAATAACCCCGCCGAGAGAATTCTAGATGACCGTCCGACACCAGATGAGGACATCCCGCCTATTCCACTATATGATGGATTTGGCCAATTCCTGGATATCTTCCATGGCAGCACCGATGTTCCCCGCCTTTCCAATGTGAATCGTACAAAGCTGAGAGCAGATGTTGACAATTTTGCGGTTCAGATGTGTCTATTCTACGAGAATGAAAATGACCGAAGAGACGTGGCTCTGCAAGCCATCAATCGTATTTTCTCAGCGCACAAAACCATCACTATTCCACCACTCCGTGCAGCTGCCATTGGTTCCGTGAGAAATGATGGGCATAGCACTGGGAGCTGCGGTGAAGCACTACTGGTCGTGAAGGTAAAGGACAGGCCAGTAGGGAACTGTGCATATCCAGAAGTATCTGTCTGCTTCCAATGGCCACGACCGAAAACTGCTCTACAATGCCTTCACTGCTGCGTTGGTCCTGCAAGCCCGTATCCTGCAAGACGCTCAGGAGTTCCTTCACACGCCACTCCCCAAGATACCTACTGGGTGCTATAATTTCCCAGCAATATCCAGATTACGCACACATCCCGAGTCATCCAACACATATCTGACATTCGAAATCCGAGAGCACTACCATGACTATCAAAGCCACCGCCTGCTTTACGTTGCCAAGACAGGAGAGGATAGAATTCTTGTCAAGTTCACACGAACATATTCACTGGAACTGCACGAGTTTTGTGCCTGGTGCGATCTTGCACCGCAGATCCTTGCATCCGAGAAACTTAATGGGGGGTGGTTTAGCATCGCAATGGCATATATTTCATCTGCAAACCCAATTATTGATTCACCTCAACTTGGACAACATATAGACAAATGGAGTGAAACGCTGAGCACACTCGTTAACAACTTCCACAAAAAGGGTTTTGTCCATGGCGACCTCCGCGATCCCAACATCATATGCGACGACAAGGATCACATATGGCTGGTAGACTTTGATTGGGGTGGTCAGGATGGCCAAGTCTCCTATCCGACATCGAGCCTGAACCCGGAATTGCTTGAGGGGCGAATGTCTGATGACCTGAGGATTACGAAAGAGGATGATCAGCGGGTCCTGAAGAACACACTGGCAAAGCTTAAAGCATGGGTGGATCATTAGTGAAAAAGCTGTGACCAGTCAGGTAGGTATAGCTGGTTTGAGGGCATCTGCAACTGCAACTGACCAACAGGATTTGGCAGAACAAGTCGATGCATTCCCCAACACCAGAGCAAGGATTTGCTGTATTGTGTAGCAAGCTATAACATATAGCCTTCATTATTACAAGTAGATAAACAACAAATATTTTATTTGTAGTCCCGAAAATCATTGTATTTGCTATCTCCGTAAATGCATAAACTGTCACCTGGGTATGTCCACTCGGAAATGGATCCACCGACCACTCTCAGTCCCATTGTTTCCACAACCCTGAAATCGGAATCAACGACTCCCTGGCCCGCATGCGGGGTAACATATCTGCAGTCCTTGCAACATGACCAAATGGTGTCAAAACACTTTTGACGTACAAAATACATTCAACTCGTCGGAGAACAAGTTTGCGGCAGGGGGGGTCGTGCTGAACGATGGCCTTCAGTCCAGGAGCAGAAAACAATTTCTGAGCGCCCCGAATTCCTTCCCCAGCGATTACAACATCCACGGGCTCAGTGAAGGTCGCGAAATCAATGACGAGGTGATTGAAGGGATCTGAGCTAGCGAGGGTGATAGAGCCACCTACATGACTAAAAGTCAGATCTCATTGCCTTCTCGTGTGGCCGATCCCAATATTAAACATGTCATATACGAACGTGAAACGGGATGTAGGTTCACAATCAGGGACCGGATTGGCACATTCGCTGGACCTGTTTCAAATCTGCTCAGTCACCAGTTTCGTTTTCACCCAACCCTGATACTTGAACTTACACACCTGGAGAGACTTGGGGAACCGAAGCAGGTGCTGCCACCGACTCCAAGCCAGAGTTGAGTGAGACATAGATGATTTTGAGGCGTGGGGAATTTGGGGTATACAGCCACATTAACATGTGAGAAGAGCGTGAGCGGGAGGGGTGATGGGAAAGCGAACAAGTGCAAAAGCGAGTTGGAGGCTCGATGATTCCTGTGCCGGAGTAGAATGTGATGTCCTTCCTATAGTTGCCCATACGGGAGCAGAATACGCCAATCCGAGGACTGTATTTGATCCCATTGATATAGTTCGACCTCTGGCCCACCCTCATCTACGCTGGCAGGCACATGGAAACCCGAAAACCCACAGTGAGGATCAACGGGTCTGACTAGGCGCTGAACCTCAACAGTGGCGACGGAGGGCAGCTGGATGACTCGAGCAGCAATGAGCATCATCTCTGGCGTGAACGTCTGAGGATGGATGTCTAGGCTCTGTCGTGTGGAGAGGTCCGTCAGGTTGTGAGATGAATCAACCAAAAAAAAAAACTTACTTTCCAGCCAACTATGGTTCCTTCTTTCAAATCCTCTATTCGCGTGACTTGCAGACTAGTATCCCAAGATTTTTCTGCCTTACTCCAGTCGAACGAAGCGGCTGGGTTTGTGTTGAGGTCCAAGGAGGTTCGCACAGAGGACTCGGGTTGATCGCCCTCCTCCATTTCACCCACATGGCCTTCGTCTTCTGGACCACCGTAGGATAATGCTATACCTCCTTCGCCGCCATCGTCATAGTTGGGGTCATACGAATCATCATGATTGTACGAAAATTGCACATCTCTTGCCTTTCTTTTCTTCTTCTTCCCATTCGCGTTCCAGAGGTCAGCTTCGACATCAATACTGGTGACGAACATGTTCGGGGGCAATTGACCACGTTCCTGTATCTCGGATGGGGGTACTAGACGAGGTAGCCGACGTTCCTCGTGCAGTTGATGTAGTTGCGTGTTCTCGGCTGCGGGCTGCTCCTGCAATGTCGGAATTGATGCAGACGCGGTCACTCCTTCAGTGAACACAATTTTCTTGGGCACAGGCGCATTCAAGAAGTGCTTGTATCCTTTCCTCTTGTTCTTGTTCCCCAGCGAAGCCATCATTACTTCCCCCTTTTCCTCCGGTGCCACAGCTGTTCTCTCCTTCACTCCCCTTTCCGCAGCCCCCTGAGCGTCCCTTCGGTCCCCAAGAGGAACAACATTCGCTTGAGATACACCTCGGGGCACAGGCGTATGGCTAAAGGCGCCTTCGGCTTCTTGTGATGTACCAAGTGCGCGTGCTTCGGCTTCGGCGGCACGCAGACGTTTACGGCGGAGGTTCCGAGCATGTGTTGTTGTTTTTCCCTGACCGGGTGGGACAAAGGGACCTGATGACAGTAATTTGATCACACCTGTTGGTGGAGGGAGCGGTGAGGGGTTTCTTTTTAATTTGAGATTGACTTTCTCGTTTTTTCGCGGCTGGTTTGGATGATTGAAGGGACGGGGCAGAGGAAGACGACGATGATCGTGAGGACTTGGAGTGTTCCGAATTCGATGATGAAGATGAAGAGGAGGATGAGGAAGAGCTTGAGGAGGACGAGGAGGTTGAGGAGGACGAAGAGGACGATCTTGAGGATGACGAGGAAGAACTTGATGACGAAGACGAGGAAGAGTCACTTTCATCTCCACCCTTGGACCCCCCAACCTCTCTCATTTTTGACTTTCTTTTCTTTTTTAAGGGCTTGTAACTTTCATCTACCCGTTTCCGCTTCCGCGAATCCAGTACCCTCGTGGCACCTGCAGGAACTATGCTCGTGTCAGGTAGGCAATAGTCCCGAATGAGGGAAGACTCACCAGCAGCTGTTCCTTTCCTGAGAGCCTTGGGATCAAGGAGAGATCTGATATGCACGAGATCGCCATCCCTCAGAGCAGCAGCAAACGGGCTCTCATTCAAGAGCTCAAAATCATCCAAGTCAAGCTGGATATCTCTTCGTGTAAGTCCAGCATCCTTCAGAACGTGGATTTTCGAACACAACAGCTGCTTTAACTCCAGTATTGAATTTGGGACTTGGGTGTCATCTGGGATGAACCAAGCTTTGAGGTCTGGGAGAGGAGGGTGAGTCTGAACGCGTAGACGCATAAGCAATCGTAGAATTTCCCAAAATAAGCAAATGTTTGTTCAATTTAGTTTGCGGTTGTTAGTTTCACAAGCCCTCGATTTTGTAACTAGATTTCCCCAACAAATGACATGAAACCGTGCGAGTCCAAGCAACTCCCAGGCGGGCCTGATACCTTCAGTTTAGCCCGCTCGGTCACTACTATCCTTAGCATCACCACTGTCCTCAGCCTGGCAGCTCGTAACCTTTCTGCGTTTGGCCTCCCGCATAATCCCATTCTTCTTACTTTTGCACCTCTCCTCCTCCCCCTCTTCACCTCCCCTTCCATTGCTTTTGCCCAGCACTCGGGATCTCCTGGGAGCACTGAGACCATCTCTCTCAATATCTAGACCCGGACATGAGCAAACCCATTCCAAGAGAGTCAACGAACACACCGTTATGTTCCATCTTCACACGCCCGGAGACAAATCCGGGGCGCGCCTCCAAACAAATTAGGTCTCCATCCCTAAGCGCAACCTCGAATGAGGTCTCATTGCACAGCATGAATCCTTCCATTGTGATTAATACATCTTCACACGTCACCCCAGCATTTTCCAATGCTTCGATTCGAGAACACATGAGCTCCTTCATTTCCAGAATTGAGGTCGGCAACTGTTGGCATGTCTCTGTGGGGAAGAACCAGATTTTGAGCTGAGGAAGCGGATGAAGAGTCTGGACACGAATGCGCATATTTCACTATGTGACGGTTTGGGTATGGGTGTTGGGAGAAAGCGAGAGAGAGAAATATACTTAGCTGCTGATGCACACTAAATGTTTCTGCCTTCTTTGGGCCTTCCGAACTCTAGTAAACGACAGCGAACGAAATTAATCCCGGGCACCTCCAAACCAGTCAGGACTAACTATCAGATCATCCCCAACAATTTTCGAACTTGCAGTCGTCGGAAGTTTCCCCGTAAACGTGCATCTGTGGGCAGTTACCAGCCCATAAAACCTGATGTGAACCTCGATTCGAATGCAGTTCTGAACTCCGTTCAGGTGAGGACTTTTGTGTCCGTCGACTTATCTTACGATTCTTTCTTTCAATGCAGTCGGCCAGTAGACATGTGCACTCATTTGTATAATCATAAATGAATGATGAAGGTTTCGACTTTTCCCGAAACGGCTCCAAGAGACCCAACCAGCACAAGCGCCAATGGGTGCAGAGAAGAGCAATTTTATTGGTACAAGACCGAGTAGTCACACGTGGCGGGACGCGCTCAGAATCATACCTGCAGAATTTGTGCCCCGGAAGATCGCATGTAAACTCTACAGCAACTTGCCATCTTCCACGCAATCTCTTGATCCTGAAAGAGGCAGTGTTTAGGCGCCGAATCATGAATAGCCAGCGTGCGCTTGCCCCCCGAAGCGGAGATCAGCGATTCCTATACATTACCACATGTTCATTAGGAAGGCGATGATGTATCAGCCAATCATCGCTCATTCTGTGACGCCAACCCAGCGCTTTGTGTTATCACCCCTTGTGTAATGGGGTTTTCAATGCCTGTTGAACGACAGCGAACACTAACTTGGCGCCGACAGCGTGCAGTGCAAATGTCACCGTAAGACATTTGTGATTCCTGGTCTCAATCCCCTTGTCGAAACACCTCTCCCACGACTCCGATATATAAGCAGCCGAGCATTGCTGCACCAAATCCCAACATCAAGACCAACGCCACTCTGGGCCCCTTCATTCCTGCGATCAAAATATCATCTCTGTGATTCTGTAGGAGTCTATTCTTCTGGGGCCTCCATATTCCTACTCACCTCACGATCGACTGCTAGGCCATGGTTTCAGCAACAACTGCAGGTGTTATTGCAGCCGTCTGCGCAGCTGGTGGTGCTCTCTTAGGGACCATGAGCACCGGAATGTGGACCCAACGCATTGAGAGGTTTAAGCGACGCAAAGAGGAGATGGATATCTCCCAGAAATACCGGGATCCTCTCCTCAAAGCCAGCGAGCGCCTACAGAGTCGAATAAAACAGCTATGTCAACAGCGTCTGGTCAAGGTAGATGTCGACGAGGCGAACTTCAACGACCCTCATTCCTACGACTACTTCCTTCACATTATTCCTATTCGGACAATTTCTCGCTTGGAGTTTAGCGCTGGAGAACGAAGTGCCCACGAAGCACTATCGGCTTAGCGACGAGGATTGGAAAGTGCTGAATATTCTTTACAGAATACATCGGGTATTCGACGACCCCTAATGCTGGACGAAACCTTCCGGGTTTATGTCGGGACGCAGGCTGCCATCGGCCAGGTTATGACGATCAAAGAAAACGGAGCTGCCGCCTGCATGGGATACGCTGACTTTGTCGGAAAGTGGATTTCTAATCACCCAACATCGCTGTCTAGCTCCGCTGCGGCACAGACAAGCCCAGTGCTCTTCCGAGCATGGTTCAATCAGATCGAAACCGGTCTAGAAAATCTCAGAGAAATCCGCCACCGGTTCCCCCTTTGTCGAATGGTGGAGGAGATGAATCCACCCTCCCTCGCGCCTGACCAGATGGGGTTTCCATTCAAAAAACTTCATCGCTTGATTCAACTCCAACATCTCCTCATTTCCCTGATCCTAGTGTTGGATCCTGATCAACGTAGGGGCCCTCAACATGTACGAGACCGCATTCAAGCATGGGACGAAGCAGATTCATTCAAATGTGAATGTGATAGATGCCGCTCCTCTTCTTTCTCTTCTCAAAACTTTCCTGCCACCACATTTGCCGTCCGTCCCCCCTCATTCAACCCTTATATTATCGTGGCTGGCTCAAAAATCCGAGTCCCTGGCCCTTTCGCTGGTTTTGCTACCCCCCCAGCCCCTGTGGCCCCCCCGCCCATCCATAGCGTACTCGCTGCAAGGTACCGGGATGATGCACCTGGGGATGTCAAACGGGATTAATGACTTGCGACGCAATACACTACGCTATCGACAGTTATATAGCCTGATAAAATAGAAATGCACCACAGTTAAGCGAGTGGTGTAGCGGATCCGTATCCCTAGATAACGTCCATGGCGGGTGTAATGAGATCTTGGTTTACGCGACTTCACGCGTGGCGCCAATTCTCCCATAGTAAATACAGTTCATAGGGACCATTTTGAGCCGAGATTATCATTAGTTGCTACCGTTTATGTGGCAGTTAGTCACAATGGGATGCACAATCTATAGCTAGAAAAGAAACACAAACTGAATAGGTTTCACATGACATTACCTTCTTTAACCCCTTCAATGTGAGACCACTGGAACCCCGGACTCCCCATCAAACTAGTTTGCAGTCGACGATTTCTAGGAATGCACGCTGGATTCCTTGAAGTCCAGATGGTTATGTTAAGAGCAAACCAGTAAAACCCGCACGTCTAACACCACTCGAACCATTTATTCTCTGCGCCTTAAAAGTATCAAATAATGCAAAGGCTCTGTACAAAACATCAACTACGCTGCTTTTGATTTTTTGACTTCTTCCTATTTCTCTTCTCCCGGAGCATTCAGACTCACAGACGCTCTGAACAGTACCGATCAACTGACGAAACAGTAGTTATCAGGAAAGTTGTACTCACCGACGTTGCCGAGATCGGAGCATGCCACCTTTGACGCGGGCAGTGAGGGTCTTCTCACCCTCGCGGACCCAGACACGGGGATCGTAGAACTAGACCGCCAAATATCAATCAACGACCCCAACTAACAAGCAATCAGGAGAACTTGCCTTCTTGTTAGGGCTTATCAGGGCCCTCTGGATTCCCGACTTGGGTCTGGAGATAGCCCTGCTTCTTGGTGATAAAGTCCTAGTGTACACAAAGTGCCGATTAGCTAGCCCAAACGAGAACAGCCACAGAACTCACCCGAATACCAACGAGGTAGGCGAATTGGGTGTCGGTATCAACGTTCATCTTGACCACACCATTGTTAACAGCGGTCTTAATCTCATCGGGAGTAGAACCGGAGCCCCCGTGGAAGACGAGGTAGCTAGAGAAGCAATCAGAGATTGTCCTTTTAGGAACAGCGCCACACCTACAGAGGCTTGGTATTATTACCACCGATCTTCTGCTTGGTATACTCTTGGTGCTTAGCGAGTAACTCAGGTCTCAAGTGGACGTTTCCGGGCTTGTAGACGCCATGGACATTTCCAAATGCAGCAGCGACGCTGAAGTTGGGCCCAATGACACTGAGGGCCTTGTGAACCTCATAGACATCCTCGGGTTGGGTATACAAGCTCTCATTGTCGACACCAGTGTTGTCGACACCGTCTTCCTCACCACCAGTGATACCAATTTCCATCTCCAGCCAGATTCCGAGCGGAGCCATACGTTTGAAATATTTCTCGCAGGTGGCGATGTTGTGTTCTTTTGGTTCTTCCGAAAGGTCGAGCATGTGCGAAGAGAAGAGAGGCTCGCCGTGCTCCTTGAAATAAGCCTCGTCGGCAGCAAGCATGCCGTCGAACCAAGGGAGGAGCTTCTCTGCGCAGTGATCGGAGTGCATGACAACGGGCCTACCAAACGAATTCCATCAAGCGCTGACCACCAGAATTGGAGGAAGATAAACATGACACTAACACGCCGTATTCCTTTGCGACAAGGCGAGTGTGGTGCGCAGCGCTTACAGCACCGAGAATAGAAGCCTGTTGTTTATCGTTGGCAAGGCCCTTGCCGGCGAAGTAGGCACTGCCACCCTGGGAAACCTGGATGATAATGGGGGATTTGATATCTCTGGAAAGGGGTGCTTAATACCTTAGCGACATCGTTGCTGAAAAGATGTCACATTACCTGGCGGCCTCAAGAACTGCGTTGATGGTGGAAGTGGAAGTCACATTCTAGGAATACCTATGAGCCAGAACTTCATGTACTGGGCGACAACGATACTTACGATGGCCTTGTAGATTCGTCGCTTAATCTTTGTGAAGCTATATCTTTAAGGTTCTTTGAGCTCACCGGAATAGCAAACTATGCCCGCACGTTTAGTTCACTCCCACGATTATAGAAAATCAGCTACTACACACCTGGTTCTGCTTAGCGTAGTCGAACAATTTACGAACATTGTCACCGGTCAAAACACCAGCCTACACAGTCCCCCATGGTATATCACAGTGAGCACTCACGCGACAAGTCTACCCCGAACTTAAATGAGGACCCACAGGAACAATATCGAGAACACCCATAGTTGTCGAAGAGACTTGAAGGATGAGAGGATGCGAGAGAGAAGGACAAGGCGAGATGCGGAATACCTGGGTTCTTTAAACGGGTCGGGGCGGTTATCGATGTCATATATCACGTGGTACTGTTATCGGTCACTCGTCTCCTCATTTGGGTAACCATTACCGAGGGTTGTGCGTCCAGCGATGCTAAAATCTAATAGAGCAAGCCTCTACCACTAACTGTACTACACAATTTTGTAATTTACCTCTCGCTGATTCTCGTACGTCCGCGCCCTACCCTCGTTAGCATCCGGACCCGAACCCCCGTATCAATGTAACACACATTCCCATGCCGGTCACCACATACTCGAATGTTCCAGCTATCCCGTTCTTCCGACCTACTTATGGAGCTGGGAAAAACCACGGAACTTGTGCTCCGGAAACAATCGATTCGTCATGTAAAATTGGGTAGACTTACCACAGCCCCTATCTTGAGTCCGTTTTGGAGGCCGGAGTCTGGAGATTACTATTCAATGACAATCGATATCATTGCCGCATCAAGAGAACAGTTTCACTACTCAGTGCTCAAACACTATTCGGTGCTCCTGAGCGGACCACTCGAGCTGACTAGTGGGGAGCTATTGGCTCCCCCCCGAGTAAGTGCCGCTGACAGTTCCCCATAGCCGCGGTCGGCCTTTGGTAGATGACGGCGACCAATACTACCCTAAGCCATTTTGGTCGACGCAGTTCGCGTACCGCGGTGTTTTGCGCCCGTAAACTTCAAGTCCACGCAGCTAACACCGTAAAGGCTAACCAACGGCCAGAACTAGGCTCACCTGGGCAGCTGGAGGAAGGAAAGGTGCGTCGGACCCGCACGGTGAATGACGGATGAATTATCGCTAATACGTTCAAAAACAGTTTGGTTTAGAGGCACCTGGGTAAAAGGCACTCGTCGGGCTTTGGGAAGTAGCATGTATTCGGGCTACAAGCAAAGAAGGGAAAAAACATTCGAATACGCATGGGCATACCATTAACGAGAACAAACCAAATAGATAGTTGAAGCGAAGAAGCTTAAACAAAAAAGAAACCAAAGATGTTTCCCCGAGATCAATCCAACCTCCCCGTCTTATAATCCCTGTCACGCGGTATATCACTCCCTAACCACCTGAACATGAGATAAAACACAATCGCAATTCCACCAACAATGAACAACACGCTTCTGTAGGGGTACGCAGTGACGTAGAACTCGATTCCGGTCAGCTTGTGGTTGAGGTACTGTGGTGTGCGAAGGTTAGAATAAAAGATACGTCAATAAGGTAACGAAAGCGTACGTGGGCGAATCTCTCGATTGCATTTTGTGAGTGTTTGAAGTGTAGCTGATTGGCTGTAGCCTTTTCCAATGCCGAAAAAAGCTCCTGTGAGGTAAGCTTGAGCTTGTGTCCGCTGGAATCCTCGTCGTAATACACCAATTGCTACATAAAATTAGCAACACTAAAACAGTTTTTTAGATCTCTCATCACCCACCTTGTGATGAGCAATAATAACCGGGATACCATCCAAGTCCTTTTCATTGTGCTGCTTCTTGATCCCATACATACTCTTCATCCAATCCTTCCACTTCTCCGCATCCATCCAAGAAAATACAACTTCCCTTCCATTCAACTCCCCACTCCAATCCGTCTTCTCCCTCCATCCTCTCGCGAGCTCCATGATCTTCAACTGGGCCTTAACCCGCATTGCTTCGGTCACGGCAGCAATCACCACGAGCGGTTCCTGCGGGGCGTTCATGACACTCTGGAACGTATCTGTCGATAGCTCAAGATACGACGGGATGCGATGAGTCATAAACCACGACTTCATGGACGAGGCCGGCGTGTTGGAAAAGCCGTAAAGGTGCCCCGCCGGTTTTTCTATGTCATGGTTTTTGAAGACTAGTATAGGCCCAGGAGGCAGTCTTCGGGATCGAGTACTGAGTAATGAGCTCCTCAGAATGAGAGGTGTAGACGGGAGGGGTGCCAAGGAGGGACGAAGAGGCTTCACGAGCGGCTTTCTGTGTTTGATAAGTAGAGCAAACAAAAATATGAAAGAAACACACACCAGAATGTAGGAATTAGAGGAGGAATGTAGGAACAGATACAAAACCTCGTGCTCCTTCACGAGGACGATGCAGATCTGAATCGGCGCCAAGTGCATGGACCCGACCTTCAGCTGCTGTCTCGGCAAAGGCCTTCAACTGGGTCAGCCCCCTTCCGCCACTATATTCCGACCGGAAGCCATCCGTAAAGTATACCAGCGTAGGGTATCCAGGAATTTTCTGTGTTGCGCACAGGGATGCATGGGCTTCGCAGTCGACCTTCTGCAACTGTAACTTTGTTCTTGAGGTGAGCGGCGAGTTGAACCCATGTTGGTGCTAGCTTTCTTGCAGTGGCCACACCAGGGTGCGAAGAACTTGACGAATGTAGGACCTTTGTTGAGGGTCGAGGTAAATGTCGCCGCGTCGTGTATGGACAGCATTTCACCATTGACGTTGACAACTGGTTGAGGCTCCTCTTCCGACACTGGTTCCTTGTTGGCGTGTTTTTTGAGGAACTTCTTCAAGTCATCCAGTTCCCGACTTCCATTGTACTCTTCCACCTTCTTCCCCTCCTGAAACATCATCATCGAAGGGTACCCTCTAACGTTGTTCTTATCACAAAGATCTAGACCAAAAGCCCCGCATAAGTTCACCAGAGACGTTGTTTAGTATGGTCACGCACCGCCATGCAGAATACAATTTACTTGAGCCAGATGCACATTTGGAATCTCCGTCTCAGCCTGCTCGACCAACTTCTCCCATGTCGGCCCAAATCTCTTGCAATGACCGCAATAGGGTGAGAAGTGCTCGACAAACCATAGTCCCTTGGCTGTTGATTCGTCGAAATTGGTCGACGTGAGTTGTTGGAGTTCGGCACCTGCGGCACTGGATACGACAGCGAGTGTCGTCAGCACCAGCGAAAGCGGTAGCTCTATGAGAGCTTTTAGCAAATACATGTGTGAGGTAGAGAGGAAACCAGTTCCTCTTGGGGTTGAGAGAGGTAGAGGTGATGATGGCACAGCCCTGTGTCGTGTCAAGGGCTTTGTCATCACCACTAGGCTTGATTAGATGTTGATTCGCGTCCATCCCTAACATGGAATCCTTTCATTTTCCACATTTCGCCTCAGATCGTGCGACGACGCACTTTGCGCTGTTCAAAAACATCAAGAATGCTGCTACACTGAGAAAACAGATTATCGAAGCATCTACGCTGGAGGGTGAGACCGGCGACCGAGAACGCGAGCGAGTCAGCTTTGCCTTCATCGATGCACGGCTCGTTAGTCCTTCCCGCACTCAACCCGTATACACCAAAGATAAAACATCATAGATAACAAGTCGGTTACACCTCCGAACTGCGGCGCACCAGTCTATTCTGGCGGAATCCCAAGGCGCACTTCGCACCAAAACGATTCACTCTGAGGTTCTTTGGAATCTAAACCCGACCAACAATGTGCCGTTCTTTATCCTTCACGTCTGAGTCTCATACTGACTGATCATCGCAGATCACAGAGGCTATCAGACGGTATGGTGTATCGGATAGCACGACAGCTTTGTTGGTAGTCCGGATCGACGCGGGCGAGATCTCGGGAGAGGAAATGGAGTTAAAGATGAAAAAAGTCGTCGATGGGCAACTTATACCTTTCCCTCAGTTGGAAACGGTTACCGACTGGGCGACAATTAAAAAGGTTAGGCGCTGTGCTTGATGCTCACCGACGAGTCTGCTTACGAGAAGGGCAGTATCACAAATTAAGCAATGAACCCACGATCAAAAATGCTCAAGGGGACACTGTAAAAGAGTGTGTTATTATCGATAACATTGTTACAAGTACAGTCGCAATGAAGAGTGTCATGGCCTGACGAATGTATTCCTGCCTGATTCGCTTCGTGAGATGCAGATCGAGGCTTCAGCTGACTTCAAGGTTGGTGACGGAAGTCACCCTTGCGATGGCACGACCGGATGAGGCAGGCCATATTGCACTCAGCGGGCTACAGGTGATATAGGGTATAATGGGAAATATAGGCAGGATTTTTACAACCAACTTGTCGTGAATACGAGGATCTACGCAGTTACTCACATTGAGCAGAAAAAAATAGCCCTAATTCTTCAGGATGACAACAGTGGGATTCGAACCCACGCCCGAAGACCAGATAGAACCCACAAGGAGACCTGATTCTGGCGCCTTAGACCACTCGGCCATGTTGCCCTTGGGGTGTGTAGTTCTCTCTGTACTTGCATGAACACCACCCTACCCCAGTTGTTCTCACTGGTTGACGACGAAGCAGCACTCAACTCTTGGGATAGATATGCTTCTTGTGACTACAACAGCAGATATCTATACTTTACCTTGCTTGAATTTCGACTATTCTACCCACCCCAAATCTCGAATCTTATCGTTTCATTTCCCGACAACACCGCTACTGCCTATGACATGTATTTATCGAGATCGAAGCCTTGTGACAGAATAACCCAACTACACTTGCATTCCATGCTTTCCATCTCTGACTGCCCCACCCCATCCCTGTCCTTCACCATTTGAAGCTTCCTCTCCTATCCCGAACCTCCAGCTGGAACCCATCTCGAACCATCGCGCCCAACTCCTCCAGTTCCTCTGAAGGTAAGCTCACCTCGAAGTCTTCAATCAAAAGCGTGAACTGTTTACCCGGACCGGTAAACCTCGCCTTGCAGAGCTCGAAAATGTGGTGGGAGGCGGCAAACATGAAGATAACGCCTGAGTTAGAATCATAAGATTCCGCAGAATCCCCAGAGCCGAAGACGTGGCTGTGAAGGTCTTCGGTCACAATCAAAGATTCGAGCGCAGGCAGATACTTCGTCCTGTCTCCCTCCCAGCCGGGACATAACGCACAGAAAATTGTACGTATACTCTCCCAGTCACAGTCTGTCAGACGCAGTGTTTGGACATGGTGAGCTTTACTGAATATGTATCTGACTATCGGAAGCGTCCAGTCGTGGGCGAAGACCAGCTCAAGGGTTTGCAAAGTATCCGGCAGATCGGAGAACAATGCCCGAACAACAGGCTCCACTTGGTCAACTGGATCAAGTCCTCCTTGACTCCAAGTGAGGGCACGTAGTGCGGGAAGCCGAATGTATCGAACTGCAGCCAAACACCATGGGCTTTCGAGGTGCGCCCACCCTAGGCCCTGTAGGTGGTGAAGGGTAATGGGCGGGACAGAGAAGTCGGATTGGGCAGTGTCGAGCTCAAATTCTGGATCAAGTGAGTGAAAGTCGATGAGATTGGGGCAGTGAGTGAGCAACTTGGCACAGATGTCGATGGGGATATAATGGAGCTTGATTTCGGTTATTGACGACCAAGGGAGCGAAATAGTTGATATGGGCACGGCACTCAAATGAACGCGGCGTAAACGAGTGACATCCTCGAGGGTGAGTTGGCCGTCCGGCACGGACCCAGACTCTACCCTGAAGTGTTCGAGTTGGGAAAAGTTCGATGAGATATTGAGAATCTGCCAGTTGGCCAGTTGAAGGGATTTAACTTTCCTGGAATTCTCGTCATCCAAGAGTAAAGCCTTGATTGAGCGGACCGCATCCGTTACAAAGGGTGAAGGTGTATAGGATGGGAGCCTGAGCCCGAGGCTGAACGGAAGACCCCTAACATTCTGAAAATGGAGATCGAGGATGTGCGGAATTCCATGTGCATTTCCCGCACTAAGACTAATGGACATGCTGGTCCACAGCTGGGGCGTTGACCAGGCAACCTGACCCCAGTGCGATGAGACATGACTAATAGTCAACACTGAGTAGGTGCCCGGCGTGCCCTGAACATGTCCAAAGATGAGGGCGAGAGTTTCTGGAGGAAGAGCTCGGGTCGATGCCTGTGTATCATTGAGCTCTCGCAGCAGTGTTGCGCGTTTTTCTGGGCGTCGGTACATTGAGTCCTCCATCTAGTGTACTTTTCTCTGAATGATATCGACCTGAGTGGTTGACGTGCTGGAATGAGGGAACGACGCGGTCAGGTGACAATCCCTTTTTCTTTTTCTTTCTTTGAATTCAGCATTTATATACCGCAGCAAACAAACTAGAGGTGACAATCCCCTGCGCGTCACGAATAAACAGTCTGTTTCCCCAAGCAATCCCATTCATCAGAAGCACAATCCTCCTGATAAATGGGTACCAAAACCCGGCGAGTTCGCCGCGAAGGAGCCTACTTCCCGATGGCAAAACACCACTGCGTCTTACCTCACCGTCGCCCCAGTCCTGCCTTTCTCCTGGCCACCGCTCTCGATCACGCCATAGTCGCTCCTTGTCGCGTTGATATTCATATGGTGTTCATACATGCATATATCCAAAGCAACTAATCTATGCTTCCTCTTTCATCCTTAATCTTCTGCTCAAGCCCACTCTGAGTCATCGTATAAACTCCTCTTTTTTTTCCCTCCGGAACCCAATTTATTTGGACCTGCCAGTCCATAACGCGAAATTTAAAACCCTGGCAGCTCGGCACACCTCCTTTTTCCGACCTCCAAAACTTGCTGTGAGAAGTCAGCATCAAGTACTCAGGTGAACACGCCCCAAAACTTGATAGGGTTCGTGAAGTTACAGCAGCTGCCTAAGTCCAGGAAGTGCCGAATATGATTTCCTTGTCACAGTCCACCGGCCCCCGGAAGTAGCGCAGCATAACACGATTGAGAAGAGGAGGAGGGTGCCGAGAACGGGGTGACGATAGTCTGTGGATTAACTGAGAGGAAAGAGTTGGGAAGATTAGGTTGGGATGGGGAGCAACAAGTGCGCTGGCGCATCTACCGGCTAAAGCGCTGGATATCAAAGACCAAGGCCCTGATTAATGGAAAGATATCCATGGGGACGGGTAAGCCACCAGGCTGGAACGCGAGATTGGCTTCCAAGGTCCCGAAAGTAGGCCCAGAGAAAGGGGGAAGCCTGATGTTAATACAACGAGACCTGACCACCAGTTGACACTGACTAGGTAACTGACATATTTTGGCACTGATAGATACCAGTCTCTGGGCAGCGGTAGAAGAGTTGTAGGCGAACATCTTGAAAGATACGGGACAGTATTTCGGATACATGAGCCCGGATCGACCCCTGCAGGCTGTTGAGCCCTCCACCCACCTGAAAGCCTCCTCCGCCTTGCATGATCCCTCGAGGTGGTCGGCGGAATCCACAAAACCGTTTACAAATCCATTCGGTCTCCCTTCCCCCGAACGCCAACTAACTGGAGGATCAACTCAGCCACACAAGTTTGGGTAGTAAGCACATCGAAGCAAGGAGATCAGTGGATCTGTTTGGGAGTCATTATGCGCTATGTAAGGTACAGAACCCAACCTGACATGCGTCAGCATCCACAAGAGTTAGGTGAATATGAGGTTTAAGGGGACCAGAGAACAAGAAGATCGGGATGGTGGGGATAGGGAAAGCTGCAGATGATGGGTGGAAGTGACGGGAGTGCCTGAACTTGAGTGCCAACGTGCCTGAAAGGAGCATTGACGACTCGGTGATTTAGGAGGGCGGGGTCTATGTAGCGCTCGAGCAACAAACCAGCGCGTTAAGGGTAAAGGTACGGCCATTCACATTATGTGATTCAGTTCTCAACTTCATATCAGGGGGGCCCGACTCTGGTGCTACTTACTACTTGCATTCCGTGATCCTCCTCCATCCCTGAATGCATCCCCGTCCTTCACCATTCGACATTTCCTCCCACATCCCGAACCTCCAGCTGGAACCCATCCCGAACCATCGCACCCAACTCCTCCAGTACCCCCGGAGCCCAGTCCACCTCGAGTTCCTCAAACAAAAGCTTGAGCTGGTTACCTGAACCAATAAACTTTGCCTTGCAGACTTCCAGAACTCGGTGGGAGAAGTCATGGTCAAGGACCTTGATCGGTGTTTCAGAGTAGCCGTCATCAAGAACATGGCATCGATGAATGGTCAAAGATTTGAGAGCAGGTAGATACCTTGTCCCATCTCCCTCCCAGCCAGGACACAGAGCACAAAGAACTCCGTATGCACTCTTTTTGTCGCATGCTGCCAGAGAGAGAGTTTGGACATGTCGAGATTGATGGAAGATATGTCTGATCATGGGAAGAGTCCAGCCGTTGACGCTGACCAGGCGGAGAGATTGTAAACCGCTGGGGAGATTAGAGAACAATGCCCTAACGACAGGCTCCACTTCGTCAATTGTTTCGTATGCTTGTGACCAGGAAAGAGCGCGTAGTGCAGGTAACCGAATGTGCTGAACTGCGGCCAAACAACACGGACTATTGCTATAGGACCACCCTAGACTACGCAGGGGGTGAAGGGTAATAGGTGAAACAAGGATGTGGGATTCAGCCATCTCATTGAGATCATCATCCGGATCGAATGAATGAAAGTCGAGGAGATTGGGACAATGAGTGAGCAACTTGACGCAAACGTTGATAGGGATAGAGCAGAGGTAGAGTTCGGTTATTGACGACCAGGGGAGCAAAACGTTTCCGTGCATATTACTCAAATTGACGCGGCGTAAGCGAGGGAGATTTGAGAGAAAGAGGTCGCATCCCCGGAACCAATAACACACCGCGAAGTGTTCGAGTCGGGAAAAGTTTGATGGAATGTTAGAGAGTTGCCAGTGAAATAGTTGAAGAGATGTAACCTTCCTGGCGTTCTCGTCGTCAAAGAGTAATGTTTCGATTGCGAGAATCGCATCCGCAACGATGGGTGAAGGAGTAGTAAATGAAAGCCCGAGCTCGAGGCTGAACGGAAGACTACTAACATTCCGAAAGTGAAGATCGAGGATGTGGGGTATCCCATGTGCATTGCCCCCGCTAAGGCTAATGAACATGCTGGTCCACAGTTGGGGCGTTGACCGGGCAACCTGACGCCAGTGCGACGAGACGTGGCTAATAATCAACACCGGGTAGGTGCCCCGCGTGCCCTGAACATGTCCAAAGATGAGGGAGAGAATTTCTGAAGGAAGGACTCGGGTCGATGCCTGCTTATCGTTGAGCCTTCGCAGCAGTGTTGCGCGCTTTTCTGGGAGTTGGTGCATCGCTTCCTCGATTTGACATACTTCACCCTGAATGATGTCGATCTCGCCTTCAGCTTTCTGAGTTGTTGACATGGTGGAAGGAAGGAACGACGCAGGCGCCAGTCACGTCCCCTGTGCGTCACGGTTACAATAAACATGCCAGAGCGCCGCAAATCGGCTGGACAACGGAAAGGAACCTTTGTGAGAGAGGATCCGCGTACTGGTGCCTCGTCTTCACCATTGTCTCGACCCTCACCCCCTTTCGACCCGCCGACACGCTCTTCAAGTTCCAGGCCGTTGTGCTCGAGCCTTTCGGTGGCACGATACCCCCCCTTAGCGCACATTTCTGCTCACTCATTATTTTCCTTAACTCCTTTTCCTTCGCAACGCATCGGTCAACAGACTCATTGTATCGAGCACCTCGGCATCCCGGCCTCTAGACCCCTTCTTTCTTCTCCCACCGCTGTGTAGGATCAGGGCCGACCACTTTTCGACTTAAAATTACCCGATTGATCCTCCTTCAACCTAACACGATTACCCCCGGTGCCTTAGACCACTTGACCATGTTGACGTTGCATAGTACTGTATCTCTCTGCTTGCACGGGCACCACCCTGCGGCTTCTCTAGTTGAGGTTACCAATCCATGTCTCGGTGACTATATTCTCTTCCTGTCATCGCAACTCCAAAAATTCGTGCCTTAACTTGCTTGGATTTCCTAACGGCCCACTCTAACCCTCAAATCGCCTCATTTATTTTCACTCCTCGGTAACATTATTACGACTTATGCTCCAAACATCGTTGATACGTGTTGAAACTCTGCGACAGTCAGACACAACTACACTTGCGTTCCACGATTCCTATCTCTAGTCCTCTTCCCCCCCTTCCTTCGCCATTTAACGTCTCCCTTCGCGTCACGAATCTTCAGCTTGAACCCGTCTCGAACCATCGCACTCAACTCATCCAGCACCCCCGGAGCCCAGTCCACCTCGAAAAGTTCAAACAAAAGCGTAAACCGTTTACCCGAACCGGTAAAATTTGCCTTGCAAATATCTAAAATTCGGTGGGAGAAGTCGTGGTCAAGCAGGTAGAGTGGTGTTTCAGAATCTTCATTGTCTGAGAGGTCAGGGTCACCGGTAATAGTCAAAGATTTGAGAGCGGGCAGATATTTTGTACTATCTCCCTCCCACCCGGGACACAGCGCACAAAGAAATGGATATACAGTCTCATTGTGGCATTCTGTCAGACGCAGAGTCTGGACGTAACGAGCTCGACTGAAAATATGTCTGATTAAGGGAAGCGTCCAGCCATGGACGTTAAAAAAATCGAGAGATCGCAAGGTATCCGGCAGATTAGAGGACAACGCATGAACAGTGGGCTCCAGTTCATCATCCCCCCCATCTCCTTGTCTCCAGGTCAGGGTCTGTAGTGCGGGAAGTCGAATGTGCTGAACTGTAGCCGAGCACCATGGGCTATCGATGTAGGCCCACCCTAGGTCTCGTAGATGGTGAAGTACAATAGGTGAGACAGGCAAGTCGGACTCGGCGGTGTCGAGGTCATATGCTGGATCAAATGAATCAAAGTCGACGAGATTGGGGCAATGAGTGAGCAACTTGGCACAGATGTCGATGGGGATGAAAAGGAGGCAAATGTCGGTTATTGACGACCAAGGGAGCGAAATGTCTTTTACGCCCAGGTAACTCAAATGCACGCGACGTAAGTGGGGGACATCCTCGAGGGAGAGCTTGTCACCCCAGGATCCACCGTCTGCCCCAAAGTGTTCAAGTCGGGAAAAGTTTGATGAAATATTAGAGAGTGGCCAGTGGGTCAGTTGAAGGGATTTAACCTTCCTGGCATTCTTTTCGTCCAATAGTAATGCCTCGATTAAGGGAATCCCATCCATAACAAAGGATGAGAGTAAATCAGGCAGGCGCTTCAGCTCGAGGCTGAACGGAAGACTACTAACATTCCGAAAGTGGATATCGAGGATGTGGGGAATACCACGTGCATTGCCCCCGCTAAGGCTAATGGACATGCTGGTCCATAGTTGGGGCGTTGACCAAGCAATCTGACGCCAGTGCGATGAGACTTGGCCAATAGTCAACGCTGGATAGGTGCCCTGCGAGCCCTGGACGTGTTCAAAGATGAGGGAGAGAGTTTCTGAAGGAAGGATTCGGGTCGATGCCCGTATATTGTTGAGCTTTCGCAGCAGGGTTGTCCGATCTTCGGAGAGCTGGCGGATTGCCTCCTCGATCCGGTGTACCTCTCTCTGAATGATGTCGATCTCGTCTCGGGTCTTTTGAGTTGTTGGCATGTTGGAATGTTGGAATGAAGGAACGACGTGGGTGCAACGCAACAGTCAGGTGACAACCCATTGTGCGTCACGGTTAAAGCGAACAACCTCATTGAACTCCTTCACGGTGATGCATGCGCCTAGACTCTATATGAAGGTTTACCAAGCACTCTCGTTCATTAACACCACAATCCTCCTGATACACGCGTGCCAAATCGCAATTGATTGGCTAGGGGGTGGGCTACCGGGGCGCCCATACAGGCGTATATCTAGGCATAACCACTCTACGCTCCCCCCTTCATCCTCAATTACTAACCTAAATCCACCCTGAACCATTGCATACAACCTCTTCTTCCCAGGGGGCAGCAGATATGTGCCCGGTACGTCCGCAAGCGAAATTTAAAACCTGACCGGGTAGATCTCCCGTTGTAGACCTCCAAATCTTGATGTGAGAAGTTGGCACCAAGTACTGGGTTGGATGCACCCCAGAAGATATGGTCGATGGAATCATAACAGCTGCTGAGATGCAAGGATGTGAGGTGAGGCGAATGCCTTACCTGCTCACCCCCCCGCCCAACCAATAAACAATACGCATGTCGCCGAATGCACGCTTTTCTAATCACAGTCCGCCAGAATAAGTTCCCGGATGTAGTGGCACTGAATAAATGCATGCTGAGCTATGGGAGATGTCCGATGAACAAGGTGAATCAGGCGAAGCTCATGCACCGTGTTTGGCAGATTGGTGAACAACGCACGAGCCAACATCAGGTCTGTCCTTGAGCATAGAAAACAAGGCGCGGGGTAAGCGGGTTCTCAGTACCGAGCATTACCCAGCTTAACCACATGAGCAACTTGTCTAGTGCGGGGAAAGCGGAAGGAATCATAAGAAAGGAAGGGTCAGGTGGGTATGAGGGAGTACCTGTGAAGAGAGCAGAGGGCCACCAGAAGATGATGGTGGGAATAGAGACATCTGCAGATGATGGGAAACGACGACGAGGCAAGAGCGCAACAAGAGTGCTTGTGTGAGCACATGAGTTCCAGTACTCCTGAAGAGAGCAGTTACAACTCGGTGGTTCGAGAAGATGGGGAGTAAAGCCTATGAAGCACTCAAGCAATACCCAGCGGATGCACACGGTGCTTTGCCCCAAATACACCAAGGCTCCCCAGTTTGCGATGGTAGGTGAAGTGAACACTTGGACACAGACTTGTCCGAGTCGGAAGCTGTCAAACGCCCAACCGATCTATTTAAAATACAGAACTGTAGCCCAGGCTACCTCGTGAACTTCGACCTCTGAACCTAGTCTACCCCGCCAACCGCGATGCACAGTATCACCGTTCCGCCCACCTGTGCCACGTCGCTCCTGATAAATGTCTCCATTGGTATTAGCAGCCTGCCTGTAGTAAGTACTTGATGTCAGGTCACCTCCGAGCACCATCGCTTTATTCACCGCCAGTGAGTCCGGTGATGCCTCGCCTCTGTTTTAGATGCCGCTTGTCGCTTCCACACGGGTGGTTTCGTGTACGATGTTTCCTATTCGTGAGATGTGAGCCTATTACTCATTTCTCTCTTTTGGTATAGAGCTTCTTCCGACCACGGGATTATCTTTCAACTCGACCGTTCTGATTCGCACTGTGGCTACGTAATTATGGCTTGCGGTGAGTAAGATGCTCCCCGCCCCCATACGGACGGAATTTCTCATCATTGCCCTTATTATACCCAAGTCACCCCTGTCTTCCCCTTTAGATGATGAATGCGCGGCATAATGGTTACACCACCTTCACACGTCCCTTCATTCTCTCAGAACTGAACATATCTTTAAGCGTTCAGAATGGCCCCAATATCAGGGATCAAGCTTCGACTCTGAACATATTTTTACCGAAATTTCTTCTACTCCATGCATCAAACGGAGCCGTCCATTTTTATTCTAAAGTTCTTGGAAGTTCAGATTACCCATCCTGCTGGGAGTGAAGGCCGGTTATTAAAAGGGAATGGCATTTGGCGACCAGTATAAGAACTGGCTCAAGGCTAGCTAT
Source organism: Lepiota brunneoincarnata (assembly GCA_023014365.1). Taxonomy (NCBI): domain Eukaryota; kingdom Fungi; phylum Basidiomycota; class Agaricomycetes; order Agaricales; family Agaricaceae; genus Lepiota; species Lepiota brunneoincarnata. The sequence goes on along the minus strand of JAEBUN010000002.1, from coordinate 3,248,952 downwards.
TTTCATTCAAGACGGCTGCCTAGGCATTCCTCGTCGATTATGGCACTCCTTCTACTAACATATTTCGTGACAATTCTTACCTGCGGGATCTGTCATGCTGCCTCGCTGTCCACTCCGCAAGACAGAAGGCAGGCTGGACTCCAATGGCATTTCGTCCAAAAAGGCACTTCTGGGATTGCGGCAATAGAAGCGGTCGTCATCTCCGATACACTCGCCCTCCTCCTTGATAGGGCAACAAACAGCCCGTTACAGATCGGAAATCACTCAGCATCGGGGGCTCTTTGGAATATGGAAACCAACACAGCTTCGCCAATCAACGTCACCTCCCACGCATTTTGCGGTTCTGGAGGATTTTTGAGTAATGGAACGATGGTGAGTTCCATGCGAATGCGACTCCCCCTGAGAGCCAGCTGGCTGACAAATTCCTAAGGTCAGTGTTGGAGGATACAATGCCGTCCCAGATATCGAAGTTGGGCTTAAGGGCTTGAGGATTTTCGAACCCTGCACTGACCCTAGCGGTGCAAGCTGCAAGCTCGTCGAACACCCGGATACACTCCAGCTGGCCGAATCTAGGTATTATCCTTCGAGCCTGAGACTCTTTGATGGATCTTTGGTACGTCCTTGCCCCGTTAATGTCACGATTTCTTTGCTTAAATTCTCCTAAATAGATGGTTGTCGGGGGATCACATATCGTCGTACAATTCTACAGTATAGACCCCGTTAACAACGTCGAATTCTTCCCAAAGAAAGATAATGGCGTTCCGCGACCCCTCAAGTTCCTCGAACGCAGTGTTCCCGCAAATTTATTCCCTCGGTAGGTAAACGCAAGCCCCGATTCAACGTCCCACTGATATCGCACCTAGTGTATTTGCTCTTCCAGATGGCAAAGTCCTTATGGTGGCCAACAACCAAACAGCCATTTATGATGTTGAACGGGACGAAGAAACTATTCTTCCGGATATTCCCAACGGCGTGCGCGTAACAAACCCGTTTGATGGCACTGCCACTCTTCTCCCGCTTCGTCCACCACATTACACCCCTGAAATCTTAGTCTGTGGGGGAGCCACCGCCAGCGACCAAATTCCTCCAACCGAGCTTTCTTCACAGAGGCCTGCCTCGGACCAGTGTTCCCGCATGACTCTGACTCCAGAGGGCATCAGGAGGGGCTGGGAGGTGGAGAGTATGTTAGAAACGAGGACGTTGCACGAGATGATCTTGATGCCTAACGGAAAGGTCTTGATCGTTAACGGGGCGCAAACAGGGTTCCCCGGCATTGGCTCTGTTCGAGATCCTATAGACAACAGTTCGAATTCCGATCACCCTGCGTAAGTTGAGAGGTATTGCTTTGCCAGATAGACGAACTCATGCCTTTCCGCAGTCTAACTCCTTCGATTTATTCTCCGGACGCTCCGGTTGGTAGGCGTATCAGCAACAAGGGAATGCCAACGACAGATATCGCTCGAATGTATCATTCTAGCACGACCTTGACACCAATGGGGTGCGTACTATTAGACATATTATTTCGACTCGTATCCTTGAATAACGAGGTAACAGAAATGTGTTAATCGCCGGGTCTGACCCCCACTTGAGTGTGGTTAACGATACCCGATACCCGACGTAAGCGCAATTAACGACATTGGGTAACCTGATTAATCGTTGACTCTGAACCTACCTAGTGAATTCCGCGTGGAATATCTCAACCCACCTTATATGACTGCCCAACGTCCCCGGCTATTAAATGTCCCCAGGCAAATTCCTTTCAGCCACAAATTCACGGTGGACGTGTCTCTCCCTCGTGGCTTCAAAGCTTCCTCAGTACAGGGTGGGTGCTACGCATTCGCACTGCTGTAGTAACAGTTCTAATGCCAAGGATAGTCGCTCTGATGGACCTCGGATTTTCTACACATGCATTCCACTCGAGTTCCCGTCTTGTATTCATGAATGGAGATCTTGGGCCAGAGAACAAGGCAGGGAATATGAGAAAACTGACAATTACCAGTCCCCCCAACAATCGTGTGTATCCGCCTGGGCCAGGTGAGATATTACTCCTGTGCAATTATGACTACACAATAGACTCAGATCCCGCAGCGTATATCTTTTTGACAGTCGACGATGTTACCAGCACCGGGGTTCGAGTCATGATGGGTAACGGATCAACACCTCCAGTCAGAGATCAGGGAGTCCCCTTGTAGATCCTGTGCCTCATGCACAGGATTGAACGTGTTGAATGTTAAAGTTTGAATTTACCGATCCCGATGATTCATTCTTTAGCCATTATTTCCCGGATTCCTATCTACCCTCTGAGCGCTTTGTCTCTCTTGCTCACCCAGTAAAATCGAAAATGATAAGCAGGATGTTTTCTTGTGCTGAGCTTGGGACAGATGGCCATTTTTGGCATAATTAGATTTCGGTTCCCGTTGGCTGCGGTCTCTTGGGCAAGTAAATATGATGGCAGTATGTATGGTAATCCAAGATCCGTGTCGTGTTTGAGATATGGGATCTGGTGTGGTAGCATACCCCAGTGTCCGCCGGTCAGGCAGCTGTAAGCCCGCGGACCTGGCTTACACCAGGATTCGCACTTCTTCGACATGATATCTATTAGAATTAGCTCCCTCATGTATACAGTAGCTAGGAGGGGTCGAGTTCCTTAGTCCCCCCAAATATGAGTTAACACTGTAAATAAAGATTTGTTCAAAGCCATATTGGATAGGAGATCCTTCGGTAGGAGTCGATCGTTTGTTCTGGCCAAATAACATAAGGAATAGAGTCAACACCGAACAAGCCCAACAGAACGCCTCCCCCGATCTCCGATACCATGAAATCATGTCATGCTCAGGCATCGCCGTCTATGGGCTGCTTGGAGCGTTGTATCCGAGTTGCTCGGACACATTGTGAGGGCTTGTGTCTCCTTGTTCCGTCGGGATAGGTGAGTTCGAATAGCCGGTACGCGTTAGCAGGGACTCTTCCGCTCGCGAGATTAAATTCGGCCTGATGTGTACTATAGTCACACGCGTGGGGTTCGTGCAAGTAACTAAAATTGCGGGAAGGCCGAGTCCCCAATCTGTGCGTCCAAGAAGCGTTCGCTCATCATTCTCTATCCTCGGTACCTTCAAACTGGTGTGGCACCCCTTACGACTCAATGGCCTTTACTCGATGTTCTATATAGACAACGATCACTCCGAACTCAGGTGGCCGCGCCAGCCCTCTCTGACACGCTCGCTTCCCACCCTATCATCTGGCCGAAATTTCTCATCATCGCGCGTATTATGCCGAGGTCATTCCTCTCATGCCTTTCAAATGTTTAGACTATTGGATGCACAGCGTGATGGTCGAGCCATCTTCACACGTTCCTGCGTTCTCCCGGAATCGAACATCTTTTTAAGAGACGCCTAATTATCTTTTCAGGGCCCAACAGCGGAGTTAAGGCTTCTGCTTCGAAAAACTTTCCACAGGATTGACTTCTACTCTGCCGCAATCTTGCATTGAGTGGAGCCGCTCTCTGTTATTTTGAGGTCATAGAAGCTTAGATTACTCATCTCTCTAGCAGTAAATGGTGCGGTATCCAACCAAGCCACCAGCTATAAGAACCTGCATATCGCCCATCCAAGGTGGCCGGGCCATTTTCAAGCTTGCCTACAGTGGTACCCTGAAAGGATGGTAACTGGGATGTTGGGGGGTTTGGTGACGCGAGCACAACAGCGTACGTCTGTTGTTGAGACTTCTACCCAGATCCCGTAGATAGTATAGTGTAATAGATAGAAAACAAGCGATTTAAATAAAACCGCTCAACGCGTGGACTTGAGACGATGTAAGACAACGGGGGAACGTAAACTGAATGACTTCAGATAGCTGAGACGTCGAGGCGAGGCGAAGCGAAACAGAGAGAGAGGGGAAGAGAGGAAAGACTTCAAATCTGATTTAAAATTGTTATTAACTGAGGCCCCTACAGAACACACCAGGTTCTTTACTTGAGGGACAGTGGAACTCGTGCATGCTCCGGAAATTGTACAGAGAATATTAAGGAAGAAAGAGCAGATGGGAGAAAGGTGAGGATGAAAGAAAATATACAAAAAGTCGGAGAAAACTAACTACCGTTCATTTAAATGTCCTATAATCCAGCCTATTCTGTTGGCAGTGTTCGATTTCACTTCCGAGGGGTTGAGAGAGGAGAGTCAAATCAGGGGGGATATTGTTGATCCAGAATATTTTGATCCGAAACATAAATATTGCCTTTTTGGGGGATTCGTCGTACCAGTGTTTTGTTAAGGTTCGTCCAAAGTTCGTTATGGAGAGGTGGATTGCTCGGCTACACAAGCAGCCGGGTAACCACCTTGACAATGCCCAACGGAAAGGTTGTGATCGTTAACGGGGTGCGGACTGGGTTTTCTGATATAAGCTCTGTTTGAAATCCTATGGGTAACAATTCAAATTCCGATAATCCTATCAAGTCAGGATATGTGCTACTAACTGTGCTAGTGGCCGAATTGACCCATTGCATTTTTGCAGTCTGACTCCTTTAATTCATTCTCTGGACGCCCCGGTTGGCCAACGGATCAGCAATAAAGGAATGCCAACAACAGAAATTGCCAGGGTGTACCGTCCTACTGCGACATCAACCTCAAAGGGGTGCATGCTTTACAACTTAGTTCGACTTATGTACTTGCAAATGACAATATGACAGGAAAGTGCTGCTCGCAGGATCCGACCCAAACTTTGCCAGGCAAGGTCAGCTCCTCCAATTACTCTCGTTCTGACACGGAAAAAAGCGCGGAAACTGAGAAAGTGACAACCCGACGCCCATTACACCCCATATGCTCATGGATGCGGCCAGACACCTGTGACTTACTGACAGGTGGTCGAGTGTCCTCAACGAAGTATGAAGCTACAATGGGGGATGTAACGGTGGTCACCTGTTTCTTCCATATCAGACGGTGATTGTGCCGGAACGACATAAAGTCGGTGGTGGTCGGGGTGGGGGAAAACAGCATTCAGACAGTTGAAACGTACAACACAATCGAGTTTATTTTCGAGGATTCTGAACTGCTTTATCTTTATAGTACAACGAATCAATCACACATGAACTTGGAAGCTGGAGTCATCAACGAAACTCGCGCCATAACCGACATTGATAAGTACTCAATCACATGAAGGTAAAAACAAAGTAGCCGTGAGGGGGCTGGATGTTCTCTCCAGGCTCGACTACGAACTAGTGCCCAAGCAAAAGTTATTCAACCATTTGGCGGAAACTCTGAGAAACACCGAGTTACTTACGATTGTTCCAATCCCAAACTTATCGTACCAGTAAAGGTCTTGGCCGGCGTCAGGCGAAACTCTAGGAGCAGCACAAAGCAGTGATCAACCACGTGTATACTATATCCATTCCGCGGAGCAACTTACTCGTAGGTATTTTCAGCAGTCTGGCTGACTACCCACTGGTATCTCTGGTCGGACCAAATAAGCGGACTGCCCGGGCCAGAATCCTAAGTGCAACTTTAGTAAGAGAAGTTCCACCCGGGTGTGGAATATTAATGCCGTGGACTGACTTTAAACGCGACAAAACAGCCGCTGGGTCCAGTAATGGTGACAACAGTGCGGGCAGGCCCGGGGCGCTGACTAAGATTTACAATCTGGGCGAAAAATGGGTTAATCGCGATACTGGAACTACTCCTAGCGGATGGCACGCACGGTATTGGGAGGAAGAGAATCCACACCATTGGCCGTCGTGATCTCGTTGCCGGGGCTTTCTCCCTGAGTGGTGAGATAATATTTCGTGTGGACGTTCATGATAGTGTATGTTACAGTCATGGTGATGTGGCAGGATGTGAGAGGCGTTGAAAAGGTTCACTTCGCAAAGAGGGTTGGGAGGCTAGGGAGCTGGAGATATAAAGACAACTGAGGGCATTTATATACCTTTTCTCCGGCCATACTAACCCCAAAAACCTGCATTGCACTTGTCAAATCCATGTCCTATTTAGAGGTATGTACAGTACATGTTCCGTACTGGCATCCAATGTTCAAACATGTTCAAATAGGACCCCGACTACATCCCTCAAAGGTCACCGATCAGACCCAGGGCCCGATCTGGGTTGAGACCAACCTGCCGATCCAATTCTGGGCAACACCTCTCAGTAGGATATGCGCATGTCGAGGGAATTATATTCTGTAGGTGCACCAAATACCTGGACCCTCAAACAGGGTAATCTGGGGCAAATCTTGAAAGTTCCAGGGTCCACCAAATTTTGATAGCGCGGGCTCGAAGGAATCTGAAAAAATTGCAGGCGAAAGACTTCCAGCTTTTCATGTGCACATCGATGCAGATTCCTGGATTTGGGGACCCTGCCTTGCCGACCCATAGTACATTATTCCACTGATTTACGAGACGGATCGTGGAGCGTGTTCCAGTATTCCAGCTCAGATTAATCAAGGAATGAGAAAGGATTCTGACAGCATGGTGGATTCCGATATATTCGGCAAAGTGTCGAGGGTGCGTTGTCAGTGGGGCGGCGAAACCCACCGCTTTGCGCCTCTACCAGAGAATCAGTTATGCAGCTGATCAACATTAACGGCGGTAATTCTCAGTGCTTATCACTACCAGGATGTAATATAATGGCAGTAGTGAGTGACTTTCCGAGGTCCTCACCCGGTTTCACCCATATCAAGATCACATGATAACTAGCCACCCTGTTCCATGAACAAGAAGTCAAGAATTCTACAACCAGCCGACTCATGCACTTGGGAACTTCCATGCGGAAGCTGTGGACAGCTAACCTGGAATACCCTCGCTGAAAGCGAGAATTGAAGTAATTCCTTGATTGAAAGGATGAACGGTTAGCCGTGTGCATCAGAATCAGTAGACGTCAATAATAGGCCTCCACTAAGGAGATGGCGAGTTCTATTGGGGAACAAACGTGAGAATTCGTCATTAATGCCAAACGTAGGTCTCTTATGCAAACGTTGTTAGACTTGATTGGGCTAACAGCTATTATATTATATAGGTCAAAAGCGAAGAGGTTGTTTCTGTAAGTAGTCGTGTGTTTTTATTTTATTTTCAGTGAACAAACATCCCTATTTCGAATTCGTCCCCTTTACCGATGGGATGCTGGATTCTCCTCTGCAGATTAGAAGATTCTGGTTGGGTAATCCATTCCAGCTTGCCAGCTTGATGCGAGGTGCGAGTGTTCTGATGAGGAATTGAATCCTATTCCACAAACCTTTCTGGATCTTATGAACCACCTTGCAAGTTTCACAGCGGAGATGACAGAAACACTGGACATAATGCATGGAATGTCTGCAGTTGCGTGGTGGTGTCATAGCCTGACAACTCGAATGTACTGTCAACAATTACCATACAAGAGCGATCCTGTGAGGAGACTTGGACTTCTTTTCCGCAAGGCTGGAGAGCCGACGGCCCAAATGGAGAGTGTGCCGAGGCTTTATCTAACCTCTCCCTTTGTGGTGCACGCGATGAGAGCTGACGTCTCAAATGGCGGGTGTGCCGAAGCTTTATCTGATCTTTTCCTTTGTGATGCACGCGAGTCGAGTCAAAGTCAGTAACCCCACGAGTACTACCATCGTCGACGGACCATACGTGTATCTTATCCCTCGATTGACAAATCTGCAGGTTCTTCCAACTCCTGAGCATGAGTTGTCAGCACGGTTGTGGCCAGCTGATTTATGGTATATACTCATATGATATATTGAGACGTGATTTGTGGCACTGAATACAGCTAATCCAAAAAGACGATAAATGGCTACATGCTGGACCGGGGATAGGCAGTCCGTCGGATGGACGGTGGGTGGAACCTGTCAATGACAGATGGCCAAACCGTTATCATAGAAGTGCAGTATATATACAGTTCTCCGGTTCCAATCCAACGCCGAACAGCTACTTTGTCAACTGCGCCCTCAGTTCCTTTATGAGCGTACCACGTGTTAGGGTGATTTCCTGGAGACTTTCATGGGATTCCCCATGGCGTTTTCTTCAGGGAAACATGGGACTGGGACCGTAGAACTTTTGCCATGTTTGGATTGCTATGCTATTTTTGATCTTGGCTTGCAGAACAAGGTCTTTTTGGTCATACTATAATCAAGGTGAAGGTGTGGCCATACCAGTCCAAGAAGGATACATGCATAGTTATTTCCCCCGTGCATGAAACCTACTATCAGTTAAAGCCAAGAAACCATCACATCACACCGAGCATGACCAAAGCACCATCCCCAAACCGCGGCCTTCAGGTCATGAATACGGAAGGATATATACTCGATCACATGCCGAGCATTGGGGACCTGGTCCGTAGCCATAAACACCACACATCGCTTTGAGTTACTGCACCCCCAAACCATACAAGGTGCAGCTTAAAACCAACACGTCACCCTTTCAAGTAACTCTCTCCAGCCAATCTTATATTCATACAGCTGCGAAAGGTCATCAGAATGAACTCCGAAGATGGCAATAAGACGCTAACAACGGCTTTCAAGAGTCTTCCCATTGGAGATGTCAGCTTGAATCACCCACTTTATGGCCCCATCGAACCCTTTTGCACAGTTCAAAGAGTCATCACTGTTTTATTCATGGTACGACAAATCAGTTGTAGGAATTTTACAAGCCAGTGGACAGTCGACATGACGTCGGCTGGACTCTCTCGTTAGTCTCTATTTGGACATGGACCCTACTTGTGCAAATCGCGATCTCGCAATTTATTTACTATTTTATTTCTATTCCCATTCAGTAAAACTTCGGTTACCTGGCATACGGACACGTAGCTAGGCTTTCCTCAGTACTCGTGCGTATAACGAGTGACTGAGGTGAGCATCCACGTTTACATCCACTATACTTATGTTAAGCTTATGTTCATAGTCTTATATTCTTACAGGTTAGCTAATATATAGTACTCGTGTGTATAACAAGTGACTGAGTCTTATATTCTTACAGGTTATGGGCCCTGACCGTTGCTAAATCTACACAATGAGCTCTGCAACATCAGACATTCTCCCTTCCTCCGTTCTGAAACTTGACCCAGCAGGATCGAACTGGGCTATCTTCATGCTCAGGTTCGAAGCAGCCATCCAGGGCAAGGGGCTCTGGGGCCATTTTGATGGTACTGAGATGCGCCCCCAGCTGCCAGACATGACAGCTGCTGCCACGACCACACAGGGACAGACACCCACCACAACCCCATCTCCTATCACAGCTGAAATGGTTGAGAAGTGGGACCGTGACGAATGCGTCGCGTGTGCCCTACTCATCCAGCAGTTGCCCAACTCCACCCTCATGATAGTTGCCCATGTAATCACTGTCAAAAACATGTGGGACCAGGTGAAACAGGAATACACCTACAAGGGTGCCTTCTCACAGGCATGACTGCGACACAAGTTCATGGCAGCACAGTGCCCTGAACATGGAGATGTCCGAGCCTTCCTACACAATTTATGTGCAAAACATGTCGAGCTGTCAACAGTTGGAGTCACCATCAGTGATGATGACTACAGAAGCACGGTCATAGGTTCCCTACCTCACTGGTTGGCATCATATGCCTCAGCACAACTATCCTTCACTTGTGTCCATGCTGCCCCTTCCTTCACAATAGACCCTGAAATCTTGATCATCCTGATCTGTGACGAGTGGGACCGATGTTGAAGCAACAAACCAAAGGGTCCTACCAAAAATGATGGTGATGAAGCCATGAATGTCGAGGGAGGCAGCCAGAAGAGTTCAGGAAAGAGGAACTTCAAAAAGGGGAAGTGCCACAACTGTGGAATCCCAGGCCATTACACCTATGAGTGTTGCAAACCAGAGAAAGAAGGGGGAGCAGAAAAGTCAGCACCCGAAGCTTCAAAAAAGGAAGCACCCAAACCTAAACCAGTGAGCGTAAATGCAGTCATGGATGACTTTGAGGATGAAGCCCTGATGGTGGAAATGGATGATGAGATCGAGATCATGGATGACAATGCCGACTGGGGCATTCCAATTGTTGCTACAATAGAAGTAAGCAAATTAGAAGATCTCCCCGATTTCGAAGAGACAGACCTACTAGAAGAGGTCTACACCACCTCCGAAGACAATGAAGTCTTCACAGGGTGGGTTCAAGAACAGAACCTCCATACGCACATCAAACTATTTGATTCAGGGACATCCAGGCATATCTCACCATATTGAGATGCCTTCGTAAAACTGCAGAGCATCCCCCCTCGACCCCTAAAGGCTGCCAATAAACAGAGTTTCAGCATGATTGGGATCAGCGATATAATCCTTGACTTACCAAATGGCAGTACCACCTCAAACTGCATTTATCCAAGGTCCTGTACTCACCTGAGGCTGGGTACACCCTCATATCCATTGGATGACTCAACGAAGCTGGATATATGGTCACATTTGCAAATGGCAGATGTATTATACATGAACCGGGTGGAAACAAAATAGCCGAGATCCCACAAAACCAAGCAGCCCTATACAAACATGTCAGGGAAGGAGAAATTGAGGTGAATGCTGTCTGTGAGACACTCACTCTTGACAAGATGCATCAATGGCTTGGCCACATCGCACCAGCAAATGTGAAAAGACTTCTACATGAAGGAATGGTGATCGGTTTACGACTAGACTCCAATGGAGACACAAACCTGTCCTGCGATTCATGTATATTTGCAAAATCAACACAGCAGCCAATCGCAAAGGCTTGGCAAGGCACAGGGGCAACTAGCTTTGCCCAGGAAATACACTCCGATGTGTGGGGACCTGCCAAAACAGAGTCACAAAGGGGACGTAAATACTATGTTACCTTTACCGATGATTATTCTTGATGGACACATGTGGATTTCCTGTCAAATAAATCTGACACCTTCGACGCATACAAACGGTTTGAGGCATGGTGCGAGATGCAGTTCCAAGCTTGTGTGAAGGCCCTACATTTGGACAGAGGTGGAGAGTACACTGGGAATGATTTTCAGCAGTATCTCAGATCGCGAGGCACAGAGATCAAGCTCACCGTGCATGATACTCCCCAGCACAATAGAATAGCCAAATGTTGCAATCGCACCATCATGGAACGATTCTGAGCCATGAACCACATTGCTCGTCTCCCAGAATACCTGTGGCCTGAAGGAGTTTGCCATGTCATGTGGCTAATGAACAGAACAGGGACAAAAGCGATTGCAGGAACAACACCCTACGAGGTCCTGTACAGCAAGAAGCCAGATCTTCAAGCAGTATGCGAATGGGGAGAGGAATGCTGGGTGCATGAGCCAGGGGTAAATAAAATGGCTGACCATGCTGAAAAGGGCCGGTGGCTGGGTTTCGACCAAGAAAGCAATGGCATGCAAGTCTGGATACCTGCCACAGGTGCCGTGAGGGTAGAACAAAACATCCATTGAAAAGGTAGAAACTTTCGTTGATTTTAATATAGATAGTGGGCTTGTTTTCACTAAGCTTAGCCGCAATTCGATAAGCTTAAGCTAATACAAGTGGAATGATATAGATAATGAACAGTTTCGTCTTTTAGGGTGTTCTGGGGGTGCGTTCTGACAGCGAAATTCAAGAGAGTAGTGTTTTTAGAGGTTAACGAACAGCCATTGAAGTTATCTTAGCCGTATGGTGCAACAATGAAAGGACAATCCCTGTCAATTCAAAGCGCTGGGTCTCTGGTCTCTGGTCTCTGGTCTCTGAACTCTGGTCTCTGTCTCTGTCTCTGTCTCTAACACTCTGGAACTCTAAACTCTGAACTCTGGTCTCTGTCTCTGTCTCTGGGTTGGTCGACGACCGAAGAAATCACACTTAACGACGCACACTAAATAGCCCTCTGAAACTGTTCTTGATCATGGCTCGCAGACTTGCGTGTGGAAGCGGGGGTGAGACCTCTTGCTTCTTCACGAACAAGTGCGACCGTATTTATATTGTTTAGATACATACGGGAGATAGTAAATATGAAATAGAAAACAATAAGCTTAATTGTTACAGGCACTGTAGAACATTTTGGAAGGTTGGCAGCATTTCTACCTCACCCTGGGTTATGGGTTTTTCTCTGATTAATGAATGGCAATCCAGCCAGACGTGTTCCGTGCTCGTCTGCATTATTCTGCGTCCACGCGAGCGCGTTACGTTTCCGGATCAATTATGATCGGAATGTATAGCAGATGGACAATTCCTTGATCCGTTGTAATTAATCTCAGTTAAGCAGTATGCCGAAGTGCCGGGACCCCCAAAGCACTCGTTAATTAGGAGTCTTTGATATTTCTAGGTTTTTGGGCATCGGGTATTGCCTCCCGAACGTTGGACGTTCCGTTCCGTGGTCCGGTCATCATTATTGAACTCGCTATAGACGTAATACGCCTGCGACAGCCGCTAGGTACATTCTTTTATGTTTAAACACATTCGGGTTCATCAGAAAACTGCTCGTAAGGTCCCTTGATGCGACCGGGGTATACTCGATAGGCTATGTAGAGCCCTGAATCCCTCCAGAGAGCATTCTGATAGCTTGGTTCACTAAGCTTAGTGATAATGAGCTGGTTTGAACACTTCCGAGGCTCGAATATCCTTAGTTCGGTTGAACTGGCTACTACGGGATATAGTACCAATCCTCTATAGAGTTCTTTAATGATATAGCCAATGATTCTATGTAGAGAATCGTTCCGGAGTACGGAATTCATGTATAGGCGTGAAATTGGCGTATCATCTCCCCCTAACCAAATTGCTGACTGTCCTCAGTCATTATCTCCTTCAAATTCGCAGTATCTGAGTCTCTCTGATGCGCTCTATGGTCTAGAACGTTCACCAGCTTCGAGGGTAGCGCATTTTCGCTAAGCTTATTTCAAAATGATGTCATGTCACCAAGTTTAAATGTATAGATCAACTTCTTGTCGCTATAGCTTAAATTTTTATCTTGTTATTGGGTCTTTTAAATGTCCCAAGGTCTCGTTTCATCTCTTTCATTCTCCCTCTCACTTCTTACTCGTCTATCCTGCTCGCATACTCACTTTTTAATGCCCACTTCTATCAACAATGGACAGAAACACGCGCAGCAGCAAACGTGCTCACTACGAGGAGGACTTGGACTCTTCTTCCAGTAAGTAGAGTTTGAGTTACAGTTTTCTCTGTTTTCTTAACCTGTTTTCAGGCTACCCTGGGCCGAGCAACGCCTCAACGGCTTCCCAAGGCATGCCTTCATCATTGATCGCGCAACGTAAGTCGCGTTTTCCCCTGTTCTCGTTGTCTTTACTTATGTTTTCTCTACTTTTAGGTCTCACTATTCACCTCCTGGTGCGTCGCAACCTCCTATCTCAATGGGAACCACCAGCACTGCATACTAGGAGGGCTAGAGGAGGGCGAGGAGCTCGAGGAGCTTGTGGAAATCGTCAGGTGGGTGTGGCAAGGACCCCTCCTCCACCATACTCTCCGCCCCGCAAACCAACTCCTCCGCCGGCCTCTCCCTTGTACGCTCCAGTGCCAAGACACATGATTTCCATCGCGTCGTTGTGCAATCCAACCGACGAGCGCTCTGCCGGATTTTCCGCAGAACCCTCGTCAGGTATCCCCGTTGGCGGGCCCTCTGGTGGATTATCCACAGAGGCTTCGTCCAGTTCAATGTCGCTGCCCCCTCTCGCCATCTCTCTGCGCACCCTGGACGAGGAAGACTTGCTGGTGCTCCCTCCCTTGGGTATTGCATCAGGTTTGGAGGTGCCGGGCCCTTCAACAAACCGGCCTTCTTCCCCTGTACTCTCTTCTGCTACTTCAACGCGTAAGCTTAGTCATTTTTCACGATATATTTGTTCTTTCCGCTGACTTCTGTTTTAGCACGTATACCAGCTGCCCTTAAAGGCAAACAGAGGGCGAAATCATCGACGCCACCCCCTCTCCCCTTATTCCTGGCGGGTTCTAACTCGTCATCGCGTTCTCCAGTCCCTGAGGTCTCTCAAGTCGACCTCTTCAAAATCTTTAGCTGGTCCTCTTCTCTGGATGGGCAACATGTGCTGGCTTTGCCTAGGTGCCCAACACCATCACCACCTCACTTAGCTGGCACTCCAGTCGTGTCTCCCGCAAGCGCCGTGGAGATTTCTCCTTTGCCAGATTTGGAGCTCCTTCTGAAGCCTTTGCCTGCCCCTCAAGAACCGACTTTTGTTTTTCAAGATGCGTTCTTAGCTTCTCCGACCCCCGTCCTTTCTTGTTTGCCTAGCCCGGTGGTTCCGGAGATCCCTCAAGAGTCCCCTCATGCTGGCCTGTCGCGTCAACAACGCGTCCTTTCGTCCAAGAAGAGTTCCAACACGCGGACGAAGCAATACGTTCCCCGGGCTCACGTTCGGCGCTCTGAGGCCGAAATTATTCGGGACCATGGATACCGGCACCCAGTCCCGCTCTTTTGTGAGGACTTTCCTAGGCTGCTGGCAGCTAGCCAGCTTTCGGTACGTTCTCCAAGTTTTCTTGTGGTTCCTTACTGACGGCTTTGACATCTGCTCCAGTACGTGCCACCTCGGTCTCGGTGTCCTTCTTGCACTGCTCGTAAGTTGGAGTGCGAGCCTCTGGGCAAGGGTAAGAAGTGTCGCAGCTGCGACTTGTACAACTATGTATCCTTGTACCTTCGCGGACCATCCCCGGGTTTCGGCCAGCGTTGCGAACGTCCTGGTCACATCCTCACTGACCAGTGAATACCGTAAGTTTCTCTGTTCACTATTTTTCCCTTTTCTTATTCTCTTTATTTTTCTAGATCTGGCCGCGTTCGCGCGTGTTGTGTCCTCTAGCTTGGTCAGCCTGGAGGCGAACCGCGTCGCTTATGAGGCTTCGGCATTTCACCACCGCCGTGTAGTTTACCAATTCGTCCAGGAGATGCAAGCTACCAGGACTGCCTTGGACAGTAACGACGTGGCTTTTGTAGAGATGGGTATGGCCGACTCCCTTGAAGACGTCTGGGCGTTCTTTGAGTTCGCCAACAACTTTCCGGGGGTCCCGACATACGAGGAATTCGAGGAGCTCAAATCGCTTCTCTTCCTCGCTTTCCCGATGACTCAGGATCCGGAGTCTGTTCTAGAAGACCTTGAGTGATCTCTGCACCTAGTTTACTTCTTGGATGTAGTATATAATCTTGTCATGTATATACATCCCAATAGTCATCTTGTTGTTCCTTGTCTCCTACTGAGTTAAGCTAAACTGTTTCTGACTTTCTTGTCATCTCCTAAAGCTAAGCTAAAGACCTCCTGGGAGACTCCTAAGCTAGTTTAGGTTGCCAGTCACTTATATACTCATTATATGCCTCTCTGATCTATCAGTGATGTTTATTGACATCTCAGCGCGCCGTGACCCGCAACGCGTAGTGACCCGGTCATCCGTTCTGGTTTTCTTACAAGCCCAGACCCGAACTAGCCTGTATACGGTGTTCGCCGCAAAAAAGGTCACGTCAAACAAAACTGAAGTGCCACTTGCGCCACTTGGGGCCCATCTCCCCCTAGCCAAATTGAAATCGGTGCCCTCACCATTCCATCAGAATCCCTGTGCACACTGATAACCGCGAGACCCTGGCGACGTGTTACCTAATAGGGCAACTGTGGTTCAGCAAGTCTGTTGAAGGCTGGCTACTCAAGATTACAGGTTTCCTAGGCCCCTCAGGTCATAAGCTTAGGGTGGAGGGTGCTCTTCATCCACTCGTTATGATTCGTCATCACTGCCTACGGCCTTTTCTTATAAAAGCGAGGGAGCGACGCCTCATTCTAGCAGACACCCTTCGCAAGAAAATGGCTTCTTCTATCCTGTAAGGGGACTATACCCCCTTACGCAAGGTACGTCTAGGGGTCTGTGGTTGGGTATCTGTGCTCGGCCTCTCTAGCCGATGCCCGATGCCTAAGCCCAGCCTCGGCCTTCGGCCACCCCCATCCCCGAGTCTAACCCACGTGCGACTGACGTTGTTTGTATATTGTTTGTGTATGTTATGTTCTAGTAGCTACGTAGTGTTTGGCTACCCAGTCTGTGTGCAGGCCTCTATGTATATAAGTAGTGTGGGTGTCGATTGTATTCGCCACCCAAATATCAACTTGGTTCTGGTGCTCTTACTTCCCCTAACATATCCCCCATCTCCAGGTCGAACTCGACGATCTCATCAGCAACGCCAAAGGTCGTCTTCAGTGCCTGCAAAACAGCCAAGTCGCTCGTCCCCTCGTCGAGAAGGCTCTCCTTGCGTTCAACGCCCCTGGGGTATGTCTACTCTTTCCATGCTTCTCTCGCCGTTTCTAAATCATTTCTAGTCTGCTTATATTGAAGCGTTATTGGAGGATAATGAGGCTATCAAGCTTCATGTCAACCAGGACTACGTCTTCCGTATCCGCAAGCTCTACGAAATTTACCAAAACAACTACCATTCGTCTTATGAGATGCCCGCAATCTATAAGGCGCTCTCTGAATGCTGTAGCCGCATTAATCGCGTTTGTTCTGAAGAATCCCACAAATCCAGGACTGAAGAGGCTCAGAACCCATCGTCCACGACTGGCTCTACTTCCTCCAACGTTGCCGAAGGCTCTACTGTCCCCAAACGTGTAAGCTTAGCGTTCTTTTGGCTCCAATCGTCTCCTCATGTATAAGCTTAGCCTCGCAAAGGTCGCAAGGCCCCTGTCTCTGCTGCTGTTGTGGTAGACACCGATACCGAGCTTGCTGAGAGTATGACCAGTGCATCCAACTCCCGAGCAACCAGTGCTGACATGGTAATATAGCTGCTTCTCAACCTATTACATTGGCTGAGATAATCGCTCGCCTCCAGGACATGATGGTCGATGAGGAGGTCTCTCAAGCTATCATCGAAGAGGTTCGTGTAGTCTCGCCTTATCGCAAGCGTCGTTTGTCTACCTCCGATGTGGTGCGCCAGCTCCACTCCCCCCAACCACTGATTCTGACTTCCTCCCTCTTTAGGAGACCGTCAAAAAGTCCTCATCGTCTAAAGGCACCGTCCGTCTTCTTTCCTATTGTCAAGTTCCCAATATGAACACTAAACACTGCTGTTATGTCCGGGCTGAACAGGTTCTAGCCAAAGCCAGCGCCAATACTGCCAAGCGTGCCCGTACCGAGTCTGCTTCCGATGAGCGCACCTTTGCAGGCTTATCCGGTGGGCAATTTCTCACTTCTGTTCGCTAAGCTTAGTGGTTCTGACACTTGTTCCGGGCAGCTCGTTTGCTCCAGGAACTCCAAAACCTCCTGTCTTACTCTCACGACGAGTACGAGTCCGAATCTCGCAGTGATGATGCTCGGTCTGTCAAATGTGACCTCAATTTGCTCAGCCGGGACTTCATCGAGGCTATTCCCTCGCTCGAAGCTAACTTAAAGAGGTTCCAATTCCTTATTCAAGAGTGCATCCGTCTCAAAAGTCTTTTGCGCAACCTTTCCGACGTGAACAAGCCCTCCCCCGCTTAAGCTTAACGCTTTTACAGTCCCCAGGATAATTTTCCTTCGATAAGTAGATAGTTCTGTCCACAATATCAGGTTTTTTCTATCCCTCCAACTCTTCTGGCTCCCATCTGTCACTAGGCTCATCCTCAGTAGTCTCCTCCAGGGTCTTCAGTCCCTCTGGCGACAGATCTAACAACTCTTGTAACTCCAGCGGCAACGGCATGTGTTTTCTGGCTAAGTAGGGAATTACTCTGAATGCCGCCACTTTATTCTGCCATACAGAGCCATCCAACTCTGCCAGGATATATGATCCTCCCTTCGATCTAGATATGACCACCATGGGTCCTAGATACCTGGGTTTCATCTTCCTGTCCGCTGAGCTCTCTATAGCTGTGTTTCTCACTAATACTAAATCTCCCGGGCCGAAGCGATAATCTTTTATCTTATGCGCTGCTTGTCGTTCCATCTCCCAAGCCTTGCTAAGCTTAGTGTCCGAAACATGCTGACGCACCTCCTCAACATGCCGAACATGTTTTGCCAAAGCCTGAGCTCGGTATCCTATCAACTCGGCTGTGGTTAAGTACTTATTTGGTAGTTGTACTAGCCAAGTGGCCTCTTTGACATCCAGAGGTAGCGTCGGGTGCGCTCCGGTTACCAGAAAGTACGGGGAACACCCCATTCCTTTTCTAATGGTTATCCGATCTGCCCACATAACGTGCGGTAGGTGCCAATACCACTTTTTGACATCTCCATCTGTAGCTTTGTACAACATTTGCCGCACATCCCAGTGGGCTCTTTCAATAATCCTGTTCGCTTTGGAATTGTAAGGAGATATTGTTACTCCTTTTATCCCATATTTTTCTTCCAGCCATCGAACAGCTTTCTTAAATGGAGAACCGTTGTCCGTGACAATCTTCACTATACAGCCCCATCGGCAAATGATATCTTCAAATAACCACTGCGCAATCAAACTAGCATTCTCTTTTCTCAAAGCTTTTGCCTCCATCCAGGATGACAGTCCACACCTTCCATGCACAATATAACTACACCCATTAGAACTTGGCATCATATGTAGTGTGTCCACATGTAGCACTTGGAATATCGACGGCGTGGGCGTTACTATTGGCGGCATCTCGATGATTGCCTTTTGTCGTTGCTGGCATAGATGGCACGATTGCACATACCAAGTTACGTCTCCTTCAACTTCCGGCCACCAGAACCTCTGCGTTATAAGCTTAGTGGTTGCGTATATTCCCCTGTGTCCTAGGAAGTCGTGGCTGGCTCGCAACATATACATACGTTGCTCCTTATCCACTACTAGCTGATGCTGACCGCTAGGGCTCATCCTATACAGTCTCCCCTCTTCGTCCAAGAAGAAATGCTCCACCATATGCTTAAGCTTACGCAGATCCGGCTCATCCAAGCCTTCAGCTGCGCTACTGCCCCCTGTTTTCAGGTATTCCCTGACTTTGGGTATTCTTTTGTCCTGTATTCGTGCTGTATCTGTCCTGCGCGACTCATCATATGCTTCCTCTATCTTGGTCGACTTTTCCTCTTCAAAATCTGGCACTAGCCTGACATCCGTCATTAAGCTTAGTACTTGTCGATGGTTTTCTGGACAGGCTGGGTCTTCTATAACCCTAAGCTTAGCCTGTTGTTCATCCAAGTACTCTTCCCGAGCTTGATCCAGCTCATACTCAAAATCATACACATCACGCGCCAGACCCTGGTAGAAGCCAGAGCGACTGTCGATCTCATCACAGAAGGCTTCCAAGGGTAACGGATCTGCAGCCCCCGGATCTTCTTTGATCAACTCGAACTCCTCTCCCTCGTCCTCGGATCCGTTGTCGAAACGACGGGCTGTCTCATCACCGGGATAGTAACATCGTCTGGACAGTCCATCCGGCCCAAATGTCTTTCCTTCTTTGTGTACTAGCGTGAAGTGGAATGATCTAATGAAGTCTACCCAACGGTTTACAGTAGCGTTCGGGAGTTTTCCTGGGTTGTTTAACATCCCAAAGAGAAACTTCGCGTCTGTTTCCACTACTAGATTTCTCGATCCCCACAACAAATATTTCTCCTGTTCCAGCACCATTCTTAAGCCGCATAGCTCTCGCTTGGGCTGAGAATACCTCTGCTGTCTCTCGTCCAATAATATTGACCCAAACTTCGCATAATGTATAAGCTTAGTGTCTTCTCCATCTCGCTGATATATGTAGTATCCCACCGCCCTCCATGAGGTATCCACGGCTACTACTATGGGTTGTTTACTCGGGAATTCAGGGTTCCTGGTCGGGAAACAGCGTTGAATTGCATCTTTCAGCTCCTGCTGTGCTTTCCGTTCATTTTCTCCCCATTCAAACTCTTGCCCTTTCTTAAGCTTTTCATATAGAGGTGCAGCAATGGCTATGAACTTTGGGATATGATTCCTGCAGCGCATAGCTGTTCCTAGAAAACCCCTTAGCTTGGAGACATTCTCGCAATCCCCCCATCTTAATATCTTCCCAATGGTGTCTGTGGCAGGCAACCGTCCTTTATAAGAGCATTCAAAACCCACTACGGTGATTTCATCAGCGCAGATAGTCGTCTTGGGCCCAGAGAAGGTTCCTCCTACGTATTTCATCCTCTGTAGAATCCTATTGACCGTCTGCATGTGTTCCCATACAAATCGTCGGATCCCTGGGTTTTCTTTCAGTGTCTCTTCCATGCCATCTGGCAACTCATATCTAGTTTTGGGTCCTCTGATAGGTACATCATCTATGTACGGCATCATGTATTCTGGTATCTCACTGGCCAGGATTGCTGTTACATCCTCATGAAATATAGGCACTGAATTGGTCCATCCCATGGGTAACGTCACTAAGCGTAGCACTCCAAAAGGCGTCTGGAACATTGTTAAGTCCCGAGATGACTCAGCTAACAGTTGTTCGTCATAGCCAACATATAGATCCAGAATGCCTCCGCAAGCTCTGCCTGCGAAGTGCATTGCCAAATCTTCCGTTGCTGGTGGCAGTCCTGAATGCGCTATCGTCACTTTGTTCAGCGGTTCCAAGCTGTGTACCAGTCTCAAACTTTTCCCATCTTTCTTCACCACACAGAACCATCTGGATCTATAGGATGAGTTTGACGGCTTGTATACACCAGCACTAATCTTTCTCTTTATAATGGCACAAACTTCATCATAGATCGCTGGTGGAATCAGAATGGGCTTCTCAACCCACGGAGTATGTTCTACCGTCGGTATCTCGATCGGCGGGAAGAAATCTTCCCTAAAACATCCCTTTTCCTCATCTGTCCAGGCGAATGCCTTTTCTTGAAGCATCATGATGTGGTGCATCAGCTTTCTTTCCTCTGGCCACAAGAAATTCCCTGCATGGGCTTCGTCCAGCTTAAGCTTACGCTCCTCTGTATATCTGCCTGTCAGGACAAACTCTGGAGGATGCATGCTAAGCTCAGGCATTTCTGCCAGTGGGTCCCCTTTTATTTCTCGTTTTATCCTGAATCTCTCCGGTAGATCACCCAACACTGGCCTCACTTTTAAGGCTACTGGTTTATATTTCTTCCCAGCCAGGCATTGTACTGTATCTTCGTCATCTTCTTCTGTTTCGAAGACAGTTATTCCCTGGTCCTCTGTGCCCTGCGCGTTGGCTATGCGTCCTAGGCACAATAACGCCATTGCTTTATCTTCCTGTGGGCAGTCCTTATCGCGTATAACTCGGTCAATGAACATTAGCTGTAGCTCGGCCTCTGAGAAGCTTCCTTTTGCTAAGCTTAGTGTTTGTGCGACGACAGGGCCCTTCTCATTATCATAGTCTATTATACAAGCCACCTCTCCTTGTCCCTCAGTCAACTCATCGAGGTTTCTTGAAAATTTTGACTGTTTTCCCTAAGCTTAGGAGGATTACACTCTCCTCGAGCATAAGTTGGTAACACAGCCCTTTCTCTGGTATTTGGGTCCGTAATAACCAAGGTTTGCTCGCCACTGGCGCTATTCCTGACTTCGCTAGCCGTCATTACATCAAAGGGTCGTCCCAGGAGTACTCGATACGCGGGGCTACGAACGATGTGAACTTGCAAATAGATTGTGACTCCCCCGCAGGTAAAGCCTACGTTCTTTGCCAATCCACAAGTCTTTTCAACCTGCCCATTCACACTCTGCAAATTTATCGTAGTATCTGGATCCCAAGAAAATTGACATGCAATCGCCGCTTCCTGACTCATGGAGATGATCTGTGACCCGCTATCTAGCAAGGCCTCTTCCTGCCGAATCCCATTTATCAGAGTTGGCACTACTCTCAACGACTCGCATTCTTTCGCAATAAACACTTGCCGTCCCCTGTCTCTTTGGGGCAGTGACTCCAAGTACTGCATGATTGGATCCTGAGCTACCCAGGCTTGGGTTGCCGAGCCTTCTCGGAGCACCGTATCATACTTCCGAGAGCTGTCTGCCAACTCCGTTATCATGACTTGTACTGGCCCACTATTAATCTCTATATCTTCTGTATCATCGTCCCTGGGCCCTACTCCTGCTATTAAGCTTTGACTCGTGGGTACCCGTTTTCTCATAATGCGCTCTCTATAAGCATTCCTGTATATCGGTGACAATGCCAAGAGTTCTCCATGCGATACTGAGGCTTCTCGCTTCAATACCCTGCTGAGTACTTCCTCAACATCGACATTCCTCTCTATAAGGGCCTGGTGCTTATACGCAGGCTCCTTCTTGGATGGTTCCATCCTTCTGACAGGTAGTGGTGGTACCTCAATGACCGGGCGCAGTGGTTTCACATTTCTATATGGTAATTCTCCTGCTGCGGCATGCATTGGTTTCTCCGTTGTCTGCCCTATTTCCTCATTTTCTGATTCTTCTGATCGCTCGGAATCCGATGCGTCCTCAGGAGTCTGTCCTCTGGCGAAGGCAACCTTCTTCTTCAGAGCCGGCTCCTTCCTCAAACCCTTTAGAAACCCGACTCCGAGTTCCAAGTCTTCGCGCCACTCCTGGTGTCCAAATACTGGCTTGCCGAGGGCGTACCATCCGTCAAACCACTAAGCTTAGGGGGGTTTTCAGTTGAATTTCACGAGACAAACACCAAAAGACTTGGACACTGGCCCACCTTTCACCTGCGAAGCAGAAAAAGGTTCAAGCAAAGACCGTAAAGTCACCCAAAACGTCCTTCGAGAACAGTCCCAGGAAGGTTGACCCCCCAAAACAGAGAACTACTCGGAATTCCAATTGTCCAGAAGGTTCTGAAGGCCTCATTGCCGCTAGTACCTCTTGAAAGCGAAAAGATCCCGATAACTCTTTAGCTGCGAACACAGCGAGTGGTTCAGCAGTTGCAGTATCAAGAGAAGTCGCACCGCCGACCTCTACTGCTCCCAGAATTACTATAAGGCTTCCAGCCTCAGCTCGCAACATAGCGCATATTCTGCACACTGAAAGCCAGGACGGTCAGACCGTTCCTACACTAAGCTTAGCATTTACAAACCAAAACTCGTTTCATACGAACCCTCCTGGTGCCTCTACGGTACCACAGATATCACAGTCAACTCCGACTGTACAGACAAACCAAACTACGCCGTCTACGACGACCACAGCTAGAAAAATGGGACATGAGCGTATGCCAATTCCCTTTAGCAATAATGCTCCCAGATGGGATGCATCAAAACCACAGACATTGAGAAATTATCTCTGGACGCTTGAATGGCTCTTCACGATAACGAAGACGACGGACGATGCAGAAAGGATAAATTGGCCAGTGTCATATGTGGACCAGGATATCCATGAAGAGTGGATGAGTTTTGCGGAGTTCCCAGCAGGAAGCTGGACAGGCTTCGTGGAGAGATTGAAGAAAGAGTATCCTGAGACTGTGGCAGCCGAGCAGGGCTCAGTGCGACGATTGAGGGAACTCTGCGCAGAGAGTAGAGGCATTGCGATGAATGAGGAGCATAAAGTCTTGGACTTTAAAAGGCGATTCATTCTCGAAGCAGAGAAGTGTCTGAAGTCGCCGGCGGTAGTCTCGAACCGAGAACTAGTCAAGTTATTTACAAGCGCACTGGACTCGGTGTTCCAGGATGTACTCAATGTGAGATTAGCGATCACCGGGGCGCGTAGAACCGTGAGCGACGGTGAAAAGGAAGAAACTTTCGTAGATTTTAATATAGATAGTGGGCTTGTTTTCACTAAGCTTAGCCGCAATTCGATAAGCTTAAGCTAATACAAGTGGAATGATATAGATAATGAACAGTTTCGTCTTTTAGGGTGTTCTGGGGGTGCGTTCTGACAGCGAAATTCAAGAGAGTAGTGTTTTTAGAGGTTAACGAACAGCCATTGAAGTTATCTTAGCCGTATGGTGCAACAATGAAAGGACAATCCCTGTCAATTCAAAGCGCTGGGTCTCTGGTCTCTGGTCTCTGGTCTCTGAACTCTGGTCTCTGTCTCTGTCTCTGTCTCTAACACTCTGGAACTCTAAACTCTGAACTCTGGTCTCTGTCTCTGTCTCTGGGTTGGTCGACGACCGAAGAAATCACACTTAACGACGCACACTAAATAGCCCTCTGAAACTGTTCTTGATCATGGCTCGCAGACTTGCGTGTGGAAGCGGGGGTGAGACCTCTTGCTTCTTCACGAACAAGTGCGACCGTATTTATATTGTTTAGATACATACGGGAGATAGTAAATATGAAATAGAAAACAATAAGCTTAATTGTTACAGGCACTGTAGAACATTTTGGAAGGTTCGGCAGCATTTCTACCTCACCCTGGGTTATGGGTTTTTCTCTGATTAACGAATGGCAATCCAGCCAGACGTGTTCCGTGCTCATCTGCATTATTCTGCGTTCACGCGAGCGCGTTACATTTCCAGATCAATTATGATCGGAATGTATAGCGGATGGACAATTCCTTGATCCGTTGTAATTAATCTCAGTTAAGCAGTATGCCGAAGTGCCGGGACCCCCAAAGCACTCGTTAATTAGGAGTCTTTGATATTTCTAGGTTTTTGGGCATCGGGTATTGCCTCCCGAACGTTGGACATTCCGTTCCGTGGTCCGGTCATCATTATTGAACTCGCTATAGACGTAATATGCCTGCGACAGCCGCTAGGTACATTCTTTTATGTTTAAACACATTCGGGTTCATCAGAAAACTGCTCATAAGGTCCCTTGATGCGACCAGGGTATACTCGATAGGCTATGTAGAGCCCTGAATCCCTCTGGAGAGCATTCTGATAGCTTGGTTCACTAAGCTTAGTGATAATGAGCTGGTTTGAACACTTCCGAGGCTCGAATATCCTTAGTTCGGTTGAACTGGCTACTACGGGATATAGTACCAATCCTCTATAGAGTTCTTTAATGATATAGCCAATGATTCTATGTAGAGAATCGTTCCGGAGTACGGAATTCATGTATAGGCGTGAAATTGGCATATCACCGTTTCAGAAAGGAGGCAAATCTCGAGGGGGAGAATGTGCCAATCAGTGAGATTCGCAGTGAGCAACCACTCACCATGCACCAGACCACCATACAACCCCCAAGCCAGCCACAAACAAGTGCCAAAACCCTTAGCAAGCCACTAGAGGTCCCAACGAACCCCCCAGAGTCAGTGGTACAACTGCCAACAAAGACAGACAACCAGGACCTGCCCCAGAGTGACCGTCCACAACGTATCCACATGCCAAGCCCAAAAGCTTGTGAAATCCTTGAGGGAACAGCCGTAATGATGGCTGAGGAGCTAGATTGGGAGGACGTGCATGCCCTAGCAGCCGAAATGGAGTCTGTTGAGGCATTGGAACCAGGAAGCCTCAAAGAGGCTAGAGAACGAGTGGACTGGCCACTATGGGAGAGCGCAATAAAGGAGGAGTTAGCTACCCTCAAAGCTGCAGGGACATGGGAACTAGTGGACACACCACCTGGCGTAAATTGAGTGGGCTCGAAGTGGGTTTTTCGAGCCAAGAAGGATCCAGCTGGCAATGTTGTCAAGTACAAGGCCAGGCTTGTCGTGCAAGGATTTTCACAGGTGCCTGGAGTAGATTACTTCAACACATTTGCTCCAGTAGCACATCTGGCATCGATTCGGGCAGTGCTGGCCATCGCAGCAGCAAGGGACATGGAGTTGCACCAGATAGACATAAAGGGTGCTTACCTAAACGGTCAGCTGAACAACAACAAAGTTGTCTACATGTCACAGCCTCCTGGTTACTGCGATCCCCTACATCCTCACAAGCTCTGCCACCTCCAAAAAACTCTCTACAGGCTCAAACAGTCTGGCTGATGATGGTATCAAAAATTATGCAAGATCCTGGTGGACAATCTTGGCTTCACAAGATGTGAAGTCGATTAGAGTGTGTTTTTTAAAGATACACCTCCTGATCTCACCATCATTCTAGTCCATGTCGATGACTGTACACTGGCAGCCACTAAAATCGCTCTAGTTGCCTGGACAAAGTCTGGAATATCTGGCTTTGTTGAAATTTCGGACTTAGGAGAGCTGCACTGGCTCTTAGGCATTGAGATCAAACGAGACCGCACAAACCAAAAAATTTTCATGTCCCAGCAATCCTACATCGACACCTTGCTTTGTCGCTTCGGTTTGGAAGATGCCAAACCACTCAGTGTGCCTATGGACCCATCCACCCACACTACAGTTGACACAGCACCGAAATCGACAGCCGAAATTGCTCGGATGGCCCAAGTTCCTTATCAGGAAGCTGTGGGCACCCTCATGTATGCTGCCCTAGGCACTTGTCCCGATATTGCATATGCCATTCAACACCTCTCCCACTATCTGAAAAACCCAGGTGAGGCTCACTGGGATGCTGTCAAACGCGTTTTTTGTTACCTCAAAGGCACTCGAGAACTTTGGCTCACTTATGGAGGCCATGGCCAAGATCTTACAGGGTACAGCAATGCAGACGGCAACATGGCTGAGGACCGTCGTGCTACATCTGGTTATGCACTTATTATCAATGGAGGGGCTGTTTCCTGGAGTGCAAAATGGCAGGAGATAGTCACTCTATCAACAACAGAATCTGAGTACGTAGCAGCAATCCATGCAGCCAAAGAGATTCTTTGGCTGTGCTCCCTTATTTCGCAGGTTTTCGGCACCCCCCTTCCCACCACCACTCTCTTCTTGGACAACCAGTCTGCAATCACGCTTGCAAAGGACCATCAATATCATGTGAGAACAAAACACATTGATATTCGGTATCATTTTATTTGATGGATCATCGAGGAAGGAAAATTAAGGCTAATCTATTGCCCTACCGAAGAAATGGTTGCCGACGTTTTTACGAAAGCTCTTGCGTCGCCAAAGGTCAAGCATTTTGCTCAAGAACTCAGTCTGTCCTTGGCTTGAGGGGGAGTGTAGGAATTTTACAAGCCAGTGGACAGTTGATGCAACGTCAGCTGGACTCTCTCATTAGTCTCTATTTGGACATGGACCCTACTTGTGCAAATTGCGATCTCGCGATTTATTTACTATTTTATTTCTATTCCCATTCAGTAAAACTTTGGTTACCTGGCATACGGACACATAGCTAGGCTTTCCTCAGTACTCGTGCGTATAACGAGTGACTGAGGTGAGCATCCACGTTTACATCCACTATACTTATGTTAAGCTTATGTTCGTAGTCTTATATTCTTACAGGTTAGCTAATATATAGTACTCGTGCATATAACAAGTGACTGAGTCTTATATTCTTACATCAATTGCACATGAACATGAAGTTGCAGTCATCAAGTATGCACCAACAGTGGTATTGATGATATTCAAGGCTGCTTGAAAGTAAAGTAGGCCTAGGGGACCCGGATGCCCTCTCCAGCTACAACTTGGATCTGATAGCAAAGGTTATTCAACTGTCTGACAGAAACTTGGAAATGCACAAGGCCACTCACAACTGGTCCAATCCCAAACTTGTTGAACCAGTAACGATCTTCGCCAGTGTAAGGCCTAACCCTAGGAACATCATGGGGCAGCGGTCAATTGCATGTATACTATATTCATTCCACAGAGTGGCTTACTCATAGGGCCCACCATGTGGAGTCTGGCTAATTACCCACTTGTACTCATCGCGGGACCAAGTAAGCTTGATGCCCTCTGGGGGGGTTCTATAGGTTCAATTTTAGTAGGAGAAGATTCACCCACCCATGGAATATTCATGGTGTGGGTTGACCTTGGGTATCGAGACATAAAAACCCTTGTGTCCAGTGATTGTGGCAATTGTGGGGGTTCCTGCAGGATTAAGAGGAGGATTAACGTTCAAACCTGAGCAAAAAGAGGATGAGTATGAGACTGGAATTACTCCTAGAGAGTGGCACAGACCTCATTGTCAGGAACAGAATTGGTGCCATTAGCCATTGAGATGACCTTGCCTTCACCCTCTCCGTTAGTGGTAAGGTAGTATCCCATGTTGTCACTTTTGATCTGGTATTGAGGCACAGTGGTGTAAGACAATGTAAGAGGCATTGAATGAATTCACTTCGCAGAAAGGGGATTGAGAGGTTGGGGAGCTGGGGAGTGGAGAGGCAAGTGAGAGCATCCATATGACTTTCTCCAACCTTACTAGCCCCAAATGTTGCATGGCATTTATCAAACATATACTCTACTTAGAGGTAGATGTTCTGTTAGATGATTCCTTTCATAAAGTAGTATCAGACAAATATCTAGGAAGGATGAATGTGACAATATGTAAGTCTTCATTTGAATCAACATAACACAGCTACTGGTATAGGTGGAACGGCAAGCCTGGGGAGCACCTGACAGCAATAACAGGCCACCACTGCCACCATAGGAACAATCAAGTTCATTAGAGTAATAAGCAGTGTCAGCAGGAATGTCTCATTAATATCCCTGAGTTTTGGTTGGGATGATAGTGAAGAGAAAAACCAGCATATAACACAGAAATGGGTATAGTAGAGGCTAAGAGGTTGCGAATGTTCCGTAGGTAGTCACAGGTCCTTGATTTTCAGTGGCCAGACATCCCTATATCCATTCCTTCTGCCACCATGGGATAGTAGGTCATCCACTCTGCTGTAAAAAGGTCCTTGCTGCGTAACTGATCTGTTTTTGTGAGGTTGATAGGAGTGTTCTGTTGAGGAATTGTACCCTGTTTGAGAAATCTTTCATGAACCACGCCACTTATTTCTCCGCTGACAGCGGAGATGACAGGAGGACAGGCAAATTGCGTGGACCACCTGGAATTACTGCATGCCTGGCAAGTGGAATGCACTGTCAACAACTGTCTCTCCAACTCCTGATCATGCTGTCAACTGTTGTGCCAGCTGATTATATTAAACTCTATAACATAGTTGGATGTGTTTTGCAGTACCAGTTATGATTAGCAACATATTAGTACATACTGGGATGGGAATGTGACCAAACCCCCCAACACCCCAGTAATCATCCTTTCAGTGGTATGTAGTCACTATGGCTAGAATTTGAATTGATCAAAAGGATATTAAGCCAGGAAGGTCAGTTGAGACAGGGAACAACCAGTCCACCGGCACATTTGTCAGGTGGAGGGCTTGGATCTTCCTAGAATACCAAGCATCAAACACCAAGGCCCTGGTTGATAGAAGAATACTTGTAGGAATCATTGATGCAATCATGAGGCAGAGGTTCAATGAAAGATCTCTGATATTTCAAGAGTGAAGCTCAAGGAGGTAGGGAATGCTGTGTGCATTTTTGCTGTTCATCCAGAAGGACATGGTGGTCCATTGTTGGTGTTGACCAAGCAGTCTGATGTCTTGGTTCAATTCCAAGACCTCGTACTTTTGCAGCTTGCTGCCCTATCTTCGGAGATGGCTGGCCTGATGCTTAAGTAAGGATCTGGCTAAGGAATTACGCACAGACAGACAGACAAAAAAGCTGTAGTGTAAAAGACTATGCAGTGGGCCGGCCTCTCATTAGGTAACCATGCCGTGAGGGGTCCTGAGTGGGAGGGATGCCCCAGGCCCAGCCCCCCCTTCCTACCTACCTGTACGGGGTCCCGGAGGCACCCTGGTGATATGCCAATTTCATGCCTATACATGAATTCCGTACTCCAGAACGATTCTCTACATAGAATCATTGGCTATATCATTAAAGAACCCTATAGAGGATTGGTACTATGTCCTGTAGTAGCCAGTTCGACCAAACTGAGGATATTCAAGCCTCGGAAGTGTTCAAACCAGCTCATTATCACTAAGCTTAGTGAATCAAGCTATCAGAACGCTCTCCAGAGGGATTCCGGACTTTACATAGCCTATCAAGTATACTCTGGTCACATCAAGGGACCTTATGAGCAGTTTTCTGATGAACTCGGATTTGTTGGAACCTAAAGAATGTACATAGCGGCTGTCGCAGGGGTATTACACCCATAGTGAGCCCAATAATGATGACCAAACCACGGAACGGAACGTCCAACATTTGGGAGGCAACACCCAATGCCCAAAACCCTAGACATATCAAAGACTCATAATTAATGAGTGCTTTGTAGGAATTGGTGATTTTGGCAAACTGATGGAATGCCGACTTCCGAGATCACATGACTGCCTCATGGATGCCACGTTGTAGCTAGAATATATGCACCGAGTCTATGAGTAGATACCCTTGTCTGTTTACTCCCCACCCCGCTGTTGTTTCGCTCTTGCCAATATACGTTGCCGTTTATCCACCCTCTTGAGCTTGTTTCAACATGCTTTGTGGGTCCTGGCACCTTGGCATACTGCCTGACTGAGATTAATTACAATGGATCAAGGGATTGTACATATGCCATACATTCCAATCATAATTGATCTGGAGGCTTAACGTGCTCATGTGGATGCAGAATAATGCAGACAAGCATGGAACATGTCTGGCTGGATTGCCATTCGTTAATCAGAGAAAAACCCATAACCCAGGGCAAGGTAGAAATGCTGCCAAACCTTCCAAAATATTCTGCAGTACCTGTAACAATTAAGCTTATTGTTTTCTATTTCATATTTACTATCTCTTGCATGTATCTAAACAATATAAATACGGTCATGCTTGTTTGTGGAGAAAAAAGGAGGTCTCACCCCCGCTTCCACACACAAGTCTGTGAGCCGTGATCAAGAACAGTTTCAGAGGACTATTTAGTGTGCGTTGTTAAGTGTGATTTCTTCGGTCATTGACCAACCCAGAGACAGAGACAGAGAACAGAGAACAGAGTTTAGAGTTCCAGAGTGCTAGAGACAGAGACAGAGACAGAGAACAGAGTTCAGAGACCAGAGACCAGAGACTAGAGACCCTGCGCTTTGAATTGACAGGGATTGTCCTTTCACTGTTGTACCATATGGCTAAGATAACTTCAACGGCTGTTTGTTAACCTCTAAAAACACTATTCTCTTGAATTTTGCTGTCAGAATGCACCCCCAGAACACCCTAAAAGATGAAACTGTTCATTATCTATCTCATACTACTTGTATTAACTTAAGCTTATCAAATTTTGACTAAGCTTAGTGAGAACAAGCTATTTATCTATATTAAAACCCACAAATGTTTCCACCTTTTCACTGGCATGCTAGCCAGTCCAGCAGATCAATGAATATATTGATTCATACTCCCCCACAGCCATCCTAAGTTAGGTAGTCTAATTCTGTTGCTACATGAGCCAAGGCAGGTTAGGGCAGTGGTTAAACCCTCTGATGAGCCCCTTTGCAAGGGCAAAACCTGCATAAGTCCCCCCATCAGCGTGACAAGACATGACTGACAGTCAACGTTGGGTATGTGCCTATGCCACTTCGATGTTTTGTGCCTTCTCCAGACATCAACTGGAGATCAACCTGAGTACACAAAATTTTGAGAAGCGAAACCCTGGAAGCAAGAAGTTCAGTGGATGTGTCTGGGGGGACTCATTGTGTGCTACATAAGTTCAGATTCAGAGGTTGGAATTCACAAGGTAGCCTGAGCTACAGTCTTGTATTTTGAATAAGATCAGGTGGGTATGAGGGAGTACATCTGGAGAGAGCAAAGGGTCACCAGAAGATGGTGGTGGGAATAGAGAAATCTGCAGATGATGGGAAGCGATGATGAGGCAAGAGCACAACAGGAGTACTTGTGTGAGAACATGAGTTCCAGTATTCCTGAAAAGAGCAGTGACCACTTGGTGATTTCGAGAAGACAGGGTGTAAAGCCTATGCAGCACTCAAGCAATAATTAGTGGGTGCACAGGGTAGTCTGCCCCAAGCACACCAAGGCTCTCCAGTTTGCAATAGTAGGTGATGTGAACGCTTTGACACAAACTTGTCCAAGTCGGCAGTTGTCAAAGGTCCAACAAATCATTCTCCCTTATGATTCCTCCCACTGTGGTTAGGCTGGGCAATGGTCGGTACTGAGAACCTGCTTGCCCCACACCTTCTTTTCTATGCTCAAGGATCGGCCTGATGTTGGCACATGTCAGATTGAATTCTTTGTTGTCTACCTTATGTAGCGCACAATGAGTCCCCCCAGACACATCCACTAATCTTCTTGCTTCCAGGGTTTTGCTTCTCAAAATTTTGTGTACTCGGGTTGATCTCCAGTTGATGTCTGGAGAAGGTGCAAAACATCGAAGTGGCATAGGCACATACCCAACATTGACTGTCAGTCATGTCTTGTCACACTGATGGGGGGACTTATGCAGGTTTTGCCCTTGCAAAGGGGCTCATCAGAGGGCTTAACCGCTGCCCTAACCTGTAAGGGGATGGGCATTGTACACTCTGCATTGCACCCCCCCTTATGCAAGGTATGCCTAGGGATCTGTGGTTGGATGTCCAGGCTCAGCCTTCCTAGCTGATGCCCGATGCCCAAGCCCAGTCTCAGCCTTCAGCCACCCCCATCCCCAAGCCCAATCCGCAAGCAACTTCTTACTATTAGTTGTTTGTTTATTGTTTGCATGCATTATTACTGGTAGCTATTGTAGTGTTCGGTTACCCAGTCTGTGCGCAGACTACTATGTACATATATAGTGTGGGTGGCGATTGTAAATCGCCATCTGAATATCAACTTGGTTCTGGTGCCATATCCTCCCCTAACATAACCTGCCTTGGCTCATGTAGTGACAGAATTAGACTACCTAACTTAGGATGGCTGTGGGGGAGTATGAGTCAATATATTAATTGATCTGCCAGACCGGCTAGTATGCCAGGGTGCCTCCAGGACCCCGTACAGGTAGGTAGGAAGGGGGGGCTGGGCCTGGGGCATCCCTCACACTCAGGACCCCTCACGGCATGGTTACCTAATGAGAGGCCAGCCCACTGTGTAGTCTTTTACACTACAGCTTTTTTGTCTGTCTGTCTGTGCGTAATTCCTTAGCCAGATCCTTACTTAAGCATCAGGCCAGCCATCTCCGAAGATAGAGCAGCAAGCTGCAAAAGTGCGAGGTCTTGGAATCAAACCAAGACATCAGACTGCTTGGTCAACACCAACAATGGACCACCATATCCTTTCAATTTCAGAATACAACCGACAACTCTGGTACGACTACATAGTCTACCCTGCCAACCATGATGCGCATTATCACTATTCCACCCACCTGTACCACATCGCTCCTGATAGATGTCTCCATTGGTATTGGCAGCCTGTCTGCAGTAAGTACTTAATGTCAGGTCACCTCCAAGCACCATTGTTTTTCCACCACTGGTGAGTCTGGTGATGCCTCCCCTCTGGTTGAGACACCACTTGTAGCTTCCACAGAGTTTTGTGGACGATGCTTCCTATTCATGAGATTAGAACCTATTACTCATTTCCCTCTTCTGGCATAGAGCTTCCTCTGACCCCAGGATTGTCTTTCAGCTTGACCATTCTGATTTGCACTGTTCTTGCACTGTGAGGGATCCAGATAACATATAAGATAGACATTCTTAGATTAGGTAGGGTAACAAATTATTTGTTCATAAAGAAGGCATACGAAGATACTTGTTGGGGCTTGGTACTGAGCAAGGTTGGGATAAAGGGGGACATGGCTTGAGGAAAGCTGAGGAGACCCCAGGTGGTGAGGCCGAGGAGGGAGCATAGTCAGGTCACCCTGGAGCCATGCTGCCACCTGGTTACACCTGTACCGAGCCCGGTGGGGTAGAGTGAACAAGAGGGTAGGGTGGGTGGGTTTTGAAAAGGGTGCTGGCTAGTGTGTGGTGTATGTGTGAAATTGAAAACGGGTAGCGAGGTGGGAGTAGGAGTGAAGGGGGGGAGTGCCCCTGTAGTTGTGACTGTGTCACATGTCTGCCCTCATGCAAGAATCAGCACTTGGCCCAATGCCTTGCCAGGTGCCCTGTGGCTACATAATTGTGACTCACAGTGAGTAAGATGCTTCCTGCCCCCATATAGATGGAATTTCTCATCATTGCTGTTATTATACCGAAGCCACCCCTGTTTTCCCCTTTAGATGATGAATGTGCAGCATAATGGTCACACCACCTTCACACGTCCCTTCATTCTCTCAGAACTGAACATATCTTTAAGCATTCAAAATGGCCCCAATATCAGGGATCAAGCTCTGACCCTGCACATATTTCCACTGAATTTGCTTCTACTCCATGCATTGAACGGAGCTGTCCATTTTTATTCTAGGGTTCTTGGAAGTTCAGATTACTCATCCTGTTGGGAGTGAATGCCAGTTATTAACAAGGGATGGAATTTGGCGACCAGTATAAGAACTGGCTCAATGCTAAAAATTTTCATTCAGGACAGCTGCCTAGGCATTCCTCATCAATTATGGCACTCCTTCTACTAACATATTTTGTGACAATTCTTACCTGTGGGATCTGTGTCAAAATACTGAGCCATCCAGCTCAATGTCATTTATTGTTTTCTTGGCTATTTCATATTGCCCTTAGTCACCATAGGTACTTCATTATGGACTTTTTATGTTTCTGCTAGCAATGACAATCAAGTTACATTACTTAGCAAATAATTGTACACATTCTCATCGTACTTAGGTAGTGGTCCGAGCACCTGTGGACCCCAGTTTTCCTATACTGGGTCCCAGGTGTGTACATACCCTCGATATATCTTTATGAGTGCTTACTAGTTTTCCTATACTGGGTCCCAGTGGTCCCAAACTTATACATATCATGTCTTGAGTCATACATCTGTGCAAATACCCTATCATCAGGTTATTGGCCCTGCTAGCAATTCCATTTCCAAGACATCTGTCCACTTTGCCAAGTTGGACAGCAAAAACTACTATGCATGGTCGGACAATATGAAAGCTGCACTCCAAGCACACCAACTCTGGTTCCATGTTGAGGGACTGGAGGAATGTCCCCCAAAGCCATCTGCTGATCCTCCTACTGGTGATGAATCGAAGCCATTAATGACATACTCACCCATCTACAAGGAATGGTTGCAGGTGAAGAAGGATTACCTTACCTGGAAGAAGCTTGATGCTTCTGCGATGGGGTTGATAAGAGGCGCTATCAAGTTCAGCAAGCAAGAACACATTGGTGAAGTCCTGTTGTCCAAGGAGATGTGGGACAAACTTTGTACATTCTATGTGGACCAATGCCGTGATGTCAGCATTCATTATTCCTACCAAGAACTCTTTACTACAAGGTGGGATGAACATACCTCCATGACCAAACATATTGGTGCCTTCTTGAGCTGTCGCTGTCGCATTGTCGAAGCAGGTGAGAGGCTTGAAGACACCGTTCTCATCCACAACATACTCCTTTCCCTTCCCTCTTCCGGTGTCTGGGATGTTGTCAAACAATCCCTCAGCCAAGGAAAGAGCCTTACCCTTGACAAGGTGAAGGCTGAGCTGATTATGACACACCATTGAATCGAACACAAGCATGCCAATGGCGATACCTTGAAGGCCAAGTCTGATCAGCTGGCCTTGGTTGCCAAGTCATGGCCGACTGGTTCTGGAAACTCAGGTAATAAGGATACAAGGAAAGCTAGGTGGATGAAGAAGGTTAAACCCACCAATGAATGTCACAATTGCCACAAAAAAGGACATTGGAGTCCTGACTGCCCCGAGCCAAGATGGAAGGGCAAGGATACGCCTACCAAGTCTGGTGGATCTGCCAACTTGGCTGTTGACAATCTGAAATCCCTGGGGGAACATGAGGTTGGAAAGATGCTGATGGCCTCTTCAAACTCTACCACCACTATTGGAATCATCCTTGATTATGGTGTGACCACTCACATGTTCATGGACCAAGAGCGTTTCACTTCCTACCAAGAGGTGTCCAACGAGTATGTTACTGTGGGTGGGCATAACAAAGTTGCCATGAAGGATCGTGGATCAGTAAGGTTCAGGGCTGTATTGACTGGTGGATACCTCAATGTGACCCTACACGATGTTCTCCATGTTCCGCAGCTGGGTGCAAATCTAGTCAGTCTTGGTGTCCTGCAGCGTGAAGGTGCCTCTGTGCAGAGTAGTGAAGATGGGTTGGTGATTTTGGCAAGTGGCAAGGATTTGTTCTGTGCCATTCTTACTGGATCAGCTGGTACTCTATACCATATTCACTGTGCAGAGAATAGGGGTGAGGTTGCTTACCTCGCAGGTGGCCCCTCCATGCATCTTTGGCATTGATGTATGGGGCACTTGAGCCCCTCTACCATTGATGCTATGTCTTGCCAACATGCTGTTAAGGGTCTTGATATTTGAGCCCCTCATGATTTTGATCATCTTTGCAGCGGTTGTGCAAACAGAAAGTCTCACTGTCTACCTTTGCCCGCTGCAAGCTCAAGTCAGTATGCCAAAATGGAGCTAGTTGTCATGGATCTCACCGGCCCTATATCCATCCCCACTTGGGATGGCTGCCTGTATGCCCTTGTCATTGTCGAAGTCAGCTGTTGTTACCCAGTCGGGAGGTTGCTAAAGGACAAAGAGGAGACTGGAGTGGCTGTATGGGATGTGGTTGCAATGTTGGAACGCCAATCAGGTCTCAAGACACATCGTTTCTGGAGTGACAATGGCACCAAGTTCATTAATTCTGTCATGGATGAGTTCTGCCACCTGTATGAAGGTTTGCGAGTTCGAGAGGGGAGGCAAGCGTCGTTGAGCTGAGTCAAGGAGAGGGAGAGATCGCGACAGAACTTTCGAGATAGAGGGTATATATTTTTCACTGGAGGACGAATCCTCCCTCTTCTACATTAAATACGGTAAAGAAATAAATACTACGTTATTCGTCGGTTATCAGAGAAGACAGCGAACGTACACGAAAAGGAGCGAAATTGTATAACTACGAGAGGCCGTGTAAGTGAAACAAAATGTAGCGAAGACAAATTTTCGTGAAACAGGAACCTGGAGAAAAACTTACAAGTACGCTAGGAAGGAAAAGGTAGCTAGAAGGAAGGAGAGGGAACGGCTGTACTAAAGGTGTAGAAAAACTTAAGGAATGAAGAAAAATTTACATATGTTTCAACGGGAGGGGACTTATCTGAAGACCGAGGGTACGCGTGGCCCAGGGTCGTCGCTCCGTTCCGTCGTTCGTCATCTGAGTCCGACGCTCGTCCTCTTCCGTATCGTTTCCACGCGTAGCCAGGAGACTACTCCCACATCTCCCCCTTTCTTTCGGATCGCAACTGTCCTCAGTTGCCCTCACCATCATCTTCCACAGCCGCCAAATCTTCCGAATCCACAAATTCCGTAACTTCCAAACGAGCGCGAGACCGAGGGTGGTAAGGGATGAGACGGAAGGCGGCAAATTTGAGGCGAGATACTGCGCCGTTAACCTCGGCAAGTATATAGGCTCCGCTGCGCAACTGCTTGACTACCACCATAGGACCGAAATAACGAGGTTTGCACTTGCGGCCGAGTTCCGGTTCGATGCGTTTGTTTAAGACCAGCACGAGCGCACCCGGTCCGAACTTATGGTCGCGAATTCGGCCTTGGTTTCGCTTAGCGAAATCTCCCGTAGACCTATAACGCGCAGCCAGGACCTTGTCTTCCATGGTCTTGAGGTCGTCATCACGTTTCTCGAGGGCTCGGGCACGGACAGCCAGCAGCTCGGAGTCGGAGAGTCGGTTAGCGATGTGAGGGAACAAGAAGGTCGCCTCGGCGATGTCGAATGGGAGCAACGGCTCGATTCCATGGACGGCGTAGTAGGGTGTCATGCCAGTAGCCTTTCTTGTAGTAACTCGGTCGGCCCAAAAAATGTATGCAGCGTGTTCGTACCATTTGCGCGCATCGCCGTTGCAAGCCTTGATGAGAGCATCTCGAATAGTCCTGTGCGTCGTTTCTACCACTCCGTTGGATTGGGAATTGTAAGCTGAAATACGAATGTGGTGGATATGATACTTATCAGCTAACCAGTCCAGCGCAGCTACAAATGCTGTCCCGTTATCTGTAACGATCTCGTCTAAACCTC
The DNA here is from genome assembly GCA_023014365.1 of Lepiota brunneoincarnata. Lineage (NCBI taxonomy): Eukaryota > Fungi > Basidiomycota > Agaricomycetes > Agaricales > Agaricaceae > Lepiota > Lepiota brunneoincarnata. The sequence goes on along the minus strand of JAEBUN010000002.1, from coordinate 3,211,313 downwards.
CCCATCGACACAAGATCTCTTCAAATATGAAGGCCCCGAGCGTTCGACCATTTTCCTTCTTGAGAGCTCGCCATTCTGGCCAACCTGTGAGGCTACAACGGGCTTGTACAATATACTTGAAGCCGTGGGAGGGCGGCATATGCATGGTATCAACGTATGCCTTCCGAAAAAGCGTTGCTGGGTGCTGGATTATGGGGGGGATTACAACATGTTGAGTAGAGCGAATCTGGCATTGGTGACATGTCTTGAGGTACCAGCGTAGGTCTTGATCGAGAGTAGGCCACCAGAAACGATCCGATAAGGTACGTCGTGTCGCAAAAAATCCCTTGTGACCTAACTGATCATGTGCCGCTTTCAACAAACCCACCCTTGCATCCGTTCCCATCACCACCTGTTGATGCCGCCCTCCGTGTTCCTTCCTCCACAACTTGTCCCCTCTAACAAAAAACCTGCCAGCGTGACGGAGAAATGTTACTTTGGCCTTATCGGTGAGTCCTTGTGGCATTTTCATTGTCTCCAGAAATTTTCTGACTGCTCCTAGTTTCTTGTCTGTCTCTTCTGCTCGAAAATTTGCTGCATCGTCACCGATTTCTAGTCTGCCCTCCCCCTTCCTTTCTGATATGACGTCCCTGTCATTCCCCTGACCCACTGTCATCGCCCGAGCCGAACCAACATCCCCAGTTGATCCTGCCACCCAAACCCCACATCCAATCACCTCGTCAACCCAGTCCTCTGCTTCATCCACACCTTCCCCTGCCTCTTCGCCATCCTCCTCCGCTGCCCGGCGTCTTGATAACCCATCTGGACCCTTGTGTTTCGCCCCCGGAACATGTACCAAGTCAAAATCAAACATCAAGATGGCCGAAATCCAACGATTCATGGCTGCGTTCGGGTGAATGTCAGGTTTGTTCACCATTCCCTTGATGTACTGTGCATCAACCTCAACCACTAATTTTTTTGCCCCAATTATCCAGAGTTTCGTCGCATTGAGTGCTCGAAAGAGGCCATATAACTCGAGCTTGGCCTGTGAATATCGCGAAATCCGTTCGCTCCACGCAATCGATCCAAAACGTGCTGGCCGTCGTCGTTCCTCCTCATCCAGCTGCGCTAAAACGAACCCGACTGCAATCACTGAGGTATCCACTGATAGAATAATAGGAAAGGGGAGTGTGTGATCGATTGGCCGAATTGCCTTGCATGTCGTAACACGTTTCTTTACCTCCTCCATCGCTACCTTCTGTTCATCTTCCCATCGAAAGGCCTCCTTCGTCACTCTCGTTAGCTTCGTTAACGGGTTGCACACCTCCGCAAAACCCTTGATCCAGTTCCTCACTGTACCCGCCATCCCCAAAAATCCTCGGACTTCTGACACGTTCCGACATTCCGGCCACTTCAAAATCTTGTCCACTGTCGTCCCATCTGGTTCCTGACCCTCGTACGTGCATCGCCGTCCCACCACAATGATATCTGGCTGACATAATTGAAGTTTCTTGGCTGATACGGTCGCGCCTGCATGTTTGAGCCGATGAAGGACCCGATTCAGGTCATTGGCATGTTCCCAGATAAAACGCCGAATGCCTGGGTTGTCCAGAATGGTCTCGTAAGTACCATCGTGCTTCTCATACCGTGATTTGGGCCCTAACAATGTGACATCATCTAGGAAGTTTGGTGCACAATCAGTTTCGTTTTGCAGGATAAAGGCCACATCGTTATGGAAGATTCCTACTGAGCCTGTCCAGCCCTGAGGAAGTACTGTGAGACGCATCGTGCCGAGTGGTGTATCAAATGTTGTGTAATCGCGAGACCCCTCTGCCAAGGTACGGTGATCATAGCCAACGAAAAGGTCCAATCCTGAGTATATTGCACGCGCTGAGCATTGTTCTGCATACAGATAGACGAGGGGGGGTTCTTGTGAATCGCGAATCGTGACTGCATTGAGGGGAGTAAGATTGTGAACGATACGTATATTCCCATCTTTCTTGGCGACCGTAAACCACTGATGTCGATAGGAGCTGTAAGACGGTTCATATACCCCTGATCCGACCTTCTGTTTGATGAGGTTGACGACCTTCTCGCGAATGCCAGGGGGGATTGGCAGAGTCCTTTGGGTCCATGGTACATGTTCGATAACTGGAATTTTGACCGGTGAGAAGTAATCATCCCGAAAACGTCCCTTCTCTGATTCATCCCATGCTAACCCCATCTCGTTCTTCACTAGTACCTCCGCAACCAGCTTCTGCTCCTCTGGCCACAAGAATGCATTCGAAAATAGTCCAAGTGCATCCATACGTTCCTGAGTCAACCGTACACCTGGCAAAAATGATGGAGGGAAGGGGGATAAACCAGGTAGGGACCTCAAAGGATCTTCTGGGAAATGGCGCAGAATTCTGATGTCACTTGGCATTGTTCCAGGGACTGGTCGCACCTTGTCAGCTACCTTCTTGTAGGCCAGACACCTTGACTCCATATTGTAGGAAAAGGATGACCCCAGGATTACCTCCGTAAGAGAATCCATACCCGCCTTGACTTCCACTCCGTAATTCACCACCTCACTTCCTAGTACCATCAGGCCTTGTTTCATCCTCCCCCCAACTCGTTCTCTCGTTGGCACTACCACCTTCCTTTCTCCTCCCACTGGATCTGTGATCACCACATCCACCCCTCCATCCTCTCGTTCCACTTTTCCTAACTTCACGCTCTTTTGCCAAGGCCTCCCTAACAACAGTCGATACGGTGCCGTTTGGGGTGCAACAAATGCATGCGCATAAGTCTGGATTCCCCCCACTTCAATTTCCAACCACTCAGCACATCCTCCCAGGTCCTCCTTTGCCCCACTTGCTACCTGCATCGTCATTCGTCGTCCAGGATTGACTCCAACTCCTAATTCTTCCCATAAATCCCTTCGCACCACCACAATTTCAGACCCCTCATCCAAAAGCCCCACCTCCTGCACCTTCCCCATTACAACTACATCCACTTCTCGAAGCTGGTGTCGCAAACTCGAGTGGAATACCTGGTATTGTGGTTATTGTGGCTCCGACGGCTGCCTTCTGGGTATGTGTGTTTTCCACCATGACTTTTCGAAGATCTCCACTGAGTGACAATAAGTCCCGAATCGTAACTTCTGGGACCTTGGTTTCCAGAATTCGGTCAAAAACCTGCTGCGCAGCTTGAGAATTGGCAAGCTTTGACTCGAATCGATATGCTGGTTGGTGAACCACTGTTGAACTCCCTCCCTTTCCCTCGCTAACTCTCTTGCTCCCCATAGCCTGCTCCTCCCCTTTCTCCGTTGATCCCCCACTCGACCCCTTCTTCTCCTGAGCTCGTGTGGTTGCAAACCCATCGGCCTCTCCTCTTCCTCCTAACCCCTCTAACTCTGCTACAGCTCCCCATACGAAACCTTCGACTTCCGTAGTAGCCACAAATGAACTGAGGGCAGCTGGGGCCGGAGCCATCTGAACAGGTACTGGTGCAGGTGGAATATGGGGTGGCACATCGCGCAAGCCAAGCTTCACGTCAATTGCCCCCTTGAGGCCTCCTGGGTGACGTCGGTCTATCTGGGTTCCATCTGCGTGAGCGTAGAAGCCATTTGTGAGTGTGATAACCCGTCTCATGCACACGTATTCTGCTGCTATGGGGCATGTTCTGATGCGGCAGTCAGGCTTCATACAGAAACGACATCGATTGTCTGTTGGAGGGTTGGATGCATAGGCATGATGGGATGTCATAATGGGCTGTGTTGGGCCACCTATTGCTGGCACTCGGGTGATGGGTGTGGTCCATCGTGTTGGCGGTGGGATCCTCTCAGCTAATGCTGGAGCTGCCAAGACTAGTCGCGCATATGTTGACGCATAGTCTACGTCTGCCATATCTAAGCCATGGAGTTTCTTCGTCAATTCTTCCACCTCACTTCTCTCATCCTTTCTCTCCTCAAACCGTACTTTCCTCGTCTTTACCTCCCTTTTTCCCAATCTGCCTTTCTTCTTCCGCCCATCTTCCTCATCACTTGACTCGCCTGACTCCTCATCACTTGAGTCTTTCCTTCCTCGACCCTTCCTCCCTCTCCTCCTCTGCCTTGCTAATTTTTCCAAAATAGGATCATCATCCTCATCATCCACAGCCTCCCTCGAAAACACAAAACGTCCGGCCTCCATTGTCTTTTCAATAGTCGGGACCTGAGATCGGTCAAATGCATGGTCTTTTGTTTCCAGGCGATTTCGGATAGCTTTGCGAGCCTTTGTAGGTAGCCCTTTCCAAAAATAACGGTCTCGATCATCTTTGTTGATTTTCTTGTTGTCCACCAGGTATGAAGCAACTGGCCAAAACTCCCGATAATAAGTATTGAGATCATCTTCATCGTCAACATCTCCATCGGCTGCCCTGGTGATTATTTTGACAAGCTGATTGACCGTAAACTTTTCGCCGAGTTGGGACTTGGAGTACGAGTCGAGTATCTTGTTCTTCAGCTTGTCAAAGTCATTCTCATACCCCTCTAAGCTCTTCCAGAATCGTTTCGTCTTCGCATCTGTATACCTCACCACCACTTTCGCCTTCTCCCGCACATCCAACCCACATGCTATCGCATGTTCCTCAAACTCCTCCAGGAAATCCTTCAACTCCTCTGGGTATTTCGGATCAAAGTCAGGAGCACGAGAGCTGCCAGGTGCTGGCATCCCTGCGATCCCCTTGGTTGTAGTGTTGGTTGCCATTGTGCTTGTAAGTGATCTTGATATGACTGGTGGGCTGTATTGACTGAGCAATGTCCTTCGCGAATTCCCTCGTAACGTTTCTTCGATCTCCGTGGTTATGCTTTCCTTAGTCTTTCTTTCTTTTGCTGGCCTTGGGATCTTTGATGGCTGTGAGAGGCTTCTTTGATAGGTACGTGCTCGGGTTGTGAGCTCGTTTGCCGTGATGTTGGATAAGGGAATAGGGGCAAGGGTTTAGGTGTCAAGGACAGCTAACACCTACCCTCGCGGTGGGCTCCACTTTGTATGAAGGTTTGCGAGTTCGAGAGGGGAGGCAAGTGTCGTTGAGCTGAGTCAAGGAGAGGGAGAGATCGCGACAGAACTTTCGAGATAGAGGGTATATATTTTTCACTGGAGGACGAATCCTCCCTCTTCTACATTAAATACGGTAAAGAAATAAATACTACGTTATTCGTCGGTTATCAGAGAAGACAGCGAACGTACACGAAAAGGAGCGAAATTGTATAACTACGAGAGGCTGTGTAAGTGAAACAAAATGTAGCGAAGACAAATTTTCGTGAAACAGGAACCTGGAGAAAAACTTACAAGTACGCTAGGAAGGAAAAGGTAGCTAGAAGGAAGGAGAGGGAACGGCTGTACTAAAGGTGTAGAAAAACTTAAGGAATGAAGAAAAATTTACATATGTTTCAACGGGAGGGGACTTATCTGAAGACCGAGGGTACGCGTGGCCCAGGGTCGTTGCTCCGTTCCGTCGTTCGTCATCTGAGTCCGACGCTCGTCCTCTTCCGTATCGTTTCCACGCATAGCCAGGAGACTACTCCCACACACCGCAATGGTATCATTCATGAGATGTCCAACCCCTACCTCCCTGAGCAAAATGGTATTGCAGAATGTGCAATTGCTGTCTTCTTCAAAATGGTCCACTGCATGGTATATACTGCAGGAGTCAACCTGCACTACTGGGGGGAAGCTTTTATGTATGCTGTATACATCAGGAGTCTCACTCTCACCTCTGGGTTGAAAGGCATTGTTCCCTATGAGGCTTGGACTGGGCATAAGCCCAGTGTTTCGCACCTCCGCATTTTTGGGTCTCTTGGGTGGGCCCACATCCCCAAGCAGGTATGCAAAGGGAAGCTGGAGTCAAGGGCTGTTAAGGTCCGCATGCTAGGGTGGTGGACTGACAAGACAAAGGGATACTGCCTTGAAGATCTTGAGAATGGCAAGTTAATTGCATCCAGGGACGTTCGTTTCTATGAGGATAGCTCCCCCAGCAAGTTAGCAATCATGGAAGTTAGTGATCCTGCACCTTCTGCTGAAGAAGTTAATATGTTGGTGGATAATGCTGTTGGCATCGTTCCTGGGCCTAGCGCTTCAGTTGAGCTCAGTCCCACTACTGCCAAGTTGGATGTTGTTCCTACCGTTCAGTCTCCCTCATCTCCTGCTGAGCCAGGACACCCATCTACACCCCCTCCTCCTATCCCCAGTGGGAGCATTGAGCTGCCTCCCACCCCTCGGAAGTCTTCCAAGTGGGCCTCCCTTCCCCAGCATGAACCCTCTGGGCATGAATGTCGAGTCCTGGAGTGGTTTGGGAACCTTGCCATTGATGGTGCAGTGTCTCTGGATAATGGCATTAATTTTGCATTTGTGGCTATATGCAATGAGCCTTGCACATACTGTGAAGTCCAACAGTCCCCTGCTGTGAAGCAGTGGGAAGTTCAATCAAGTCTGAGTTTGACCAGCTCAAGGCACGAGGTGTGTTTGAGGAGGTGGATATATTACCAGAGGGGAAGAAAGCTGTTGGGAGTCAGATTGTTTTTTGTAAAACTGATGAGCATGGGAATCTGGTAAAATACAAGTCCCGGATCATTGTGAAGGGCTTCTCACAGGTCCCTGGTGAAGACTTCACCAAAATGTTCTCCTCCATCGCTAAATTCACCACTCTCTGTGTTTTCCTTGCTTATGCCACCCACCTCAATTTCGATATTCATCAGGTGGACATTGTGGGAGCCTATCTTCAAGGGGAATTAGATGAAGAAATTTATATGGAAGTTCCGGAGGGTGTAGAGAAGTATGGGTCAGGCGCTCACTATTGGATGTTGAGGAAACCAATATATGGCCTATGTCAGTCTGGAAGACAATGGAAGAAGAAGCTACATGAAGTCCTTACCGGACTTGGCTTCACACATGCCTTTGCTGATGATTGTTTGTATTTCAGCAAGGAGGATGGCAAGATTATACTCATTGTCCTCATTTATGTTGACGATATGGCTATCGCAGGTCCTGGAGGATGCAAGATCATGTCCTTCAAGTCAGCTCTAGGTGGAGAGTTCGACATTACTGATCTCAGGGAGCTCAAGTACATGCTTGGGATTGCTATTGTATGAGATCACACAAATCGCCTCATATATCTCAACCAAACAGCCTACATCTGCCAAATGCTTGTCTGGTTCAGCATGCAGGATGCAAACCCAGTTTCCACCCCCCTTCCTGTTAAACATAACCTCACCTGGTCTCATTCCCCTGGCACCACCGATGAAAAACGTGCCTATGTTGAACATGTGGGTGATATCCATTACCTGTCCCTCGTCAGCTTGCTCCTCTTTGCCACACAGATGCAACCTGACATCCAGTTTGCTGTCAGCCTTGTTGCCCAATTTGGTGGTAACCCAGGCATTGCTCATTTGGAGGCTGCAAAGCACTTTCTCCGTTACCTCAAGGGTACAGCCAATTATAGTCTGATCTTGGGAAGACATGGGCAGGATACTTTCAACTTGGTTGGTTGGATGGATTCCGATTGGGCTCAGGATTCCGATGACCGAAGGTCCGTCAGAGGTTTTGTTTTTGAAGTTGCTGGTAGCTCTATTTCATGGTCTTCAAAGAAACAACCCACAGTTGCCACCTCATCCATTGAGGCCGAGTATGTTGTGGCTGCCAATGCTACCAAGGAGGCGATCTGGCTTCGCACGTTACTCAAGGAGCTGGATTTCCCACAAACAATTGCTACCATCATCCACACAGACAACCAGGGGTGTATCACGCTTTCCACCAATCCAGTTGCCCATTCTTGTGCCAAGCATATTGACATATGTCACCATTTTATCCGTGAACACGTGGAGACCAAGGAGATCGAGTAGTGCTATGTGCCTATGACAAATATGCTCACAGATATTTTCACCAAGGCTCTCTGTTATGATCCATGCTCCTTCTGTATCCAAGGATAACTGGAGATGGCCTTCAATCACTCTACAAGGTGTCCGAGATGGTTGGCCTTGCAGAGCTTAGTGGATCACGCTCAATGAGATAACAAGGGAACACACCAAGTTAAGGCAGAGAGGGTTAACAACTGCTGTTAACAAGATTAAAGTTTAAGGCTTTAATCTCTACTTGTACAGGCCTTATATACTGATGAGACACTATATACTTGTTATAGGTAATTGGGCTGTTCTACTGGTCATCCGCAGTCTTGACCATGATGCACATCCTGGCTGATGGCATCCTACTGTTATTTATATTACAATGAGTCAGTGTCCTCGTTCTTACTGCTGTGTGATGTTCCATCGCTTTCCTCTGACTCATAATCTCCTTCTCCCAATTCTATCTCCATGGAGTCTCCTCCATTCTCACTCTCCACTCTCTCAGTACTTTCATCTACATCGGAGGTTGGATCAGTTGATCCATGGCTGTCCTCTTTGTCCTTGGGGTATTCCAGAATATCCTCCAGAGTTATCTCCATTCCTGCTTCTCTTGCCAAGTGTAAGAATATAAGACTCAGTCACTCGTTATATGCACAAGTACTGTATATTAGCTAACCTGTAAGAATATAAGACTACAAACATAAGCTTAACATAAGTATAGTGGATGTAAATGTGGATGCTCACCTCAGTCACTTGTTATACGCACAAGTACTGAGGAAAGCCTAGCTACATGTCTGTATGCCAGGTAACCGAAGTTTTTACTGAATGGGAATAGAAATAAAATAGTAAATAAACTGCGAGATCACGATTTGCACAAGTAGGGTCCATGTCCAAATAGAGACTGATGAGAGAGTCCAGCTGACATTGTGTTGACTGTCCACTGGCTTGTAAAATTCCTACACCAAGTCCTGCATGGCATTGTAATACTCCCCTTCTTCATCTTCATATTCCTGGGCTTGCAACTGCTCTGTGGTCTCCTGTACCCATCTTGTAAAGTCAAATAGTTGCTCTTGTTCCTCTTGGTCCAGACTATTCATAACATTATCCCCTTTGTAAGGTCTGATGTCCTCATCAGACATATCCTCAGTATAATCTGACAGGCTCTCCTGTGATGTTTGATTTGGCGATGGGGTCCCAGTCATAGTAGGGGTCGGGTTCTGGAGAGTCGCTTTGATAGCTTGGTGGTCTGGGGATGGCGGTGAAAAGGTAGAAACTTTCATAGGTTTTAATATAGATAAGGGGCTCGTTTTCACTAAGCTTAGCCGCTATTCAATAAGCTTAAGCTAATACAAGTGGAATGAGATAGATAATGAACAGTTTCGTCTTTTAGGGTGTTCTGGGGGTGCGTTCTGACAGCGAAATTCAAGAGAGTAGTGTTTTTAGAGGTTAACGAACAGCCGTTGAAGTTATCTTAGCCGTACGGTGCAACAATGAAAGGACAATCCCTGTCAATTCAAAGCGCTGGGTCTCTGGTCTCTGGTCTCTGGTCTCTGAACTCTGGTCTCTGTCTCTGTCTCTGTCTCTAGCACTCTGGAACTCTAAACTCTGAACTCTGGTCTCTGTCTCTGTCCCTGGGTTGGTCGACGACCGAAGAAATCACACTTAACGACGCACACTAAATAGCCCTCTGAAACCGTTCTTGATCATGGCTTGCAGACTTGCGTGTGGAAGCGGGGGTGAGACCTCTTTCTTCTCCACGAACAAGTGCGACCATATTTATATTGTTTAGATACATACGAGAGATAGTAAATATGAAATAGAAAACAATAAGCTTAATTGTTACAGGCACTGTAGAACATTTTGGAAGGTTTGGCAGCATTTCTACCTCACCCTGGGTTATGGGTTTTTCTCTGATTAACGAATGGCAATCCAGCCAGACGTGCTGTGCTTGGCTGCATTATTCTGCGTCCACGCGAGCGCATTAAGTTTCCGGATCAATTATGATTGGAATGTATAGCGGATGGACAATCCCTTGATCTGTTGTAATTAATCTCAGTTAAGCAGAATGCCGAAGTGCTGGGACCCACAAAGCACTCGTTAATTAGGAGTCTTTGATGTTTCTAGGGTTTTGGGCATCGGGTATTGCCTCCCGAATGTTGGACGTTCCGTTCCGTGGTCCGGTCATCATTATTGAACTCGCTATAGACGTAATACGCCTGCGACAGCCGCTAGGTACATTCTTTTATGTTCAAACGCATTCGGGTTCATCAGAAAACTGCTCGTAAGGTCCCTGGATGCGACCGGGGTATACTCGATAGGCTATGTAGAGTCCTGAATCCCTCTGGAGAGCGTTCTGATAGCTTGGTTCACTAAGCTTAGTGATAATGAGCTGGTTTGAACACTTCCGAGGCTCGAATATCCTCAGTTCGGTCGAACTGGCTACTACGGGATATAGTACCAATCCTCTATAGAGTTCTTTAATGATATAGCCAATGATTCTATGTAGAGAATCGTTCCGGAGTACGGAATTCATGTATAGGCGTGAAATTGGCGTATCATCTCCCCCTAACCAAATTGCTGACTGTCCTCAGTCATTATCTCCTTCAAATTCGCAGTATCTGAGTCTCTCTGACGCGCTCTATGGTCTAGAACGTTCACCAGCTTCGAGGGTAGTGCACTTTCGCTAAGCTTATTTCAGAATGATGTCATGTCACTGAGTTTAAATGTATAGATCAACTTCTTGTTGCTATAGCTTAAATTTTTATCTCTTTATTGGGTCTTTTAAATGTCCCAAGGTCTCGTTTCATCTCCTTTGTTCTCCCTCTCACTTCTTACTCGTCTATTGTGCTCGCATATTCACTTTTCAATGCTCACTTCTATCAACAATGGACAGAAACACGCGCAGCAGCAAATGTGCTCGCTACGAGGAGGACTCGGACTCTTCTTCCAGTAAGTAGAGTTCGAGTTACAGTTTTCTCTGTTTTCTTAACACTGTTTTCAGGCTACCCTGGGCCGAGCAACGCCTCAACGGCTTCCCAAGGTGCGCCTTCATCATCGATCGCGCAACGTAAGTCGCGTTTTCCCCTGTTCTCGTTGTCTTTACTTATGTTTTCTCTACTTTTAGGTCTCACTATTTGCCTCCCAGCACGTCGCAACCTCCTACCTCAATGGGAACCACCAGCACTGCGTACTAGGAGGGCTAGAGGAGGGCGAGGAGCTTGAGGGGCTCGCGGAAATCGTCAGGTGGGTGTGGCAAGGACCCCTCCTCCACCATACTCTCCGCCCCGCGAACCAACTCCTCCGCCGGCCTCTCCTTTGTACGCTCCAGTGCCAAGACGCATGATTTCCATCGCGTCGTTGTGCAATCCAACCGACGAGCACTCTGCCGGATTTTCCGCAGAACCCTCGTCAGGTATCCCCGTTGGCGGGCCCTCTGGTGGATTATCCACAGAGGCTTCGTCCAGTTCAATGTCGCTGCCCCCTCTCGCCATCTCTCTGCGCACCCTGGACGAGGAAGACTCGCTGGTGCTCCCTCCCTTGGGTATTGCATCAGGTTCGGAGGTGCCGGGCCCTTCAACAAACCGGCCTTCTTCCCCCGTACTCTCTTCTGCTACTTCAACGCGTAAGCTTAGTCGTTTTTCACGATATATTTGTTCTTTCCGCTGACTTCTGCTTTAGCGCGTATACCAGCTGCCCTTAAAGGCAAACAGAGGGCGAAATCATCGACGCCGCCCCCTCTCCCCTTATTCCTGGCGGGTTCTAACTCGTCATCGCGTTCTCCAGTCCCTGAGATCTCTCAAGCCGACCTCTTCAAAATCTTTAGCTGGTCCTCTTCTCTGGATGGGCAACAGGTGCTGGCTTCGCCTAGGTGCCCAACACCATCACCACCTCACTTAGCTGGCGCTCCAGTCGCGTCTCCCGCAAGCGCCGTGGAGATTTCTCCTTCTCCAGATTTGGAGCTCCTTCTGGAGCCTTCGCCTGCCCCTCAAGAACTGACTTTTGTTTTTCAAGACGCGTTCTTAGCTTCTCCGACCCCCGTCCTTTCTCGTTTGCCTAGCCCGGTGGTTCCGGAGATCCCTCAAGAGTCCCCTCATGCTGGCCCGTCGCGTCAACAACACGTCCTTTCGTCCAAGAAGAGTTCCAACACGCGGACGAAGAAATACATTCCCCGGGCTCGCGTTCGGCGCTCTGAGGCCGAAATTATTCGGGACCATGGATACCGGCACCCAGTCCCGCTCTTTTGTAAGGACTTTCCTAGGCTGCTGGCAGCTAGCCAGCTTTCGGTACGTTCTCCAAGTTTTCTCGTGGTTCCTTACTGATGGCTTTGACATCTGCTCCAGTACGTGCCACCTCGGTCTCGGTGTCCTTCTTGCGCTGCTCATAAGTTGGAGTGCGAGCCTCTGGGCAAGGGTAAGAAGTGTCGCAGCTGCGACTTGTACAACTACCCTTGTACCTTCGTGGACCATCCCTGGGTTTCGGCCGGCATTGCGAACGCCCTGGTCACATCCTCACTGACCAGTGAATACCGTAAGTTTCTCTGTTCACTATTTTTCCCTTTTCTTATTCTCTTTATTTTTCTAGATCTGGCCATGTTCGCGCGTGTTGTGTCCTCTAGCTTGGTCAGCCTGGAGGCGAACCGCGTCGCTTACGAGGCTTCGGCGTTTCACCACCGCCGTGTAGTTTATCAATTCGTCCAGGAGATGCAAGCTACCAGGACTGCCTTGGATGGTAATGACGTGGCTTTTGTAGAGATGGGTATGGCTGACTCCCTTGAAGACGTTCGGGCGTTCTTTGAGTTTGCCAACAACTTTCTGGGGGTCCTGACATACGAGGAATTCGAGGAGCTCAAATCGCTTCTCTTCCTCGCTTTCCCGATGACTCAGGATCTGGAGTCTGTTCTAGAAGACCTTGAGTGATCTCTGCGCCTAGTTTACTTCTTGGATGTAGTATATAATCTTGTCATGTATATACATCCCAATAGTCATCTTGTTGTTCCTTGTCTCCTACTGAGTTAAGCTAAACTGTTTTTGACTTTCTTGTCATCTCCTAAAGCTAAGCTAAAGACCTCCTGGGAGACTCCTAAGCTAGTTTAGGTTGCCAGTCACTTATATACCCATTATATGCCTCTCTGATCTATCAGTGATGTTTATTGACATCTCAGCGCGCCGTGACCCGCAACGCGTAGTGACCCAGCTCATCCACTCCAGTTTACTTACAAGCCCGAACCAGCCTGTCCACAATGTTTGAAGAAGCTCTTCGCGAAAAAGCTCACATCAAACTGTCAAACTGAAGCACCCCTTGGGACCCATCTCCCCCTAGCCAAATTGCAATTGGTGCCCTCACCATTCCATCAGAATCCCTGTGCACACTGATAACCGCGAGACCCTGGCGACATGTTACCTAATAAGGCAACTGTGGTTCAGCAAGTCTGTCGAAGGCTGGCTACTCAAGATTACAGGTTTCCTAGGCCCCTCAGGTCATAAGCTTAGGGTGGAGGGTGCTCTTCATCCACTTGTTATGATTCGTCATCACTGCCTACGGCCTTTTCTTATAAAAGCGAGGGAGCGACGTCTCATTCTAGCAGACACCCTTCGCAAGAAAATGGCTTCTTCTATCCCCCATCTCCAGGTTGAGCTCGACGATCTCATCAGCAACGCCAAAGGTCATCTTCAGCGCCTGCAAAACAGCCAAGTCGCTCGTCCCCTCGTCGAGAAGGCTCTCCTTGCGTTCAACGCCCCTGGGGTATGTCTACTCTTTCCATGCTTCTCTCGCCGTTTCCAAATCATTTCTAGTCTGCTTATATTGAAGCGTTATCGGAGGATAATGAGGCTATCAAGCTTCATGTCAACCAGGACTACATCTTCCGTATCTGCAAGCTCTATGAAATTTACCAAAACAACTACCATTCGTCTTATGAGATGCCCGCGATCTATAAGGCGCTCTCTGAATGCTGTAGCCGCATTAATCGCGTTTGTTCCGAAGAATCCCACAAATCCAGGACCGAAGAGGCTCAGAACCCATCGTCCACGACTGGCTCTACTTCCTCCAACATTGCCGAAGGCTCTGCTGTCCCCAAACGCATAAGCTTAGCGTTCTTTTGGCTCCAATCGTCTCCTCATGTATAAGCTTAGCCTCGCAAAGGTCGCAAGGCCCCTGTCTCTGCTGCTGTTGTGGTAGACACCGATACCAAGCTTGCTGAGAGTATGCCCAGTGCTTCCAACTCCCGAGCAACTGGTGCTGACACGGTAATATAGCTGCTTCTCAACCTATTACATTGGCTGAGATAATCGCTCGCCTCCAGGACATGATGGTCGATGAGGAGGTCTCTCAAGCTATCGTCGAAGAGGTTCGTGTAGTCTCGCCTTATCGCAAGCGTCGTTTGTCTACCTCCGATGTGGTGCGCCAGCTCCACTCCCCCCAACCACTGATTCTGACTTCCTCCCTCTTTAGGAGACCGTCAAAAAGTCCTCATCGTCTAAAGGCACCGTCCGTCTTCTTTCCTATTGTCAAGTTCCCAATATGAACACTAAACACTGCTGTTATGTCCGGGCTGAACAGGTTCTAGCCAAAGCCAGCGCCAATACTGCCAAGTGCGCCTGTACCAAGTCTGCTTCCGATGAGCGCACCTTTGCGGGCTTATCTGGTGGGCAATTTCTCACTTCTCTTCGCTAAGCTTAACGGTACTGACACTTCTCCCGGGCAGCTCGTTTGCTCCAGGAACTCCAAAACCTCCTGTCTCACTCTCGCGACAAGTACGAATCCGAATCTCGCGGTGACGACGCTCGGTCAGTCAAATGCGACCTCAATTCGCTCAGCCGGGACTTCATCGATGCTATTCCCTCGCTCGAAGCCAACTTAAAAGGTTCCAATTCCTCATTCAAGAGCGCATCCGTCTCAAAAGCCTTTTGCGCAACCTTTCCGACTTGGACAAGTCCTCCCCCGCTTAAGCTTAATGCTTTTACAGTCCCCAGGATAGTTTTCCTTCGATAAGTAGATAGTTCTGTCCACAATATCAGGTTTTTTCTATCCCTCCAACTCTTCTGGCTCCCATCTGTCACTAGGCTCATCCTCAGTAGTCTCCTCCAGGGTCTTCAGTCCCTCTGGTGACAGATCTAACAACTCTTGTAACTCCAGCGGCAACGGCATATGTTTTCTGGCTAAGTAGGGAATTACTCTGAACGCCGCCACTTTATTCTGCCATACAGAGCCATCCAACTCTGCCAGGATATATGATCCTCCCTTCGATCTAGATATGACCACCATGGGTCCTAGATACCTGGGTTTCATCTTCCTGTCTGCTGAGCTCTCTATAGCTGTGTTTCTCACTAATACTAAATCTCCCAGGCCGAAGCGATAATCTTTTATCTTATGCGCTGCTTGTCGTTCCATCTCCCAAGCCTTGCTAAGCTTAGTGTCTGAAACACGCTGACGCACCTCCTCAACATGCCGAACATGTTTTGCCAAAGCCTGAGCTCGGTATCCTATTAACTCGGCCGTGGTTAAGTACTTATTTGGTAGTTGTACTAGCCAAGTGGCCTCTTTGACATCCAGAGGTAGCGTCGGGTGCACTCCGGTTACCAGAAAGTACGGGGAACACCCCATTCCTTTTCTAATGGTTATCCGATCTGCCCACATAACGTGCGGTAGGTGCCAATACCACTTTTTGACATCTCCATCTGTAGCTTTGTACAACATTTGCCGCACATCCCAGTGGGCTCTTTCAATAATCCTGTTCGCTTTGGAATTGTAAGGAGATATCGTTACTCCTTTTATCCCATATTTTTCTTCCAGCCATCGAACAGCTTTCTTAAATGGAGAACCGTTGTCCGTGACAATCTTCACTATACAGCCCCATCGGCAAATGATATCTTCAAATAACCACTGCGCAATCGAACTAGCATTCTCTTTTCTCAAAGCTTTTGCCTCCATCCAGGACAACAGTCCACACCTTCCATGCACAATATAACTACACCCATTAGAACTTGGCGTCATATGTAGTGTGTCCACATGTAGCACTTGGAATATCGACGGCATGGGCGTTACTATTGGCGGCGTCTCGATGATTGCCTTTTGTCGTTGCTGGCATAGATGGCATGATTGCACATACCAAGTTACGTCTCCTTCAACTTCCGGCCACCAGAACCTCTGCGTTATAAGCTTAGTGGTTGCGTATATTCCCCTGTGTCCTAGGAAGTCGTGGCTGGCTCGCAACATATACATACGTTGCTCCTTATCCACTACTAGCTGATGCTGACCGCTAGGGCTCATCCTATACAGTCTCCCCTCTTTGTCCAAGAAGAAATGCTCCACCATATGCTTAAGCTTACGCAGATCCGGCTCATCCAAGCCTTCAGCTGCGCTACTGCCCCCTGTTTTCAGGTATTCCCTGACTTTGGGTATTCTTCCGTCTTGTATTCGCGCTGTATCTGTCCTATGCGATTCATCATACGCTTCCTCTATCTCGGTCAACTTTTCCTCTTCGAAATCTGGCACTAGCCTGACATCCGTCATTAAGCTTAGTACTTGTCGGTGGTTTTCTGGGCACGCTGGGTCTTCTATAACCCTAAGCTTAGCCTGTTGTTCATCCAAGTACTCTTCCCGAGCTTGATCCAGCTCATACTCAAAATCATACACATCACGCGCCAGACCCTGGTAGAAGCCAGAGCGACTGTCGATCTCATCACAGAAGGCTTCCAAGGGTAACGGATCTGCAGCCCCCAGATCTCCTTTGATCAACTCGAACTCCTCTCCCTCGTCCTCGGATCCGTCGTCGAAATGACGGGCTCTCTCATCACCGGGATAGTAACATTGTCTGGACAGTCCATCCGGCCCAAATGTCTTTCCTTCTTTGTGTACTAGTGTGAAGTGGAACGATCTAATGAAGTCCACCCAACAGTTTACAGTAGCATTCGGGAGTTTTCCTGGGTTGTTTAACATCCCAAAGAGAAACTTCGCGTCTGTTTCCACTACTAGATTTCTCGATCCCCACAACAAATATTTCTCCTGTTCCAGCACCATTCTTAAGCTGCATAGCTCTCGCTTGGGCTGAGAATACCTCTGCTGTCTCTCGTCCAACAATATTGACCCAAACTTCGCATAATGTATAAGCTTAGCATCTTCTCCATCTCGCTGATATATGTAGTATCCCACCGCCCTCCATGAGGTATCCACGGCTACTACTATGGGTTGTTTACCCGGGAATTCGGGGTTCCTGGTCGGGAAACAGCGTTGAATTGCATCTTTCAGCTCCTGCTGTGCTTTCCGTTCATTTTCTCCCCATTCAAACTCTTGCCCTTTCTTAAGCTTTTCATATAGAGGTGCAGCAATGGCTATGAACTTTGGGATATGATTCCTGCAGCGCGTAGCTGTTCCTAGAAAACCCCTTAGCTCGGAGACATTCTCGCAATCCCCCCATCTTAATATCTTCCCAATGGTGTCTGTGGCAGGCAACCGTCCTTTATAAGAGCATTCAAAACCCACTACAGTGATTTCATCAGCGCAGATAGTCGTCTTGGGCCCAGAGAAGGTTCCTCCTACGTATTTCATCCTCTGTAGAATCCTATTGACCGTCTGCATGTGTTCCCATACAAATCGTCGGATCCCTGGGTTTCCTTTCAGCGTCTCTTCCGTGCCATCTGGCAACTCATATCTAGTTTTGGGTCCTCTGATAGGTACATCATCTATGTACGGCATCGTGTATTCTGGTATCTCACTGGTTAGGATCGCTGTTACATCCTCATGAAATATAGGCACTGAATTGGTCCATCCCATGGGTAACGTCACTAAGCGTAGCGCTCCAAAAGGTGTCTGGAACGTTGTTAAGTCCCGAGACGACTCAGCTAACAGTTGTTCGTCATAGCCAACATATAGATCCAGAATGCCTCCGCAAGCTCTGCCTGCGAAGTGCATTGCCAAATCTTCCGTTGCTGGCAGCAGTCCTGAATGCGCTATCGTCACTTTGTTCAGCGGTTCCAAGCTGTGTACCAGTCTCAAACTTTTCCCATCTTTCTTCACCACACAGAACCATCTGGATCTATAGGATGAGTTTGACGGCTCATATACACCAGCACTAATCTTTCTCTTTATAATGGCACAAACTTCATCATAGATCGCTGGTGGAATCAGAATGGGTTTCTCAACCCATGGAGTATGTTCTACCATCGGTATCTCGATCGGCGGGAAGAAATCTTCCCTAAAACATCCCTTTTCCTCATCTGTCCAGGCGAATGCCTTTTCTTGAAGCATCATGATGTGGTGCATCAGCTTTCTTTCCTCTGGCCACAAGAAATCCCCTGCATGGGCTTCGTCCAGCTTAAGCTTACGCTCCTCCATATATCTGCCTGTCGGGACAAACTCTGGAGGATGCACGCTAAGCTCAGGCATTTCTGCCAGTGGGTCCCCTTTTATTTCTCGTTTTATCCTGAATCTCTCCGGTAGATCACCCAACACTGGCCTCACTTTTAAGGCTACTGGTTTATATTTCTTCCCAGCCAGGCATTGTACCATATCTTTGTCATCTTCTTCTGTTTCGAAGACAGTTATTCCCTGGTCCTCTGTGCCCTGCGTGTTGGCTATGCGTCCTAGGCACAATAACGCCGTTGCTTTATCTTCCTGTGGGCAGTCCTCATCGCGTATGACTCGGTCAATGAACATTAGCTGTAGCTCGGCCTCTGAGAAGCTTCCTTTTGCTAAGCTTAGTGTTTGTGCGACGACAGGGCCCTTCTCATCATCATAGTCTATTATACAAGCCACCTCTCCTTGTCCCTCAGTCAACTCATCGAGGTTTCTTGAAAATTTTGACTGTTTTCCCTAAGCTTAGGAGGATTACACTCTCCTCGAGCATAAGTTGGTAACACAGCCCTTTCTCTGGTATTTGGGTCCGTAATAACCAAGGTTTGCTCGCCACTGGCGCTATTCCTGACTTTGCTAGCCGTCATTACATCAAAGGGTCGTCCCAGGAGTACTCGATACGTGGGGCTACGAACGATGTGAACTTGCAAATAGATTGTGACTCCCCCGCAGGTAAAGCCTACGTTCTTTGCCAATCCACAAGTCTTTTCAACCTGCCCATTCGCACTCTGCAAATTTATCGTAGTATCTGGGTCCCAAGAAACTTGACATGCAATTGCCGCTTCCTGACTCATGGAGACGATCTGTGACCCGCTATCTAGCAAGGCCTCTTCCTGCCGAATCCCATTTATCAGAGTTGGCACTACTCTCAACGACTCGCATTCTTTCGCAATAAACACTTGCCGTCCCCTGTCTCTTTGGGGCAGTGACTCCAAGTACTGCATGATTGGATCCTGAGCTACCCAGGCTTGGGTTGCCGAGCCTTCTCGGAGCACCGTATCATACTTCCGAGAGCCATCTGCCAACTCCGTTATCATGACTTGTACTGGCCCACTATTAATCTCTATATCTTCTGTATTATCGTCCCCGGGCCCTACTCCTGCTATTAAGCTTTGACTCGTGGGTACCCGTTTTCTCATAATGCGCTCTCTATAAGCATTCCTGTATATCGGTGACAATGCCAAGAGTTCTCCATGCGATACTGAGGCTTCTCGCTTCAATACCCTGCTGAGTACTTCCTCAACATCGACATTCCTCTCTATAGGGGCCTGGTGCTTATACGCAGGCTCCTTCTTGGATGGTTCCATCCTTCTGACAGGTAGTGGTGGTACCTCAACGACCGGGCGCAGTGGTTTCACATTTCTATATGGTAATTCTCCTGCTGCGGCATGCATTGGTTTCTCCGTTGTCTGCCCTATTTCCTCATTTTCTGATTCTTCTGATCGCTCAGAATCCGACACGTCCTCAGGAGTCTGTCCTCTGGCGAAGGCGACCTTCTTCTTCAGAGCCGGCTCCTTCCTCGAACCCTTTAGAAACCCGACTCCGAGTTCCAAGTCTTCGCGCCACTCCTGGTGTCCAAATACTGGCTTGCCGAGGGCGTACCATCCGTCAAACCACTAAGCTTAGCCTGTATCTGGGCCAATTGCTTGGCCAAAGACTGTATCTCGACATTATCATCCTTTCTGGTCATAAGCTTAACCTTTGGGGCACTCCCAGCGTGGAAGGCAACTGTCTCTAACATTTCCATGCGCTGCTTCAGACGGCGGACTTCTTCTTCTGCTGGTGACCTTTGGTTTTCTGACCTCGGGAACGCTCTCTGTGCAAACACCGCTGACGTTGGCACTTGCGGTAACTCAGGCTCAACCTCCGGCAGTTCTGGTATCTGAACAAAGAGTTGTCCCTTTGTCGCATAGTACTTTGCCACTTTCTCTTTAATAGGCCCTTCTCCTCGAGGGATACTCGAGCCATCTCCCATATATATTTTGTTCCCTTCAACTCTAATTCGGCCAGCTTGCTTATCCGCCTCCATGTCTGGGCAGAATAACCAACTATGCCCTAATAACCAGCAGTAGAAACACTTGCGATCGGAAAGCGATCCTGCCGACCCACTTCCGGTATTCCTCTGAGCGTGATTATAACCGGCATGATTATGTCCTTCTTTCGCCAAACTCTCTAAGTATGATTTTAAGGTATGCCCCTGGATATTCATGAGGTCCTTAAGCTCAGCGAGACCGCCTGCCATCTGCGAGACTTCATCCTGAAACTTCTGTTTTAAGCTTTGCAGCTCTCGCTTTACTACAGGGTCATAAGTCCCTGTTCCGGACGTCGCAGGTGGATGGCTCATTGATGCCGAGTTCACCGGCCTTGAATCCTGATGAAGGGATCGCATAAGTGTTTTGCCAATCGAAATTTCGACGGCTTTATCCACGATGATCCTCCAATCATAGGGGTCCTCTTCGCGTAAATCCTTCGCAGTTAGTGCCGACCCATCGCTCGCGGTTCTATGCGCCCCAGTGATCGCTAATCTCGCATTGAGTACGTCCTGGAACACGGAGTCCAGTGCGCTCGTAAATAACTCGACTAGCTCTCGGTTCGAGACTACCGCCGGCGACTTCAGGCACTTCTCTGCTTCTAGGATGAATCGCCTTTTGAAGTCTAAGACTCTATGCTCCTCATTCATTGCAATGCCTCTACTCTCTGTGCAGAGTTCCCTCAATCGTCGCACTGAGCCCTGCTCGGCTGCCACAGTCTCGGGATACTCTTTCTTCAATCTCTCTACGAAGCCTGTCCAGCTTCCTGCTGGGAACTCTGTAAAACTCATCCACTCTTCACGGATATCCTGGTCCACATATGACACTGGCCAATTTATCCTTTCTGCATCGTCCGTCGTCTTCGTTATCGTGAAGAGCCGTTCAAGCGTCCAGAGATAATTTCTCAATGTCTGTGGTTTTGATGCATCCCATCTGGGAGCATTATTGCTAAAGGGAATTGGCATACGCTCGTGTCCCATTTTTCTAGCTGTAGTCATCGTAGACGGCGTAGTTTGGTTTGTCTGTACAGTCGGAGTTGACTGTGATATCTGTGGTACCGTAGAGGCACCAGGAGGGTTCGTATGAAACGAGTTTTGGTTTGTAACCGCTAAGCTTAGCGTAGGAATGGTCTGGCCGTCCTGGCTTTCGGTGCGCAGAATATGCGCTATGTTGCGAGCTGAGGCTGGAAGCCTTAGTGTAATTCTGGGAGCAGTAGAGGTCGGCAGTGCGACTTCTCTCGATACTGCAACTGCTGAACCACTCGCTGTGTTCGCAGCTAGAGAGTTAACAGGATCTTTTCGCTTTCGAGAGGTACTAGCGGCGATGAGGCCTTCAGAACCTTCTGGACGATTGGAATTCTGAGTAGTTCTCTGTTTTGGGGGGTCGACCTTCCTGAGACTGTTCTCGAAGGACGTTTTGGGTGACTTTACGGTCTTTGCTTGAACCTTTTTCTGCTTCGCAGGTGAAAGGCGGGCCAGTGTCCAAGTCTTTTTGGTGTTTGGCTCGTGAAATTCAACTGAAAACCCCCCTCGCGGTGGGCTCCAGATGAAAAGGTAGAAACTTTCGTAGGTCTTAATATAGATAGGGGGCTCGTTTTCACTAAGCTTAGCCGCTATTCAATAAGCTTAAGCTAATACAAGTGGAATGAGATAGATAATGAACAGTTTCGTCTTTTAGGGTGTTCTGGGGGTGCGTTCTGACAGCGAAATTCAAGAGAGTAGTGTTTTTAGAGGTTAACGAACAGCCGTTGAAGTTATCTTAGCCGTACGGTGCAACAATGAAAGGACAATCCCTGTCAATTCAAAGCGCTGGGTCTCTGGTCTCTGGTCTCTGGTCTCTGAACTCTGGTCTCTGTCTCTGTCTCTGTCTCTAGCACTCTGGAACTCTAAACTCTGAACTCTGGTCTCTGTCTCTGTCCCTGGGTTGGTCGACGACCGAAGAAATCACACTTAACGACGCACACTAAATAGCCCTCTGAAACCGTTCTTGATCACGGCTCGCAGACTTGCGTGTGGAAGCGGGGGTGAGACCTCTTTCTTCTCCACGAACAAGTGCGACTGTATTTATATTGTTTAGATACATACGAGAGATAGTAAATATGAAATAGAAAACAATAAGCTTAATTGTTACAGGCACTGTAGAACATTTTGGAAGGTTCGGCAGCATTTCTACCTCACCCTGGGTTATGGGTTTTTCTCTGATTAACGAATGGCAATCCAGCCAGACGTGCTCCGTGCTCGGCTGCATTATTCTGCGTCCACGCGAGCGCGTTAAGTTTCCGGATCAATTATGATCGGAATGTATAGTGGATGGACAATCCCTTGATCCGTTGTAATTAATCTCAGTTAAGCAGAATGCCAAAGTGCCGGGACCCACAAAGCACTCGTTAATTAGGAGTCTTTGATGTTTCTAGGGTTTTGGGCATCGGGTATTGCCTCCCGAACGTTGGACGTTCCGTTCCATGGTCCGGTCATCATTATTGAACTCGCTATAGACGTAATACGCCTGCGACAGCCGCTAGGTACATTCTTTTATGTTCAAACGCATTCGGGTTCATCAGAAAACTGCTCGTAAGGTCCCTGGATGCGACCGGGGTATACTCGATAGGCTATGTAGAGTCCTGAATCCCTCCGGAGAGCGTTCTGATAGCTTGGTTCACTAAGCTTAGTGATAATGAGCTGGTTTGAACACTTCCGAGGCTCGAATATCCTCAGTTCGGTCGAACTGGCTACTACGGGATATAGTACCAATCCTCTATAGAGTTCTTTAATGATATAGCCAATGATTCTATGTAGAGAATCGTTCCGGAGTACGGAATTCATGTATAGGTGTGAAATCAGCGTATCAGCGGGTCTTGGGTGAGGTCGATGATGAGGGGTTCTCTGGAGTGAGTGGTGATGGGTGTGTTAAAGGACCAATTCAGAAAGTTGGTGGCTTCTACCAGTAGGTGTGGTGGTGGTGCTGGTGGCTGGAATGATGATGGGGGCACTGTGAATTTGGGTATGGAGGGGTCTGGCTGAGGTGGGGTGCTGTTCGGTGTTTGCAATAACATGTTGAATATTGTTGTTTGTGGTTTCGCATGTGAGGGATTGAGCTCTGCTTGGTATTCCTCATGGGGGGTGATACAGGCCAGGTACCATACTTGCGGGTTGATGTTGGTAAGGGTTTCTTTTGCAGTGCTTCTTGTAATGGCCAGGGGCAATCTTTCGACAATATCAACATTGGTAGTGTGGGCATCCTGCCTTGATATGGCCGTATTGACAGCAGCAATTGCAGCAAGTTCTGGTGTTGGGTAGGTGGTTGGTGGTAGTCCCAGTGGGGGTGTCATTAGAAGCAGATATAACTTGTATAGCACTTGGTGGTTGGTTATTCGTATCCACCATGGGAGGGTTGGGAGGTTGGGTGGCAGTCCCGATAGGTAGGACAGGGCAGTCCTGACTTCCACTTCCATTGCTCATGCTTGGGATCGTACTCTCAAATGGGAATTTGGTGAGAGTGGTTGATAACATGGCAGAAATGGTAGTGTGGTCCTGTTCCTCTGTTGTGCTAGAAAGAATAGTGGCACATAGTTCTTGGAATTCTGTTGTTTGGTCATAGACAAGGTGCTTGTGATACAGAAGAGCAGTAAATGTCTTCTAGCAGGTGTCGACCAGGGGTACCATTGCTGGACTGCATTTAAGACAGGTTCCGGTAATATGAAAGGGAACTTCATGTAGAAGGATGGATCATATTTCGGGTTGATTGGAGGGAAGGAAGGTATGCCAGATGATATAAGGACTGTTGGTCCTGTCTGGTTGGTTGTTAATGGTATTGGCGGCAGGGCCAGGTTGGCTATTTCCTCTGATGCAGTTCGCCAGGGATATGATTCTTTCCCAGATGAGAAGGCATCCATCGTTGTCTGGCTCTGGGAGGTCTGGAGTGGTTGCTCAAGTATTGGGTGGTTGGGTCATTGGTGGGGCTGTCTAGTTTGTGGGCCCTTTTATATTCTTCAATGATTTCCTTGGCATTCTCCAGGTTTGCTTCTGGCCCCCAGGAGTCCTTGGTGGGAAGGTATCCTTTCCATCTGACTAGGAATTGATACTTGTTCCGGAATCTTCTGTGGCACAGTATTGACTTGACCTTGTATTCTTCTTCTCCATTGACAAGGTCAGGAGGCAGGGCTGTGTTGTATTCCCCATGTGTGTCATTCTCTTCTGCAGGCATTAGGAGGCTTGCATGAAACTTGTTGTGGATCTTCCATTTGATGGGTAATTTTAGCTCATAGGTAACAGGTCCAAGTTTTCTTGTTATGGTGAAGGGACCTTCTTAGCGTTGGGCCAGTTTCTTTGAGGCGTACTGAATTGGGAGGTTGCGGTTGTCTAGCCAAACCTTTTGTCCAATTTTTAGATTGATATCTGGCCAGTTATATCTTGCAGCCATTTTTAGTCTGGCTTGTTCATGTGCAGCTTGAGCTTCTTGGCATATCTTGGTGAGGTATTTAAACTTTTCTCCTATTGCTGGAATGTTCATTGGCTCCTCGGAGGTCAGAAATCCTTTGGGGGTTGATCCATAGAGGAGTTCAAATGGGGTATGTTGGCATTTGGCATGTGTCTTCAAGTTGTGAACATATTCTAGGAGTGGAAGTGCCTTTACCCATTTGTTTGGGTTTGATGAGCAATAGATGCCAAGGTATAGTTCTATTTCTTGATTGAATTGCTCTGTTTGTCCGTCTGTCTGCAGGTGGTAGGCAGTAGAGAGTGCTTGTTTGATTCCAAGTTGTTTGTAGAATTCTTTCATGGATTTGGCAGTGAATCTGGGGTTGCGATCGCTGAGAATCTTCTCAGGGAGGCCAAATCTAGAGAATAGCTGTTTGGTAAGAATTTTGGCAATCTTGTCCGCATTGGCAGTTTTCATAGTAGGTTCTAGAATTATCCCCTTTGTAAGCTGGTTGACCACAACCAGTATAGAATCATGGGGTCCGTCCGGGGGTAGGTCTGTGATAAGATCCATCAAAATATTCAAGAATGGATGGGTAGAACGGGGTCCAGGGATAGGTTGAAGCAGTGGCTTCAGGGGGTGGTGATTGATCTTGTATTGTTGGCAAGCACCACATCCTCGCATGTAGTTCTTGACAAATGATTGCATCCCAGGCCAATAGGCATACTCCTGGAGTTTTCTAGTGGTTTCTGTGATTCCAGGGTGTCCTGCGGTTGGTGAGTCATGTACTCTTTGCAGTAGGTGGCGTCTGAGATGTAGATCTTGGGGTATAAATAGCTTTCCATAAACACGTGGGTGTCCTGAGTCATCTTTATGGGCGATGTTGGTTTGTTTCTTCTTCTTCTACAGCTTTTTTATTTCCTGTTTGGTAGTTTCATCAATAATACGGATGTGCTGTGGTCGTTCTGGGGTGAAGAATTTATCAGGTAGGGCAACAATTGTTTGTTGTCCTTTGTCTTGGGTTCATGATCGGGTCATCTTGAGAGAGCATCCGCTGGTCCATTTTTCTTTCCAGGGATGTGCCAAATTTCGATGTCAAATCATTGCATGTAGGCAATCCATCAAGCTTGTCTTCTGCTGAGATCCTCAGGTTTTCTCCAGCAGCAAAGGTTATCGTGATCTGACCATACAATGGTCTTGTGAGATGATCCTTCTATGTGGTGGCACCATTCCTTGAGTGCTTGGATTATGGTGAAGAGTTCTTGTTCAGAGCAATGATAGTTACATTTGGCTGGTGAGAATCCTTTTGAGAAGTATGCAACTGGGTGTTTAACTCCATTATTGTCGCGTTGAAGGAGGACTGCTCCTGATGCAAATAATGATGCATCACATTCAATTTTGAAAGGTTTGTCTCAGTCTGGTACCATTAGTACTGGTTCACTTTGAAATTTTCTCTTGAGGGTGTCGAAGGTATTTTGGCATTCTTCTGTCCATTTGAATTTCTTGGTTTTGAACATTAGAGCATTGAGGGGTTTAGCCCATGTGGCGTATTGATGTATAAACTTCTGGTAGAAGTTGCAAAATCCTATGAATTTGCATACATCGTGTGGGGTAGTTGGTGTTGGCCATTCAGCAATGCCTTTAAGCTTTGCTGGGTCCATTGAGACTGAGTCCAGAGTGATGATTACTCCTAGATATTCAAGTCGTTGGTGTTCGAATTCACATTTCTCGGTCTTGAGGTATAGATCATTGTCTTTGAGTACCTTGAGTACCTCTCTTGTAAGACATCAGAGTTCTTGTTTTGTATTTGCGTGGATGAGGATGTCATCCATGTAAACAATTACTCCTCCATTATCAATGAGTTTTTGGAATAGCGAGTCCATCATGGCTTGGAAGGTTGCTGGGGAGTTGCACATTCCAAAAAACATGACCATAGGTTCGAATAGTCCTCAGGGTGTTCTGAATGCTCCTTTCCATTCATCTCCTTTGCATATACGGATGTTATTATATCCTGCTTGTTATCAGAACTCTTATCAGAAGGATGGTTATTTTTAGCTACATTTCCATATCACTATGAAACCATCAGTAGTGTACATCAGAAGGACTATTATTACCATATGCCTCATGTTTCTTATCTCTGACTCATAATTACCTGGGTCTGGACTATTTATAGTAGGAGTACAGCCACACTTAGAAGTATATAAGGATACAGTACAATACTTTGTATCCTTATCTTAGTGTTATAAAGTTCTTGCCTCCTATACCTCTTTGCCATAACCAGCTGGACTTATAGTGCTCCATCGTCTCCAAGTCATGCTTAGTAGGACAGGACCAAGTCTGTATAGACATCCTGTGTCAAACTCCATGCTACTCAAGAGCGAACCCCTAACCCGGGTAACACTGCTTGTACATCGAGTTTGGTAAAGTATCTTGATCCTCGGAGTTTGTTGAGAATATGTGAGATGAGGGGAAGGTTGTATGCGTTCTTGACAGTGTGTTCATTGAGGTACCTGTAATCTTGACAGGGGCATAGTTTTCCATCTTTCTTTCCTACAAAGAAGAAAGGTGAGGCCATTGGTGACTCAGATGGTCAAATGTATCCTTTCTGAAGATTTTCCTCAAGAAACGTGTCAAGTTCCTTTTCTTCGTTAAGGGAGAGTTGGTAGGATTTCATAGCAATTGGTTTGAATGATTCCTTGAGTTCAATCTTGTGATCCCATGGTTGTTGTGGGGGGAATTGTTTGGCTTGTTTCTTGCTGAATACTGGGAGGTATTCGTGGAATTCTGTGGGTACAACTTTTCTTGGGTCATCGTTCTTCTTTTCTCCATGTTGTACAGCAAGGAATTGTGATGCTGAGGCTTTGAAGTTGATTTCTTTGAAGCTGGTAGGCTCAAGGGTGGAGATGTGGTTGAGTTGGTTGTTATAGATCCAATCAGGTTCCATAGATTGGATGAGTTCTCGGTAGATAGTGTTGTCCCAACGTTCGTTTCTCCAGTGTAATTGTTTGGTGTCCCAGTCGATGTCTGGGTTGTGTTCTGCGAGCCAGGGGAATCCAAGGATGAGTCTTGGGCTTCCAAGGGAGACTACTTTTGGTTTGATCTCCATATCTTTTCCGTTAACCGTTAGGTTGAGGATTGTATAATGGTTGGCTGTCCCATTTTCATTAATGGATCCATCAGCATTTTGTACTTCGATGGGTCGATCAAGGGGTACTGTCTTGAATGAGTGTTGTCTGACCATTCCAGGGTCAATGAAGTTTCCTGCTGCTCCTGAGTCGAGTAGGGCGAGTAGTTCCACACTTTTGGGTCCTTCCTTAGTGATTTTGTGTTTTTGGATTTGGCAGGATAGATGTATTACACGTGCTGATGATTCCTGTAGTTTTACAACATTAATATCATTATGTGGACAGTGAAAGGAAGGGGGTCTTTGTGAAGGGCTAGATGTGGTGGCTAGTCTCCTTAGACAAAATCCTTAACCAGAGGGGCATCTGGGTAGTTGGATTCATTTGCAAAGTGTTCGTAAATGTCCTCAACTTCTTCATCGGTTGCATCTTCTAGTATGTTGTATAGGGAGTTCTTCTTCCTATAACTTGCTTGTCTTCTTCTGGATATCACATTCAACTGGTTTCTGGCATCCAGATTGTGGGGTAATTCAGATTGGCGATATATGGTCTTCTTGGTGGGGCATTCATGGGCAAAGTGTCCAGTCTTGTGGCAGTTGAAGCATCTCTTTTCCTTGAGATCCCTTCTCTGGGCATCTGTGAGGATTGCATTGAGGGCTTCGTGGGTGCGCTCCTGTACCAACTGGTGGAGTCTGTCTTCTTCAGTCTCCTCATCTTCATCAGCTTCCTTGGTGAGTAGATCCGGCTCTTCCTCAAAGTCAAGGTTGTAGACCACTTCAGCAAGTTGGTCAATATGTTATGAACAGTCCAGACCGGGAGGAACAAGAATTACTGTTCGACTTTACAAGATGGGTACAGGAGACTACAGATCAACTACGGGCACAAGAATACAAAGACGAGGAAGGGGAATACTACACCGCCATGCAGGACCTGGCGAGAGAAGCAGGAATGGAGATAACCTTGGAGGACATATTGGAATACCCCGAGGACGAGGAAGATAACCATGGATCAACCGATCCAACCTCCGATACGGATGGAAGCACCGAGAGAATGGAGAGCGAGAATGGAGAAGACTCCATGGAGATACAATCGGGAGAAGGAGATTATGAGTCAGAGGAAAGCGATGGAACATCGCACAGCAGTAGCGAGAGTACTGACTCATTGTAATATAAATAACGCTAGGATGCCATCAGCCAGGATGTGCATCATGGTCAGGACTGCGCACGACCAGTAGAACAGCCAAGTAACCTATAACGAGTATATAGTATCTCATAGGTATATAAGGCCTGTACAAGTAGAGATTAAAGCCTCAAGCTTTAATCTTGTTAACAGCGGTCGTTTACCTCTCTGCCTTAACTTGGCGTCTTCCCTCGTTATCTCATTGAGCGCGATCCACTAAGCTCTATAAGGCCAACCGTCTCGGACACCTTGTAGAGTGATTGAAGGCCGTCTCCAGTTATCTTCGGATACAGAAGGAGCACGGATCATAACACAATATCCATTGCATTAGGGTCTGTCACTTGATAGGGGAGTGGAACACGGTGTGTAAAAGCATTTCTTTTCCCTTTAAATGAGCAAGGGCGCGAAGTTGTTGGAAATGAGGGAGCTCCTCAAGTTTGCATATAGTCGCGTTGAGTTTGTAATATTTGATATGCTGTTCAAGCTTGCTTGAACCAGTTGTTGAGTTTGTTTCCTGGATTGAGGCTAATTGTCTTGATTGCGATGGGGCGATCCAGCCTGTTCTTGAAATAGTTGACTGCCGCCACTCCATCTCCAAGGTTGGCCTGATAGGCAAGTATCTGGAACTGGGATATGTAATCGTCAATATATCATCCATTCTGTTTGAGGTGGTGGATTCTGTCCATTGTGTCTGTGGGGACATTGTTTGGGGTGAAGGATGTGTCGAGTCCTTCCAGGAATTTCTTCCATGTTGGAAGGGTCTGGCTTCCGTCAAGTTCCTTGTTTGATTCCAAGAATGCTCCTCTCCATGTTGCAGCGGGGCTGGTGGACATGTATGAAAGGGCAAATTGTATCTTGGTCTTGTCATTGGAAAAGGCACCAGGCTTTGCATCAATGTATAGTTGTACGGTGTCCTTCCAGAGGTGGTAGTAGTCAGTCTCTCCATTAAAGGTTGGGGGTGTATTGATCTTTGCAGAGGAGGCCATATCATTAATGTCAGAGGTTGTGGATTCCTCATTGGAAGTGTGAATAAACCCAGTAGTGGAGTTAGCTTTGGATGGTTCGGATTGTACAGGGGAACTGGATCGAGGCAGTGAGTGTACCAGTGATCCAAGTGGTGATATGAGGGGTGAAGATGTTCTTGGGGGTTCCTGTTGCGAAGTGTTGTCGCAAGGTCTTGTACTTGTTGAGGGTTGAGGACTGGAGGATGGGGCAGGTGTTCTATGAATCAGCTCCCCGAGCTTTGAGCGGGTAGAGGTGGCAGTTCTTTTAGGTGGTGGTTGTTTAGGTAGGGATTGAAGAACTGATGCTGGGGGTGCTGGGTATCCTGGGTCTTCTGTTCGACGTTGAACTCTCTCAGTAGGTTGTGTGGGGTACGGTGCGGAACCAGAGGGTGAACAAGTGAGGGGTATAGGTTTTGTTTTCTTTTTATGGTCCGTGGTGGAGGGGGTGTGAAGTTGTGTTTGGAGTTGGTTGTCGACCAGTCAGAACTGTTAGATTCTTCGTAGTCAGTGGCAAGGGGGTCATTTCAGTTTGTAGACAGGGTGTAGAGGGAAGAAGTCGAAGGTGAAGGTGGGGGTGAAGGTGAATAAGCAACACTTGTGGGTGCGTTATCCCAATCAATGCTTGAAGGTGCGGATGACCTATATACAACGCTTATGGGTGCATTATCCCAATCAATACTTAAAGGTGTGGATGACCTATCAACGCTTTTGGTGCATCTGACCAAGGGTGTAGAGGGTATGGTGGCCTGCTCTATGGGGGTGTATCACCAAACAGCGACAAGGCATGTTGTCAGATACAGTTGGCACTCAGATAGCAATATAGCATATCATCTGCCGGTGTGGAAGGGTAGCGACAAGGTGTACCGATACCATGGGGTGTACGATGGAGGTTATCCAAAGGAAGCTTTAATCTAATGTTATGATCTGTGCTCCTTCTGTATCTGAGGATAACTGGAGATGGCCTTCAATCACTCTACAAGGTGTCTGAGATGGTTGGCCTTGCAGAGCTTAGTGGATCACACTCAATGAGATAATGAGGGAACATGCCAAGTTAAGGCAGAGAGGGTTAACAACTGCTGTTAACAAGATTAAAGCTTAAGGCTTTAATCTCTACTTGTACAGGCCTTATACATATACCTATGAGACACTATATACTCGTTATAGGTAATTGGGCTGTTCTACTGGTCATCTGCAGTCTTGACCATGATGCGCATCCTGGCTGATGGCATCCTACTGTTATTTATATTACAATGAGTCAGTGTCCCCATTCTTACTGCTGTGCAATGTTCCATCGCTTTCCTCTGACTCATAATCTCCTTCTCCTGATTCTATCTCCATGGAGTCTCTTCCATTCTTGCTCTCCACTCTCTCAGTACTTCCATCTACATTGGAGGTTGGATCGGTTGATCCATGGCTGTCCTCTTCATCCCTGGGGTATTCCAGAATATCCTCCAGAGTTATCTCCATTCCCACTTCTCTTGCCAAGTCCTGCATGGCATTGTAATACTCCCCTTCTTCATCTTCGTATTCCTGGGCTCGCAACTGCTCTGTGGTCTCCTGTACCCATCTTGTAAAGTCAAATAGTTGCTCTTGTTCCTCTTGGTCCGGACTATTCATAACACTCTCCCTCGAGAATCCTTTGTTAAGTTCCGTGCTCATCTTGGCGTGCTGCCTCCTAACTGACATCTCACTGAGTGGGAGTGTCAAAATACCGAGCCATCCAGCTCGATGTCGCTTATTGTTTTCTTGGCTATTTCATATTGCCCTTAGTCACCGTAGGTACTTCATTATGGACTTTTTATGTTTCTGCTAGCAACGACGATCGAGTTACATTACTTAGCAAATAATTGTACACATTCTCATCATACTTAGGTAGTGGTCCGAGCACCTGTGGACCCCAGCTTTCCTATACTGGGTCCCAGGTGCGTACATACCCTCGACATATCTTTACGAGTGCTTACTAGTTTTCCTATACTGGGTCCCAGTGGTCCCAAACTTATACATATCGTGTCTCGAGTCATACATCTGCATGAATACCCTATCATCAATCTGTCATGCTGCCTCACTGTCCACTCCACAAGACAGAAGGCAGGCTGGACCCCAATGGCATTTCGTCCAAAACGGCACTTCTGGGGTTGCGGCAATAGAATCGGTCATCGTCTCCGATACACTTGCCCTCCTCCTTGATAAGGCAACAAACAGCCCATTACAGATCGGAAATCACTCAGCGTCGGGGGCTCTTTGGGATATGGAAACCAACACAGCTTCGCCAATCAACGTCACCTCCCACGCATTCTGTGGTTCTGGAGGATTTTTGAGTAATGGAACGATGGTGAGTTCCATGCAAATGCACTCTCCCCAAGAGCCAGCTGGCTGACAAATGACTAAGGTCAGCGCTGGAGGATATAATGCCGTCCCAGATATCGAAGATGGGCTTAAGGGCTTGAGGATTTTCGAACCCTGTACTGACCCTAGCGGTGCAAGCTGCAAGCTCGTCGAACACCCGGATACACTCCAGCTGGCCGAATCTAGGTATTATCCCTCGACCCTGAGACTCTTTGATGGATCTTTGGTACGCCCTTGTCCTGCTAATGTCGCGATTTCTTCGCTTAAATTCCCCTAAATAGATGATTGTCGGGGGATCACATGTCGTTGTGCCGTTCTACAATACAGACCCCGTTAACAATGTCGAATTCTTCCCAAAGAAAGACGGTGGCGTTCCGCGACCACTCAAGTTCCTCGAACGCAGTGTTCCCGCAAATTTATTCCCTCGGTAGGTAAACGCAAGCCCCGATTCAACGTTCCACTGACACCGCACCTAGTGTATTTGCTCTTCCAGATGGCAAAGTCCTTATGGTTGCCAACAACCAAACAATCATTTATGACGTTGAACGGGACGAAGAAACTATTCTTCCGGATATTCCCAACGGCGTGCGCGTAACAAACCCGTTTGATGGCACTGCCACTCTTCTCCCGCTTCGTCCACCACATTACACCCCAGAAATCTTAGTCTGTGGAGGAGCCACCGCCAGCGACCAAATTCCTCCAACCGAGCTTTCTTCACAGAGGCCTGCCTCGGACAAGTGTTCCCGCATGACTCTGACTCCAGAGGGCATCAGGAGGGGCTGGGAGGTGGAGAGTATGTTAGAAACGAGGACGTTGCACGAGATGATCTTGATGCCTAACGGAAAGGTCTTGATCGTTAACGGGGCGCAAACAGGGTTCCCCGGCATTGGCTCTGTTCGAGATCCTATAGACAACAGTTCGAATTCCGATCACCCTGCGTAAGTTGAGAGGTATTGCTTCGCCAGAGAGACGAACTCATACTTTTTCGCAGTCTAACTCCTTCGATTTATTCTCCGGACGCTCCGGTTGGTAGGCGTATCAGCAACAAGGGAATGCCAACGACAGATATTGCTCGAATGTATCATTCTAGCACGACCTTGACACCGATGGGGTGCGTACTACTAGACAAATTATTTCGACTCGTATCCTTGAATAACGAGGTAACAGAAATGTGTTAATCGCCGGGTCTGACCCCCACTTGAGTGTGGTTAACGATACCCGATACCCGACGTAAGCGCAATTAACGACATTGGGTAACCTGATTAATCGTTGACTCTGAACCTACCTAGTGAATTCCGCGTGGAATATCTCAACCCACCTTATATGACTGCCCAACGTCCCCGGTTATTAAATGTCCCCAGGCAAATTCCTTTCAGCCACAAATTCACGGTGGACGTGTCTCTCCCTCGTGGCCTCAAAACTTCCTCAGTACAGGGTGGGTGCTACGCATTCGCACTGCTGTAGTAACAGTTCTAATGCCAAGGATAGTCGCTCTGATGGACCTCGGATTTTCTACACATGCATTCTACTCGAGTTCCCGTCTTGTATTCATGAATGGAGATCTTGGGCCAGAGAACAAGGCAGGGAATATGAGAAAACTGACAATTACCAGTCCCCCCAACAATCGTGTGTATCCGCCTGGGCCAGGTGAGATATTACTCCTGTGCAATTATGACTACACAATAGACTCAGATCCCGCAGCGTATATCTTTTTGACAGTCGACGATGTTACCAGCACCGGGGTTCGAGTCATGATGGGTAACGGATCAACACCTCCAGTCAGAGATCAGGGAGTCCCCTTGTAGATCCTGTGCCTCATGCACAGGATTGAACGTGTTGAATGTTAAAGTTTGAATTTACCGATCCCGATGATTCATTCTTTAGCCATTATTTCCCGGATTCCTATCTACCCTCTGAGCGCTTTGTCTCTCTTGCTCACCCAGTAAAATCGAAAATGATAAGCAGGATGTTTTCTTGTGCTGAGCTTGGGACAGATGGCCATTTTTGGCATAATCAGATTTCAGTTCCCATTGGCCACGGTCTCTTAGGCAAGTAAATATGATGGCAGTATGTATGGTAATCCAAGATCCGTGTCGTGTTTGAGATATGGGATCTGGTGTGATAACCTACCCCAGTGCCCGCCGGTCAGGCAGCCGTTTTGACCGATTTGAATACATCCGAATGATCCTGTCGGGCTCGTTGAACAACCTCATCAGCAACAGGCAGCCAACAGTCTGTTTCCAATAAGAGTTAACATTGTAAATAAGGATTTGTTCAGAGTCGTACTGGATAGGAGATCCTTCGGTGGGAGCCCATCGTTCTGGCCAAATAAGTGTTAACAAGCCACAGAGTCATCATCTAACAAGTCCAACAGAATACTTTCTTCGATCTCTGATACCATGAAATCATGTCATGCGCAAGCACAGTAGTCTATGGGTCGCTTGGATTATTGTACCCGAGTTGCTCGTACACATTATGAGGGCTTCTGTCTCCTCTTTTCGTCGGGACACTGGTTTCTGCTTCCACACAGGTGGGTTCAAATAGTCGGTACACATCAGCAGGGGTCCTTCCGCTTGCGAAATTCAATCCGGCCTGATGCATACTATAATCACACGCGTGAAGTTCGTGTAAGTAACGATAATTGCGGGGAGGTCGAGTTCCCGATCTGTGCATCCAAGAAGTGTCCACCCATCATCCTCTACCCTCGGTACCTTCAAACTGGTGTGGCACCCCTTATGACTTAATGGCCTCTATTCAATGCTCTCCATAGACAGTGATCACTCCGAACTCAGGAGGCCGCGCCAGCCCTCTCTGACACGCTCGCTTCCCATCCTATCATCTAGCCGAAATTTCTCATCATCGCGCGTATTATGCCGAGGCCATTCCTCTCTTGCCTTTCAAATGTTTAGACTATTGGATGCACAATGTGATGATCGAACCATCTTCACACGATCCTGCATTCTCCCGGAATCGAACATCTTTTTAAGAGATGTCTAATTATCTTTTCAGGGCCCAACAGCGGAGCTAAGGCTTCTGCTTCGAACAACTTTCCACAGGATTGACTTCTATTCTGCCGCAATCATGCATTGGGTAGAGCCGCTCTCTGTTATTTTGGGGTCATAGAAGCTTAGATTACTCATCTCTCTAGCAGTAAATGGTACGGTATCCAACCAATCCACCAGCTATAAGAACCTGCACATCGCCCATCCAAGGCGGCCGGGCCATTTTCAAGCTCGCCTACAGTGGTACCCTGAAAGGATGGTAATTGGGGTGTTAGGGGTTTCGGCGATGTGAGCACAACAGCGTCTGTCCGTTGTTGAGACTTCTACCCAGATCCTGTAGATAGTATAGTGCAATAGATAGAAAATAAGCGATTTAAATAATACCGCTCAACGCATGGACTTGAGACGATGTGAGCCAACGGGGGAACGTAAACTGAATGACTTCCGATAGCTGAGACGTCGAGGCGAGGCGAAGCAAAGCGAAACAGAGAGAGAGGGGAAGAGAGGAAAGACTTCAAATCTGATTTAAAATTGTTATTGACTGAGGTCCCTACAGAATACATGCAGGTTATATACTTGAGGGACAATGGAACTCGTGTATGCTCCGGAAATTGTACAGAGAATATTAAGGAAGAAAGAGGAGATGGGAGAAAGGTGAGGATGAAAGAAAACATACAAAAGTCGGAGAAAACTATCTACCGTTCATTTAAATGTCCTATAATCCAGCCTATTCTGTTGGCAGTGTTCGATTTCACTTCCGAGGGGTTGAGAGAGGAGAGTCAAATCAGGGGGGATATTGTTGATCCAGAATATTTTGATCCGAAACATAAATATTGCCTTTTTGGGGGATTCGTCGTACCAGTGTTTTGTTAAGGTTCGTCCAAAGTTCGTTATGGAGAGGTGGATTGCTCGGCTACACAAGCAGCCGGGTAACCACCTTGACAATGCCCAACGGAAAGGTTGTGATCGTTAACGGGGTGCGGACTGGGTTTTCTGATATAAGCTCTGTTTGAAATCCTATGGGTAACAATTCAAATTCCGATAATCCTATCAAGTCAGGATATGTGCTGCTAACTGTGCTAGTGGCCGAATTGACCCATTGCATTTTTGCGGTCTGACTCCTTTAATTCATTCTCTGGACGCCCCGGTTGGCCAACGGATCAGCAATAAAGGAATGCCAACAACAGAAATTGCCAGGGTGTACCGTCCTACTGCGACATCAACCTCAAAGAGGTACATGCTTTACAACTTAGTTCGACTTATGTACTTGCAAATGACAATATGACAGGAAAGTGCTGCTCGCAGGATCCGACCCAAACTTTGCCAGGCAAGGTCAGCTCCTCCAATTACTCTCGTTCTGACACGGAAAAAAGCGCGGAAACTGAGAAAGTGACAACCCGACGCCCATTACACCCCATATGCTCATGGATGCGGCCAGACACCTGTGACTTACTGACAGGTGGTCGAGTGTCCTCAACGAAGTATGAAGCTACAATGGGGGATGTAACGGTGGTCACCTGTTTCTTCCATATCAGACGGTGATTGTGCCGGAACGACATAAAGTCGGTGGTGGTCGGGGTGGGGGAAAAGAGCATTCAGACAGTTGAAACGTACAACACAATCGAGTTTATTTTCGAGGATTCTGAACTGCTTTATCTTTATAGTACAACGAATCAATCACACATGAACTTGGAAGCTGGAGTCATCAACGAAACTCGCGTCATAACCGACATTGATAAGTACTCAATCACATGAAGGTAAAAACAAAGTAGCCGTGAGGAGGCTGGATGTTCTCTCCAGGCTCGACTATGAACTAGTGCCCAAGCAAAAGTTATTCAACCATTTGGCGGAAACTCTGAGAAACACCGAGTTACTTACGATTGGTCCAGTCCCAAAATTATCGTACCAGTAAAGGTCTTGGCCGGCGTCAGGCGAAACTCTAGGAGCAGCACAAAGCAGTGATCAACCACGTGTATACTATATCCATTCCGCGGAGCAACTTACTCGTAGGTATTTTCAGCAGTCTGGCTGACTACCCACTGGTATCTCTGTTCGGACCAAATAAGCGGACTGCCCGGGCCAGAATCCTAAGTGCAACTTTAGTAAGAGAAGTTCCACCCGGGTGTGGAATATTAATGCCGTGGACTGACTTTTAACGCGACAAAACAGCCGCTGGGTCCAGTAATGGTGACAACAGTGCGGGCAGGCCCGGGGCGCTGACTAAGATTTACAATCTGGGCGAAAAATGGGTTAATCGCGATACTGGAACTACTCCTAGCGGATGGCACGCACGGTATTGGGAGGAAGAGAATCCACACCATTGGCCGTCGTGATCTCGTTGCCGGGGCTTTCTCCCTGAGTGGTGAGATACCATTTCGTGTGGACGTTCATGATAGTGTATGTTACAGTCATGGTGATGTGGCAGGATGTGAGAGGCGTTGAAAAGGTTCACTTCGCAAAGAGGGTTGGGAGGCTAGGGAGCTGGAGATACAAAGACAACTGAGGGCATTTATATACCTTTTCTCCGGCCATACTAACCCCAAAAACTTGCATTGCACTTGTCAAATCCATGTCCTATTTAGAGGTATGTACAGTACATGTTCCGTACTGGCATCCAATGTTCAAACATGTTCAAATAGGACCCCGACTACATCCCTCAAAGGTCACCGATCAGACCCAGGGCCCGATCTGGGTTGAGACCAACCTGCCGATCCAATTCTGGGCAACACCTCTCAGTAGGATATGCGCATGTCGAGGGAATTATATTCTGTAGGTGCACCAAATACCTGGACCCTCAAACAGGGTAATCTGGGGCAAATCTTGAAAGTTCCAGGGTCCACCAAATTTTGATAGCGCGGGCTCGAAGGAATCTGAAAAAATTGCAGGCGAAAGACTTCCAGCTTTTCATGTGCACATCGATGCAGATTCCTGGATTTGGGGACCCTGCCTTGCCGACCCATAGTACATTATTCCACTGATTTACGAGACGGATCGTGGAGCGTGTTCCAGTATTCCAGCTCAGATTAATCAAGGAATGAGAAAGGATTCTGACAGCATGGTGGATTCCGATATATTCGGCAAAGTGTCGAGGGTGCGTTGTCAGTGGGGCGGCGAAACCCACCGCTTTGCGCCTCTACCAGAGAATCAGTTATGCAGCTGATCAACATTAACGGCGGTAATTCTCAGTGCTTATCACTACCAGGATGTAATATAATGGCAGTAGTGAGTGACTTTCCGAGGTCCTCACCCGGTTTCACCCATATCAAGATCACATGATAACTAGCCACCCTGTTCCATGAACAAGAAGTCAAGAATTCTACAACCAGCCGACTCATGCACTTGGGAACTTCCATGCGGAAGCTGTGGACAGCTAACCTGGAATACCCTCGCTGAAAGCGAGAATTGAAGTAATTCCTTGATTGAAAGGATGAACGGTTAGCCGTGTGCATCAGAATCAGTAGACGTCAATAATAGGCCTCCACTAAGGAGATGGCGAGTTCTATTGGGGAACAAACGTGAGAATTCGTCATTAATGCCAAACGTAGGTCTCTTATGCAAACGTTGTTAGACTTGATTGGGCTAACAGCTATTATATTATATAGGTCAAAAGCGAAGAGGTTGTTTCTGTAAGTAGTCGTGTGTTTTTATTTTATTTTCAGTGGACAAACATCCCTATTTCGAATTCGTCCCCTTTACCGATGGGATGCTGGATTCTCCTCTGCAGATTAGAAGATTCTGGTTGGGTAATCCATTCCAGCTTGCCAGCTTGATGCGAGGTGCGAGTGTTCTGATGAGGAATTGAATCCTATTCCACAAACCTTTCTGGATCTTATGAACCACCTTGCAAGTTTCACAGCGGAGATGACAGAAACACTGGACATAATGCATGGAATGTCTGCAGTTGCGTGGTGGTGTCATAGCCTGACAACTCGAATGTACTGTCAACAATTACCATACAAGAGCGATCCTGTGAGGAGACTTGGACTTCTTTTCCGCAAGGCTGGAGAGCCGACGGCCCAAATGGAGAGTGTGCCGAGGCTTTATCTAACCTCTCCCTTTGTGGTGCACGCGATGAGAGCTGACGTCTCAAATGGCGGGTGTGCCGAAGCTTTATCTGATCTTTTCCTTTGTGATGCACGCGAGTCGAGTCAAAGTCAGTAACCCCACGAGTACTACCATCGTCGACGGACCATACGTGTATCTTATCCCTCGATTGACAAATCTGCAGGTTCTTCCAACTCCTGAGCATGAGTTGTCAGCACGGTTGTGGCCAGCTGATTTATGGTATATACTCATATGATATATTGAGACGTGATTTGTGGCACTGAATACAACGAATCCAAAAAGACGATAAATGGCTACACGCTGGACCGGGGATAGGCAGTCCGTCGGATGGACGGTGGGTGGAACCTGTCAATGACAAATGGCCAAACCGTTATCATGGAAGTGCAGTATATATACAGTTCTCCGGTTCCAATCCAACGCCGAACAGCTACTTTTTCAACTTAGCCCTCAGTTCCTTTATGAGCGTACCACGTGTTAGGGTGATTTCCTGGAGACTTTCATGGGATTCCCCATGGCGTTTTCTTCAGGGAAACATGGGACTGGGACCGTAGAACTTTTGCCATGTTTGGATTGCTATGCTATTTTTGATCTTGGCTTGCAGAACAAGGTCTTTTTTGGTCATACTATAATCAAGGTGAAGGTGTGGCCATACCAGTCCAAGAAGGATACATGCATAGTTATTTCCCCCGTGCATGAAACCTACTATCAGTTAAAGCCAAGAAACCATCACATTACACCGAGCATGACCAAAGCGCCATCCCCAAACCGCGGCCTTCAGGTCATGAATACGGAAGGATATATACTCGATCACATGCCGAGCATTGGGGACCTGGTCCGTAGCCATAAACACCACACATCGCTTTGAGTTACTGCACCCCCAAACCATACAAGGTGCAGCTTGAACCCAACGCGTCACCCTTTCAAGTAACTCTCTCCAGCCAATCTTATATTCATACAGCTGCGAAAGGTCATCAGAATGAACTCCGAAGATGGCAATAATGTTGAAAAAAGCGTGCAACGGCGGCGTGTTCGTTTGGCCTCGGTGAGCTCGTGAGGCAAACGGATGGCTACATACAACTCGAGTAGACTACTTAAATAATATCTACAACAATAAGGTCCGTAAACAATAAAACAATTTCAAATCACATGCATCGCGCAGGCTTGCATGATGCCAGAATTCCAACAAATAAGACGCTAACAACGGCTTTCAAGAGTCTTCCCATTGGAGATGTCAGCTTTGAATCACCCACTTTATGGCCCCATCGAACCCTTTTGCACAGTTCAAAGAGTCATCACTGTTTTATTCATGGTACGACAAATCAATCGCACGTGAACATGAAGTTGCAGTCATCAAGTACGCGCCAACAGCGGTATTGATGATATTCAAGGTTGCTTGAAAGTAAAGTAGGCCTAGGGGACCCGGATGCCCTCTCCAGCTACGACTTGGATCTGATAGCAAAGGTTATTCAACCGTCTGACGGAAACTCGGAAATGCACGAGGCCACTCACGACTGGTCCAATCCCAAACTTGTTGAACCAGTAATGATCTTCGCCAGTGTAAGGCCTAACCCTAGGAACAGCATGGGGCAGCGGTCAACTGCATGTATACTATATTCATTCCACAGAGCGGCTTACTCATAGGGCCCACCATGCGGAGTCTGGCTAATTACCCACTTGTACTCATCGCGGGACCAAGTAAGCTTGATGCCCTCTGGGGGGATTCTATAGGTTCAATTTTAGTAGGAGAAGATTCACCCACCCATGGAATATTCACGGTGTGGGTTGACCTTGGGTATCGAGACATAAAAACCCTTGTGTCCAGTGATTGTGGCAATTGTGGGGGTTCCTGCAGGATTAAGAGGAGGATTAACGTTCAAACCTGAGCAAAAAGAGGATGAGTATGAGACTGGAAATACTCCTAGAGAGTGGCACGGACCTCATTGTCAGGAACGGAATTGGCGCCATTAGCCGTTGAGACGACCTTGCCTTCACCCTCTCCGTTAGTGGTAAGGTAGTATCCCGTGTTGTCGCTTTTGATCTGGTATTGAGGCACAGTGGTGTAAGACAATGTAAGAGGCGTTGAATGAATTCACTTCGCAGAAAGGGGATTGAGAGGTTGGGGAGCTGGGGAGTGGAGAGGCGAGTGAGAGCATCCATATGACTTTCTCCAACCTTACTAGCCCCAAATGTTGCATGGCATTTATCAAACATATACTCTACTTAGAGGTAGATGTTCTGTTAGATGATTCCTTTCATAAAGTAGTATCAGACAAATCTCTAGGAAGGATGAATGTGACAATATGTAAGTCTTCATTTGAATCAACATAACACAGCTACTGGTATAGGTGGAACGGCAAGCCTGGGGAGCACCTGACAGCAATAACAGGCCGCCACTGCCACCATAGGAACGATCAAGTTCATTAGAGTAATAAGCAGTGTCAGCAGGAATGTCTCGTTAATATCCCTGAGTTTCGGTTGGGATGATAGCGAAGAGAAAAACCAGCATATAACACGGAAATGGGTATAGTAGAGGCTAAGAGGTCGCGAATGTTCCGTAGGTAGTCACAGGTCCTTGATTTTCGGTGGCCAGACATCCCTATATCCATTCCTTCTGCCGCCATGGGATAGTAGGTCGTCCACTCTGCTGTAAAAAGGTCCTGGCTGCGTAACTGATCTGTTTTTGTGAGGTTGATAGGAGTGTTCTGT
The DNA here is from genome assembly GCA_023014365.1 of Lepiota brunneoincarnata. NCBI lineage: Eukaryota > Fungi > Basidiomycota > Agaricomycetes > Agaricales > Agaricaceae > Lepiota > Lepiota brunneoincarnata. Next base: position 3,169,253 of record JAEBUN010000002.1, on the reverse strand, counting down.
TGAGGAATTGTACCCTGTTTGAGAAATCTTTCATGAACCACGCCACTTATTTCTCCGCCGACAGCGGAGATGACAGGAGGACAGGCAAATTGCGTGGACCACCTGGAATTACTGCGTGCCTGGCAAGTGGAATGCACTGTCAACAACCGTCTCTCCAACTCCTGATCATGCTGTCAACTGTTGTGCCAGCTGATTATATTAAACTCTATAACATAGTTGGACGCGTTCTGCAGTACCAGTTATGATTAGCAACATATTAGTACATACTGGGATGGGAATGTGACCAAACCCCCCAACACCCCAGTAATCATCCTTTCAGTGGTATGTAGTCACTATGGCTAGAATTTGAATCGATCAAAAGGAAATTAAGCCGAGAAGGTCAGTTGAGACGGGGAACAACCAGTCCACCGGCACATTTGTCAGGTGGAGGGCTTGGATCTTCCTAGAATACCAAGCATCAAACACCAAGGCCCTGGTTGATAGAAGAATACTCGTAGGAATCGTTGATGCGATCGTGAGGCAGAGGTTCAATGAAAGATCTCCGATATTTCGAGAGTGAAGCTCGAGGAGGTAGGGAATGCCGTGCGCATTTTTGCCGTTCATCCAGAAGGACATGGTGGTCCATCGTTGGTGTTGACCAAGCAGTCTGATGTCAGCGCGACGAGACATGACCGACAGTCAACGTTGGGTATGTGCCTATGCCACTTCGATGTTTTGCGCCTTCTCCGGACATCAACTGGAGATCAACCCGAGTACACAAAATTTTGAGAAGCGAAACCCTGGAAGCAAGAAGATCAGTGGATGTGTCTGGGGGGACTCATTGTGCGCTACGTAAGGTAGACGACAAAGAATTCAATCTGACACGTGCCAACATCAGGCCGATCCTTGAGCATAGAAAAGAAGGCGCGGGGCAAGCGGGTTCTCAGTACCGACCATTGCCCAGCCTAACCACGGTGGGAGGAATCATAAGGGAGGATGATTTGTTGGACCTTTGACAACTGCCGACTTGGACAAGTTTGTGTCGAAGCGTTCACATCACCTACCATCGCGAACTGGAGAGCCTTGGTGTGCTCGGGGCAGACTACCCTGTGCACCCGTTAATTATTGCTTGAGTGCTGCGTAGGCTTTACACCCTGTCTTCTCGAAATCACCGAGTGGTCACCGCTCTTTTCAGGAATACTGGAACTCATGTTCTCACACGAGTACTCCTGTCGCGCTCTCGCCTCGTCATCGCTTCCCATCATCTGCAGATTTCTCTATTCTCACCACCATCTTCTGGTGACCCTTTGCTCTCTCCAGACGTACTCCCTCATACCCACCTGATCTTATTCAAAATACAGAACTGTAGCTCAGGCTACCTCGTGAATTCCAACCTCTGAATCTGAACTTAGTCTACCCCGCCAATTACGATGCGCATTATCACCGTTCCGCCCACCTGTACCACATCGCTCCTGATAAATGTCTCCATTGGTATTGGCAGCCTGTCTGCAGTAAGTACTTAATGTCAGGTCACCTCCGAGCACCATCGTTTTTCCACCGCCGGTGAGTCTGGTGATGCCTCCCCTCTGGTTGAGACGCCGCTTGTAGCTTCCACAGAGTTTCGTGGACGATGCTTCCTATTCATGAGATTAGAACCTATTACTCATTTCCCTCTTCTGGCATAGAGCTTCCTCCGACCACGGGATTGTCTTTCAGCTTGACCGTTCTGATTCGCACTGTGGCTACATAATTGTGACTTACGGTGAGTAAGATGCTTCCCGCCCCCATACAGACGGAATTTCTCATCATTGCTGTTATTATACCCAAGCCACCCCTGTTTTCCCCTTTAGATGATGAATGCGCAGCATAATGGTCACACCACCTTCACACGTCCCTTCATTCTCTCAGAACTGAACATATCTTTAAGCGTTCAAAATGGCCCCGATATCAGGGATCAAGCTCCGACCCTGAACATATTTCCACCGAATTTGCTTCTACTCCATGCATCGAACGGAGCCGTCCATTTTTATTCTAGGGTTCTTGGAAGTTCAGATTACTCATCCTGCTGGGAGTGAACGCCGGTTATTAACAAGGGATGGAATTTGGCGACCAGTATAAGAACTGGCTCAACGCTAAATATTTTCATTCAGGACGGCTGCCTAGGCATTCCTCGTCGATCATGGCACTCCTTCTACTAACATATTTCGTGACAATTCTTACCTGCGGGATCCGTCATGCCGCCTCGCTGTCCACTCCGCAAGGCAGAAGGCAGGCTGGACCCCAATGGCACTTCGTCCAAAACGGCACTTCTGGGGTTGCGGCAATAGAATCGGTCATCGTCTCCGATACACTCGCCCTCCTCCTTGATAAGGCAACAAACAGCCCATTACAGATCGGAAATCACTCAGCGTCGGGGGCTCTTTGGAATATGGAAACCAACACAGCTTCGCCAATCAACGTCACCTCCCACGCATTCTGTGGTTCTGGAGGATTTTTGAGTAATGGAACGATGGTGAGTTCCATGCAACTGCACTCTCCCCAAGAGCCAGCTGGCTGACAAATGACTAAGGTCAGCGCTGGAGGATATAATGCCGTCCCAGATATCGAAGATGGGCTTAAGGGCTTAAGGATTTTCGAACCCTGCACTGACCCTAGCGGTGCAAGCTGCAAGCTCGTCGAACACCCGGATACACTCCAACTGGCCGAATCTAGGTATTATCCCTCGACCCTGAGACTCTTTGATGGATCTTTGGTACGCCTTTGTCCTGCTAATGTCGCGATTTCTTCGCTTAAATTCCCCTAAATAGATGATTGTCGGGGGATCACATGTCGTTGTGCCGTTCTACAATACAGACCCCGTTAACAATGTCGAATTCTTCCCAAAGAAAGACGGTGGCGTTCCGCGACCACTCAAGTTCCTCGAACGCAGTGTTCCCGCAAATTTATTCCCTCGGTAGGTAAACGCAAGCCCCGATTCAACGTCCCACTGACGCCGCACCTAGTGTATTTGCTCTTCCAGATGGCAAAGTCCTTATGGTTGCCAACAACCAAACAATCATTTATGACGTTGAACGGGACGAAGAAACTATTCTTCCGGATATTCCCAACGGCGTGCGCGTAACAAACCCGTTTGATGGCACTGCCACTCTTCTCCCGCTTCGTCCACCACATTACACCCCAGAAATCTTAGTCTGTGGAGGAGCCACCGCCAGCGACCAAATTCCTCCAACCGAGCTTTCTTCACAGAGGCCTGCCTCGGACCAGTGTTCCCGCATGACTCTGACTCCAGAGGGCATCAGGAGGGGCTGGGAGGTGGAGAGTATGTTAGAAACGAGGACGTTGCACGAGATGATCTTGATGCCTAATGGAAAGGTCTTGATCGTTAACGGGGCGCATACAGGGTTCCCTGGCGTTGGCTCTGTTCGAGATCCTATAGACAACAGTTCGAATTCCGATCACCCTGCGTAAGTTGAGAGGTATTGCTTCGCCAGATAGACGAACTCATGCCTTTCCGCAGTCTAACTCCTTCGATTTATTCTCCGGACGCTCCGGTTGGTAGGCGTATCAGCAACAAGGGAATGCCAACGACAGATATCGCTCGAATGTATCATTCTAGCACGACCTTGACACCAATGGGGTGCGTACTACTAGACATATTATTTCGACTCGTATCCTTGAATAACGAGGTAACAGAAATGTGTTAATCGCCGGGTCTGACCCCCAATTGAGTGTGGTTAACGATACGCGATACCCGACGTAAGCGCAATTAACGACATTGGGTAACCTGATTAATCGTTGACTCTGAACCTACCTAGTGAATTCCGCGTGGAATATCTCAACCCACCTTATATGACTGCCCAACGTCCCCGGTTATTGAACGTCCCCAGGCAAATTCCTTTCAGCCACAAATTCACGGTGGACGTGTCTCTCCCTCGTGGCCTCAGAGCTTCCTCAGTACAGGGTGGGTGCTACGCCTTTGCACTGCTGTAGTAACAGTTCTAATGCCAAGGATAGTCGCTCTGATGGACCTCGGATTTTCTACACATGCATTCCACTCGAGTTCCCGTCTTGTATTCATGAACGGAGATCTTGGGCCAGAGACCAAAGCAGGGAATATGAGAAAACTGACAATTACCAGTCCCCCCAACAATCGTGTGTATCCGCCTGGGCCAGGTGAGATATTACTCCTGTACGATTATGACTACACAATAGACTCAGATCCCGCAGCGTATATCTTTTTGACAGTCGACGATGTTACCAGCACCGGGGTTCGAGTCATGATGGGTAACGGATCAACACCTCCAGTCAGAGATCAGGGAGTCCCCTTGTAGATCCTGTGTCTCATGCACAGAATTGAACGCGTTGAATGTTAAAAGTTTGAGTTTATGGAATTACATGAGCGGTTGGCTGGTGATTAGAGGGATTTGTCTGGCGCGGATACCGATCCCGCTGATTCATTCCTTAACCATTATTTCCCGGATTCCTATCCACCCTCCGAACGTTTAGTCTCTCTTGCTCGCCCGGTAAAATCGAAGACGATAAGCAGGACATTTTCTTGTGCTGAGCTTGGCACAGATAATCATTTTGGCATAATCAGATTTCAGTTCCCATTGGCCACGGTCTCTTAGGCAAGTAAATATGATGGCAGTATGTATGGTAATCCAAGATCCGTGTCGTGTTTGAGATATGGGATCTGGTGTGATAACCTACCCCAGTGCCCGCCGGTCAGGCAGCCGTTTTGACCGATTTAAATACATTCGAATGATCCTGTCGGGCTCGTTGAACAACCTCATCAGCAACAGGCAGCCAACAGTCTGTTTCCAATAAGAGTTAACATTGTAAATAAGGATTTGTTCAGAGTCGTACTGGATAGGAGATCCTTCGGTGGGAGCCCATCGTTCTGGCCAAATAAGTGTTAACAAGCCACAGAGTCATCATCTAACAAGTCCAACAGAATACTTTCTTCGATCTCTGATACCATGAAATCATGTCATGCGCAAGCACAGTAGTCTATGGGTCGCTTGGATTATTGTACCCGAGTTGCTCGTACACATTATGAGGGCTTCTGTCTCCTCTTTTCGTCGGGACACTGGTTTCTGCTTCCACACAGGTGGGTTCAAATAGTCGGTACACATCAGCAGGGGTCCTTCCGCTTGCGAAATTCAATCCTGCCTGATGCATACTATAATCACACGCGTGAAGTTCGTGCAAGTAACGATAATTGCGGGGAGGTCGAGTTCCCGATCTGTGCATCCAAGAAGCGTCCACCCATCATCCTCTACCCTCGGTACCTTCAAACTGGTGTGGCACCCCTTACGACTTAATGGCCTCTATTCAATGCTCTCCATAGACAGTGATCACTCCGAACTCAGGAGGCCGCACAAGCCCTGTCTGCCACGCTCGCTTCTCACCCTATCATCTGGCCGAAATTTCTCATCTTCGCGCGTATTATGCCGAGGTCGTTCCTCTATTGCCTTTTGAACGTCTAGACTATTGGATGCACAGCGTGATGGTTGAACCCATCTTCACACGTTCCTGCGTTCTCCCAGAATCGAACGTCTTTTTAAGAGGTGTCTAATTATCTTTTCAGGGCCCAACAATGGAGTTAAGGCTCCTGCTTCGAACAACTTTCCACATGATTGACTTCTATTCTGCCACAATCATGCATTCAGTGGAGCCCGCTCTCTGTTATTTTGGGGTCATAGAAGCTTATATTCTCATCTCTCTAGCAGCAAATGGTGTGGTATCCAACCAAGCCACCAGTTATAAGAACCTACATATCGCCCTATCCAAGACGGCAAGGTCACTTGAAGCTCGTCGACAATGGCACCCCTTCTACTAGTATATTTCGTGACAATTGTTCTCAGTGGGACCTCTCGTGTCGCCTCGCTTTCCATTCAGAAAGAGCAGAGGCAAGCCGCATCCGGATGGCACTTTGTCCAAAACGGCACCTCAGGAATTGCAGCCATAGAATCGATCGTCATCTCGGATACGCTCACCCTCTTTATCGATCGGTTGACGAATAACCCCTTGCAGATCGGGAATCGCACTGCAACGGCGGCTTTTTGGAATATGGAAACAAATACAGTTTCGTCAGTCGATGTTCCCTCGCACGCAATCTGTGGTTCCGGGGGGTTTTTGAGTAATGGTACGATGGTGGGTGCTTAAATTCCAGTTCCATGAGAATGCGACTCTCCCTGAAGGTCTGCTTGCTGATAAATGACTAAGGTCAGCGTTGGAGGATATAATGCTATTCCAGGTATCGCAGATGGGCTTAAGGGCTTGAGGATTTTCGAACCCTGCATTGACCCTAGCGGTGCAAGCTGCAAGTTCGTCGAACATCCGGATACACTGCAAATGGCCGAATCTAGGTATTATCCTTCGAGCCTCAGACTCTTTGATGGATCTTTGGTACATCTTTGCCCTGTTAATGTCACGATTTCTTTGCTTAAATTCTCCTAAATAGATGGTTGTCGGGGGATCACATGTCGTCGTACCATTCTACAATACAGACCCCGTTAACAACGTTGAATTCTTCCCAAAGAAAGACGGTGGCGTTCCGCGACCACTCAAGTTCCTCGAACGCAGTCTTCCTGCCAATATGTTCCCTCGGTAGGTAAAAACAAGTATTGATTGAAAATCCTTCTGATATCGGGCCTAGTGCATTCGCCCTTCCGAATGGCAATGTACTTATGATAGCCGGCAACCAAACAGCCATTTATGATGTTGAACGGAACGAAGAAACTATTCTTCCGGATATTCCCAATGGCGTACACATATCAAACCCGCTCGATGGGACTGCTACCCTTCTACCTCTCCATCCACCACACTTCACTCCAGAAGTCTTAGTCTGTGGCGGAACCACTGCCAATGATCAAACACCTCCATCCGAGCTTTCTTCACAAATGCCCTGCCTCGGATCAATGCTCCCGTATGACCCTGTCTCCAGAGGGCATCAAGAGGGGCTGGGAGGTGGAGAGGATGTTAGAACAGAGGACATTGGTTGAGATGATCTTGATGCCCAACGGAAAGGTTGTGATCGTTAACGGGGCGCAGACTGGGTTTTCTGGTATAAACTCTGTTCGAGATCCCGTGGGTAATAATTCGAATTCGGATAATCCTGTGTAAGTCAGGACATGGGCTACCAGCTGTACTAGTGGCTGAATTGATCCATTGCATTTTTGCAGTCTGACTCCTTCAATTTATTCTCCGGACGCTCCGGTTGGTCAACGAATCAGCAACAAAGGAATGCCAACAACAGATATCGCTAGGGTGTACCATTCCACTGCGACTTTAACCCCAAAGGGGTACGTGCTACCAATTAACTCGACTTGTGCATCTACGAATGACACTATGACAGGAATGTGCTGCTCGCGGGATCCGACCCAAACTTGACCGTTATCAATGGAACTCGATTCCATACGTAAGTGTAATTTAATGGCGTCCGGAGTCAATACATATAACCGCTGACATTTATTTTATCTACTTAGTGAATTCCGTGTGGAATATCTGAACCCACCTTATATGGCCGTTCAACGCCCCCGGCTGCTAAATGTCCCAAAACAAGTTCCGTTCAATCGCAAATTCGCGGTGGACGTGTCTCTCCCTCGTGGTCTCAAAGCTTCCCCGGTACAGGGTGCGTAAATTTCACTCTTGGTGTGTTATAATAAGAGATCTGATGTCGAAAATAGTCGCTTTGATGGACCTCGGATTTTCTACACATTCGTTCCATTCGAGCGCTCGCCTTGTATTCATGACCGGAGAACTTGGGCCAGAGTCAAAGGCAACGAATATGAGAAAGCTGACTATTACCAGCCCTCCGAACAACCGCGTGTATCCACCTGGTCCAGGTGAGTACCCCTGTCGGATCGTGACCACATATAGTGGGTAATCATGGACTCAACCTCGTCGCAGCATATATCTTCTTGACAGTCGACGGCGTCACCAGCACTGGAGTTCGAGTTTTGGTGGGCGACGGATCTGCGCCTCCAGTCAGAGATCAGGGAGTTCATTTGTAAACCCTGTACCTCATGCAAAAAACCTGAATGTGTTGGATACCGAGATTCTAGTTTGTGGATCTACATGAACTGTTGGTCTATACTCGAGCTCTGTTAGTAGCATTCAGTGGGATTGAGAGAGACAAACAAAACCCTTGTTGTGGTGATCCGGAACTTCGAAGTCTCCGCCTGTACGATGTACATACATAGAGATAGTTCCTGGCTCATCGAATCAAAAGAAGCACTCACCAGCCGGTGCCTAGATGGCCGGTACCTTGAGACCTCCTCTCACACACTTCTGTTCATCTATAAGCCTTGTTCTGCTTTCGTTCATGTGCTCATTAACCCCATTTTGATCATAATTTCTCATCCTTACTCCTCTTGCGCAGTGTAGTGATTGAGCCACCTTCACACGTCCTTGCGTTCTCTCAACTTTTAAAGCGACACCTAATTATGCCTCCCTGGCTCCAATGACGGAGTTAAGGCCCCTACCCCGACCGGTCTTCCACGGAATTTGCTTCTCTATCGTGCGTCAAAAGGAATCGTTATTTAATCTTTTAGGGTTCCCAACGGTTCAGATTACGATTACTTATCCCTTAATGGAGGATTGAACGGTGGGACCGGTACACAACCTGCATATAAACCTACATATCGCCTAATATCTTGAGTTGCATTCAAGACAATCTGGTCATTAACAGGCTCGTTCATGATGACACTCCTTCTGCTAACATATTTTGTGACAACTCTCCTCTCTGGAGTCCCTCGTGTTGCCTCTCTTTCCTCTCAGCAGGAACAAGACAAGACCCAAGCTGGATTCGGATGGCATTTCGTCCAAAATGGTTCCTCGGGAATTGTAGCCTTGGAATCAGTCATCGTTTCGGATACGCTCGCCCTCTTCTTTGATAGATTAACAGATGATCCATTGCAAATTGAGAACCGCACTGCTTCGGGGGCTATCTGGAATATGGAGACAAACACAGCTTTGTCAATCAATGTTACCTCACATGCGTTCTGTGCATCTGGGGGATTTCTGAGTAATGGTACGATGGTGAGTGTCCGTTCCGTTGTGAGAATGGGACTTCTCAAAACCTAGGTTAGCTGACAAATGACTGAAAGGTCAGCGTTGGGGGATACAGGGCTGTCGATTATATCAAAGATGGCCTCATGGGCTTGAGGATCTTCGAACCTTGTACCGACCCTAGTGGTGCTAGTTGCAAGCTCTTCGAAGACCCAGAGACCCTCCACTTGGCCAAAGCTAGGTACTACCCTTCGAGCATCAGGATATTCGATGGATCACTGGTGTGCCCTTCCCCCTATTAGCGATATGGCTTCGTTCCTGAAAATTTCCTACCAATAAATAGTTAATTATCGGAGGCTCGAATGTCACTGTCCCATTCTACAACACGGCCCCCGTCAATAGCATCGAGTTCTTCCCAAAGAAAGGTGGTGACATTCCGCGACCGCTTAAGTTCCTCGAACGCAGTCTTCCCGCGAACCTATTCCCCCGGTAGGCGAAACCCATGAGTTCGGAGTTCGCTGGACATTCTACTCATGTTACACTCAGTATATTTGCCCTTCCCGATGGAAAAATCTTTATGGCAGCAGGCAACAGAACAGCCATTTATGACGTTGAGCAGAACGAGGAAACTATTCTTCCAGATCTTCCCAATGGAGTACAGATAACAAACCCGTTTGATGGTACTGCTACTCTTCTGCCGCTTCATCCACCACATTATATTCCGGAGGTCTTAGTTTGTGGCGGAACCAACGCCAGTGATCAAATACCTCCATCCGAGCTGTCTTCCCAAATACCTGCGTCGGATCAATGCACACGCATGACTCTGACTGTAGAGGGCATAAAGAAGGGCTGGGAGCTAGAACGGATGTTGGAACCGAGGACATTACACGAGATGATCTTGATGCCTGATGGAAAGGTTTTGATTGTTAATGGGGCTCAGAGTGGGTTTTCTGGAATTGCCAACGTTCGAGATCCAGTCGGCAACAGTTCAAATTCCGATCATCCTGCGTGAGTTGAAAATATGCGGCTTTTGTGAGCTGAATTGATCCGTTGCGTTTCCTCAGCCTAACTCCTTCGATTTATTCCCCGGACGCCCCAGTTGGGAAACGTATAAGCAATAAAGGAATGCCGACGACGGAGATCGCTAGGTTGTACCATTCTAGCGCAACACTGACTCCGAAGGGGTGCGTACCAGCCGAATTTGATTCTGAATATGCGCACTTGACTGATGACATGAGTTAATAGGAATGTGATGATCGCCGGGTCTAACCCTAACTTAAGCATTGTTAATGGAACTCAATACCCTAGGTAAGCGTCATTATTCCTTAGAGCCAATGTCCCGACCTCGATTAACCACCGAATTTCAATTTTCTCAGTGAATTCCGTGTGGAATACCTCAACCCATCCTATATGACCGTCCAACGTGCCAAACTGTTGAATGTCCCCAAAAAAATCCTCTTTAATCACAAGTTCACGGTGGACGTGTCTCTCCCTCCTGTTCTCAAGACTTCTTCGATGCGGGGTGAGTACATCACGCCTTGACTCTGGTGTAGTCAAAATCTCAATTTTGGAAACAGTCGCTTTGATGGACCTGGGATTTTCCACGCATGCGTTCCATTCGAATTCTCGCCTCATATTTATGACTGCGAGTCTCGGTCCCAAGTCGGGGAATACGACGAGAAAGTTAACAATTACCAGCCCTCCGAACAATCGCGTGTATCCCCCTGGTCCGGGTGAGATGTTTTTCCTATCGGGTCGTGAATGCAATTAACAGGCTCAACTTTGTCGTAGCATATATCTTCTTGACAATTGACGATGTCACCAGCACCGGAGTTCGAGTTATGGTGGGCGATGGATCTGCACCCCCAGTCAGGGATCAAGGAGTTCATTTGTAGATCTCGTGCCTTAGTACTCGAAATTTCAATGTTGAAGTTCCTCTCTGAATGACCCAAGTGCTGACTCCTACGCGGTCAGAAAGATCGACGGGCGTAAGACTTCGGAGAGAATTACCCTGAGAAAAGCCTAGTAGAATATGGAACGATGCGATGCTCCGTGTTTAGAGGGCTCCTCGACTTCAAACCAACCAACGGGGTTGTTCCCCCTGCTACCTGCAAACACACCCACAAACATCAGGCGCAAACGTTCGAGCTACCCTTCAACTAGGGAAGAAGTATTTTCTTGTTCGTGAGCTTCTCTAAGTTGATTGAGGGTTTCCCTTGCCCACCCGCTACTGCGGGAGCCAGCCGAAAAGAGCCTTCCAAGGCGAGAAGGTGGCCAAGAGTCCCTGGTAAAATGCTTCGAATGCACATCGCCCTTCCAGAAGCGAGTTCCGTTCTGGGTCCTGGAAACATACACGAGCTGATAAATGAGAACAGCCAGTCGAAAGCCGACGGCATTTCGGCGGAGGAGCGAGATTTGGGCTGCTGTGGTGGAGGCTTGTGGCAACTCGCACAAGACGAATGAATATTGTTTGTTGTGTGAAGCGCCAGTGAGCGCTAAAGAGCTTTCGAAAGTCTGTTAGTTTTCATCTTTTGGCAAAGGCCTGAGCCAGACTGATCTATGCATTGTACCATCATCCTGCTGCTTGAGTAGTTCCAGAGTCCTCTGAGACTCATCATAAGTGCTGCGGTGTTGATTGCACAGTGATTAGTACATCGGGTTCGCCAAGTACCATTAGGTGACGGCCCGTGTAACTGTTCATTTTGTATCTCAATGCGAGAAACCTCTGTAATAAAGCCCAACTTCGGAATCCCATCATTGACGTGCCGCAACCTATCACGAGGTCCCCACCTGCTTCGCCCCCGGCCCAAATGCATGCTACCCTCATTGTATGCGCCGTTGGCCGGACTGTGAACCGGAGAGAACTCATAAAGACAATGCAAGGCTCGGGGGCATTTCGTCAGCCATCAATTTGGAACGAGAACGCGCAAAACACGAGGTCGAATGAGGTACTCAAGTCTACAGCAGACTGGGCCTCTGTGGGGCCCGAGAACTTTACGTCCACTTTACGTCCGAATAGGCATAATGAGGTACCCCCTCTTCGGATTAGCGCCGAAATGACCTTTTAATGCTCGAGTTGTGTGCAGTGCGACATTTTACAACCACACCATGCAGTGGCCCAGCATTCCACGCGAAACTTTGGATGAAATCTTTTTCTACCTTCACAACCCGGAGATACTTTCTCCTCTGCACCCTTCCTATTCATCCCCGATGTCTGCAGAAGTCGCACGTGTCAGGCGTAGCATTTGTGACTGCGCTCTTGTGTGCAAAGAGTGGCTCCCAGTTGCCCGACACCATCTCTTGCGAGTTCAGTTTTTACAGGGCGAGGTCAAGATCCTGCAGGACGGTCACGAAATCTCGACTTTGATTAATATCCTTCATTCCCCACTTTGCACCTTTGACCGAAGCTTTGTCAAGGCGTTACGCGTGGTAGCGCCATACAATCTTCCACGCCATTTCCGATCCAAATCAGCCAAACCCTTGAACTCCGGGTCTTTTTTCGCAGCGCTATCGACCACCCACGGAGCTTCCTTCGATTCCTTAGACACTCTCATTTTTGAGACTGTCTGCCCCAATCCTGGTAATGGCATTGACGATGGCGATGATGAACACGAATGGGAAGATGTTGAGGACGATGACTGGGACGACGACGACGACGACGACGCCTATGAAGAAGACAACGACCGCGATGCCAACGGCTCGGAAGACACAACACATAGCCAACCGATCATCTTGGAACCCTCGTCGACATCCTTACTTTCTCAGATCAAGCATCTGAACATTCAAGGCTTGCGCTTCGGCACCCCTTTTGCATACATCGCCCATACTATTCTGTTGTGCATCTCACTGGAGAAGCTCACTCTTCAGGGAGGGCTCCTCATGGCAAGTGTCGCGGATGAGAAATATCTTGGCCTCCGTCCACCAGGAACATTGCGGAAGCTCGACCTCGATTCGGGAATCAAAGAGATGGCCGAATGGCTCTTGTCGTGCAAGCCTCAACATACGCAGATCTCCCATGTCAAGAAACGTCGTTTTAATTGGCCGGCTGTTTTCGACTCTGATACTGTTCGGTATCTTTTTGAAGGAATTGGACCTCACCTTGAGGAATTGGAGCTGGAGATGGGGACGACGGTTCTAAGGATGGATCATCACAAGAGAGGTACTTGATCTCACTCAATGCCACTGAAGCACATAAAGCTGAATGATATTCCGATTTTTTTCTAGAGCCATTTGTTGTAGAGGGTGACCATGTCATTCCATTTTTGAAGAATTCCTCCCTTAAACGACTTGGCATCACTATCCCGCTGGATATGGCCCTCGGGCTTCTACCCTATCTCTTTGCACATGGCAGTTTCGCACCGGCCCTCGAAACACTCGAAATCATTGTCTACGACATCATCAAAGAACATATCTTGGTTGTCGAAAAGCTCGTTGAGCTTGACGGCTACCTTCATTCTCGCCCATTCTTTCGCCAACTCACGTTTACCTCCTCGGGTGGTGAGATTGATGAGGACGATTGGAAGATTCTAGAGGCAGGAGTGCGAAAGTCGTTGCCACAGTGTGAGATGGACGGCAAACTCAGCACTCTATATCGCAATACCGGTATGATTGAAATATCGGGTAGTCGGGTAGGGAAGCCTACACGTATGATGCTCGGCTCTCCTGATAATCCTCAAGAGGTCTTCGTTAGACCGATTATAGTATCTACGCCCTCAAATTGGCTCTTGGGTCGTGCTTGGGCTCTATAAATTATCGAGGGTTGCGACATTTGAATATCGTTGTCTGTGTATAACAAATGTTTTGACCGTGTCCGCATTCATACATTCTTAACGACTACTAACTCTATTCTTGGAAACTTGTCAGTTTTCGTCATCCACAACGATCGCTTCGATGCATTTGCACTCTCTTCCAGGTCTCAAAAGCATGCTCACGTCCGTTCATCTGTTTTATTTTATTTTAGCGTGCCAGAGGCTATATCTCATGACGAACGCACTTCTACTACCGTTCATCTGTTGCTCCCATACCAAGACATCCTATCGCTGCAAGCGTTTGATGAAAAGCCTGATAGATGGAACACTGCCAGGTGCGCGGATATGAGCCACCACCCGAGGGTGAAGCTGAGTTGCAAGGTGACTCGAAACGGCAGTTGAATATGGACCCCAGAATCTCACCGAGGATGCCGTCGTTCACAAAGGTCGGCACCCCTGACACAAGTGGCTACCGTCGCATTATTCTGCGACCTTCGAGTCCCCCAGGAAATGCAGGATGATTCGAATCTGCGTGGTGGCTAGTTTGTAGATGATGCTACTATGCACAATTCGAGGAGAGTACCAAAAACTAGTTGGTTACCAATCATCCTCGTGAGCGCAACTCGGGAAGCGCCTTCGACACGATGCCTTTCCGGTCCGCAGGGCCGCAGCACAGCGAGGGCCAGTGGCCCGTGGCATCGCCTTACGCCTTACCAATGTGTCTACATCTCGGACGGAGGAGACATGATGGACCAATGCCGACCCATGGACGAACAAGTGGCACTGCTGCAAAGGCTCAACAATATACAGGCGTCGACCCCGTGTCCTTCCACCAGAAATGCTCTCGCTCATCTTTGAGCATGTTTGTCCGCCAATCTTCTACCGTTGCCCAGAGACTGGCTCCTATCAACGTCGGAGCGGTATAGGCACCTACGCAATGTTGATCATCGGCCATGTCTCGTCACATTGGCGTCAGGTCGCTTGGTCAACGCCCCAACTATGGACCAGTATGTCCATCCGGATTGGCGGCAAAAATGCACACGGCGTTCCCCGATTACTCGAGCTTCATTTTCAAAACATCGGTCATCTTTCATTAAATCTCGACTTTACGATCCTACGCAATGGCCTACCCATCCTTAGGAGCACCTTCGGGTCGATCAGGGCCTTACTCTTCAATAGCCAGTATTCTGAGAAGATCCGGGCCCTTCAGCTGACGAATGTGCCCGCGGACTGGTCATCCCCCATCTCAGCTGATTTTTCCCGGCTCGAATTCCTTTCAGTCGAACTGGGTTTCAACCACAGACACTACGACCTTTTTCTCGACGCCGCGCCTCATCTCAGTCATGTTAGGCTTCGGAATCTGAAGGGAAATGTTTCACTCCGTTGGTCATCTATCACCAGGCTCGAACTTTTATGGGTACCCATTAGCATCTGTACCAAGCTGCTCACCCAATGCCTCAATCTCGTCGTGTTTTATTCACACGCACCTGTAGAGATTGTGAGTTCGGTTGCCCATGAAAACGGCAACCTCTCGTCAATCTCTTGTGATTTTAATTAACCGGATCGCTAACGACGTTTGGAGTGCCTGTCGTCGAGCTACCCATCTGTATCTTGGACTTGGTATCTATCCATCTCCATTCCTCCCTCTTTTCAACCTTCCAGTTTCGAAGTTTATGTTTAATTCTTCATTCCTGTCTCGTCTCGTTGTATCATGAATCTATTTCCTTCCCCTCTCCCTCTCTCCATCTTGCACACTGTCATGGTAATGTACTTGTATTCTCTATATATTTAACCCCTGTTTTGTGTTTGTTTTAGGCTGTCTTACTGTACTTTACCTTTACTTTTGAGATTGCTTCTTTTATCTTCTTCCTGCTCTGAAATATTCATCAAAAATCCATATTTTTGTCATATTTAAGGACTGTACAATCTGTAGTTGTGGACCGGTCAATTTACTGCCCATCTCCTGTATTCTAAATCATCTGAAATTGTTCTCATTAAATCTCAACTCTAAAGTCTTCCAAAATATCTTCTCTGCCTCATTTATCTCAAAATTACTGCTCTTTTCACCTTGTCCTTGCATCGCTTTGACTCAGTGGACATCCCTGGTTGGTCTTGAAGCCTAACGGTTGTTGGACTTGACCGTGCTTGCAATTATTTTGTGTTTAGAAGGGTTAGTTACTCTTCACACCTGCCAATACTACCATTGAAATGACCGATTCTGATAGTCCTATTTCTGCTACTACCCTTCCTCATTTGCAGAATCTGCTGTGGTCTTATCACAGAAGTCCATGGTGCTCTGCCGTCCTCCACTGTGTCCAGTTACCCGCACTACGTATACTTGCATGGTCCGAGGAGAATGGTGCAGTCAGGGCAGCTGTGCCTACCCCCTGTACATTGTTCACCAATCTGCCAGATACTTTGTACAAGCTTCATCTTCTCGGCCTTGTTGGTTGGACACTTCCCATAATGCGACATTCCCTTACCCAATGCTGCTATGTCCAGGTACTTGTTCTGGCAAACTGCGACAAGAGAAGGGTATATTCTGCGCTTTGTGTGCTATCTCCTGGCTGGGAAGGTGATTGGACAAGGCACCTACCTTTCCTCAGGTCCTTGTATCTCACCAGTTGGTGTGGGGATGAAGAATCTATCCCTTTGATTGTGTCCACTACTGTGCCTGATGCCAAATTCACATCTTGGGTTCTGGAGGTCTGCAAGGGGAGATCTGCAGAGTTGGGTTTTAAATTTCATTTAAGGTCTTTTGGGTGTGAAATAAAGTGGGTGCCCGAGGTACAGGAGGAGTTGCGTGCAATAGTTCGGGATGGTTTTGACCTGAAGATTGACGATGAAGGTGGATGTTGAAGATCAACAAGTCACATTCACGACTAAGATAAAATAAAGACGAGTGGGACTGACAGAATGGTCACCAGGGCTCAAGTCCATCAGGAGTAAAGGGAGACAAACAAGTGTGATGATTAGATGAGTAAAGACAGCAGGTTCAAGATATGAAAGAGTGGAAGAAAGGGATAGAGACCAAAGGGGGGTCCAGAGAACTAACTACCTCAGATGCACGAGCACCTGAGCTTTATACTACCTAGAAGACAATTAGCTATGACTACTAGAATACGTCGCGAAGGGAGAAGAATGAGTATCTACGGAAGCAAAGATGAGAACTATGCTAGAGGATGAGAGGGGCATTGTGCCACCCGGAAGCACAATGCCTCGGGAGTCGAGACACGTCGGGATCGATAGCACAATGGTGGGGAGGGAGTGCGCGTGAAGTTCCACTTGCGAGCGCGTTTCCTCCCTCACAATGTGTAGAATGGTTGAAGTTATGAGTTGTTTGACAGGATAAGGTTTGATGGCCGCGCAGGCGGGGATCGAACGGTGCCGGATTTACGACCAATTTACGGATGAATGGCGCCGGCGCCCGTAAATCGAGGGAAATACAACTGGTTAAGAGCATCTTGGTCCATCCGCAAGATGAAATTCTTAATGACCGTCGATGTATTTAACTGTTAGTTCACGTGATCATTGTAAGTTCCATACTTAGTCTCTCTTTCTCAGTCATGTTATACTGTGGCAAGTGAAGGGAGATGTTTCACTCTGTTGGTCGTCAATCACCGTACTCGGGTTCTATCAGGTCCCCTTTGGTATTTGTCCCCGGTTGCTCAGTCAATGCCCTAACCTCACGGGGTTTCGTTCGCAGTGACCTGCCGATGATAACGATGAAATGGTCAAACCTCATATTGCCATTCCCGCTACTACTCTCCATCATTTGTAGGACCTGTGGTGGTCTTACCACCCGAGTCTGTAGTGCTTAGTCGTCCACTGTCATGTCAAGTTACCTGCGCTACGCGGGCTTACCTTGGCAGAGATGGATCGCGAAGCCGAGGGGGCTGAGCCTACCCCCTATGCATTGTTCATTAATCTGCCAGACACTTTCCATGATATTCGCATATTTTACCTCATGGGTTGTACAGGCAGGATCATTATGAGGATGCCCCTAGGTCTGGGAGACCTTCCTTATTGAATGACAGGGCAATGTAACACATCAAAATTGTGCTGGAGAGAAATAGACCCCAAACTCCCTACAAGATCACCCACTCAAGAAACACTTCCTTTGACTCCCCTGCTCATCCCCATACTATCTGGTATACTATTAGGTATTAATTGGGTCTTAGTAAATACATTTCTGCAAAGAAACTATTTCTTAAGCCCTCCCATGTCAAAGCCAGGATGGTATGAGCAAGAGAACATTGGGGGTGGATAGAGGAGGACTGGAGACATGTAATCCAGACAGATGAGGCTTCTGTGGAGATTGGATTGGGTTCAAAGATGGTTTGGGTATGGAGGAGACCTGGTGAGAGGTACATGGAAAGGTGTTTTACCCCTACTTTCAATTCTGGAAGACAGAGTCTTATAATATGGGGGTATATGGCACACAAAAAACTCATTCCACTGGTTTATATATCCAAGGATACAAGGACTGATGCAAATTATGTTAGCCTAGTCCTTAGTGGACCATTGTAGGATTTTTATGGGAATTTATTGGAGGAGAGGGAGTAGGTAGCAGTGATGGAAGATGGAGCTCTAATTTACCATGCAAAGGTCACCCAACAACTCTGCAATTCCTACCTCCCCAATCAACTTCTACATCCAGTTCAGTCACCAGATGTTGATCCATTGAATATGTATGGAAATGCATCAAAGTCAGAATAAATGACTGACCAGAAATCCCCAAAAACCTTGACAAACTTTGGGAGGCATTTCAGGATGATTGGACAATGATTAATTTAAATTATATTAATGACCTGGTCAAGAGCATGCCCAATTGTGCTCAGGCAGTCTATGAGGCTAAGGGCCACCATCCAAAATATTAACATAATTTTAGATGCAGTTGTAGTAGTGTAGTGAATATTTTTAATGATTAATGCATTATTTGTCTTTGTTGTTTTCGCAAAACTTTTGTTACCCTACTGTACAGTACATACCCCTCAATCCGATATACCTTTAACCAATGCCACTTTGTCCGAACATTATTTTGCTGAGCTGTGACAAGAAAAGCGCATATTCTGTGCTTTTGTGTGCTGGCCCCTGACTGGGAGGGTGATCAGACAAGACATCTACCTAATCTGGAGCTTGACAGTTATCATGACGATGAAGAACTTATCGATTGGGATGTGTCCAACATGGTACCTGATGCCGACTTCACGTCTCGAGTTTTGGAGGCTTGCAGGGGGAGATCTGCTGAGCCGGGTTATATATTTCGTTTGTCCATTTGTGGGGGCCCAATAGAGTGGGTCCCCGAGGCACCGGAGGAGTTATATGCAATGGTTCGAGCTGGGTTTTAGCTGGAGATTTACGATGGAAGAGGAAGGGCAGTAGAGCGGTTACCTCCGTTAGATATTTTTTAAGGGGTCGAAATCATAGGCTCGCAGCAAAAAAAAACTTGGGGTGAATGTAAAGTAGGAAGGTACCTAACGCGGAGAATGGAGGCAAAGTCCAGCAATGGACATGCTTGGTTTAATTGAGCCATGCAAAAGGGTTCGATGGGGCCACAAAGTGGGTGATTCAAAGCTGACATCTCCAATGGGAAGATTCTGGAGAGCCGTTGTTAGCGTCTTATTGACATCTTCGGAAGGGTATAAGATCGGGGTTCAAACGTTCACTGCACGTGGTTTGATATCACTTGGACCCCGATCATTTCATATCATCAATTTTTTACATTAGCGCACATAAACGACTCTCTCTCGGACCCACTCACCCAAAGTCTGACGACCATGCCAGAAACAACTGTTCCAGCACGGCGACGTCGCCACTCCGGCTCTCTAGAAAACAGTGACCACGCCCGTCTACTCGCGCGGAGTTTGCTGAAGGATGGCAGCATAGACCCCCCACCCCGACCCAAGTCTACGCCCGGTGAACGTCCAGCACAGAGGCGACGGCAAAAAAGTCCTAGCGACAGCGAGGAGGAAGCCGGGGGAGACCAGCAGAAGGAGACTATGCAAGTGGAAGAGACGGAGGCCGCGTCTGTGCATGTCTGCGCAGCGACGCATGCTAGTCACCATCTTGAGGGTGGGGATCCTGATCCCATTGCAGATGCATACTCCGGATCTTGTGCCCCCGAAACTGCCACTACCTCTCCATTGGTTCCAGGAATCACACCAACCGAGAGGCCCAAACGTCCCCTTCCTGCGTCCAAAGTACGTAAAATGGCGCCAGGTTCGACACCCGCCAACCCGCATAACCCTGTCCCTCTTGTTGCGAACCCTTTGATGCTCCCAGTCCAGGCCCAGGTCCACCGTGGGGGCGCTGTGGCAACGCAGAGGAAGTTGTATGTTGTTCTCGAGCAAGCGTGTTTGGAGGCTTATCGGGTCTCGGGGGGTGCAAGCAGAGGTCGGAATGGGAAGGAAGGGGAGGTCAAATACACCCTCTTGAATTGCGACGACCATCAGGGTATTCTCGCCAAGACTGGGAGGGATATTGCGGATGCGAGGCCGGATATCACACACCAGGTTTGTCCGTTGTATTACGACTTTTGATGCCGGCAGCTCATATAACTCAGTGTCTGCTTACACTCCTTGATTCCCCGCTTAACAAGGCGGGATTGCTTCAAGTTTACATCCACACTGCCAAGGGCGTCTTGATAGAGGTCAATCCCCATATAAGAATACCAAGAACGTTCAAACGGTTCAGCGGGTTAATGGGTGAGTTTCTACCCTCTCCCCTTTCTTCGGAGAGCTGAAGACTATGTTAAGTCCAACTACTCCACAAATTGTACATCCGAGGAGTCAATGGGCCCGAGAAGCTCCTTAAAATTATTAAGGTAATGCGCAATGTGTCCTGGCCCGGAGGCAGACTCTGACTCGGAGTGTTTGTAGAACCCTGTGACGGACCACCTACCACCCAACACAATTAAAATAAGTAAGCGCATGTCTATTCATATGCTTGTTGTATGCGTGCGCTCATGGATTTCCGAGCCCTCTCGGGTGACGCTCCGACCATGAGACTCTCGAGGTACCTTCCGACCCTGCCTGTGACACACAACATTGCCGTTTTTGTGGGCGCTATGGCCCGTG
Organism: Lepiota brunneoincarnata; assembly: GCA_023014365.1. NCBI lineage: Eukaryota > Fungi > Basidiomycota > Agaricomycetes > Agaricales > Agaricaceae > Lepiota > Lepiota brunneoincarnata. The sequence continues at coordinate 3,148,432 of JAEBUN010000002.1, read as the reverse complement.
GTAAGGATGACTTTGCGGATGCGTATGTAGATCAAAAGATTAGTATCAGCGACTACCCTCTAAGTGCTAGTGTTGCTTGCGGAAAAGTATGTGCGCCATCCCCTGATTTGTCGCACTCGTGCTGAATTTGTTGGCTAGTTTTGCTGTGCTCTAGAAGAACTCTGGGACATTGTTTAATGTTGTGCCTTTTATCTGACCGAGCGTCTTGAATGTACCAATATCAAGTCCGACCATCTGCACTTCAACTCGCAGACCTACCATTAGACGGACATCCTGCTTAATATTACTAGCGTATTTCTAGGCCCCTTCGGCATGCGAGTGACTCAACTCGCCGTATGCTGTATGTACATAATACATTGCATGTAAAAGGCATTGTTATCGTGTTATCATTCATCAGTGCCATCACGCCATTCGCCAGTCGCAAAGTGACGGACACGCGACGGCCAGAAAAAGTCAGTCATCACTGCCCAACGATCAGCGCCCAGTCCAGCCATCACCAACACCACAACAACATCCTCCTCTCCTCCACACACTCACCATCCTCTTACTGTAGATGTCTGACTCTAAAACAGCAGCGCTCCAGGCTGCCAGCGCAAGCCCCCTCCCTGAAGGCATCACCGATCCCAACTACCAACCCCCTCCAGGCCGCCTGGGGAATCTGACAGTTCCTCAGCAGCATGCGCTAGAGAAGCTCAAGAAGGAGCTGCAGGAGGAGGGAAAGTATGTGCCGGAGAGGATGGATGATGCGACGTTGTTGAGGTGAGCAGCGATTAGCCCACGAAACGTGGCACAATTGCTGATTTTTTGTGCGTGCGTTGGAATGCGCCAGGTTTCTACGTGCGCGGAGGTTTGATGTTGTCAAGGCGAAGGAGATGCTGCTCAACGCTGAGCAGTGGAGGAAGGATTTTGGAGTGGATGAGATCGTCAAGTGTGTTTTTTCTTTCGGGTTTATTTTGCGGTCCCTTCCCGACTGGGATAGTTAATCAACGTCCTCATATCACAGGAACTTTGATTTCAAGGAGAAGGAGGAAGTGAACAAGTACTACCCTCAGTACTACCACAAAATGGACAAGGTGCGCACACCCACCCACCGACTCTCTTTCCACACCCACACTCTTTCAAAACCGTCTCAAACCCGCCAACCAACAGGACGGTCGCCCACTTTACATCGAACAACTCGGAAAACTCGACATCAAAGCCCTGTACTCCATAACAACCCACGAACGCCTCCTCCAACGCCTCGTCCACGAGTACGAAAGATTCCTTACAGGCCGTATCCCAGCATGCTCTAAAGCTGCCGGACACCCCGTTGAAACCTCATGTACGATCCTGGACCTCAACAATGTCGGTCTCTCGGCATTCTACCGTGTCAAGGACTATGTCATGGCTGCCGCTTCGGTTGGTCAGGATAGGTACCCCGAAACTATGGGCAAGTTTTATATTATCAATGCCCCGTGGGCGTTTAGTGCTGTGTGGTCGATTATTAAACCCTGGTTGGATGAGGTGACGGTAAAGAAGATTGATATTCTTGGGAGTGGGTACAGGGAGAAGTTGTTGGAGCAGATTTCACCGGAGAATTTGCCCAAGGAGTTTGGTGGGTTGTGTGATTGTGTGGGAGGGTGTTCGTTGAGCGATGCTGGGCCATGGAATCCCGGTGCTTGAGACCTATTAGTTGTATGGTGTTCTATCCCTTTTTGTGTTTGTCTTTTATAGTGCAGCTTGTGTTGCGTTGTACTAATTACCAGATTTTGGTAATCTTGTTTATCCCCGAAATGCAATCAGATTAGGTATGACATGGACAACGTGTCTGAGAAGAAATATCTAGCGAATATCGGGATATTTTTTTCAAAATCAACAACCCCCTGCACTCACGAGGGAGGAGGGACAACCGCATCAACAAGAGGCGGCACCATCAAATTCTTCCCAGCGCTGTTCCCATTCACACTATTCACACCATTCACACCCGCCTTTCCATTCATACCCTTACCTACCGCAGCAGCGGGTTGAACAGTCCCCTTACGCTTCTGCATCCCCTTCAACCACCTCGCACCCCCGATATAAAAGAACACAAGCCCACCCACGACTAAAATGTGTCCGTACCAGCCCATCACACCCCACACCTTGAACGAGTCCGTGGCGGTGTAGATGATAAACGGTGAGGCAGCGTAGTTGAGGATGGCGATGGTAGTAGCAGTGCCGGTGATGTCATAGATGTATTGGCTGAGAGTGGGCGACGCATGACCTTCGGGTGATAAAACGAGGGGACGGATGTTGGCGCGTACGAGACGGGCAACGGAAGTGATGATCGCGCCCATGAGGAATGTGAGGTAGTAGCCAGAGGCGATGCCGTGCTACGTGGAGAAAGAGGTGATTAGTCTTTTGTTTTCCATTCAATGGTTTGGGGAAAAGGAAGCGTACCCAAACGGCACTGGTAAGGAAAGTGATGGCCGTGACCCTGTTGCCAGGTTTTTTGCCCTTGGGAGCGACACGCTTGTAGATGCACTCACGAAGCCAGACGTTGGTTTTCATATTCCATGAATCAAGGAGGACTTTGAAGTTGGATGGGAGCTCAATCTGGGAAACTTTAACGTTGGCTGCGCCATCCCATTTTGCGGCTCCTGAGGCGGAGAAACCAGTGAAGCCCAGACCGGTGAGAATGCTTGCGCCCTGATGAGAGAGGTCGGGTGCTGTTCCTCGAGATGATGGTGAGCGTGACATACCTCGGTGAGTGTCCAAATAGCATAGTACTTGGTGCGCTCGATGGGACCAAAAGCCTGGAAGAGGAGGAAACTATTCGCAGACCGTCAACTCTCATAGTATCTCGTTGAGCATGAAACGGAACCCACCGGTGCAGATAGCTCAACTTGGCAAATTCTGGCTTCAGGGCCGCAGCGAAGTTATACTTGGGCCCGATGACGACAAAGGTGCCAAGATAAAGGAGACCCATCACCATACGCGTGTATGCAGCGCGTTTGCGACCTGGAGGAAGCATGCGTCCACTATTGTGTTTGCCCTTCACGGACTCGTCTTTGAAGACGGCTTCGTGGACAAGTTCTGTGTATTCTGTATAGTCAAGATAGGGACCGACAAGGATGCCAGGGAAGTAGAAGCTAAGAAGGTTAGTGAGTTGAGTGTTTGGCGAGTGGGGGAGGGTAGACGCACGAGTATCCGAGGAATTCCAAAAGGGAGGGATACTTAGTGACGCATTTGGCCATTTGCCACTTGTCGAGCTCCTGGTTAGGTAGGTAAGAAGGGAGGGAGGGAGGGTTGAGTAAGCGGGAGAACGGACCTCGGAGGGACGACGACCATCAAAGACGTTCCAGGCAAAAGTCGTTAGCTTCATGGTGAGCACCATCTGAGGGCCAGTAACTTCCACAGTTTCAAAGTTGGTACCCTTGATAGCGCGGATAATGTGACTAATATGGAAGAAATGTAAGGGCAAGAGTCTCGGAGCCGCATTGGGGGACGCACTTCACGGTCAAATGGCCCATGACGATGCTGGGGAAACGTCAGCCGCGTTCACAATGCACCTCTGATTCACAACTCACAAAAAAACGCGCCATGGCATCATCTTGCTCTTGTCATATTTTGCAATGTAGTACGTGGCCAAGATACTTGCGAGAACTTGGGCAAAGGCCGAGTAGATCTTGAGAACGGGGAAGAAGAACAATACAGCCACAGATACATTGAAGAGATGTCGAAGAGCTGGCTTGGTCGATGGTATGCGGACGAATAAACTTCCGAGTGGGTATGCGACAAGCAAGCAGAAGATGAGCTGTTGTGCATAACCGTTAGCTAGCTATACTAGGACTCTGCAGAGCGGTAATATACTTTTATCTGGTCAACGCTGGCGCCAGCAATGTTTGCCAGAGGCACGAAGAGGGCGTCCATGACGAGCTAAAGGCAAGAGCCCTTGTCAACGTGGATCGCCTGAAAAAAGTAGAGAAGGGGTGATAGAGCGCCTAACATTGTTTCCTATGGGGTAAGCATTTGGGGCAGCAGCCTTTACCCCTTTTGGAATTCCATGGCGCCTCCAAAACCCAGCACGATAAATCTGAGCAGAATATATTATAAATAATTACATACTGCGCCTCGCAGCGTCATTACAACCAGCTCGTAAATCGTACCACATACGCATATTTTGCTGCGTAGCGTAGCATTATGTATCTTCCCAGTAAACAAAGGTGATCCGTAGCTCCAGAATGCACAGTCACTACTCTGTGCTCGGTATGGCAATGGACTCCGCCAAGGCAGGGCTGCAGAGAGCTGCGCACGCTAGTAATTTTTGCGATGGAGCCGTCGACGATGACAAACACAGCCCCTAGCCACATAGCCACAAAAGGCAGCTGTGACCTGCCCTCAACACCATCGGATAACAAACCAGCAACGTCTTTCTCTGCCTTAACCTACAACCCGTTGTTTGACGACCACAAGGTAACCCAGATTACCCTCTTGTCTCCCCCAGCACTAACCTTTCTCCGCCTCACACATATCTCCGTGATATCCGCTGCACCGTATATATATCAATTCACCCAGTCTCCCAACCTCACCCCCCATCGCCTTTCTCTTCTCTGCTTCTTCCTTACGAGTAATCGAATAATCAGTCATGGAGGACGAGGTTGCTGCTCTTGTACGTACCCCCCCTCTTCTGACGATCCCTCCGCGAAACCCACACGCTTCGCACCCAGGTTATTGATAACGGCTCTGGCATGTGCAAGGCTGGCTGTATGTGTTTTTTTGTCTCCGCTTTGAAATATCAGTTGACCTGTCTTTCTAGTTGCTGGTGAGGTGATCCACCCCAACACGTCAAACAAGATCGCTCATTTTTTTCAGGTGACGATGCTCCCCGTGCTGTTTTCCCGTGAGCAATACGTCCCCCCATTCATGTGCACCATCTGAAACAACTCCCAGTTCTATCGTCGGTCGTCCCCGTCACCAGGGTGTGATGGTTGGTATGGGTCAAAAGGATTCCTACGTCGGGTAAGCACACTCCATATCGTCAGGGGTCATCCATTAATAACGCCCGGCGCAGTGATGAGGCCCAGTCCAAACGTGGTATTCTTACCCTCAAGTACCCCATTGAGCATGGCATCGTCACCAACTGGGACGACATGGAGAAAATCTGGCATCATACCTTCTACAACGAGTTGCGAGTTGCGCCCGAGGAGCACCCTGTCCTCTTGACCGAGGCCCCCCTCAACCCCAAGGCTAACCGCGAGAAGATGACCCAGATCATGTTCGAAACATTCAACACTCCCGCATTCTACGTCGCTATCCAGGCCGTCCTCTCCTTGTACGCTTCCGGTCGTACCACCGGTATCGTGCTCGACTCTGGCGATGGTGTCACCCACACTGTCCCCATCTACGAAGGTTTCGCTCTGCCCCATGCCATTCTCCGTCTCGATCTCGCCGGTCGTGATTTGACTGATTTCCTCATCAAGAACCTGATGGAGCGTGGCTACCCCTTCACCACCACCGCCGAGCGTGAAATCGTCCGTGATATTAAGGAGAAGCTTTGCTACGTCGCTCTTGACTTTGAGCAGGAGCTTCAGACCGCTGCTCAATCCTCTGCCCTCGAGAAGAGCTACGAGCTCCCCGATGGTCAAGTCATCACTATCGGCAATGAGCGGTATGTTTTTACGACTATGATCAGATCACGTGTGCTTATCCTTATCGATAAGCTTCCGTGCCCCTGAAGCGCTCTTCCAGCCTGCCTTCCTTGGTCTCGAAGCTGCCGGTATTCACGAGACTACGTAAGTCCCCAAAGCGGGCAACTTATAAATACTAGCACTAACGGCAATCCATTTCCTTAGCTACAACTCGATCTTTAAGTGCGATCTCGACATTCGTCGTGATCTCTACGGCAACGTTGTCTTGTCCGGTGGAACCACTATGTTCCCTGGCATCGCTGATCGTATGCAGAAGGAGTTGACCTCACTCTCGCCTTCGAGTATGAAGGTCAAGATTGTTGCTCCTCCCGAGAGGAAGTATTCTGTCTGGATTGGTGGTTCCATCTTGGCCTCGCTCAGCACATTCCAGAACTTGTGGTGCTCCAAACAAGAGTACGACGAATCGGGTCCTGGCATTGTCCACCGCAGTGCGTGTTCAGTTCTTTTGATATGCAAGAATTGCTATGTTGATTATTGCTTTATAGAGTGCTTCTAGAATGTTACCGTGACCGTAGAGGTTGGGGGAAGTCTCAATGAATTGTTCTGACGTCTTTACACTCGCGTGTGTTATGAAACTTTTTTTTACTGTGTCAGAATGTCAGAGATCGACAAGTATATGCTATACTGATTTAATCCCTGCGATTTGGATTTTGGGCCGCATTTTTGATGGAATGGAACTGCGGAGATATTGAGTGGTACAGAGAGAATCGCCGCCAACTAACGAGATAAAGCGATTCCGAGTCCGTAGCGCCTGATCAGTCCAAGGGGGCTGTGCTGGATTTATGAAATGATATGACTCCGCACACATGTGCCCAAGTCATTAGGTCATTGTCCGGGTACGCGGAGAGCGGGTGAGGGGATCGATTTTCTTTTTCCCCCCTATGACCCTGTCCTGCTCATTAGCTTATGGATGCGATACTGGTTTTTTAATTGAATACAGGAGTTCAGTGCCCGCCATGTGATCGCAGGTAACCAGGCAGATTATGGGAAAGCTTTTAGAAATACGGTAAGTCACGAGTTCCTAATTCATTCGGCGCTGCAAAGATCTCAGCCAACATATCATACTCGAAACGTTGGCTCCGGAGTCTGCCCTCACCTACCCATATACACTGGATGACGGAAGAGGCTTGTTTCACCCCTCACCCTCAAGGAAACGAGCCGTCGCCCGACCGCAAGCCCATCCCAGCCGCGCGTTCCGATGTTCGCTCTGTCAGAATAACGGGATCGGTGTGTTGTTGTCTTGTAAAGCCTGTATCCACTGCCACTAGCTTAATTAATGAACCAAGGACAAGCGCAAGTCGAGCCTTGATGATAGTGCTGTTGAGCGTTCGAAACGCCCGTGTGTAGCCAGAATCAGTGCGTGACTGGTCAACCGGTCGTCACTGGCACTAGCCTGAACTTCTTCCTTCCCACCTTTCCTATTTTGAATCACTGTATAGGCAATGAAGACTTGATCTACGAAGATGGCGTGGGCCCTCTCTCGAGCACAGGAATCCCCGCCGCTGCACAGCCCCCAAGTCGGGACAGCTTCGCATGTATGCTCTCTCCAATGACGAGTCTCTCATTAATTGAATCAATAAACGCTCAGCCGGACCAAGCGAGGGACTTTTCCAGCATGCACATAATTTTGTTATCAGTAACGCAAATTTTGTCGAAAACGCACGGAATGTATACACCAATACCCGATCCAATGAGGGTGAGTCTCCCGCTCCGCCAACCGCTCAAAAACCTTGGTTAATGGTTGCATCAGCATTACAATGGCTTAGGGAATACACTATGCCCGGAGCCGAGTTCGACTCATCTGCGCGGGACCCACCTCCTCGCTGCCACCCTGGCACGCGCACAACTATCATTCGGAGGGCCCAAAGCTGGTTCGGGGATTCTGAGCGAGAGGAGAAGTTGATGTGGTTGCATGGACCAGCAGGTGTCGGGAAATCCGCCATCATCCAAAGTCTGACCGAAGAAGAATCCAAATTGAAACGCTTGGGGGCAAGTCTGTTCTTCTCGCGAACCAACGACCGCGATAAGCCAGGGAGAGTCTTTCCTACGATTGCTTATCAGCTCGCTGTCCGTGATCGCTCCTACCTGGCGTATATTTCGGAACTCATGCTAGACCCCACGTCGCTGGAGAAAGCAATCGGGGAACAGTTTCGAAGGCTCATTGTGGAGCCTTTTGCCCACAGAAACATACGCAGCGGTTCAGATGTATGGACAGTTATGCTTGATGGGCTGGATGAATGTGGGGGAGAAGAATGCGTTGGTGGTCAACTACAGCCCAAGCAACATAGCGACCGCTTCCAATGCGAAATCGTGCGGTTGATTAGCTCATTCGTGCAGGACTATCCATCAATACCCATTATATGGGTCATTGCAAGCCGCCCCGAGCCTCACCTCAAGGCTATATTTTCGCACGCCGGTGTCCGATCCAGCTTCTGGGAGGAGGACGTTCCTGTTGACTCGGACGAGGCTTGTCGAGACGTTGAGAGATACCTGCTTACAGAATTCGACGAAATCCGACAGAGATATCCTGACCATATCTCAAGTCCCACGTGGCCTGCTGCCAGCCAGTTCCTACAGATAGCACAAGCGGCGTCTGGACTCTTTGCCTTTGCATCCGTGGTCATTCGTTTTGTTGACGACCCCTGGATCAGCAACCCAATCACCCAGCTGGACTCTGTGCTATCTATGATCAACAGGTTGACACTCTTGCCTGACCAGAGAAATCCTCTCATCGCTCTCGACATGATCTACGAAGAAATTCTCCGCAAAGTCCCTTTCGATATGTGGAAAACAGCGCGGCTGCTTATTGCCACCAGTATAAGTTTGGGATATGCGCAGAGTACCCTCATCTATATGTGTAATGTGCTGGACATTACACAGGATGCTGCGGTTACGGCTCTCCGGCACCTTCATTCTGTTCTTCAGGTCCCGCGGGCTGGTGCCGTCGGCAAAACCCGGTTCAGTCTCTACCATACTTCCTTCCGTGATTATCTTAGGAACCCGTCAAGATCGCACGAATACGCCATCGATTCGGACGTCATAAGGAGCACGATCAATAAATGGTGGTGGGGTTGTTTCCGAATTATGCAACAGGCTATTGCTACTCGTGGGTTCACTCATCTTACAAAATCTCCGTGGCTCATATAGACTCTTTGGCCCACTAGCGGAAACAATTATATCCGGGCCAGAGCGAAGCCCTCAAATTGATAATATCACCCTTATCATGGATCCCCGCAGAAAAGGCGGAGAGGACGGATCTCGCTAAGCGGCTCCTGGGGTCTGCAAGATACCTATGGGGGCACCTCGTCCTTGGGAAGTTCTCTGGAGACACCTTTCAATTCGACCATCCGTCGTCTGGGTACAATATCTCTATTTCGGCATCTGAGTTGCTGCGAATCCTTGAGGAGATGGATTTTAGCAAGCTTGTTGGAGGGTATCTGGATGTAAGCTCATTGAGCTGTGACGATTTTTTCTGGACCAGCACGCTTGCTCGTGTATGTCCCTGATTTTCTTGCTACGAATTAGCTTTTGACTTTTCTTTGATTTAGCATTTTCCAGAAGAACTCGAGCAAAGGCGAATCCTATCCTATATTGCGCTTGGTTCATTGGACATAAATAGTATCGTTCACGAAAATGCTGTGTGTTTTACCTCTTCACTGGCAGATGCCCAAGCTGCGCTACCACGCAGGAGATATATCGGGATCTCGAAATATAGTGACGGGGCGAGTTATATATTGATAGCTATGTCCCTCGCTCATTCTGATGACTTTTTCGCAGCTGTATGAATACGAGATTGGCTGGAGAGAGCTACTTAAAAGGGTGACGCATTGGGTTCAAGCTGCACCTTTTATGGAGGTTATGGTTTGGGGGTGCAGTAACTCAAAGCGTTGTGTGGTGTTTAAGGTTACGGAGCAGGTCCCCAAAGCTCAGCATGTGATTGAGTACACGTATATCCTCCCATATCCCTGACCTAAAGGCCATCGTTTGGGGATGATGCTTTGGTCATGCTCGATAGTGATGTGATGGGTTCTTGGCTTTCGCTGATAGTGGGTTCGATGCACGAGGGAAGCAGCTACGCACAGACCCTTGTTGGACTGGCATGGCCACTCTACTACACTTCTCATTATCATCTTGCTTATGGTATGGCCAAGAAAGGCTTATTCCTGTAAGCCAGAGTTAAGAATAGCATAGCAATCCAAGCATGGCAATAGTTCTGCAATCCCAGTCGCATATTCTTTAAAGAAAATGCGGTGGGGGAGTCCCGTGGCAAGGCTCCAGGAAATCTCCGCAGCAGGTGGAATGTTTCATAAAGAAACTGAGGGGCTGAGTTGAAAAAGTAACCGTTCGGTGTTGACGAAAATCGTCAATGTCGGGCGTTGGATCGGAACCGAACAACTATGTATATACTGCACTTCTATGCCCACTGTCCTTCTGACAGACTGCCTATCCCCGGTCCAGTGTGTAGCCATTTGTTGTCTTTTGAGATTAGCTGTATTTACTGTTCAGTGCCACAAATCGCGTCTCAATGTACTGTATGAGTATGTATCATAATCAACTGGTCACAATCGTGCTGACAACTCATGCTCGGGAGTTGGAAGAACTTTGAAGATTTGTCAATTAAGGGCTAGATACATGTATGGTCTGTTGACGATATTAGTACTCGTGGTGGGTTACCGACTTTGACTCGACTCGCAAGGGAAGAGATCAGAAAAGCTTCGGCACACTCCGCCATTTAGGGCGTCAGCTCCGCTGCCATGCCGAATAGAAATCCAAGTTTCTTAACAGGGATCACTCTTATACGGTGATTGGTGACAGTACGTTCGACTTGTCAGGCTATGGCGCCACCACGTAAATGCAGGCATTCCATGCAATTGTTTTCAAGTGCTTCTGTCATCTCCTGCCGTGAAACTTGGTTCATGAAATCAGAAAGGTTTGCGGAAGCAGGATGCATTTCCTCATCAGAACACTCACGCCAAGCACCCAGCTGGAAGGCTGGGGATGAATTACTCAACCAGAATCTTCTAATCGGCAGAGCAGAGTGCATCATCTCATCGGCAAAGGGGAAGAATTCGAAACAGGGACATTTTTCCACTGAAAAAAGAACAAACATGGGACTACCCACAGAACCAGCCTATTCGCCTTTACCTCTATAGTATAACAAATGTTGGCTTAATCTAAACTAAAAACATACGAGACCTACTTTTGACTTGAATGACGAATGCTCATTGATAAGGTTTGTTCCCCAGAGGATCTCGTCTAAGAGCTGAACCAAACAACGAAGATAATATTGCTACCGTCAACATCAATGACGTTTACCCCCACAAGGCACGTAACTCTCAAGTGAAGAATCCACATTTGAGAGTCCAGGTATTCGATGTACACTTGCTTCCCTCTCTATGCGCATTCGGGCCCTGATGACCTTTGAGGGGTGTATCCGGGGTCCCATTTGAATACTGGATGTCAGATTCTTCGCTAATGAAAAGAACCATCTGACAGAACATGGATTCGATAAGTGCAGTGCAGTTAGTACGGTCGGCGAAAGGTGTATAAATGCTCTCAGTTACCTCCATATCTCCAGCTCCCTACGCCTCAATCCTCCCTGCGAACCGAACATTTTCAGCACCTCTCATTGCCCCACTTCACCATGACTTCATACCTGATCCCAAGCGCTAACACGAAATACTACCTCACCCATGACGGAGAAGCACCCGGCAACGACGTCAGGACGACCAATGGAGCGGATACTATTCCTGTCAATGGCGTGTGTGCCACCCATTAGTAGTTCCAGTGTCACACTCATCCTCTTTTTCGCTCAGGTTTTAACTGTCACTCCGGGTCTGGATGCTACCCGCCCCAACATTGTCAGCATTCAAGGACCCAAAGGCTTTTTCGTCGCGATACAGGTCAGCCCAACGGCATTAATATTCCACACCGGATTCTCTTACCAAAGTCGGGCTTAGGGTTCTGACCCGGACACTCACCTTACCTGGTCTCAGAACGAATACCGTTGGGTAGTCACCCGGACTGCGTCCGGGTCCTACGAGTAAGTTGCTTCGTGGAATGAATATAGCATACATGTGGTTGATCACTCCCTAGGTGCTACTCCTAGAGTTAGGCCTGCCACCGGCGAAGACCTTTACTGGTTCGACAAGTTTGGGATTGGACCAATTGTAAGTAACTCAGCCTGTCTCGGAGTTTCTTGTCCAGGTGGTTGAACAACCTTTCTCTTGGGTACCAGGTCGTAGTCAAGCCTGGACGGGACGTCCACGCCCCCGAGGGCTATTTTGATTTCTTCCCCCGGAATGATTGATTACTGTCAATGTCGGTTTTGGCGCGGGTTTCTTTGATGACTCCAGCTCCCCAAGTTCACGTGTGATTGACTCGTTGTACTATGAAAAATAAAGCAGTTCTGGAATCCCCGAAAATAAAATTGATTGTGTTGTACGTTTCCAAATATCTGAATGCTCTCTTCCCCCCACTCCAACCGCCACCGATATTATGCCATTCCGGCACAACCACTATCTCCATATCGAAGAAACAGATGACCATCGCTATATCCCTTATTTTAGCTTCATACTTCGTTGAGGACACCGTCGCAGGCACCTGGCAGCGCTCGGGCATCAGGTATCACGCTCTCTCAAGGTCTGCGCATTTTACCATGCCAGAACAACCTGTAATTGGAGGAGCTGACCCTTGCATGGCAAAGGTGATATAGCACTCTCTCAAGTCATGGGATCATGTCCGTGGTCCTATACCAGATATAATTGTCTTGCCCACACTTGTGGGTGTGAGCTATGGAACCCAAGGGGGCTTGCAATTTACGCACTAATGGTACAGATTAGCACTCATATATTAATGCCCACTTCTTATGCCCAAGTCTGTATTCCGAGAATTGGGTCCACAGAAGACGTAGAGCCAACGGAAACTATATGCGAGAATTGCATGGTATCAGGCAATCACTAGAAGCAACAGGATATTTTAACACTAGTAGTGTCCTCATGACTTGGTCCATTAATGAAGTCGATGTGCGGGATGCTGGTCGCAACACAATATAGACGACGTACTTATTAGGTAGGGCATTTCAAAAGCTAGGGCACTAAAGGCGGACAGGGCGAGGGTTGTCATGTCGATGTTCAATCCTCGGAGTCATGGCGTCCTTGATTCCTGAGAGTGTTTCGTTGATTAAGTGGGGGCCCTGGTATTAGCTCAAGTAGTGAGGGCGAGGTCAGCCTGCAGTGAGTTTTGAGTGGCTCGTGAGACATGAGCTCAGTCTCGGCCCAATCGGATGGAGTTCTGAGGGATGTCCTCAAGCCGGAGTTCTAGGCAGTATAGATTGGGGCATGATGATTGGTGCCTGGCCGAACCAGAACTCTTCATTCCCAGGAACAGATGAAATCGAATGCGACGCTAATCTGAGCATTGTGGTCAGCAAGAAGGATTGCCCCCAAGGCGCAGCTTCGGGTTATCTGGTACTTGGCAAAAATGGGTATGTCGCGAAGTGTTTACGTAGAAAAGTCAGCAGCGAAGCAACCGAACAACGACCGACCTCGTGTCCTCGAGAAGAGCTTTGGAACTAGAGCTCCAGACGGTCAACAAGGAGTTCACGGGTTTTCCAGGCGGACGGGTGGATGGAGTATCAGATTCAATAAACTCAAGGGAAGCAGAATTTATAGTCTTTCAACTGTGTGTTTTGGCAAGCGGGACGGGCATTGATATCGTGATGCACGACAGCCGTTGGCATAACCAACCACGAAGAATGGCTGGTAGAGGCTGTAGAGTGTTCATCACGAGTCCCTTAGAATTGATTGTGTTCTAGTGGTCGTAGGGGAGTGCGCCCACTTACCAGACCTCGTGTACCCTCCTGCCCTAACGCTTGCTCATGTATGCTCCTGATCTTCTTGCTATGAATTATCCTTTAAATTTTAGCATTTTCCAGGAGGACTTAAGCAAAGGCGAATCTTATGTTCATTGGACATAAATAGTATCGTTCACGAAAAGGCTGTATGGTTTACCTCTTCAGTGGCAAATGCACAAGCTGCGCTACCACACAGGGTATATATCGTGATCTCGAAATATAGTGATGAGGCGAGCTATATATTGATAGCTATGTCCCTCATTCATTCTGGTGACCTTTATGCAGCTGTTTGGGTATAAGATTCGCTGGAGAGTGCTCCTTGGAAGGGTGACGCATTGGATTCAAGCTGCACCTTTTATGGAGGTTATGGTTTGGGGGTGCAGTAACTCAAAGCGTTGTGTGGTGTTTACGGTTACGGAGCAGGTCCCCAAAGGCTTGGCATGTGATTGAGTACACGTATATCCTCCTATATGCCTGACCTGAAGGCCGTGGTTTGGGGATGATGCTTTGGTCATGCTCGGTGTGAAGTGATGGGCTCTCGGCTTTAGCCGATAGTGGGTTCGGTGCACGAGGGAAATAGCTACGCATAGACCCTTGTTGAACTGGCATGGCTACACTATTTACACTTCTCACTTTCAACCTGATTATAGTATGACCAGGAAAGGCCTTTTTCTGCAAGCCAAGGTCAAAAATAGCATAGCAATCCACACATGGCAAAAGTTCTACAGTCCCAGTCCCATGTTTTTCTGAAAGAACTGCTGTGGGGAATCCTATGGGAAGGCTCCAGGAAATCTCAGCAACAGGTGGAATGTTTCATAAAGGAACTGAGGGGCCTAGGTTGACAAAGTAACTGTTCGGTGTTGACGGGAATCGCCAATGTCAGGCGTTGGATCGGAACCAAACAGTTGTGCATATACTGCACCTCCATGATAACGGTTTCGCTATCTGTTATTGGCAGGTCCCACCCACTTCCATCCGACAGACTGCTTATCCCCAGTCCAGCGTGTAGCCATTTGTTGGCCTCTTGGATTAGCTGTATTCAGAAATCGCGTCTCAGGATATCATATGAGTATGTACCATAATCAACTGGTCATAATCGTGCTGACAACTCATGTTCAGGAGTTGGAAGAGCTTGGAGATTTGTCAATTGAGGGACTGGATACACGCATGGTCTATTGATGATGGTAGTACTCGTGGTGGGTTACCGGGTCTGATTCAACTTGCGAAAGGAAGAGATCAGGTAGAGCTTCGGCGCACCTGTCATTTGGGATGTCAGCTCGCCAGCCTTGCCGGATAGAAATTCAAGTTTCCTAAGAGGATCACTCTTGTACGGTAGTTGGTAACAGTGCATTCGAGTTGTCAGGCTGGGACACCACCACGTAACTGCAGGCATTCCTCGCATTATTTCCAGTGCTTCTGTAATCTCCGCCGTGAACTTGCAAGCTGGTTCATGAAATCAGGAAGGTTTGTGGAAACAGGATGCATTTCCTCATTAGAACACTTGCACTAAGCACCAAGCTGGCAGGCTGGGGATGAATTAATCAACCAGAATCTTCTAATCAGCAGAGCAGAGTGCATCATCCCATCGGCAAAGGGGAAGAATTTGAAACAGGTATATTTGTCCACTGAAAAATAGAAAAACATGGGTCTACCCACAGAGCCAACATCTTCGCTTTTTACCTATACAATAACTGTTAGCCCAGTGAGGACTGGCGACGTTCGTATAAGAGACCTACTTTTGGCACTAATGACAAATTCTCATTGATAACATTTGCTCCCCAAAGGAACTCGCCATCTCCTTGGTGGAGGCCCATTTATGACGTCTACCAATTCTGATGCGCACCGCTAACTGTTCAAGGGTTAAGACCTAAAGAAGACCTATGTTCATCCTTTCAATCGAGGGTTCAAATATTATTACTTCGATCCTTGCTTTCAGCGAGGGTAATGATTTTGGATAGCTGGCCGATCACAGACTCCTGGTACTAGTGCTCGCTTTGGGCCGACGCCTTCCGCAAGAAAGTTCTGAAGTGCACGAGTGGGCCAGTTTAGAATTCTTGACTTTGGCAGATCTACCCTTGTTCATGAACAGGGGCCCGATATCTGACTGGCCAGTTATCATGTGATCTCGATATGGGTGAACACTGAATAAGGACCTCAGGAGGTCAGTCATTGCTGCCGCCATATTACATCTTGTTAGCGATAAGCATTAGGAAAGAGCTATCTATTATTTGCCACTGTTGATCAGCTGCATAACTGATTCTCTGGTAGAGACGCAAAGCGGTGGGTTTCAGACTTTCAGTACACACACCGGATAACGCCGCCCCACTGACAAACCACCCTTAACACTTGGCCGAACATGTTGGAATCTACCGTGCTGTCAGAATCCTTTTCGCATTTCCTTGAGTAATCTGAGCGGAAATACTGGAACATGCTCCATGATCTGTCTCGTAACACAGTGGAAGGATGTACTGCTGCTCAGGAAGCCAGGGTTGCCAAATCCAGGAGTCTGCTCATGATCAAACACATACTCCCCTGGCCATCCTGGGTCTAGAAGTCTGACAAAACCCTCATTCATAAACGGGAGTTTTAGAATCTGACTAGGTAGTTGTCATGTGATCTGGCGATGTTGAGGACGAGCCAACACACTGTTGATTACAACTTCATGGCAGAGCGTCAAATAGCTAATCCACTGGTGATGTGCACATGAAATGCTGAAAAACATTCGCCTGCAATTTGTTCAGGTTCCTTTGAACTCCCTGCCACCAAAACTTGGGTGGTCCCTGGAACTTTCAAGGTTCGCCCCAGATTATCCCCGGTATGATGTATCTAAGAAGCAATCTAAACCTACAGAAGTTGATTCCGTCTATATGCACAGCTCCTGCTGAGGGGGATTATCAAGAATTGGATCGGCCGTTTGGCCTCCCACCAGATCGGGCCCTGATCGGTGATTTTGAACATGTTGGAGCATTGGATGCCAGACTCTTCATGTACATACATCTAAAGTGAATACGGATTTGATGAGTGTGGTGCGGGCTTTTGGGGGTAGCACGGTCAGAGAAAGATATAAATGCTCTCACTTGTGTCTATACCCCCAGCTTCCTAGGCTTTCAACCCTCCTTGCAAAGTGAACTTTTTCAACGCCTCTTACATCGTCCCACATTACCATGGCCGCAGTATACAATATCCAGAGCACCAACACGAAATACTATGTCACCACTCAAGGAGAACGCCCCGGCAACGCTGTCCTGACCGCCAATGGTGCGGATTCTACGCCTCCCAGTGCCGTGCATGCCACCCGCTAGGAGCAGTTGCGGTGTCGTACTCACCTTTTTTCCGCTCAGAATTTATCCATTCGTCGGCCCCTTCATCCTGGCCCCAGCATTGTCACTATTCAAGGACCTGACGGTTATTTTGTCGCGTTAAAGGTCAGCCCACGGCGTTAAAATTCCACACCTTGGTAGAACTTCTCTTACCAAAATTGGACTTAGGATTCCGACCCAGATACTCGGCTTACTTGGTCCGACGAGCCATACCAGTGGGTAGTCACCCAGACTTCGTCCGGGCCCTATGAGTAAGTTGCTCCATGGAATGGATATAGGATACGTGTGGTTGATCACTACCTTGTGCTACTCCTAGAGTTAGGCCTGCCACCGGCGAAGACCTCTACTGGTTCGATAAGTTTGGAATCAGACCAATCGTGAGTAACTCGGAGTGTCTCGGAGTCTCCGCCAAAATGGTTTAATCACTTTTGCTTGGCCACTAGATCATAGTCAAGCCCGGACGGGATGTCCAGCCCCCTGAAGGCTACTTTGTTTTCACGCCCGCTAATTGAGTGCTGCTAATGTCGGTTTTGGCCCGAGTTTCCTTGATGACTCCAGCTCCCAAGTTCACGTGTGATTGATTCGTTGTACTATAAGGATAAAGCAGTTCAGAATCCTCGAAAATATAGTCGATTGTGTTGTACGTTCCAAATAACTGAATGCCCTTACCCCCACTCCAACCGCCGAGTTCATGCCATTCCAGCATGATCACCGTCTGATATGGAAGAAACATGTGATACCATCTCTACATCCCTTATTGTAGTTTCATGCTTCGTTGAGGGCACTCGACCACCTGTGGGCAAGTCACAGGCGTCTTGCAAACGCTCGTGAGTACGGGGCGTAGTGGACATCAGCTTATTACTTTCTCAAGTTCCACACTGTTCCACATGTCAGAACGGCTGCAATTGGAGGAGCTGACCTTGCCTGGCAAAGGTGATATAGCACTCTCAAGTCATGGGATCATGTCCGTGGCCTCACGCCCGAGATAATTGCTTCACCTGCACTTGTGGGTGCGAGCTATGGAACGCAGGGGGGCTACAATGTATGCACTGGTGATACACTCGTAAATCAATACACATCTCTTATGCCCAAGTATTTAGTCCGAGAAGGTAACAAAAACTATATGTGGGAATTACATGGTGAGGGAATTACCAAGAGCAACAGGATATTTTGACACTAGTGCCGTCCTCCTATAAAATCCTCTCGACTTCATCTACTTATGAAGTTGGTGTGAGATGCGTTGAGAATGATTGAGACAATAGTGAGGGGAAGTGCACATGAAGCTACGTGCAAAGGCATGTTCCCTCCCAGCTTTTTATCTGAAGCTCTGCGGAAGATAGATGCTTATCCAACTCAATCCACATTTCACTATTCATCGAATGAGGCAATATATTATCGTATTATCAGACAGTTGTAGATATGAAAATGAGTATTAGAGAAGGACAAAGGTAGCTAATGTGAACTATCGATATGCATGTGGAGCTCAGCCTTGGACCAGCTCTCTAGCTGTGCTTTGGCCTGTTGAACCTCCTTGTACTCATGCATTCTGTCACGCCACTTTTTCAGGGGTAATGGGCCATAGGAAGTTTCTCCACTTTTGATGCCCATGACTCTCTTGATGCAACACAATTTGATTCGTATTCAGGTATGAACACTGGATGAAAAATGAAGTGGTCTTCCCCAATCAAACGTGAGATATCAGAGCTCGTCCGAACCGTCACTCCAACAGTCTTGGACACCCAAACACCAGTTCCTCACTGGCTAGAGGCTAGCTTCGCCGCCAGACGTCCTACCTTAGAGCAGGGCACAGATGATTTCAGTCAGCAATTATCGCTTCATCTGTTGGCTTGCCGATGCTACAACCCACCAACGTGTAATAAGACTACCTCAGTCATGCAAGATATGCGTGCGAACTGGGGTGGCAGTCTGGAAGTGGGGCGTTATTTTTGTGGAATGGATCAATACACGGTAAAATATGGGCGGCCACAGAAGTAGGGTAATAAGACTATAGAGAAGAAAAGGGTGCGTGTAGACCAGCAATGGTGCGCACTCAACGTGTTGACCTGCAAATCCTGTGGTTTGCCATGGGTTCGATGCGCGTTCGCTACCCGAAAGTAACAAATTTCGCTGCCCGAGCTATGGTGGCTGCTACCGTCGGCTGTTGGTCATCATCATCGTCAGGGAACGTGGACGGGAAAATGATAGATTCAGCCATACGTTAAGTGTAGTCTTTCCAGCAGAACTACTAGTAGCCTATCACCCAAGTCAGCAACAATGATTTGGGCATATGGATGTTCAGAGATACCCTAGGTTTGCCTGCTACCAAACACAACGTAAGTAGTTAGTCACCTCCCCTCTCTGAATGCGGGATGTTTCTCCTACCTGTGTCCTGGTGTTTGTGAGGAGCTGGAGGCTGGTTTTCCCTTTCCCTCCTGTGGGTCGGACTATCATCAGGCAAAATAGGCGTAAATAGAAACAGGTTCAGCCGTACGACATTTGGCTTACTGGCGCTTTTGTGCTGACCAGTGGTAGGGGACTCCCATTCACGTTAGTAATGGCAGCCAGGGCATCGGGAAGTTTAAGCATACCTTGGATTCACCGGTAGGCTTGTTCATATCGACCTTGTGTTCGGTTGCTCAATTGGTGGCCGAGCTTAGAAATGGTTTGGTGCTGTCTGTTGGGACAGAAAACGGGAGGTAAAAGGGCAGTGGCAGCTTGTTGTCAGGTGACAATTACATGGTGCTTCAGGATGCGCCGGTTTATATACTGTGGATGCGTGGGTCCAACTTGGTAGCGTGTTCGGGTCCAGGGGCACGGGACACAATAGCCGGAAAGCATGGGACGCCCCACAAAATGCCGGTTTTTTGGTTGAATGGCTTTATGGTATTACACATGATGTGGAGGTCACTTACTCCGTTACTGGTGAATAGTTGCGTGCAACTGGGCTCGATGTCCGGTCATCTGTGTCGGAGTAGATGAATAGTCATTCTTAACATTAAAGTGCGATGAGCAATGCAGAGACGAACTGATAGCGTATTTGACTGCCTATCCTGATTTCATGTATGGGTAATGATGCGACAACTTTTTGGCCCTACCGAGGCTCAAACGTGACTCGTGGGGTATAATTATCTATATCCGTTTTGCAATCAGCTGTGGAGTCCAACCTTTAGCGGGAAGTTACCGAGCCGATATAGTGCTTTCATTCCTTCTATATAATTGCCCCTAGGAAAGCTACATTCCATGGGTGGCAACCGTCCCAAGAAAGATTTGACGGTGATCTTCATTTGATTTCTGTGGGCAGACCCTTCTTGCTGATTATCAAGCACGCAGGAGATGTAGAAATTTTGTAGGGGCTCGGAACCTGTTGGAATGCAAGTCTGGTCTGGGACTTGTTGATTACCGTAGCCTGAAGCGATTACCACAACTCCTGACCTCGGCGCTCTGTGTGTTGTCACTCCTTCCCAGACACACTACCGTTGCGACTCTTCAGCATGTGAAAGGCACCTGAAATGAAACGAAACGAAACACATCAAAATAAAGGATGCAAGCCTGGTCGACAACAGCTTCGACTGTATGTCAGAATGATAGTGGCTGTCTTAGATGTGGGTGCTTCAAGGTTTTTGATCCGGGTTCGTCGGGGGGTTCGTCAGGGGTTCATCCCGGGTTTGTAATCGAGTGATGAGTGGTGGCTATTCACCTGCAGCCATGAGTCCACCGCCACAGTTGCCCACCTGTGTCAGGTCAGGATTCGATGATGATTCGCCCTGCCACCTTCCTCTTTTTATTTCAGTCCTACAGCATGAATACCCCAACTACTCTGTGATAATAGGTTAGCTGTCGCTTTGAAAAGATGGTATAGGTGGTGGTCGTGGTCTGGTGATGGGGCAATAGGAAAGTCATCATGTGAGGGTGGGTCCACTGTGGGACCTGTAGTTTGCCAGCAAGTTCGAGACGAACATGCTTTTTGGGATGTTCTGGGACATGTCCAGGCCACTGGCATCATATGTATTTTGGTGGGGAAGATTAGTGAGCAACGAGCTTCGCTCACCAGACAGAGACTGACTCGGATTTCCTGCAAACTTGTTTCACAGGAGGCGCAGGGTTGGAGGGTGTGAGTGGTGGCCGGAGCCTGGCGCATTCTCTATGGTTACGAGTACCCTAGTTACCAGTTGGGCCCGTTCGGTTAATGAGGGACTCAAGTTACTTATTGTATGAATATCATTCGTATTCAGGTGTGAACACCAGATGTTCGCAAAGTTGGAAATTACAGGAGCTGAGCACAGATCGAGGCATACGCATCATCCAACTGTTTCCGGTATAACTCCTCAATAGCTTTGCGCCTATTATCCGAACATTCGTATAAATTCAAGTACAGGCACTCGCCAAAAGATTTCACACCTGATATTGCCCTTCGGCTGCGCAAGGAACCTCATTCAGTAATCAAAATCAGGGAGTGGATAAGGCACCCACAGTTCGAGGTAGCGAACCGTCCGGCACAACAAAGATAAGCAAAGGATCCGTGAGCTTTTCATGAGTATAACCTCTGTCGTTGAACTCTTTCATTCTGTTGAGAATCGTATCTTTCAAATGTCCGTCTGTCGAAGTATCCGATTCGGAACTAACCCTCTCAACAAACAACGCTGTCGAGGGTCGATTGTTGCCAACGACGACGCAATCCCCGATTATATCATTGCATAGCATCCGTACACTGTCTTCAATGGACCTGAGGAAATCATGTCTTAACATGTATATACTTCGAAGCAGGAACCAATAAACTTACTTTGTATCACACCGTTTCACTCCCTCACTCTTAATCCAATCGTCATCACGCCCACAAAAAACAAATACCCATTTTCTTTCTTTCCAAACAAGCCACCTGTGTGGAAGTTCCGATCGTCCGAGCGGAAATGAGGTTACAGCAGATCAGGAGAGTCTGCAAGAGTAACAAATTCGCAAAACTGGATGGAATCCGGGTTGTCAATCTGAGTGGTTTGTCGAACAGGTTCGAATGCACAAGACACCATGGAAAGAGGACGCGCTACACGAGAGTGTTGTCCAAGCATCGAGATCATCAGTAAGCCTGTTGTTGCTGGCGTCGATTAAGCTCCATTACTTGGGAGATTGGCTGCATACTGCATTCTGTATCTCCATAAACATTCTACTCCATTTTATTAGCTGAAACACAAGACCGAGAGGAAGTCAATTACTAACCGTCAGGGGAATATGACTCTCATAACCCCAGTCTTCTTCCTCAGGTGGTAATGCTACCCCACAACACAACACAGAACGCATTTCCTGGAGCAATTTGAGAAGCCCAGATCCTGTTGTGCTGCCTTCATATGGATGGAAAGAACGGGAGACAACAGAATCAATCGGTTTCAAACTGCAGACAATTCCATGGTTGAAAAACACGGTGTGGAAGATTGCACGAGGCATACGCCACGATGAAACACTCCCAAGTGCTCTTGCCTACAATGTTCCTTCGAACCCATCCATACTACCAGAATTTGATGGGCCCTGGAACGTTCAAGATTCGTCCTAGATTATCTCGGAAACCATCTAATGGTCCTCCATGCTCTCAACAATATCTGTCCTTTCTGAGGTTGAGAGAACTTTTGCGAAGGCAGATCCACGGCCTGAGAGCTGAATCGACCAACGAAGATAATACTGCTGCCGTCAACATCAATGACGTTGACCCCCGCAAAGCACGTAACTCCCCATCCAAGTGAAGAATCCACATTTGAAAGTCCAGGTATTTGATGCACAGATGCCCTCTCTGTGCGCATATCGTCCCGAGAGGCGTTGTTAAGAGTGGGGTTGGCCGTTTGGCTTCCAACCCCCTGATGCCCTTTGAGGGGTGTAGCTGGGGTCCCCCTTGAAATTTGTATGCCAGATTCTTCGCTAATGAAAGGAATCATCCGATAGAACATGCACGTACCTCTAAATAGAACGTGTATTCGATAAGTGTAGTGCAGGCCTTTTGAGGTTAGTACGGCCGGAACCCTCCCTGCTAACTGAACCTTTTCAACGCCGCTCACTGTCCCACCTCACCGTGACTTTATACCTGATCCCAAGCGTCAACACGAAATACTGCCTCACCACTCAAGGAGAAGCACTCGGCAACGACGTCAAGACAGCCAATTGCGCGGATGATGTTCCTGCCAATGCTGTGCGTGCCACCCGCTAGGGGTAGTTCCAGTGTCGCACTCATCCTCTTTTTCGCTCAGCTTTTAACTATTAATCCGTCTGTGATTTTCGGCCGCCGCAACATTGTCACCATTCAAGGACCCAATGGCTGTTATGTCGCGATACAGGTCAGCCCAACGGCATTAATGTTCCACGCCGGGTGCAACTTCTCTTACCAAAGCTGGACTTAGGGTTTTGACCCGGATACTCACCTTACTTGGTCTCGGATGGAATACCATTGGATAGTCACCCAGGCTTCGCCCGGGTCCTACAGGTAAGGTGCTCTGTGGAATGAATATAGCATCCATGTCGTTGACCACTGCCTTGTGCTGCTCCTAGAGTTACGCCTATATCCGGCGACGACCTCTACTGGTTCGATAGGTTTGGGATTGGACCAATCGTAAGTAACTCGGCGTGTCTCAGAGTTTCTGCAAGATGGTTGAATAATTTTTTGCTTGGGCACTAGGTCATACATAGTCAAGCCTGGACAGGACATCCAGGCCCCTCAAGGCTACTTCGACTTCATTCCCGCGGGTTGAGTACTGTCCATGTCGGTTTTTGTCCGAGTTTCCTTGACGACTCCAGTTCCAAGTTCATATGTGATTGATTTGATGTACTATAAAAACAAAGCAGTTCAGAATCTTCGAAAATAAACTCAACCATGCTGTACGTTTCCAAATATCTGAATGACCTTCCCCCCCACTCCAGATGCCGCAGACTTTATGTCGTTCCGGCACAATCATCATCTGATATGGAAGAAACAGGGGACCATCGCTCCATCCCCCATTGTAGCCTCTTCTTACTTCGATGACGGTGCTCAACCACCTGTCGGCAAGCCACAGGCGTCTGGCAGCGCTCATGAGCATGGGGCATAGTGGGCATCTTGTTATCACTCTCTCAAGTCCTACGGTTTTTCCATGTTAGAACGACAGTAATGAGAAGAACTCAGGGCGCAGACATATAGTCGTGGGTGCCTCCTGCTCCACGCGATGCAACAATTTGTAAGCGGTGCATGTGCTTCGACGTCGGTGACGTGCGGACCCATTGCAGCAGAAGTTCCGGGCATGGGTTGTTCCTTTTTCCTGGCCAGGTGGGATGAAGGGACCTGCTGGAGGTAGTTGGATCGCATTGCTGGAGCGGTGAAGGGCTTCTTTTCGAATCCGAGTTGTTTTTGCATGACTGTTGTGGGTGGTCGGGGGGACAGGATAAAGGGAGACGATGAAGATGAACGACCAAGTGGAGTTAAGGAAAGGTTTGAAGAGACGAGGAGGAGCCTAAAGATGATGAGGATGATCTTGAAGGATGACGAGAAGAGCTCGATGATGAAAATGGGGAAGGGTCACTTTCATCTTCATCCTTGGTCCTCCCGACCATCTCGTATTTTTCTTCTTGAAGGCTTGTAGCCCCTCTGTGCTTTACCATTTTTTTTTCTTCCGCAAATTCAGCACCCTTGTGTTACCTACAAGAACGCACAGCAGCGTCAATGAGACATAATCCTGAATGAGGGAAAACTTACCAGCAGCTGTTCCTTTCGATTAACGAGATATGCACAAGGTCTCCGTCCTTCAGAGCAACAGCAAACGGGCTCTCATACAAGAGTTATCCTTGATTCCTGAGTCGACTGATGAATTTTGCATTGATCAAGTGGAGACCCTGGTATTGGTTCGAGTAGTGAGTGCGAGGCCAGCCTGCATGAATGTCGAGCAAGGTCCCGTCTCGGAGTTCTGAGCAGTGTATCTCATGATCAGTGCCTGGACGAATCATTTTTCATTGCCAGGAACAGAGAAACCAAATGCGATGCTGGTCTGAGCATCACGATCAGCAAGGAGGAATGCCCTCAAGACACAGCTCCGGGTATCTGGTACTTGACAAGGATGAGGATGTCACGAAGGAATGACGTAGGAACGTCGGCAACGAAGAAACTGAAAAACGGTTGACTCGTGTCCTTTAGAAGAGCCTTGGGACTGGGGCTCCAGATGGTCAGCAAAAAGTGCTTGAGATTCTCCAGGCAGACGGCTGGAGGGAGCATCAGACTCAAGAAACTCAAAGCAGGCAGAATTTATAGTCCTTCGACTGTGTGTTTTGGCAGCGGACGAACATTGATATATGTACATGACGGTTGTTGGCATAACCAAGCACGCAAACTCTGTCCCAAAATGTGCTGTGTGCCAGAGTGCCGCAGGTAATTCATCCAAACTTGTGTGAGGCTAAACGAGGTGTAGAATGTCATATCAAGCAGTGCCCAGTACTCATAACGTACGAAGAGGGTCCAGGGGGATTCTTCATAACCTTCTTGACGGATGGCGTTCACTCCCTGTTGCGGCAGGCTCATTGTAACTTAGATTGGTCGATCACTCACAAGCGCCGAACATTCAAGTTTCACACGCTCCCAATGTTTTCTGTGGAAGAACAAGTAACCTGTGCTATTTCGTGGATTGTACAGCAAGAAGGACATATGCGATGCGCCAAGGCCACAGTCGCTGTAGGACAGGATCGCCATGGGGCTGCCGACCAGCTTCTATCACAGAACCTTGCAGACAGACTTCCTCTCGGCTTGTGTACATTCAGCGGAACTCACAGCGAGTCAGCGACTGACTTTGTCTGTGGTGACATTGGGCTCCCAGCACTCCGCGTATGTGGTGATCTCTGCACAGAAATATGAGGTACGTTCGTCTGCCCATCATACGGGTAAGTGAAACAGGCTAGAGGCCATAACAGCACGCACTGACAACGGAGGGACACAATCCAGGACTGGAAGCGCACAATCGCTTCGCCTATTACCCGACGAGAAGGAAACCTCTGGGAGGAAGACTACTTTGAATGTGGGTTGCTCGCGCTCCTCCACGATCAATGGATCACTCATGGTGGAACCATGCGGCAGTGTTTTATGATTTGGCAGCTGGAGATCCCCAGATAAGCCTCTGGCAATCGAAGTGGGCGACTGCCCGTGGTTGGGCAAAGATTTGGTTAGTCCACCACTAGGCCATGGCGGGAGGTCTGCAGTGAACTGTTGTCTCTGGCTACGTGAGCTGAAGGAGGTTGGAACGTGACAGTCAGAACCAATGCTCAAATATGAGGGAGCGCGCGTACTGTGCTCTGCCGGTGAGTTTGAAAGCACTATGCTGTCGACGTTGATCACCCCCCCCCCCTCAGTGAAACTCATGTGATTATCGTGGAGCTAGGAAGCTCGCCGTTTATGAAGGAAAACATGGTCGAGCCTTTACCTAGACTGAATGGCAACTCAGACCCCACAGAATTGAACCGAGGGGAATGCACGCACCATTACGACTCTCATGTTTATAATAGAAATCCATATTTCCTAACGGGATCATCCTTGTACGGTATTTGTTGGTGGTACATTCGACTTGTCAGGCTATGACACCACCACGTAAATGCAGGCATTCCACGCACTGTTCCCAGTGCTTCTGTCATCTCCGCTGTGAAACTTGCAAGGTGGTTCATGAAATCAGAAACATTTATGGAACAGGATGCAATTCCTCATCAGAACATTTGCACAAAGCACCAAGCTGGAAAACTGCGATGAATTTCTGAACCAGAATCTTCTAATCGGCAGAGCAGATAGTCAGTCCATCTGTCCCATGGCCAGGGGGACGAATTCGAAATAGGGGCGTTTGCCTACCGAAAAAACAAAAACATGCGACTAGCCACAGAACCAATCTCTTTGCCTTTTACTCTATAGTATAACAATTGTTAGCTCAATTGAAACTGACAATGTCCATATACGAAACCTACCTTTTGCATTAATGATGAATTCTCATTGATAACGTTTGCTCCCCAAAGGAACTCGCCAGCTCCTGGGGGTGGCAACCTATTATTGACGTCTACCGATTCTGATGCACACCGCTAACTGTGCAAGGTTATGATATGAAGGAGACGTTTCTTATCCCTTCAATCAAGGGTTTAAATATTATTACTTCGATCCTTGCTTTCAGCAAGGGCATTTTGAATAGCTGTCCGATTGCAGATACCTGGTACTAGTACTCGATCTTGGCCAACGCCTTCTGCAAGGAAGTTCCAAAGTGCGCGAGTGGGCTGGTTCTAGAAGTCTCAACTTTGGCAGAGAGCCCTTGTTCACTAACGAAATCTGACTGACCAGCCATCATGTGATCTCGATACGGGTGAAATTGAATGAGGACCTCAGGAAGTCAGTCATTGTTGCCACTATATTACATCTCGTTAGTAATAAGCACTCGGAAAGAGCCATTTGTCATTTGTTCATGGTTGCCGTTGATCAGCTGCATAACTAATATCCTGATAGGGGCGCAAAGCGTGCCAACAAGGCATCCTCGACAGTCGACCGAATATACTGGAATCCACCATGCTGTCGGCATCCCTTTATCATCCCCTGGGTAATCTGAGTCAGAGTACTGGGGCACGTTCCGCACCTGTCTCATAACCCAGTGGAAGGATGTACTATTACTTGGCAAAGCAAGGTTCCCAAACCCAGGGACCTGCTTATGATTGAATGATCGTCCGATACTTATCTAACACTCTTCTAGCCATGCTGGGTCTAGAAGTCTGACCGAACCCTCGTTCGTAAACAGGGGTTGTAGAATCTGACTGGCTAATTGTCATATGATCGGGCAATGATGTTGATAATCTTGCCATTATCAAAGTCTATGCGCAAAGGCTCGATCATGTCGAGGACGAGCTAACACACTGTTGATTGCAGCTTCGTGGCATGGTATCAGATAGCTTATCCATCTGCGTGCATACGAAAAGCTGGAAACTTTTTGCCTGCAATCTTTTTCAGGTTTCTTCGAACCCACGCCACCAGAATTTGATGGACCCTGGAACTTTTCGAGATTCGTCCCAGATTATCGAGGAAGCCATCTAATGGTCCCCCATGCTCTCAACTATATTTGTCCTTTCTGAGGCTGAATGAACTTTTCCTAGAGAGCAAATCCACGACTTAAGAGCTGAACTGACCAAAGAAGATAACATTGGCTACCGTCAACATCAATGACGTTTACCCTTGCACAGCACGTAACTCCCCATCCAAGCGAAGAATCCATATTTGAGAGCCCAGTTATTCGGTGCACATACAGAAGTTGATTCCCTCTCTATGCGCATATCCTCCTGGGATGCGTTGTTCAGAATTGGGTTGGCCCTTTGGCTTCCAACCAGATCAAGCCCTGATGACCCTTGAGGGGTGTTGCCGGGGTCCCATTTGAATATTGGATGCCACATTATTTGCTAATGAAAGGAATCATCCGACGGGACACGTACGTACCTCTAAATAGAACATGGATTCGATAAGTGCAGGGTAGGTTTTTGGGGTCAGTACAGTCAGAGAAAGGTATATAAATGCTCTCAGATGTCTCGGTATCTCCAGCTCCCTAGCCCCTCAACCTTCCCTGCGAACTGAACCTTTTCAACACCGCTCGCCGTCCTACATCACCATGGCTGCATATCGGATCCCAAGCGTTAACACGAACTACTACCTCACCACTCACGAAGAAATACCCAACAACGTCGTCACAACGGCTAATGGCGCGAATGGTATTCCTCCCGAGAGCGTGCGTGCCACCCGCTAGGAGTAGTTCCAATGTAGCACTCATCCTCTTTTCGTTCAGGTTTTAACTGTTACCCCACCTCTGGGTCCTGGCCCCACCATCGTCAGCATTCAAGGACCCGCTGGCCTTTATGTCGCGTTAGAGGTCAGCCTAGGACATTCATGACATTAATTTTCCATACTCGGGTGGAACTCCTCTTACAAAAGTTGGACTTAGGCTCCTGAACCGGACAGAAGGCTTATTTGGTCTAGTAAGCCATACCAGTGGGTAGTCACCCCGACTGCGCTCGGGTCCTACGAGTAAGTTGCTCCGTGGAATGAATATAGCATACATCTGGTTGACCACTGTCCTGTGCTGCTTCTAGAGTTAGGCCCTTCGCTGGCGAAGATCTTTACTGGTTCGATAGGTTCGGGATTGGACCAATCGTAAGTAGCTCAGCCAGTCTCGGAGTGTATGCCAGATGGTTTAATAACCTTCTGCTTGGGCACTAGGTTAT
Source organism: Lepiota brunneoincarnata (assembly GCA_023014365.1). NCBI lineage: Eukaryota > Fungi > Basidiomycota > Agaricomycetes > Agaricales > Agaricaceae > Lepiota > Lepiota brunneoincarnata. Next base: position 3,119,369 of record JAEBUN010000002.1, on the reverse strand, counting down.
AGTCAAGCCTGGACAGGGACATCCAGGCTCCTGAAGCCTACTTTAATTTCATCCACGCTTGAGTTCTCGTCAATTCCGGTGTTGGCGCGAGTTTCCTTGATGACTTTAGCTCCAAGTTCACGTGTGATTGATTCGTTGTACTATAAGAATAAAGCAGTTCAGAATCCTCGAAAATAAATTCGATTGTGTTGTATGTTCCAAATATCTGAATGCTCTTCCCCCCAGTCCGAACCCCACCGACTTTATGCTGTTCCGGCACGGTCACCATCCGATATGGAAGAAACAGGATGACCATCACTACATCCCTTATTGTAGCTTCATACTTCATTGAGGGTACTCAAACACCTGTTGGCAAGTTGCAGGCATCTGGTAACCCTCGGGCATCAGGTATTAAACTCTCTCAAGCTCCATGCTTTATCCCGCACCAGAACAACCGTAATTGGAGGAGCTGAACTTGCCTAACAAAGGTGATATAGCACTCTCAAGTCATGGGGTCGTGTCCGTAGTCCCATATCAGACATAGCTGTCTCGCCGGCGCTTGGGGGTGCAAGCTATGGACCCAAGGGGGCTGCAGGGGGGATAGGAAAGCGAACAAGTGCGGGAGCGAATTTGAGGGATCAATGAGTCTTGGGCCTGAGCGATATGGGGTATCCTTCCTATAGTTGTTCATACGAGAGCAGAATGCATGAATCCGAGAATTGTATGTGATCCCATTGGTGTAGTTCTGTCTCTGCCCTACCCTCATCCACGCTGGCAGGTGCATAGACCTCCGAAAACTCGGAGCGAGGATCAACAGGTCTGAGCAAACGCTGAACCTCACAGTCGCGATGGAGAGGAACTGGATGACTTGGGCAGCAATGAGCAGTATTTCTGGCGCGAATGTCTGGGGATGGATGTCTAGGCTTTGTCATATGGGGAGGTTCGTCAGGCTATGAGATGGATTGGCCGAGGAAAGCAGTAACTTTCCAGCCTATTATGTCCCCTTCTTTCAAATCCTCTTGTTCTGCCTTACTCCAGTCGAACAAAGTAGTCAGGTTTGTGTTGAGGTCCAACGGGGTTGGCACAGAGGACGGGAGTTGATTGCCCTCCCCCATTTCACCTGCATGGCCTTCATTTTATGGGATTATGTAGTCGTCACCATAGGTGGGATCACATGAATCATCGTGGTTGTACAAATAATTGCCCACCTTTTGCCTTTTTTTTTTCATTCGAATCCGAGAGGTCAGTTCCAACATCAACCCTGGTGATGAAAATATTCCGGTGCAGTTGACCACGTTCTTATATCTTGGATGGAGGTACTAAACAAGGTAGCTGGCGCTCCTCGTGTGGTTAACGTGGTTGCGCATCCTCGGCTGTGGGTTGGTCTTGCAAAGTCGGAGTTGGTGCAGGCACCATCACCCCTCCTTCAGTGAACACAATCTTCATTGGCGCAGGCGCCCTCAAGAACCGCTTGAACCCTTTCATCTTGTTATTTCCCAGTGAAGCCATCGTCACCTCCCCCCTTTCTTCCAGCACCACAGCTATTCTGTCCTTTTCTCCTTCCTTTCTTCACCTCCCCGAGCATTCCTTTGGTCCTCAAGAAGAATGCTATTCGCTTGGGGTACACCTCAGGGCGCAGACATATGGCCGTGGGTGCCTCCTGTTTCATGTGATGCAGCAATTGTAAGCGGTGCATGTGCTTCGACGTCGGTGACGTGCGGACCCATTGCAACAGAAGTTCCGGGCATGGGTTGTTGCTTTTTCCTGGCCAGGTAGGATGAAGGGATCTACTGGAGGTAGTTGGATCGCATTGCTGGAGCGGTGAAGGGCTTCTTTTCGAGTCCGAGTTGTTTTTGCATGACTGTTGTGAGTGGTCGGAGGGAGATGACGAAGATGAACGTGAGGAGGACTTGGAGCGTTCCAAGTTCCACGATGCAGACCAAGAAGAGCCAAGGAAGGGTTTGAAGAGGACGAGGAGGTGCCTGAAGATGATGAGGATGATCTTGAAGGATGACGAGAAGAGCTCGACGACGAAAATGGGGAACGGTCACTTTCATCTTCATCCTTGGGTCCTCCCGACCTCTCGTATTTTCTTCTTGAAGACTTGTAGACCCATCTGTACATTTCCACTTCCGCAAATTCAGCACCCTTGTGTCGCCTACAAGAACGCACAACAACGTCAATGAGACATAATCCTGAATGAGGGAAAACTTACCAGCAACTGTTCTTTTCGATCAACGAGATATGCACAAGGTCGCCATCCTTCAGAGCAACAGCAAACGGGCTCTCATACAAGAGCTATCCTCGATTCCTGAGTCAACTGATAAATTTTGCATTGATTAAGTGGAGACCCTGAGACAGAGTGTTTATCGTGAGTCTGTCAGAATTGATTGCGTTCTGTCCTAAGGTGGTACCCGTGCTGTGTGTCAGAGTGCCACAGGTAATTCGTCCAAAACTGGGTGAGGCTAAACGAGGTGTAGAACGTCATATCAAGCAGCGTCCAGTCATAACATATGAAGAGAGTCTAGGGGGATTCTTCATAGCCTTCTTGACGGATGGCGTTCACTCCTTGTCGCGGCAGGCTCATTGTAACTTAGATCGGTTCGATCACTCAGATGCGCCAAACATTCAAGTTTCACACGCTCCCAATGTTTTCTGTGGAAGAATAGGTACCTTGTGCTGTTTCGCGGACTGTACAGCAAGAACGATCCGTGCGAGGCACCAAGACCACAGTCGCCATGTGTCATCAGTTGTTGTAGGACAGGATCACCACGGGGCTTCCGACCAGCTTCTACCACAGAACCTTGCAGACAGACTTCCTCTTGGCCTGTGTACAGTCAGCGGAACACAAAGCGAGTCAACGACTAACTCTGTCTGTGGTGACATGGGACTTCCAGCACTCCGTGTATGTGGTGATCTCTGTGCAGAAATATGAGGTACGTTCATCTGCCCATCATACGGGTAAGTGGAGCAGTTTAGAGGCCATAACAGCACTGCACTGGCAACGGAGGGACATAATCCAGAACTGGAAGCGCACAGTCGCTTCCGGCTATTACCCGACGAGAAGGAAACCTTTGGGAGGAAGACTACTTTGAACGTGGGTTGCTCGCGCTCCTCCACAATCAATGGATCACTCATGGTGGAACCATGCGGCAGTGTTTTATGATTTGGCAGCTGGAGATCCCCAGATAAGCCTCTGGCAATCGAAGTGGGTGAACTGCCTGACGTTGGGCAAAGGGTTTGGTTATCCCACCACTAGGCCATGACGAGAGGCCTGCAGTGGACTGGTTCGCCCTCAGAATCATGTAGCCAGTGAAGTGAAGAAGGTTGGACCATAACAGCCGGAATCGATGCTCGACTATGAGGGAGCGCGTGTATGGTGCTCTGCCGGTGAGCTGGAAAGCGCTCTGCTGTCCACATTGGTCACCCTCCCTCAGTGAAACTCAAGCAATCATTATGGAGCTAGGAAGCTCGCCGTTCATGAAGGAAGACATGCTCGAGCCTTTGCCTAGACTGAATGGCAACTCAGAAACTGAACTGAGGGGAATGCACGCACCATTACGACGCTCATGTTTATAATAGAAATCCATATTTCCAAAGGGATCATTCTTGTACGGTATTTGTTGGGGGTGTATTCGACTTGTCAGGCTATGACACCACCACGTAAATGCAGGCACTCCACGCACTGTTCCCAGTGCGTCTGTCATCTCTGCCGTGAAACTTGCAAGGTGGCTCACGAAATCAGAAACGTTTATGGAACAGGATGCAATTCCTCATCAGAACACTTGCAGAAAAACTAGCCACAGAACCAATTTCTTTGCCTTTTACTCTATAGTATCACAACTGTTAGCTCAATCGAAACTGACAATGTTCGTATACGAAAGCTAGCCTTTGGCGTTAATGGTGAATTCTCATTGATAACGTTGGCTCCCCGAAGGAACTCGCCAGCTCCTTGGTGTGCCAGCCTATTATTGACGTCTCCTGATTCTGATGCACACCGCTAACTGTTCAAGGTTATGATATGAAGGAGACATATTTTATCCTTTCAATCAAGGGTTTAAATATTATTACTTCGATCCTTGCTTTCAGCGAGGGTATGTTGGATAGTTGTCCAATCGCAGATACCTGGTACTAGTACTCGATTTTGGCCAACGCCTTCTGCAAGGAAGTTCCAAAGTGCGTGAGTGGGCTGGTTCTAGAAGTCTTGACTTTGGCAGAACCCTTGTTCACGAATGAAATCTGACTGGCCAGCCATCATGTGATCCCGATACGGGTGAAATTGAATGGGTACCTCCGAAAGTCAGCCATTGTTGCCACTATATTACATCTCGTTAGTATTAAGCACTCGGAAAGAGCCATTTGTCATTTGTTCATGGTTGCTGTTGATCAGCTGCATAACTAACATCCTGATAGGCGCGCAAAGCGGTGGGTTTCAGCACACACACTAGATGATGCTGCGCCAACAAGGCATCCTCGACACTCGACCGAATATATTGGAATCTGCCATGCTGTCGGCACCCCTTTATCATCCCTTGAGTAATCTGAGCTGGAGTACTGGGGCATGTTCCGCATCTGTCTCGTAACCCAGTGGAAGGATGTACTATTACTTGGCAAAGCAAGGTTCCCAAACCCACGGACCTGCTTATGATTAAATGATTGTCTGATACTTATCGAACACTCTTCTAGCCACGCTGGGTCTAGAAGTCTGACAGAACCCTCGTTCATAAACAGGGGTTGTAGAATCTGACTGGCTAATTGTCATGTGATCTGGCGATGATGTTGATATTCTCGTCATTATCAAACTCTATGCGCAAATCATGCTAAGGACGAGCCATGGGGTTAGTACGGTCGGAGAAAGGTATATAGATGCTCTCAGTTGTCTCTATATCTGCGAACTGAACCTTTTCAACGCCTCTCACCATCCCACGTCACCATGGCTGCATACTACCGGATCCCAAGCGTTAACACGAACTACTACCTCACCACTCACGAAGAATTACCCAACAACGTCGTCACGACGGCCAATGGCACGGATGGTATTCCTGCAGAGACCGTGCGCGCAACCCGCTAGGGGTAGTTCCAGTGCCGCACTCATCCTCTTTTCGCTCAGGTTTTAACTGTTACCCCACCTCTGGTTCCTGGCCCCACCACCGTCACCATTCAAGGACCCGCTGGCTTTTATGTTGCGTTAGAGGTCAGCCTAGGATATTAATATTTCATACCTGGGTGGAACTTCTCTGACCAAAGTTGGACTTAGGCTCCCGAACCGGACAGAAGGCTTATTTGGTCTAGCAAGGAATACAGGTGGGTAGTCACCCCGACTGAGGTCGGGTCCTATGAGTAAGTTGCTCCGTGCAATGAATATAGCATACATGTGGTTGATCACTGCCTTGTGCTACTCCTAGAGTTAGGCCTTACAGCGGTGAAAACCTTTACTGGTTCAATAGGTTTGGGGTTGGACGAACCGTAAGTAACTCGGCGTGTCTCGGGCTTTCTGCCAGATGGTTGAATGACTTTTTGGTCGGGCACTAGGTCATAGTCAAGCCTGGAAAGGACATCCAGCCCCCTGAAGGCTACTTTAAATTCAACCACGCTTGAGTTCTTGTCAATGTCGTCGGTGTTGGCGCGACTCCAGCTCCCAAATTCACATGTGATTGATTCGTTGCACTATAAACATAAAGCAGTTCAGAGTCCTCGAAAATAAACTCGATTGTGTTGTACGTTTCAAATATCTGAATGCTCTTGCCCCCACTCCGAACGTCTCAGACTTAATGCCATTCCGGCACAATCACAATCTGATATGGAACAGGTGACTATCGCTACACTCCTTACTGTAGTTTCATACTTCATCGAGGGCACTCGACCACCTGTCGGCAAGTCACAGACATCTGGCAGTGCTCATGAGTATGGGCGTAGTGGGCATCAGGCCATTACTTTCCCAAGTTCCACGCTTTTACCATGTCAGAACGACCGTAATTGGAGGAACTGACCATGCTTGGCCAAAGGTGATATAGCACTCTCAAGTCATGGAATCATGTCAGTGGTCCTATAATTGTCTTGCCTACGCTTACAGGTACGAGCTATGGACCCAAGGGGGTTGCAGGGGGGTGGGGAAGCGAACAAGTGCGGGAGCGAATTTGAATGTTCAACGATTCTTGAGCCTGAGCAGTATGGGGTACCCTCCCTATAGTTGCCCATACGGGAGCAGAATACGCTAATCCCAGAACTGTATGTGATCCCATTGGTGTAGTTCTATCTCTGCCCCACCCCCATCCATGCTGACAGGCGCGTGGAAGTCCAAATACCTGGAGTGAGAATCAACTTCACCCGCGTGGCCTTCGCTTTCTGGGATAACATAGTCGTCACCATAGGTGGGATCATATGAATTATCGTGGTTATACGAATAATTGCCCATCTTTTGCCTTTCTTTTCTTTTCTTCCCGTTCCAGTCCCAGGGGTCAGCGCTCAGCTCCAACAAACTGCATCTGTGGAGGGCTTGGAGTGTTCCAAATTCCGCGATGCAGACGAGGAGACTGGAGATGACGAGGATGAAGAGGATGATCTTGGAGGATGACGAGAAGAGCTCGATGACAAAAAGGGGTCACTTCCATCTTCATCCTTTGGTCCCCTGACCCCTCTTATTTTGACTTTCTTTTCTTCTTTGAGGGCTTATAGCCTTATCTGTGCGTTTCCGTTTCCGCAAATTCAGCACCCTTGTGTCGCCTACAAGAACGGACAACATTACCAATGAGAGAATGATCCTGAATGAGGGAATACTCACCAACAATTGTTACTTTGGATCAACGAGATATATGTACAAGATCGCCATCCCTCAGAGCAGCCGCAGGTGGGTTCTCATATAAGAGCTAGCTTCAATTCCTGAGTCCAATGAATGTTGTGTTGATCAAGTGGAGGCCCTGGTATTAGTTCGAGTAGTGAGGGCGAGGTCAGTGTGCACGAGTGTTGAGCAAGACACAAACTCAGTCTCATCTCGTCCTCAAGCTGGAGTTCTAGGCAGTGTAGCTCATGATGTGTACCTGGCTAAACCATCCTTCATTGCCAGGTGGCAGGAACAAAAGAAACCGAATGCGATGCTGGTCCGAGCATCACTGATCAGCAAGGAGGAATGCCCTCAAGGTACAGCTCCGGGCATCTGGTACTTGAGAAGGATGAGTATGTCACGAAGGGTTGACGTAGGAAAGTCGGCAGCGAAGCAACCGGACAACATTCGATCTTGTGTCCTCTAGAAGAGCCTCAGGACTGGAGCTCCAGATGATCAGCGAAAGGTGCTTGGAGTTCTCCAGGTGGGCCGCTGGAGGGAGTATCAGATTCAATAAACTCAAGGGAGGCCGAATATATTGTCCTTCAACTGTGTGTTTTGGCAGCGGAACGGGTACCGATACATGACAGTTGTTGGAACTTGGCACAATCAAGCACGAAAAATGGCTCCTGCCACCTTATGTACGGATCCTGGGGTAGAGTGTCCATTAGAATCGATCGCGTTCGGTCCTAAAATACTACCCGTGCCGTGTGCCAGAGTGCCGCAGGTAATTCGTCCAAACTTGTGTGAGGCTAAACGGGGTGTAGAATATCATATCAGGCGGCGTCCAGTACTCATAACACATGAAGAGAGTCCAGGGGGATTCTCCATAACCTTCCTGATGGATGGCGTTCACTCCTTGTTGCGGCAGGTTCATTGTAGATCGGTCGATCAAGCTGCTAGACATGTTTCAAGTTTCACATGCTCCCTGATGTTTTCTTTAGAAGAACAGGTACCTTGTGCTGTTTCGCGGACTGTACAGCAAGAAGGATCCGTGCGATGCGCCAAGACCACGGTCGCCATGCGTCATCAGTCACTGTAGGATGGGATCGCCACGGGGCTTCCGACCAGCTTCTATCACGGAACCTTACAGACAAACGTCTTCTCGGCCTGTGTATAAGTCAGCGAGGAATATAATCCAGGACTGCACAGTCGGTTTCGCCTATTACCCGACGAGAAGGAAACCTCTGGGAGGAGGACTACTTTGAACATGAGTTCCTCGCGTTCCTCCACAATCAATAGATCAGTCGTGGTGGAACTACGCAACAGTGTTTTACGATCTGGCAACTGGCGATCACCAGATAAGCCTCTGGCAATCGAAGTAGGCGACCGCCCGTGGTTGGGCAAAGGGTTTGGTTGGCCCACCACTAGACCATGACGAGAGGCCTGTAGTGGACTGGTCGTCCCCAGAATCACGCAGCCAGTGAAGTGAAGGAGGTTGGAGCATAACAGCCGGAGCCTGATGCTCGACTATGAAGGAGCACGCATATGGTGCTTTGCCGGTGAGCTGGAAAGCGCTATGCTGTCCATGCTGATCACCCTCCCTCGGTGAACCTCAAGCGATTATCTGGGAGTTAGGAAGCTCGGCGTTTATGAGGGAAAAGCATGGTCAAGCCTTTGCCTAGGTTCAATGGCAACTCAGACCCCACAGAATTGAATTGAAGGGAATGCACGCACCATTATGACTGTCATTTTTATAATAGAAGTCCAAGTTTCCTAACAGGGATCATTCTTGTACGCTATTTGTTGACAGTGCATTCGACTTGTCAGGCTATGGCACCGCCATGCATTATTTCCAGTGCTTCTGAAGTTCTGACATCTCCGCCGTGGAACTTTGCAAGGTGGTTCACGAAATCAGAAAGGTTTATGTAACAGGATGCAATTCCTACATCAGAACACTCGCACCAAGCACCAAGCTGGCAAGCAGGGATGAGTTACCCAACCAGAATCTTCTAATCGGCAGAGCAGATAATCAGTCAATCATCCCATAGCAAAGAGGGCGAGTTCGGAATAGGGACGTTCGCCCACTGAGGAGATGAAAACATGCGACTGCCCACAGAACCAACCTCTTCGCCTTTTGGTTGTATAGTATAGCAGCTATTGGTTCAATTTAAACTGAGAACATTCATATACGAGACCTACTTTTGGTGTGAATGACGAATGCTCATTGATAAGGTTTGTTCCTCAGAGGAACTCGTTATCTCCTTGGTGGCGGCCTATTATTGACGCCTACCGATTCTGACGCACACTGCCAACCGTTTAAGGTTAAGATTTGAAGGAGACCTATATTATTACTTCAATCCTCGCTTCCGGCCAACGTCTTCCATAAGGAAGCCAAAGTGCGCGAGTGGTTCTAGAAGTCTTGACTTTGGAGGAAGAACCCTTGTTCACGAACAAAATCTGACTGGCCAGTGATCATGTGATCCCGGTGAATTGAATGAGGACCTCAGGAAGTCAGTCACTTGTTACCACTATATTACATCTCGTTAGTAATAAACACTCGGCAAGAGCCATTCGTCACTTGTTCGTGGTTGCCGCTTGATCAGCTGCATAACTAATTCTCCGATAGGGGCGCAAAGCGGTGGGCTTCAGTACACACACTAGATGATGCCGCGCCAACAAGGCATCCTCGACACTTGACCGAATATTTTGGAATCCGCCATGCTTTGAGGATCCTTTTCTCATCCCTTGAGTAATCTGAGCCGGAGTACTGGAACACACTCCATGATCACCTAGTGGAAGGATGTAATATTGCTCGGCAAGCCAGGGTTCCCAAATCCAGGAATCTGGCTTATGATCAATATATCTTCCAATACTTATCGAACACTCTCCTAGCCACGCTGGGTCTAGAAGTGTCTGACAGAACCCTCGTTCGCAAACAGGGGCTTTTAAAATCTGACTGGCTAATTATCATGTGATCTGGCGATTGACGACATCATTATCAAGCTCTGTGCGCAAGGGCTCTATCACGCCGAGGGACGAGCCAACACACTGTTGATTACAGTTTCATGGCAAGTCGCCAGACAACTGGTCTATCGACATGCACATCAAAGGTTGGAAATTTTTCGCCTACAATTTTTTCAGGTTCCTTCGAACCTTGCGCCACCAGCACTTGATGGACCCTGGGACTTTCAAGATTCGTCCCAGATTATCCAGGAAGCCATCTAATGGTCCCCCATGCTCTCAACTATATTTGTCCTTTCTGAGGCTGAATGAACTTTGCCTAGAGCAAATCCACGACTTGAGAGCTGAACCGACCAAAGAAGATAACATTGCTACCGTCAACATCAATGACCTTTACCCTTGCAAAGCACGTAACTCCCTATCCAAGCGAAGAATCCATATTTGAGAGCCCAGTTATTTGGTCCACATACAGAAGTTGATTCCCTCTCTATGCACATATCCTCTTGGGAGGCGTTGTTCAGAATTGGGTTGGCCCTTTGGCTTCCAACCAGATTAAGCCCCGATGACCTTTGAGGGGTGTTGCCGGGGTCCCATTTGAATATTGGATGCCAGATTATTTGCTAACTGAAAGGGATCATCCGGACGGGACACGTACGTGCCTCTAAATAGAACATGGATTCGATAAGTGCAGTGCAGGTCTTTGGGGTTAGTACAGTCAGAGAAAGGTATATAAATGCTCTCAGTCGTCTCTGTATCTCCAGCCTCCCTAGCCTCTCAGCCTTCTCTGCGAACTGAACCTTTTCAACGCCGCTCACCATCCTACATCACCATGTCTACATACCGGATCCCAAGCGCCAACACAGAATACTACCTCACCACTCACGAAGAGATACCCAACAACGTCGTCACGACGGCTAATGGTGCGAATGGTATTCCTCCCGAGAGCGTGCGTACCACCCACTAGGAGTAGTTCCAGTGTCACACTCATCCTCTTTTTCGCTCAGGTTTTAACTGTCACTCCGGGTCTGGGTTCTGCCGGCCCCAACATTGTCACCATTCAAGGACCCAATGGCTGTTATGTCGCGATACAGGTCAGCCCAAGCGGCATTAATGTTCCACACCGGGTGCAGCTTCTCTTACCAAACTTGGGCTTAGGGTTCTGACCCGGACACTCACCTTACCTGGTCTCAGAAGGAGTACAAGTGGGTAGTCACCCGGACTACGTCCGGGTCCTACGAGTAAGTTGCTCTGTGGAATGAATATAGCATACATGTGGTTAATCACTGCCTGGTGCTACTCCCAGAATTAGGCCTGCCACTGGTGAAGACCTTTACTGGTTCGACAAGTTTGGGATTGGACCAATTGTAAGTAACTCGGCCTGTCTCAGAGTTTCTGCCAGATGGTTGAATAACCTTTGCTTGGGTACTAGGTCATAGTCAAGCCTGGGCGGGACATCCACGCCCCCGAAGGCTACTTCAATTTCTACCCCCGGAATGATTGATTATTGTTAATGTCGGTTTTGGCACGAGTTTTCCTTGGTGACTCCAGCTCCAAGTTCACGTGTGATTGATTCGTTTTACTATAAAAATAAAGCAGTTCAGAATCCTCGAAACATAAACTCGATTGTGTTGAACGTTCCAAATTTCTGATTACCCCCTACTCCAACCGCCACCGACTTTTTGCCATTCCGGCACAATCACTATCTGATATGGAAGAAACCAGTGACCATCATTATATCCCTTATTGTAGCTTCTTCATACTCTGTTGAGGGCACTCGAACCACCTGTCGGCAAGTCACAGGCATCTGGCAGCGCTCGGGCATCAGGTATCACTCTCTCAAGACCCACGCTTTTTCCCCATGTCAGAACGATCGTAATTGGAGGAGCTGACCTTGCCTGGCAAAGATAATATAGCATTCTCAAGTCATAGGATCATGTTCGTGGTCTCATACCGGATATAATTGTCTCTGCCTGCGCTTGCAGGGTGCGAGCTGTGGACCCAAGGGAGGTGTAGGGGGAATGGAAAAGCGAACAAGTGCGGGAGCGAATTACGAATGTTCAATGATTCCTGAGCCCGAGCAGTATGGGGTATACTTCCTATAGTTGTCCATACGGGAGCAGAATGCGCTAATCCGAGAAGCTGTCCTCAGACAACTTGTCCATCAACTTACACATGAAAAGCTGGAAGTTTGGATGCTGTTGGAGGATGACAAGAACGCGATGACGAAAATGAGGAAGAGTCACTTTCATCTTCATTCTTGGTTCCTCTGACCTCTCTTACTTTGACATTCTTTGAGGGTTTATAGTCTTATCTGTGCATTTCTGCTTTCCCGAATTCAGCACTCTCGTGTCGCCTACAAGAACGGACAACATTACCAATGAGAGAATAACCCTGAATGAGGGAAAACTCACCAGCAGCCGGCAGTGTAGCTCAGGATCGGTGCCTGGCCAAACCGTTCTTCATTTCCAGGAACAGGAGAAACCGAGTGCGATGCTGATCTGAGCATCACAATCAGCAAGGGGGATGAGGATGTCACGAAGGATTGACATAGGAACGTCGGCAGTGGAGCAACTGGCAACAATCGACCTTGTGTCTTCTAGAAGAGCCTTGGGACTCGAGCTCCAGATGGTCAGAGAAAGGTGCTTGGGGTTCTCCAGGGCAGACCACTGGAGAGAGCATCAGATTCAATAAACTCAAAGGAGGCAGAATTTATAGTCCTTCGACTGTGTGTTTGGCGGCGGACGAGTTGGCATAACCAAACCCGAAAAATGGCCCCCGCCATGCGATGAGGAGATCCTGGGGTAAAGTGTCTGTCAGAATTGATTGTGTTCCGTCCTAAAATATTTCCCGTACTGTATGCCAGGCTGTCGCAGGCAATTCGTCCAACCTTGTGTGAGGCTAAACGAGGTGTAGCATGTCATATCGGGTGGCGTTCGGTACTCATAACATATGAAGAGCGTCCAGGGGGGTTCCCCGTAACCTTCCCGACAGGTGGCGTCCATTCCTTGTTGCGGCAGGCCCCAATGTAAATCGGTCGATCACTTACAAGCGCCAAACATGTTTCAGGTTTCACACACTCCTGGTGTTTCCTGTGGAAGAACAGGTACCCTGTGCTGTTTCGCGGACTGTACAGCAAGAAGGGTTCGTGCGATGCGCAAAGACCACGGTTGCCACGCTATCTTGATATGGTCATCAGCCGCCGTAGGACAGGATCACCACGGGACTTCCGACCAGCTTCTACCATGGAACCTTGCAAACAAACTTCCTCCTGGCCTGGCTACAGTCAGCGGAACTCGACGCGAGTCAGCGACTGACTTTATCTGCCGTAACACTACACTCCCAGAACTTCGCGTATGCAGTGGTCTCTGCACAGAAATATGAGATACGTTCATCTGCCCATCATATGGGTAAGTGAAGCAGGCTAGAGGCCATAACAGCCCGCGTAGCCAAGTGAAGTGAAAAAGGTTGGAGCATGACAGTCGGAAGCAATGCCCGACTTGAGTGGGCACGAGTCCTGTGCTCTGCCGGTGAGCTGGAAAGCACTATGCTGTCCATACTCCTACACCAATAGCACTCGTACCAATCAACCTTAGCCTCCCGCACTGAAAGTCGAAGTTGCCGGAGTCGCACAGTACCAAACCGTTGGGCTATTGTTAGATAAAGTTCTAATATATGTTTATGTTGATATCATCGTATGTGTAATAAAAATCCAAGTTTCCTGACAGGATCATTCTTGTACGGTATTTGTTGACAGTGCATTCAACTTGTCAGGCTATGGCATCACCACGCACCACCCCCAGTGCTTCTGTCATCTCCGCCGTGGAACCTGCAAGGTGGTTCACGAGATCAGAAGGGTTTATGGAACAGGATGCAATTCCTCATCAGAACACTCGCACCAAACACCAAGCTAGCAAGCAGGAATGAATTACCCAACCAGAGTCTTCTAATCGGCAGAGCAGGTAATCAGTCCATCTTGGTTCAATCACACTTTCGCAGCTTGCTGCCCTATCTTCAGAGACGGCCGGCCTGATGCCTAAGTAAGGATCTGGCTAAGGGATCACACACAGACACACAGACGAAAAATCGGGCCTCTCATCAGGTGCCGTGCCCCAGGCCCACCCCTATTCTATCTCGGGCAACTAATATATTTGATTCATACTCCCCCACAGCCACCCTAAGCTAGGTAGTCTAATTCTGTCGCTACACGAGCCAAGGCGGGTTAGGACAGCGGTTAAGCCCTCTGATGAGCCCCTTCGCAAGGCGAAACCCGCATAAGTCCCCCCATCATTATCAAACTTTGTACGCAAGGGCTCGATGATGCTGAGAACGAGCCACACACTGTTGATTGCAGTTTCATGGCAGGTTGTCAGACAGCTTATCTATCGACGTGCACATGAAAAGTTGGAAATTTTTGCCTACAATTTTTTCAGGTTCTCTCGAACTCCCCGCGCCACCAAAATTTGATGGACCCTGGAACTTTCAAGATTCGCCCCAGATTATCTAGGAAGCCATCTAATGATCCCCCATGCTCTCAATTATATTTGTCCTTTCTGAGGTTGAATGAACATTTCCTAACGACCTAAGAGTTGAACCGACCAACGAAGATAGTACCGCTACCGTCAGCATCAATGTCGTTTACCCCCGCAGAGCACGTAACCCCCCACCCAAGTGAAGAATCCATATTTGAGAGTCCAGGTATTCGGTGCACAGATTCCTTCTCTATGCGCATATCCTCCTGAGAGGCGTTGCTCAGAATTGGGTCGGCCGTTTGGCTTCCAACCAGATCGGGCCCTGATGACCTTTGAGGGTGTAGCCGGGGTCCCATTTGAATATTGGATGCCAGATTCTTCGCTAACGAAAGGAGTCGTCCGACGGAACATGTACGTATCTCCAAATAGAGCATAGATTCGATAAGTGCAGTGCAGGCTTTGGGGTTAGTACGGTCGGATAACGGTATATAAATGCTCCCAGTTGTCTCTATATCTCCAGCTCCCTAGGCTCTCAACCCTCCCTGCGAACTGAACCTTTTCAACGCCTCTCACCACCTCACATCACCATGGCTGCATACCTGATCCCAAGCGCTAACACGAAATACTACCTCACCCATGAAGGAGAAGCACCCGGCAACGACGTCAGGACGGTCAATGGAGCGGACACTATTCCTGCCAACGCCGTGCGTGCCACCCATTAGTAGTTCCAGTGTCACATTCATCCTCTTTTTCACTCAGGCTTTAACTGTCACTCCGGGTCTGAGTTCTAACCACCCCAACATTGTTACCATTCAAGGACCCAAAGGCTTTTTCGTCGCAATACAGGTCAGCCCAACGGCATTAATATTCCACACCGGATTCTCTTACCAAAATCGGGCTTAGAGTTCTGACCCGGACACTCACCTTACCTGGTCTCAGGACGAATACCGTTGGGTAGTCACCCGGACTGCGTCCGGGTCCTACGAGTAAGTTGCCTCGTGGAATGAATATAGCATACATGTGGTTGATCACTCCCTGGTGCTACTCCTAGAGTTAGGCCTGCCACTGGTGAAGACCTCTACTGGTTCGATAAGTTTGGGATTGGACCAATCGTAAGTAACTCTGCATGTCTCGGAGTTTCTGCCATGTGATTAAATAGCTTTTTGCTTGGGTACTAGGTCATAGTCAAGCCTGGACGGGACATTCAGGCCCCTGAAGGCTACTTTGATTTCTTCCCCCAGAATGATTGATTACTGTCAATGTCGGTTTTGGCGCGAGTTTCTCCGATGTCTTTAGCTTCAAGTTCACGTGTGATTGATTCGTTGTACTATAAAAATAAAGCAGTTCAGAATCCTCGAAAATAAACTCGATTGTGTTGTACGTTCCAAACTTCTGATTACCCCTACTCCAACCGCCACCGACCTTTTGCCATTCCGGGCACAATCACCATCTGATATCGAAGAAACAGGTGACCACCCCTCCATCCCTTATTGTAGCTTCATACTTCGCTGAGGGCGCTCGACCACCTGTCGGCAAGTCACAGGTGTCTGGCAGCGCCCATGAGTATTGGGCTTAGTAGGCATCAGGCTATCGCTTTCTCAAGTTCCACACTGTTCCCCATGTCAGAACGACCATAATTGGAGGAGCTGACCCTTGCTTGGCAAAGGTGATATAGCACTCTCAAGTTATAGGAGCATGTTCGTGGTCCCATACCGAATGTAATTGTCTCGCCTGCGCTTGCAGGTGCGAGCTGTGGACCCAGGGGGGGAGTAGAGGGGATGGGGAAGCGAACAAGTGCGGGAGCGAATTTGAATGTTCAATGATTACTGAGCCTGAACAGTATGGGTATCCTTCCTATAGTTGTCCATACGGGAGCAGAATACGCTAATCCGAGAACTGTATGTGATTCCATTGATGTAGTTCCATCTCTGCCCTACACTCATCCACGCTGACAGGCGCATGGAAGTCCGAGAACTGGGAGTGAGGATCAACAGGTCTGAGCAAGCGCTGAACCTCCCCAGTGGCGACGGAGGGGAACTGGATGACCTGAGCAGCAATGAGCAGTATTTTTTGGCATGAGCGTCTGGGACGGATGTCTAGGCTTTATCGTATGGGGGTTCGTCAGGCTATGAGATGGATTGGCCGAGGAAAGCAGTACCTTACTTTCCAGCTTATTATGTCCCATTCTTTCAAATCCTCCTTTCGCGTGAACTTTGGACTTGCATCCTAAGACCTTTCCGCCTTACTCCAGTCGAACGAAGCAGTCGTGTTTGTGCTGAGGTCCAAGGAGATTGGCACAGAGGACTGAGGTTGGTCACCCTCCCTCATTTCACCCGCATAACCTTAGTCTTCTGGATCATCATGGGATAATGTAGTCGTCACCGTAGGTGGGATCATATGAATCACCGTGGTTGTACGATTATTGCCCATCTTCTGCCCTTGTTCACGAACAGGGGTCCGAAATTGACTGGCCAGTTATATGTTATGTGATCTTGATATCGGTGAAATTGAACGAGGACCTCAGAAAGTCAGTCATTGTTGTCATCATACTACATCTCGTTAATAATAAGCACTCGGAAAGCATTCATGGTTGCCGTTCATCAGCTGCATACAGTAGTTCTCTAATAGGAGCACAAAGCTGGTATGTTTCAGTACACACACTAGATGATGCGCGCCAACAAGGCAACCTCGACACTTGACCGTATCACCGTGCTGTCAGAGTTCCTTTCTCATTCCTTGAGTAATCTGAAACGGACTACTGGACACGCTCCATAATTTGTCTCGTCGAAGGATGTACTCTTGCTCGGCAAGCCAAGGTTCTCAAATCCAGGAATCTGCTTGTAATTGAATAAGCTTCTGATACTTATCGGACACTCTCCAAGCCACGCTGGGTCTAGGAGTCCGACAGAACCCTCGTCCGCAAAACTGGCTGGCTAATTGTCATGTGATCTGGCGATGATGTTGATGTCATTATCAAGCTCTGTGCGCAAGGACTCGATCATGCTGAGGACGAGCCAACACACTGCAGATTGCAGCTTCACATCAGGGCGTCAGCCAACTCATCCATCGACGTGCATATGAAATGCTGGAAATATCATACCTTCAATTTGTTCGGGTTCCTTCGAACCTGCGCCACCAAAACTTGGTGGACCCCGGAACTTTCAAGCTTCGTCCCAGGTTATACCCGGTATCTAGGAAGCCATCTAATGGTGCCCCTGTGCTCTCAACCACATTTTTCCGTTTCTGATAATGAACTTTCCTAAGACAAATCCGCGACCTAAAGCTGAATCGACCAACGAAGATATTGACTTCCCACCCGAGCGAAGAATCCATGTTTGAGGATCCAGGTGCTCTATGCGCCTATAGAGATTGATTTCCCCTATATGCGCATATCCTACCAAGGGGCATTGTCTCGGCTGTTTGGCTTCCAACCAGATCTGGCCCTGACCAGTGACATTTGCTGGGATGTAGTCGGGGTCCTATTTGAACATTGGATGGCGCTAAGTGAAGGGAATCATCCGACGGAACATGTACCATACCTCTAAATAAAACATGGATTCGATGAGTGCAGTGCAAAGCTATTCGAGGTTAGTACGGGTCGGAGAAAGGTATATAAATGCTCTCACTTGTCTCGATACCTCCAGCTCCCCTAGGCTCGCAACCCTCCCTGCAAAGTGAACTTGCTCAACACATCCCACATCGTCCCATATCGCCATGCCCTAAATCATATGCTATCATGAGCGCCAACACGATATTCTTTCTCACCGCTCAAGGAGAAAGCCCGGGCAATGTCGTCACGACAGCCAAGGGCAAGAATTCTCTTCCTGACAAAGCCGCTGCGTGCCCACCCACTAGGAGAAGTTCCAGTATCGCACTCATCCCATTTTCTATCAGAAATTAACTGTTAATCCGCCTCCTGATCTTGAACCCACCATTGTCACCATTACTGGACCCGATAACCATTTTGTCGCGTTAAAGGTCAGCCCACGACATTGATATTCCACACCCAGGTGCAACTTCCCTTACCAAAGTTGGACTTAGGGTTCTGACCCGGACACTCAGCTTACTTGGTCCGACTCGGAATACCAGTGGGTACTCACCCTGACTGTGGCCGATACCTACGAGTGGGTTGCTCCGTGGAATGGATATAGCATACATGTTGTTGATCATGCCTTGTGCTGCTCCTAGAGTTAGGCCCTGCCACTGGTGAAGACATAAGCCTGGGATTGGACCAGTCGTAAGTAATTCGGCGTGTCTCGGAGTTTCAGCCAGATCGTTGAATAACTTGTTTTTGGGCACCAGATCATAGTCAAGCCTGGACAGGACATCCAGGCCCGTCAGATCCACTTCAATATCAGACCTGCCTAAATGATTACCGTTAGTTTTGGCACAAGTTTCCTTGATGACTCCAGCTCCAAGTTCACATGCGGTTGATTCGTTGTACTATAAAAATGAAGCAGTTCAGAATCCTCGAGAATAAACTCGGTCATGTTGTAGGTTCCAAATATCTGAATGCTCTTTCCCCACTCAACCGACTTTATGCCCTTCGGGCACAATCACCACCTGATACGGAGGAAACAGGTGACCATCGTCAGATCCCTTCATACTTCGTTGACGGCACTCGAACCTCCTGTCAGCAAGTCGCAGGCGTCTGGCAGCGCTCGGGCATCAGGTATCACACCCTCTCAAGACTCAAGTTCCACACTCTTTCCCATGTCAGAACAACCGCAATTTGAGGGGCTGGCCTTGCCTAGCAAAGGTGATATAGCACTCTCAAGTCGCGGGATCACGTCCGCGATCCTATACGAGATATAATTGTCTCACCTGCACTTGCGGGCGCGGGCTGCGGAACCCAAGGGGGCTGCAATATACGTACTGATGGTACGAAATAGCACCCATAAATCAATGCCCGCCTTTATGCCCAAGTCCGTAGCCCGAGAATCGGGTCCATAGAAGGTGTAGAGGCAAAAAAAACTAAATGCGAGAATTACATGGTGTCAGCGCATTACTGAGAGCGACAGGATATTTGACACTTTCTCCTATATATTCTTCTCGACTTCGTCCATTGAGGAGGTTGGTGTGCGAGGTGCTGCTCGCGACCGTATTTTGAAGGTGGGGTGTTTTAATAGCTAGGGCATCAAAGACGGACGGGGTGAGGGTTGTCATGTCGACGTTCAATCCTCGGAGTGGAGAAATCACCGATTCCCGAGTCGACAAATGAAGGTCGTGCTGAACAAGTGGAAGCCCTGGTATTAGTTTAATTGGTGAGGGCGAGGTCAGCCTGCGTGAGTGTCGAGCAGGGACATGAGCTCAGTCTCGTCTCGTTCGGATCGAGGTTCGAGGGATATGCTCGAGCCGGAGTTCTAGGCAGTGCAGATTGGGCATGACGATCGGTGCCTGGCCAAACCATTCTTCATTTCCAGCAACAGAAGAAACCTAATGGGACGCTAGTCTGAGCATCAAGGTCAGCAAGGAGCGGAATGCCCTCCAGACACAGCTCCAGATATCTGGTGCTTGGCAAGGATGAGGATGTCGCAAAGGGTTGACGTAGGAAAGTTCAGCAACGAAGGAATCGAACAATAATTGTCCTCGTGTACTCGAGAAGAGCCTTGGGACTGGAGCTCCGGACGGTCAGTGAAGTGGTCTCGGGGTTCTCTAGGCCCTCGAATATTGTTGGTTGACGTGTGTGACAAGTGTGACAACTATTCTTCATGTTTTCTGTTTCCCGACGCGCCCTCGTGAGGTCGGCGAAAAACCTGAATGCATCACCCAGGCAGTGCCTTTCATCGGAGGAGCGGCAGATGGGAAGAATAGGGAACGGAAGTTTCTCTCAATCTCAAAAAAGACACTTCCAAACACGAGGAGAGAGGAACACCGTAGGGGTGAGCAGGTGAAACTTCCTTCAGAGTGTTCTGAACTCGTTCACTCATATATGATAGGTCTTTACGCCGGCGTCCGCTGCACTGTTCGTAGCTACTGGTGTCGGGCTCTTCTTCTACTTTCGACACGAGAAGCAGAAGTTGCTTGAGGAGCGTGGTGAGTACGTGCTCCGTGGTTATAAGCCTGACGACACTCACGAGTCCGGTAGAGAAGGAGCGGGGCAGCAGACAGTATGGGCGACCACAAGTTGGCGGTCCCTTCTCGTTGACTAGCTCGACGGGCGAGACCTTCACCGATAAGGATATGCTGGGCAAATGGTCGTTGGTATATTTTGGTTTCACCAATTGCCCGGATATATGTCCTGCAGAACTAGATAAAATGGGTGCCGTCTTGGATAAAGTTGGTGAGTTATTCTCATTCATGCCTTAAGCCTTCGGTTCATGTGGTTTAGAAGCAAGCTTTGGTAAAAAATTCCTGCCCATTTTCATCTCCGTCGATCCCGCAAGAGATACACCAGAGCGCATCAGTCGTTACTTGATCGACTTTCACTCCCTCATTCGTTGGTCTGGTTGGTTCCTACGACGTGACGAAAGCGGCATGCAAGGCCTACCGCGTATATTTCTCGACACCAGCCCAATGCTGATCCTAACGGCGATTACCTTGTGGACCATTCAATATTTGTGTATCTAATGGATCCGGACGGGCAGTTTGTAGAGGCATTCGGGCAGAGCGTGGACGCCGACCAGATCGTGGAGAAGATAAAAGAGGAGATTGTCATATGGGAGAAGGAGGGCGGAAGGAATTCGACGGTCTAGTTCATTTGCAGTAGGACTGGAAGTAGTCTCACGTACCATCGAGTAAGTTTTAAAGGTATATAACCATGTCTTACCCATTTTTCGGTTTGGAACACACCAAAACGCTGAGGTGGGCTAGTGAGCTATCGTGCGTACTCACTACAACCCTGAAGCATCTCCCTCGTGACCCACTGCATACCGACGAGTTCTGCGAAATCATGCTCCACCCTAACAATGCTACGCTTCTTTGATAGGCGAATACCCAGTCTCACTTATATAGACCGTCCCACCCACGTCCCTCGGTCGATTATCGAGTATGGGACGGGTGGCCTTGAGCGATCTCCTTTACCTTGCCTCAGCCATCTCTCTAGCCTTCGCAGCCCCTCCAATAATTCCCTGCCGTTTCGCAACGCAATGGACACCACAACGCATCACCTCATCTCCCCAACTATTCGAGGATGCTCTGCTCTACTGGGAAGGCAAATTCCACCAGCATAACGTCTCATACAATGCCGTCAATGGGATGACTTTCGACGGGACGCTACTGGATCGGGTGACGGGCGAGCATAGAATCGAAGGACTACATACCTTCTCCGCTGCGAGCAAAGAGTCGTTGCATTTCATGACTGTTGGCTCATGTCATTGAGGGAACACCCGGTGCAGTGAGATGGATCCTATCTGGAGAGCACGAAGAGGATGTTATGGATGTCGAAAAGGCCAGGGAGGTTGCGATCAGCATATTGCACAAGAAGTGGGAAACCTATCGTCAGTTTAACGAGACATTCCCAGGATTTGGAGGATTTTTGCCTTGGTGAGGATCGCTTGGCCTCGAGGTTTGAAAGAACATCTCACTTTCTGTCTCTCATTTACAGGTTTGCACATACAGAATTCACTCCTCTCGCACCAGCCTCAGATTGGATCAACCGTGTGCCTGCCCTGGATAACGGTGAAAACATCTGGGGAATCTATGCGGTCATCGAAGCCCTGCAAAAGGTGGGGCGGCGTGATTACCATGTCCTCGCTCGTAATTGGGAAAGGTATTTGAACTATCTCAAGACCACCGCTGGAAAAGTGTCGTCTATCTCCCTCCGTTTCTACACCGTTCTCAACATGTAAATTCCTTCGCAGGTCTTCTACCAGGGTGCAGGTCACATCTGTGCGGTCACCTCAATTAAAGATCAATCACTCCCTGTCGATGATCCAAACCAGAGCTACGTCTGCGAGGGCCTCGACTCGTTTATTAACGATCCCTACGAAGGTAAGCTGTGTATTCCGCATTCCCTTCCATGTTTCTCACGAAGGTATTCAGGGCAGCAATTTATGTTCTTCTTGTACCTCTTTGGAAACCTCACCCGGACGGAAAAGAATGCGCTCTTGGAATTCAAGCGGCCACAGCTAGTTTCCGTTGACTGGTCCGTACCAGGGTATCACAATATTACCGTGCAGAGAGGGTTTTGGTTTTCTGCCCACGAGAATTGGGGCTGGTTACAGCTCCCATACATAGACATCCCTTTCATGAGGTATTCCATATCTTCATTTTCCCGCTCCCCCATAACCCAAATTCTACACTTCTCAGGGACCTATACACAAATATGGAACGTGCTAGGACTTGTGATTCACAGGCGAAGAGAAATCCGGGTATGTTTGCAAGCATCAATAACTCAACGGACGAGAATGGAGAAATTATTGGATGTGCGTCATAGTTGGGTCGAGTTGACCCCCGAGTGTTGACTTTCTAATGCCTTAGACATTTCTAACGCTGGAATACCGCAAATAGCCAGCCAAACAATTCAGGAACTTGACGGTGGGCATTCCTGGAACTTAAGCGTGTCGTCCAACTGAGTTACTGCTGACTCCAGTTATCACCCCCTACTCAACTATGAATACCATGATAGTGAATAAAACTGTCGGCTACGTCTGGTGGCACAATATGGTCATGGCAAAGAGAATGCAAAGTACGAAAAATAAAACTGCTGCTACCAATGTGGCCTCACCGCTCTTTGTGCATATCTCTAGACCTCCACGGCTCGTCTGAAAGCACGCGCGTAGATGGCACCGCGAACCTCAGCATTCGTCTCTTGGGACAGCAAAGTCACTACGGTAAACGGAATTCTTGGCGGTGTGCTCTCCCTCGTGCGCACTCACATGCAACGTGAGGGTATCTACGAAGAGTTTATCAACGTGGTGAGGAGCGAATATGGGCAGTGTGTTTGGTCCGACTCTGCGAGGTACAGGGCCAGGAGTTTTGTCTTCCCGTGACGACAGTCAGGGATGTCGGAGTTGAGGACTTTACGACCTGTTCTTTGTGACTGCCTAAACTTTTTGTCCGAGTCTTAGTATCAGATTGGTTCGCATGCCCTCGGCTCTGATTTCGTGACCTCAAAGGACAGGAGTCCAGACACAGAAGAGCAACAGCTGTGGCTGGGTTTCACTCGGTCATTTATAAAGCTGGAAAATATCAAAACCTGACTGGCTGTAGCTCAAAATGCACCATAACCAGATCACAGCCAAACAGACGCATTAGTCTAAGTCGCTTTAGTGATCAGTCTCACCACTGATCATTATCCAGCTCAAGCTCTTGGTCGATAACCAGCGTGCGGCTGAACAGAACTTCGAGATCCATGGCAAACTGGTGGGAACATTATCGTGGAAAGCTCCCCGAACCTGGTATGTTCAGGCCTTATCCCCTACACTGGCATGGGCTTAACCGGAAGGAAAGGCGCTTGGCTATCTCAGCTTGACCTATACGACAAAAGTGAAGACCCAGGCCCAACGTCCACCAGCATTCAACTTCCCTTCGATGTATGGTGCCGCATCTCCGACTACATTCCCGACAACGAGCTGGAAAGGCTTTATTCGGTCAATCGGGCGCTCTTTCACGTATCGATGCGGACGAGATATCGTACCGTATCAACGGAGGCCACACTCAAATCTTATGCTTCCAAGTGGCATTGGGTCGCGTAAGGACTTGATAGCGCCCAGTTTCCGTTCTCGACTGATCCACCGCCCCTAGTCGGAACCCGGAAACACTGTGCCAATACGTACAATTCCTCGAGTGGTCTGATAACAGATTCCCATTCAACACGCAACCACAATCTGCAGGACGATTCAACCCCGTCTGGAACATAGGGCACGATGTCGAGCGCCTACTGTGGGCTGTGAAGGAAAGAAGTGATCCCATCCAAGACTGGAAAGGATTCCTGGGCTCTCTAGTCAAACTCGTAGGCCTCAAGATCAGCTGGAATATCCACACTACAATCTCGTCGCCTTCTCCCTATGTGGACGCACTACTCATCATTGGTTGGAGAACCTTCGGCTCCAACCTACGCAGCCTTTCATTGTCTGCCTCCCTTGAGTTTATGGAGCTGATACTCCCTCCATCGCTCCACCTGAAGAGGCTCGAATGTCTGTCGCTGGCTCTCTGGAGCTCTGGTTCCAAGGTTGTTGTCACGAACACGAGGTCGATTGTACGCTTCATCAAAAAACATTCAGAAACGCTCCAAAAATTTGTTCTCAGTTCCTTCGCTTCCGAATTTTGCATGTCTATCCTTCAAGACATCGGCCACATTCCTCACCTCAGAAACTTCGGGGTCGCTCAATCCCCAGTACGAGATACCCGTAGTGGTGCCTTGAACACCTTCCTCCTTGCCCACCGCGACGCTCTGACCAGCGTCATGTTCACTTTCCACCGTGGGGAAATCGAGTCGGTTCCCAACTCCGTAGAATGGTTTGGCCAGGCACTGTATGACATGACTATGCCCAATCTACAGAGTTTAGAGCTCCGGCTCCATCGTATTCCTCCAGTCCTCCATCCGATCGAGACGAGATTGAGCTCGTACGTTGCTCGACACTCACACACGCTCACTCAACTTTCGATAATCGAACTAATCCCAGGACTTACACTTGATCAACTCCAATATGTTTTGGACGCCCTGACTCAGGAATCAGGGACATCTCCGCTCCGAGGATTGAATATCGACATAGCCTACCTCACTCCGCCTGTCTTCGGTATCCTAGCTACCAAGCTACCCCAGCTTCGAGACCTGAGGGTGGGTTACATTGTACTAGAGCACGACCAAGGAGGCAGCGTGGCCGCGCCTCAGGGCGCAGCGAAACATTCGGAGATAAACACGAGCCTGCTCGAGAGAGGCTTACGGTCGTTGAAGTTGGATAGTTGGACAGTTGAAAATCTTCGGATCGACCATAGGGTCCGTAGTCCCCAATTTTCCGAAGTAGCAAAGCATGTGGTCCATTGTGTTGCGAACAACATCCCACACGTCGGATTTATTAATGGGCGGAGTCGAGATGAATACATAGGAGGGCGCTACTAGGATCCACGTATCCTGCCGCTTTAGTAATTCCTTTACATCTTGGCAATCTTCACATATAGTGTTACCACAAACTTGAACCTAACGTGTGAGCGTTGATTTGCTAGTGCTCTGTGAGTGCAGGTGAGGCGTTCACATCCCGTGCAATATCACGGTTATGATCCCATGACTTGGAGGAATCACACCATCCTGTTTGACACGGTGACTTCCTCGAGTTACGGTTCTAAAAAATATGATGGAACTTGAGGGTGGCAACTGAATCCCGCCGCGTTCCTGTGGCCACAGGCACTGGTAGAAGCCTGTGACCGGCCGGTAGGTGGTCCCAAAAAAAACCTGAAGCCATCAAGAGAGTACGTGGTAATGGTCACCCGGATCTTCCATGGTCAAGGGGCCGCATCGTAATGGCATAAAATCAGTAACAGTTGGGGTGGGAGAAGAGGATTCAGAAATTCACGATGGACAACACTCAGGTATTTATTCAGAGTAAGGCTGTTTTGTTATAGTACAACGTATCAATCACAGATGATCTTGGAACTAGAACTACCAAGAAAATTTCGCTCCAGAACTGACTATTGATGGTAATCAGGCTTTGGTGAAAGTAAAGTAGGCCTGAGGGGCCAGGATGTGCGCTCCAGCTTTGACTACGACCTACAAGTTATTGAGTCAGCTTCTGACGAAGACTCTGAGATATGCTGAGCCACTTACGACTGGTCCAATTCCAAACTTATCGAACCAGTAACGATCTTCGCCGTTGGCAGGATTAACCCTAGGGGGGTAAAGGACAGCGATCAACCATATGTATGCTAGATTCATTCTACGGAGTGACTTACTCGTAGGGCCCTTCCCCGGTCTTGCGGATTATCCACTTGTATTCCTCTTTGGACCAATTAAGTTTGGTATCTTCAGCAGCATTCTATAGGCCCAGTTTTGGTAAGAGAAGATCCATCCAGTTGTGGAATCTTAATGGCGTGCGCTTACCTTTGGCAGTGAGACATATAAGCCGGTTGCCCCTTTGATGGTAACGGTGGTGGGGGCCGCGTCAATAACAGGAGGGGCAATAGTTAAGACCTGAGCGTAAAATAATAAATAAATAAAGATTGGTGTTACTCTCAAAAAGCTGGCAACTTCAGCACGCACAGAGTGGGCAGGAACAGCGTCCGCGCCATTGGCCGTTGTGACATCTTTACCAGCCGATTCTCCGGTAGTGGTGAGATAGTATTTTGTGTTGTTGCTCATGATATGATATTTCTGAGACATGGTGGTGTGTGGCGATGTAAAGAGGTGTTGAGTGAGTTTATTTCGCAGACAGAGGGTTGAAAGTGGGGGCTGGGGAGTGTAGAGACAAGTGAGAGCACTTATATACCTTTCTCTGACCATACTAACCCCAAATTGTTTTTATCAAATGATCATTTGTTTTTTTTTCGTTGGATGAAGTAGTCCTTCTTGGAGAAGAACCTCATGTCTATGCTCAAATGGAACCCTAGCAATAAGGGTCAGAGGTCAGGGCCTGATCTAGGCTCCGGCTAGGTTATAGAGGCACTAGCAATCACATGATGGATCTAGTTCTGGGCAGGCCCAGTGGGCTATATAGGCGTACAGGGCCCTCATACATGGGCCCTTCATTCAGATGTGCGGCTTCATACCCTGTGAAAATAAAACATTTGTGATGTTGCCAATCATTTTGCCTTAGGTTCGTTCTGACATGCAGCTATACTTAGGAATGGATCGACTCGCCCCCTGAGTCACGAAGCCCTTGCGTACCGAGTTTGGTGATGGCGGACATCTAAATACCATTACCGGAGGATGTAGTGTGTATTTCCCTAACCCTCAGCACAGAAAGCTCACATTTGGAGAGCTTCGTGCCGTGTAGTAGCCGAGAGCGCAGTGAAATTGGCACGCTTGTATTTCTGCAGCCATGCTAGCACTTTTTGGAACTTCTAGCAATTGCAAGTTCGTTTTCGCGAATTAAGATGGGCTCATTTGTGGGCCTGGTGGATGGGGAACGGCAAGAAGCTCACATGAGACCCCCCAAGCAGGTCCTCCCTTCGGCCCACATGGCCAGGGAAAAACAACAACCCATGCTCGGAACTTGTGCTGCAATATCCGCGTGCCGCCGAGGCAAGAAGCATGCGCACTTGCTGCAGTTACAAGAAGCAGGAGGCGGCCACGGCCATATGTCTGCGCCCTGAGGTATACCCCAAGCGAATGGCGTTCCTCTTGGGAACCGAAGAACACCGAGGGAGCCGCGGAAAGGGGAGGGGATGGGGGCAGAACAGTTGTGGCGCCGGAGGAAGGGGAGGGGGGGAGGTGATGATGGCTTCACTGGGAAATAAGAACAAGAAGAAAGGGTATAAGCAGTTCTTAGAGGGCGCCTGTCCCAAACGAGATTGTGTTCACTGAAGAAGTCGAACCTGATGGTGCGTACACCAACTCCGGCTTTGCAAGGGCAGCGTCAACGATCCCTGCTAACGGCGAAGATCGTCACTGGTTCGATAGGCTTGGGATTGCGACCAGTCGCAAGTGGCTCAGAATTTCCGTCAGAAACTGACTTGTAGATCGTAGTCAAAGCTGGAAAGAACATCCAGGCCCCTCAGGCCTACTTTACCTTCACTAAAGCCCGATTGCCATCAATAGTCAGTTCTGGGCTTGATAGTTCTAGCCCCAAGTTCAAATTTGTCCATCACGAATTTCTGAGTCCCGTTCTCCCACCCGAACTGTTACTGATTCTATGCTATTACGGTACAGTCACCCCTTGACCATGGAAGACACAGGTGATCACCACCACGTACCCTCTTGATGGCTTCAGTTTTTTTTTGGACCCACCTTCCGGCCGGTCCCAGGCTTCTACCAGTGCCTGTGGCCACAGGAACGCAGCGGGGGGCAGTTGCCATCCTCAAGTCCCATCATATTGTTTAGAACCAGTAATGTAATTCGAGGAGATCACCGTGTTAAACAAGATGATGCGATTTCCCCAAGTCATGGGATCATGACTGTGACACCGCACCGAATATAAACGCCTCACCTCCTCTCACAGAGTACATTGACAGTGCACAATAGCCCTAGTAAATCAACGCTCACCCGTTGGGTTCAAGTCTGTGGTAACATTATATATGGAAGATTGTCAATAATTACCAAGGTGGCAGGATATTTTAATCCTAGTAGTGCCCTCCTAGCCCATTCATAAACCCGACGTGTAAGGATGTTGTTCGCAACATGACAATGGATCATAGGTTTTGCTACTTCGGAAAGTTGAGGACCATGGCCCCTATAGTCGGTTCGAAGATTTTCAACTGTCCAGCTGTCCAACTTCAGCGACCGTAAGGCTCTCTCGAGCAGGCTCGTGTTTGTCGTCAAATGTCTCGCTGCGCCCTGCGGCGCCGCCACGCTGCTTTATAGGTCGATGTTCCGGTACAATGTAGCCCACCCTCAGGTCTCCAAGGTGGGGTATCTTGGTAGCTAGAGTACCGAAGACAGACGGAGCCGAGGGAGCCCATGGCGGGCATTCGATGGGGGCAGCAGAGATGTCCCTGATTCCTGAGCCAGGGCGTCCAAAACATATTGGAGTTGATTAAATGTAAGTCCTGAGGCGAGTCCGATTATCGAAAGTTGGGTGAGCGTGTGTGATTGTCGAGAAACATATGAGCTCAGTCCACGGCCTTGGCCCTTGGCAGCGGAGGATATCCACATCACGTGACGGGGCCATTTTTCGTGCTTGGTTATGCCAAGTTCCAACAGCCTGTCGTGTATCGATGCCCGTCCGCTGGCGCTGCCAGATGCCTGTGACTTGCCGACAGGTGGTCGAGTATCCTCAGCGAAGTATGAAGCTACAATAAAGGATGTTACGATGGTCACCTGGTTCTTCCATATCAGATGGTGATTGTGCCGGAATGACATAAAGTCGGGGGCATTCAGATATTTGGAACGTACAACACACAATCAAGTCTATTTTCGAGGTTTCTGAACTGCTTTATTTTATAGTACATACAACGAGTGAATCGCACTTGGAGCTGGAGTCATTGAAGAAACTCATGCCAAAACCGACATTGACAAGTACTCAATTAGCGGGGGTGAAAACAAAGTAGCCCTGAGGGGGCTGGACGTCGTGTCCAGGCTTGACAATGATCTAGTGCCCAAGCGAAAGTTATTCAAACATCTGGTGGAAACTCCGAGACACGCCGAGTTACTCACGATTGGTCCAATCCCAAACTTATCGAACCAGTAAAGGTCTTCGCCGGATGCAGGCCTAACTCTACAAGCAGCACAAGGCAGCGATCAACCACACATATGCTATATTCATTCCACGGAGCAACTTACTCGTAGGGCCCGGTACGAAGTCTGGGTGACTACCCACTGGTATGGCTCGTCGGACCAAGTAAGCTTAGTGTCTGGGTCGGAATCCTAAGTCCAACTTTGGTAAGAGAAGTTCTACCAGGGTGTGGAATATTAATGCCGTGGGCTGACCTTTAACGCGACAAAACAGCCGCCGGGTCCCAGTAATGGTAACAATGTTGGGGCCGGGATGAAGCGGCGGACTAACCGATAGATTCTGAGCGAGAAAAGGGTGAGTGCAGCACTGAAACTACTCCTAGCGGGTGGCACGCACGGCGTTGGGAGGAACAGAATCCGCACCATTGGCCGTCGTGACGACGTTGTTGGGGCGTTCTCCTTGAGTGGTGAGATAGTATTTCGTGTTGGTGCTTTGGATATTGTATACTGCGGCCATGGTAATATGGGACGATGTAAGACGTGTTGAGAAAGTTCACTTGGCAGGGAGGGTTGAGAACCTAGAGAGCTGGAGGTAAGGCGACAACTGGGAGCATTTATATACCCTTCTCCAACCGTACTAACCCCAAAAACCTACACCACGCTTATCGAATCCATGTTCTATTCAGAGGTATGTACACGTTCCGTTGGATGATTCCTTTCATTGGTGAAGAATCTGGCTGGAAACCAAACGGCCGATCCAATTCTGGACGACGCCTCTCGGTAGGATACACGCATATAGAGTGAATTAGCTTCTGTAGGTGCGCCGAATATCTGGGCCCTCAAACATGGATTCCTCACGCAGATGGGAAGTTACATGGCGAGGGTAAACGTCATTGATGTTGACGGTGGCAATATTATCTTCGTTGGTCGGTTCAGCTCTTAGGTCGCGGATTTGGCTTAGGAAGGGCTCACCCCACCCCATTGAGAGCATAGGGAATCATTCGATGGCTTCCTAGAGACTGGGGACAATAAATCTAGGGCGGGTCTTGGGATTTTCGGCGTTCACCAAATTGTAAGCAAAAAATTTCTAGCTTTTCATGTGCACGCCTATGGATGAATTTCTGGCGCCCTGTCATGAAGGTGCCAATCAACGGTGTATTGGCTCGTCCTCGGCATGATAGAGCCCTTGCGCACAGAGTTTGATATTCATCATCGCCAGATCACATGACAACGACCTAAACCCCCTATTTGCGAACGAGGGTTCTTCTCTGTCAGACTTCTAGACCCAGCGTGGCTAGGAGAGTATGTATCAAAAGATTTATTAATCATAAGTAGATTCCTGGATTTGGGAGCCCTGGCTTGCCGAAACATCTTTCCACTGGGTTACGAGACAGATCATGGAGCGTGTTTCAGCATTCCGGCGCAGATTGCTCAAGGAGTGAGAAAAGGGTTCTAACAGCATGGTGGATCCCAATATATTTGGTCAAGTGCCGAAGGTGCATTATCAGTGGGGCGGTATCATCCCGTATGTGTCCTAAAACCCACCGCTTTGCGCTCCTATCAGAGAATTGGTTATGCAGGTGATCAACAGCAACCATGAACAATGATAAATGACTATTTCCGAGAGCTTATTACTAACGAGGTGTATTATAGTAGGAACAACGACTGACTTTCTGAAGTCCTCGTTCGGTTTCTATAGCAAGTCAAGAGTTCTAGAACCAGCCCAGTCACGTACTTCGGGGCTTCCTTGCAGGAGGCGTTGGTCAAAGCGATGATTGGAGTAATAATATAGGTCTCCCTCAGATCTTAACCTTGAACAGTTAGCGGTGTGCATCAGAATCGGTGGAATTGATAGGCCGCCACCAAGGAGATAACGAGTTCCTCTGGGGAACAAACTTAATCAATGAGCATTCGTCATTCACGCCGAAAGTAGATCTCGTATACGAATGCTGTCAGTTTAGATTGAGCTAACAGTTACTATACTATACGGGTGGGGGCGAATAGGTTGGGTCACATGTTTAGGGGGCAAACACCCCTATTTCGAACTCGTCCCCTTTGCCACGGAATAATGGACTGGTTATCTGCTCTGCCGATTAGAAGGTTCCATAAGCATTTCTGATTTCATGAACCACCTTGCAAGTTCCACAGCGGAGATGACAGAAGCACTGGAAATGGAATGCCTGCAGTCGCATGGTGGTACCATAGCCTTACAAGTTTCTGCACTGTCAAAAAATACCGTTACAAGAATGACCCTGTTAGGAAACTTGGATTTCTATTACCCATACAATTGTACCAATATAAACATATACTAGAGCTTGATCTAATAATAGCCCAACGGTTTGGTGCCGTGCAACTCCGGCAACTTCGACTTTGAGTGCGCGAGGCTAAATTGACGGGTACGAGTGCTGTTGGTGTAGGAGTGCAGATAGCCATGTGCAAGCAGCAAGGAAGATAGATAACGGTGGATATGATATTGGAGAGGACGTAGGCTGTCGGGTGACTTGACATTCGTTGAATTGGTATGCTAGTAGTAAACATGAGGTTCGTAATGGTATGTGTGCATTCCCTCAGTTCAATTCTGTGGGGTCTGAGTTGCCATTGAACCTAGGCAAAGGCGCGACCATGCTTCCCTTCATAAACTGCGAGCTTCCTAACTTCCCGACGAGGATCACTGAAGGGGAGTGACCAACGTGGACAGCATAGTGCTTTCCAGCCCACCGGCAGAGCACAGTACGTGTGCTCCCTCCTAGTCGGGCATTGGTTCCAACTGTCATGCTCCAACTTTCTTCACCTCACTGGCTACGTGATTCTGAGGACAACCAGTCCACTACAGGTCTCTCACCATGGTCTAGTGGTGAGCTAACCAAACTTTCCTGCCCAACCACGGGGAGTCGCCCACTTCGATTGCCAGAGGTTTATATGGGGATCTCCAGCTGCTAGATCATAAAACACTGCCACATGGTTCCACCATGAGTGACCCATTGACCGTGGAGGAGCACAATGAAAGGGTGGTTACTGGGGTGTTGGGGGGTTTGGTGATGCGAGTCCAACAGCGTTCGTCTGTTGCTAAGGCCTCAACCCATATTCTGTAACAGTGTAGTGAAAATAAGTAGAAAACGAGCGATTAAAACAAAACCGCTCAACGCGTGGACTTGAGACAATGTGAGACGACGAGGGGACGTATAGTGAACGAGTTCTGATAGCTGAGACGTTGGGGCAAGGCGAAACAAAGCGAAATAGAGAGAAAGACAGAGAGATAGAGAGAAATGGACTTCAAATGTGAGTTAAAATTGTTGTTAACTGGGGTCCCTACAGAATACATACAGTTTATATACTATATGGACTGTGGAGCTCGTGTATGCTCCGGAAATTTTACATAGAACATTAAAGAAACAAGTGGAGTGGGACAAGGATGAGGATGGAATAAAACACAAGAAAATCGGAAATTTACTAGCTACCGTTCGTTTAGAATGTCCTAATTTCCATAATATTCTACAGGCAGTGTTTATTGTTCATTTCCGAGGGGGGATACTGCTGATCCGAAACGATTTGATCCGAAAGCCACATGTTTCCTTTTTTAAGAAAATCGTCGTACTGGTGTTTGTCGAAGTTCGTCCGAAGATCGTTATGGAGAGGTGGATTGCTTGGCTATGCGAGCAACCGGGTAGCCACCTCTACAACGAGCAACCCATGTTCAAGGTAGTCCTTCTCCCAGAGGATTCCTTCTCCTCGGCTAAGATGAACGTACCTCCTATTTCTGCGCAGAGATCACCGCATGCGCAAAAGTGCTAGGAGTGGAGTTTTATCACAGATAAAGTCAGTCGCTGACTTGCTTCGAATTCCGTTGACTGTACACAGGCCGAGAAGAAGTTTGTCTGCAAGGTTCCGTGATAGAAGGTGGTCGGAAGCCCCGCGACGATCCTGTCCTAAACTATATCAAGATGCGCATCGCACGAATCCTTCTTGCTGCACAGCCTGCGAAACAGCATAGGGTTCCTGTTCTTCTAAAGAAAACATCGGGAACGTGTGATACTTGAATCATGTTTGACGCTTGTAAGATTCGTGGTAGCAGGCCACACCCATCAATGTCCGAAAATGCTCGAAATCTTATCTCTTATTGAAAAATGCGGTATTATCTCACCTTATGCACGATCGATTTCCAACTGAATCTGAAGGATGGCGATCTTGTGCATATACCTCTTTTGTCCAAAGGAAAAGCTGCTGGAGGGTTTCCCTTTATTCAGGACTATTGTCTCACTGAAATAACGGCAGTGAGTTTACGGGGGCGGAGACGAGTAGATGAAGGCTACAAAAGAAAGTCGTAAGTAAGGGATGAAGATGAAAATGACTCTTCATCGTTAAGGTCTTCTCGTCATCCTCAAGCCCCTCGACCCCTCCTCATCCTCCTCCTCACGTTCATCATTGTCATCTTTCTATGCCCTGTGCCTCGGAACATCTAGAAAGGTTGGACAACCAGGTAGTCATCGGTGTGCCAAGTGTGACCCACGACATTTATAGTGTGCATGCAACTCTCCCGCATGCACTGGGGCACGAAATATTCAAGTCATTGTCAGTCATCATTGCAACCACAAAAGAACCAACGCCCAGTGGGTTCTCTCCACATCTACTTATACATGGCGAAATTTCTTCCACTGTAAATAAATATACGATACAACAAGCATAAAATTAATGCTTGGAGGGGGTTTTCGCGTGTGGAGAATATTATTTGAGGAAGTTACGGAGGAACACTAAGGTAGGGTTGTAGTTTTATGTGTCCGAGTGTCGATGCCTTTTGTTTTTTTTTGGGGGGGTAGGGGTTAGGGGAGCCGAAGTTGATAGTAGGACGAGAGTATAGAAGGATAGATCGCAAAGCCGGAGCACAAGAAGTCGTCTTCTTCTATCGCGGGCAATGAGATTCATAGCAATAACCTATGCCAGCCTCACGTCGATGGCGCTCAGTTGTTGTCAGGTAACGCGGAGCCGTCCCAAAGTCGGCGTATGTCCAAACATGTTAGGTCAAATTCAAGCTTGGGCAATTACTGAACAGCGTTCAACCCGGCCTTCTCATGATACCCCTCAGTCCTCACAGGGATTCCCCACAACATTTTATTTTGGGAAAATATGGGGCAGGAAAAACCCGTTACCAGCACATAATTTACTCACCCTTTGCTGGTAGATCCCTCGGTCATATTACAATCAAGACGAGGTGAGAACATTGAGAAGTGTGAGAGAGTGGTTGTCCTATGTGGGTATCGTAACGTACGCGGCTATTTCCCTTTTCATACACGAAACCAAGGCAGGATTAGGATATTGCTTGCGTGTGTCTGCAATCCGCTCAATCCCACTGAATGTTCCTGGGAGGATTGAGTGGTTCATCATATGTTCTCTTTGCGTCTGGAACCCCTACATGTTCTTGCAGAAATAGACACTACACCCACGTCGCACCATCATGAGATGGATTAGATGAAACCTTAAGATAAACTAGAAAGGCTTACTTGGTCATCTCCCTGTTGCACATACTACTTCCGTAACTGTCATGAGGCATAGCAGCGAAGAGGATATGATTCTTCTGTGCGACATGGTGATGGCTGTGTACCCGTGCGGCCGGGACTGGGCCGCTGTATGAAGGTCTGTACTTCATGAAATATCCTTGACTTCCTGTAGTAGTTAGCACATAAACCCAATAATTTATTTACCTAACTACATCTTTCACACACTGTCATATCCAAACCGCCGCATACTCTGGTGTCCTGATTCTGAATGTGCACCGGCAGTACTTAGGTCTCGCACGCATGGTTCGACTGTGTCTTTGCGTGTGTTCTATCTCCATCCCGCAAACCACTCCAGGAGCATCGACTGGGGCGTTGGGGCACGCAAGAAGTTGGTTATGATGCCGAAGAACCCCCCCCCCCCCCAGCAGCAAAAGGCCATCACGAAGAAAAGCCAGGATTCTTCCGGACCAGCCCGGGGTTCGTTGCGGAGGTCGTGAAATCTGGGATGTCAGAAGGAACTGGTGACAAAGTAGATTGGGACATTCGTTGAAGGAGTGTTTACGGGTGCGTCTTATAGATACCGTTATTCTTCGAGTTCGTTGATCTTGGAACCCCCGTGGATCCAATGCACCAATAGCATATTGATTAAGGTCAACATGAGAGGCACATCCCCTTGATATCATACCGGCCGCATCGAGGACTTGGAATCCTCAGGTTGTGGTGACATTTGGAGCCGCTGGGAAGTACCGTCACACCGTGGTGGTTTTTTGTTCATTGTAAGCGTCCCTGATTATCATGTCAGAAATATTAGGACACCTCAGAAAGCCTCAGAACCGATCAAGCTAGAAGGGGTCTATCCCTCCGTCCAACAACAACTGGGAGTTTTGCACCGAATGAAGCCCATCTAAAGACGGGTGCTTCCTGCAAGCGAAGGTGTGGATACCTCATCGACGGGGATCTCCTTCAACCAAGATAATCAATGACTTGCTTCGACATTCATTCGGTGCTTCAGCACCAACGCAAACGCCAGACTCATTCCCGCCACCAGCAAGCCCCCTAGTATCCCCCAACAATGGAGAACCAATCTACAATGCAACTCTGTGAACGGCCTTGAACGCTACGGGCTGTCACTACTTCATCCGGCGCACACTGGACATTCGCGTGGCGGAGAAAAGTCCCTTCTGACATGCCGAATCTACCAACGGGTCCAGTTGGAAGATCATGCACGTGGTTTATTTATGATATTAAGACGATCTCGGGTCTATTGCATTTTGCGCAGGAACGGCTCAACTATCTCTGCATGGTCGAAAAAGTCTCAACATTCAATGTCAATATCATAACCCGGTATCAATCTGGATTCCCGATTG
Organism: Lepiota brunneoincarnata; assembly: GCA_023014365.1. Taxonomy (NCBI): domain Eukaryota; kingdom Fungi; phylum Basidiomycota; class Agaricomycetes; order Agaricales; family Agaricaceae; genus Lepiota; species Lepiota brunneoincarnata. Next base: position 3,083,130 of record JAEBUN010000002.1, on the reverse strand, counting down.
ATCCCCCGTAATGCTTGCATAGCTCACCAGATGGGCACGAGCCATTGGTACTTTCGGTGCCTATCCGCAGATCCGGGTTGTGTGTTGTATGTCGCGGCTTTCGCGGATAAACCAGTCGAGTTGGTACACGTTGGGGGTGGTCGCATTAAACCTGTCGAGTCGTCTGATATTGGGGACAGGATAGGGAAAATGACCGGCGCCACCGATCCGGAAACATCAAACTCCGGTCAGCATATTGAACACAAGGAGGAAGTTGTGGCCAGGCAGTATGAACGAATGGCACTCAAGGGAGCCGGTATTGTCGTACCAACTTGCAGAAGGCCGAGGGAGAGAGACCGGTGTAATCCGGCCTCCTGACATATGAACATTCCAGCTACCATCCTTTCTCAGAATAACATCCAATAGGCACTGCAAATGGGTGGTGCCACTGGTTGATCGTGTCGGTAAGGGTAGGCAAATAGCAAGTTCCGTACAGATTTCATGATATCGCGCGTGTATCGGCCAAGGTCATGATTCGATATGTTATACCGCATATTACAAAAAATGGATCTGATCCATATGCATACGCCCGGTACCACTGTAGTACATCAGAACAAGCGATGTGCTCCGGTACTCGCCCCCTGAGTGTAGTTTTTGGGCATGCCCTTACACCTTGAAACCGCGAGACTTTCGGCGACCACGGGCTTGCTCGAACTACGAAAAATCGTCAACGCAAACCTAGTGATGGTGAAGGAAAGTATCTCTACTTTGCGACCCTTGGAGGTGGTGTAGGGCTTTTTGTGCTTGTGGGGCCCCATACCGAAGTGCTTGTGCGCCTCACGGGCAGTCTTCACACCACGTAGTAGAACCGTGTTCGAACCGGTGGGTGCCCGAAGTGCGAGTTGATCAAGTGTAAGAGCTTCACCGCCAGCTTTGAGAATACGCTCCTTTGCCGCACAAGTGAATCGGAGGGCAGCGATTGTGAGTTTGGGAACTTCCGTTAAGCGGATGTCATCGGTAACAGTGCCAACTTGGACGATGATTTTGGAGTCACGGTCTGGGGTGTTTGAGGTCTCTTTGACAATTCGGGAAAGGGACAGGGGCGGGCGATTGACTTTGGAGAGGAAAAGTCGGTGGAGGATGACCTATTGATTTTTAAAGGATAAGATATTTAGTACCTTGCTGTCTACTCGATCTGAATAGAATTGACCTTGTTAAACTTTGAGTCAGTACGACGTGCCAGGAAACGGTAGAGCTAGCGAAAGTGGTACTTTAAGGTCAGATTTTCGATCGATATATAACTTTCGACACACCTTGACGAGGAGGAGGAGGTAGGGATCCTCGCTCTTTGGGGCAGTGCGTTGACCCTTCTTGACGTGATGCCTGGCAATGTCAATGCCCTGAACGTCGTCAATAACATGGTGAGGGCGCTGTCACTGAAGATGAGCTTACCATCTTGGTTCTTGCCGGAGTTCGTGTTCGGGTGTGTTATCCAGCGCATAGAGGCTTGATGAACTGTGTAGTCTGAATTTAGGGTTGAAGCTCCGACAGAATTTGTGGCAACTCCCGAGAACCCTGGTCTCCTTCTAACTCCCACAATTCCGCCACCATGACACCTAGCGGGCAGCTCTGATCCTCAGACATTGCGATTTACTGGGTTTAGTATGCAGTGCAGAGTGCAAGACCCGTCCATTAGATTCTTTAGTGGACCCGGGGTTGTTGAGGCAAGTGTCCGTGCGTAGTCCCATTAGCGCCCGTGATGTGACGTTATATTGGGGTTTAGCCACAAACAAATGTAAACAGCTTTCTTTCTGTTTGACCACCATGGTGAGTTTGCCTCAATGCGCAGAACGACGAGAACACCGTGAAAACTCAACCATGATGTTTTCAGTACGGCGAACCAGCGTCACAAAACACTGTAGACCCATACTCAGATGCGTACAACGCGCCTCCAACCGCTCCCGCTGCCAACGACCGTGATTCAGCCGCTCCTCGTGGCAGGTCGCGTTCCCGGAGCCCTGGTGCTCGGAGCAATGGTGACAAATCGGGATACAGAAGCCCGCCTTTCCGAAGACGCTCACCCCCACCGAGGCGACCTCCTCATGCTCCCGTTGTCAGTCGTCATGTTTCAGATTTTTTTTATTCGGGTCGTGCTTATTTTACCCAGCAGGCGCCTCCTCCCTCCAACGTGCTTGGAGTGTTTGGACTGAGCATCAGGACACAGGAACGTGACCTGGATGACGAGTTTAGTCGCTTCGGGCGCGTTGAAAAAGTTACCATTGTTTATGATCAACGTGTGAGTGGGGTTTTCTGTGCGAGATTGCACCGCAGTTCACTAATTTACTTGTAGTCTGACCGCTCTCGTGGTTTCGGTTTCATCAAAATGGCAACTGTCGAGGACGCAACTCGTTGCATCCAGGAGCTCAATGGTGTTGTACGTTAACCTTCTTGAATATGTCATCACCTGCTATAAGCTCTACCCAGGAACTCAATGGTCGCCGCATTCGTGTTGACTACTCCGTAACCGACAGGCCACACGCACCTACTCCGGGAGAATACATGGGCCACCGAAAATCTGGTTATCGAGAACATGGTCGCGACCGTGAACCTGGGGACCGCCGTGATCGTGATCGTGATCACCGCGACCGGGACTTATCGCAGGGGTGACAGAGACCGCGAACGTGATCCTTACGGACGAGACAGAGACTGGCGCGATCGCCGAAGTCCACCTCGCCGGTACTCACCGGAATACCGTCGCCGTAGGAGCTACTCTCGCAGTCCACCAAGGGGTAGCAGCCCATCGCGTGCACGCGACTTTGAAGCGCAGCCAAATGGTACAGGTGAAACTCGTTGGTAGAAGGTATTATTTTTGCTTGCTCTGTCTGCTTCGCAATTGGTTGTTCAGGCATCCCATGGCGACGGGCAAGACGCACCAGGGTCGACTTGTTTAGCCTTCCAAGTCGTGAAGCTTTTCATGGCGACCGGTATCCTTCAAAATTTTATGCTTCAACTACTTCAATTGTCTACTTGCAAGTGTTCTGCCGTCTTCTCTAGTACCTTACTGTTTGCAAGTACAAGCTTTGCGCGATGTTCCTCAAACCTAGTTATGTATTCAAAACCGGCGTTTATCAGCCTTTCGTGCAAGTGGAGCCAGCTCAATCTCATGAATACAATGGGACATTGCGGCATGCAAAACCCTGAATTTCTTGGGACCTTCGATACCCTCAATTTTCATGCGACTTCAATCTGACATCTCTGCACTGCCAGAGAACTCGCAGGCCAAGGGCTCGTTAAACCCGGGATCAGAAGTGGCGTTCAGCATTCATTATTGGTTGCAGTTTTGCCCGTAAACTGACCCATTGTGCGTCTTCTCACCGTTTTCTTAATGTGACGTCCTTTTGTTCGCTCGATCTGTTCAGCAGAGGTGGAGTGGTATGTGATAGGGAGTTGCTATCTTTGTATCTTTTTTATCGTGTGCTGTGTTGATTGTTGTCATATTTAGCCTTCCTTGTATAATACCCCACACTTGTATTGTGCTTTAGTTGTTAATGGAACAATAGAAAACGGGGTTTCTAAGCGTCCTACTTAGACCAGGAGCTGAACTAGTGTAGGCTGTTGTGAAGAAGGGCGAGTCAGTCAGTGAATCCTTGTAGGTGACAATGGGAGGGGCGGTGAATTGAGGCCGATTTGTCTTCTAAATTTACCTGGGCCCGAGATGGGTTTAATTGGAGGAGATTTGCGTTGAAGATAGATATTTAACTTGAGGACCGTTGTGGGCAGTTTGTGGCTAGGGCAACCGAAAGGCAATCCGACGGGATGTGGCATTTATTCTCACGCTGCTGTGTTACCTAATCTGGTAGGCCAGATTTTTTGTCACTTGGACCAATACGATCTCTTTCTGGCTATGCCGAGGATAAGGAAAAGTGAGATTGTCTGGTTTGGATATTTGGTCATAGGGCTCAGTTGCTTCCGGCAGAAACAAGTAATCGTCAGTCGACCAACGACCGTCGGAAAATCCAACACAGGACCAGAGAGAGTCGGAAGAAGAAGGCCAAACTATCGAAAAAAAATCCCCAGTGGAAGTCGAGTACGCTATGCAATCCCATCGTTCTGTGTTCTTATCTCCTTACTGGATGGTTCTACAGAACATAAAAAGGATCCTGGCATTCCGAATGACTTCCCGTATAAGGAGCAGGTACTGGCTGAAGTAGTTGAACAAAGACGATTGGTGGGCCTCGATATCACATTGTCCGCAGTGCAGTATCTGATTCTGAAGTGTTATGCAATGAAAATAGGCTGCGGAGGAGAAAGAGAAGCGCAAAGAGGAGAAGAGGCTCGCACGGCGGCAAGTAAAGGGCGATACCCGAGACCGAGACTCCGGAGGCGATGAGCAAGACCAGGGAAAAGAGAGTTCCGAAGGCGGTGAACAAGCCCAAGGCAAAGATTCGCCGAACTTGAAAGATTTGGACGTGGGCATCGAGGCCATTGCAAGCCTGTCTGCGAAACTCATCAAACCCAAATTAGCGGCAAACAAGAAGGCGTCAGTAGAGGAGGTGGAGGAGGAAGATGATGACGAACCCCCAGTTCTCGTGAACCACGATTTGCCCGAGCTGAAGGCTGTGTTGGATGCTTCTGATGTTTTTCTGGAGATTCTGGACGCACGAGACCCGCTACCATTCCGCAGTAGATACTTAGAGAAAGCCGTGGAAGGAAAGAAGTTGTTGTTGGTGATGAACAAGATTGGTGAGTCGCTGGTGGGCTCGAGTTTGTGGGAGATTTCTGATGCTTTGACTCTGAAGATACATGTCCTCGAGAGGCATTATCTGCATGGTTAAAGTTCCTCAGGCGTGAGTACCCCACGTATTTGTTCAGGTCGGCGACGGCATTTCTGCCTACGGCCCTCGAGGCCGCCGCCGCCGTTAGGGGAAAGGGGAAAGTCAAGATCCCATCTCCGAAGGATGATGCGTTAGGTGCCTCGGCTATCCTCGCACAATTAGCTACCTGGGCTAAGGAGAAGGACGGGGGGCCCCTTAATGTCGCAGTCGTTGGCCTTACTAACGTGAGCTCTTCCATAACCTTTTTGGCATCCGTCCTGAACGCTTCCTTTCCTAATGTTGTTATTTCCGGTGTTGATAGGCCGGGAAAAGCTCCTTCTTGAACAGCCTCCTCCTCAAAGCCTCACTACCCGTCTATTCGCTTGCAACATCGTCTCGAGGTCCCTCAACCACCGTTCTCCCCCAGGAAGTGACAGTTGAAATTGATGGGAAATCAATTTGGTTCGTGGATACACCAGGACTGACGTGGTCCCCCACGGGAGACTCGGATTCCCTCGAAGGCCTCCGAGCGCGAGATATATTGCTCCGTAGTAAAGGCAGGATTGATCGCCTCAAAGATCCATCGCCCGCTAGTATGTTTTCTCGACAATTTTCCGGTGCTAATATTAACCCCGGCGCTCAATTTAGTTGCTCACATCATATCTCGGGCAAATACAGAGGACCTCATGTTGATGTATAGTCTGGCGGCGTTTGCCAAGGGAGATCCTAACGCATTTCTGTCAGGTGTTGCACGCTCAAATCAACTTGTAAAGAAGGTATGTTTGATTAAGTTTTCCCTTTTTAGATTTGGACCCTTCACTGATGAGGTGCTTGTGTGTTCGGGGTATATTTAATATGGTTAGCGTGGAGAGCTAGACTTACTAGGGGCATCTAAAATAGTCCTGCGTGACTGGAACACGGGCAAGTTCATGCGGTATACAATGCCGCCCACCGTTTCCGGTAGCGAGGAATCAGAAGCACCAAGCTTGAAGGAGGTTGATCTGAATATTTTGAGCCAGGCTAGAACGCGGAAGGAGATCCGGCGAAGTGGAGGGTTGGTCAGACTACTATCGTCCGAGATGGAAGAGCGGGAAGTGGCCCTTGACCAGCCGTGGGAAGAGGGGGGAAATGATGAAAATAGTGAAAGCGTTGAAGGGGATGATGAGATGGATGGAGGAGGGGATGGAGATGATGGAGATGATACTGAGAATGAGGAAGACGAGAGCGAGAGCGAAGAGAGTTTGCCGGATGATCCACCACTTTCGAAACAAAAACGAAAACGGACAGTGTCGTTTTTGCTCGCGCCACCCACCAAAAAAGTGGCCTTTGTTCCTCAAAAACAAGGCCACGAGCTACCTTCTTTGTCGAAGGATAGCCGGGGTGGGTTCGAACCAAAGCCGATTTTAAAAAAGGTAGTAACCACAACAACGCAAAAGTCCTCAGGACGGCCTTTCACACAATTGAAGGAACAAAAGAGAGGACCTAAAGGACTCGGAAGAGCGGCCAATACTGCGTCTTCCTCAAAGAATGTGTCCAGCATAGCAACTGACCCCAATGCGTACGAATTCTCTAGCTTCTTCTGACTCGTTTAGCAGACGCCATTGTACTTTTTCATTATTGACTCGGATGCTTAAAGCGGTGTTCTCCAATTTAATGAAATTTTTCTCAAGGTGCTCCGAGCTCGAGAGACTAACGCCTGAAGACCTGAATATATGGGGAGCACAAAATTGCTGGGCACTGAGTCATGCTTGAGAGTCGTTGCGCATGTAATGAATGAGAATGAACGTCCCAGGCCTGATTCGTAGCGACCCTGGTTGGTATTATATTCAGGCGGCTATGTTTGTCGTACGTCAAATGTTTGTTGTTTTATTCTCCCATTGGTTGCCCAGCTCCGCGAGATGCCCGCCCATCCATCACCGCAGGTGTCCAAGCACTGGCAGCCGCTGGCCACATCAGCAACAAGGCACGTAGCTAGAAGTGTTAGTTGGCCTCGCCAACACTATAAGCATCGTTCTGACGGGGGTTCCATGGCGCTGGGGGAAATTTTAGCCCACCTCGTGGCAGAAGCGGTTGTTGAGTGTGGTGGTGAGTTGACTCAGATCTCCTTATTTTTTGTCAGACTCATTCGCGGAGAAATGGAGGCAAGATAATAATAGGTAGTGAGTAGAAACCGGCTCCAGATCGATCCCTCGACAAACGCTTGTTCTGTCTCTGGTAACCTCTCCAGCGACAGGGCCCGTTTCAGTTTTGCAGCCCAAGCCTACCTTGACTCTTAGCCGTCGCCAGGATTGCGCCTGCTAATGGGTGGCTGTGGCGCACAGACACTCCTTTTTCGAATTCAAACTTATGGAAATGCGCGTCTGAGAAACCCCGATACGTCCACCTGTAGATCAGACGCTGTCTCAACACTTTAGTGCGGGGACTTCTCCGACTGGATGGTGCTAAATCCATACGGAAACGTTTTGTTTTGTTGTGCGTGTCTATTTAAGACTGCCGATGATGCGGACTGACTAGCGCCGAGAACCAATCTCACGAACCGAGCAACTCATTTCAGGTTCGTGGGACCATATGAGATTCGCAGGAGCTTGGAGCACCCTTGGACTTGGATTGTCATCACCACTGAGGCTCCCGTACAGCCCTCAAAAGGCGACGGGAGTCCTGCTGTCGCTTTGCCTTCCACCTCCCACCTTTCTTTACACGTCTCTCTTTCAGTCATCATTGACTTCCTAACCTCTGTCAACTTTCTTATCGTTCACATTCAACGACAATTTGATGCCTCAACCAGTGTCTGTCAAACAGCAGTTGAAGTCTGCTCTCTCATCTCGCTCAAAACGGTGGTCTCAGACCTTGAGCCTTTCTACCACTCCTTCACCTCCAATTCCGGTCAGTTCTCCCTCATCTTTTCAATAGCCATTATACTGAACCTAGGTTACAGCTTCCTATTTATCAGCCAACACCGCTTCGTTCGAGCAATGACTGGAGTTCGCCGTTCTCCAGACTGCCATTGGAGATCTGTGTTGAAATATTCAATCACTGCCCGCCCGACTTCCCCCGAGTCGGTTCCCAAGTCCCTCCTCTGACACTCGCCCTCGTGTGCAAGCTATGGTACCAACTTACAACGACTACACCACGCCTCTGGTCGTGTTTCGAAGTTGTGCTCGAGGGGTCAGGTTCATCGGAGTCAAAGAAGGACGAAACGAGGCGGAGGTTAATGTGGTGGTTGGAGCGGTCACAACGACTCCCCCTTTCATTCCGCATCGTTCATAATTATGCTGGGAACACGCCAGATATGCGGTCAGCGGAGTTGCTCACCCTCCTTCTACCTCACGCATGGCGGTGGCAGAACGTCCAGTTCCACGGTCCCAGTGGGGGCTTGGCTCACCTGCCGGTCGCACTTCCCAAAGGCAGTATGCCAGCTCTCAATTCCATGTCAATCCACCTCCAGAAAGCGTGGGACTCACCCTTCACCACTGGAGCATTCAGAATTCCGTGGTCACAGCTTACCGGGCTTGATCTCCAGCTCTATCAGGATAATCTTCATTCCTTGGATGAATGTTCCCAGATCTTATCCGCAGCCCGGAATCTGACGTGGTGCACGCTAAACGCCAATTGTGTGTTCACGCTCCAAGAGGGCGCGAGATCCCTTGCTCTGCCATCACTCAGGTCGCTCAAATTGGTCATGCAAGGGGTTGATTCCATGGGAGGATCGCCAGAAATGTCTCTGCTCAGATTTCTCGAACATCTTGCTTTGTCAAACCTCCGGGACTTTACCTTGGAATGGTTAGTCAACAGAACGGAGGGTGGCGCCACATCGCAGTGGCCGGCGGTTCATCCACGATTCTCCGCATTCCTTCATTCCTCGGCCCCCTCTCTTGAAAAGCTCGGCCTGGCATATCTGCCCGCCGCGGACCACGAGATAATCTCCTGTTTGGACGGGCTACCCATGTTGAGCACCTTGGACCTGAAGTTCACTCTTGCAAGCCGGCAGCCCCACCCGATCTCTGACGAGCTGCTCCGATATCTCACCCCCACAGCCTCGCTTCCTCCTTTACGGGGAGTTCGGCGGGTACTGCACACAGATCGCTTCCCTTCGCTAAACAGTCTCAAGCTGCAGTGTTCAGGGGAGTCCCTGAACTGTGCTATGCTGTTGGCCCTGTTGGATGGCCGTGCCCCGGGGCAACTAAGGACGTTTGAGTTGATGACATTAAAGCCCCTGTCCAAGGACTTTAACGAGCGGATAGGAACATGGCGCAGCTTTGGTTATGACTTTACTGCATCGACACTGAACATTCGCTGAATTGTTGGACTGTTGTTTAGTAGTAGTTGCAGGACTATTCTTGTTTTTTTTTTTCCATGTAATGTTTCTTGACGATATTACGATAATATACGGTGTTGTTTTGTGATATGAAAGCTATATCGAGCTCGTACGATCAGCCCACTATTAAAGCTTGAGCGTTTAAACGATTATCAGCCAACACTCAATCATACGATTGAAAACACCCGGCCCGGACGGATCACCGATTCCGGAACCGCCTGCATTTTTTGATTGATCTCAGTTCCTTAGCTCCCTCATCTCAATATGCCTCGCGTCCTCCGCAAAAGGGGGAAGAAACATAAGAAAACACCGGATTCAGAGCATATACAGGACCAGGGATCTTATCAGGACCATGCAGCAGAAGAGAATGACTATCAACCGGACCAGGAACAAACAGACCGCCCAGTACCTTCTTGGATCATACCTGCTGCCAGTCGGAGTAATGATGAAGGCGCCAACCCAGAGGCACCTTTCGGATATGTGGATGCAGAAGTGAAGGCGTATTTTAGGACGGTAGACGTGCAGATTAGGGATTGGCAGGAGAGTAAGGCGGAAGAGGAAGAGAAAACAGCGAGGGAGGAGCACGGGGTTACGGACGCCGATCCAAACCAAGGTACGTTTTCCCCTTGAGTCGCCTTTTGAAAGAGTGCCAATGCACTAATAACGCTTGGATGTGGACAATAGAACGGAGACTCTTCTTCGTTGCGGCTTTGACTGAGATGCAAGGGAAGGAGAAGCAACTGGCAACGGATCCGGACTGTTCGATAGTTTTGGAGAGGATGGCGCACTCTATGGATGATTTCGTTCGCCGTGTGTTTATGGATAGTATGGCCGGTTCGTGAGTGGAGCTTTGGTCAACTTGGAGTGTGCATTTGACATGTGGTTTAGGTATGAAACGTTGGTCAGACACCGATTTGCGTCCCATGTGTGTCAGACCATGTTCACTCTTGCGAAAGACGCGATACAAAGGGAGGTACGAACTCTCCCCTCTTCCCATAATATGTTTACTATATTCTGATGTTTTGTCAAGATGAAAGGATTCTACCCTCAGCCGCTTAACTCGGAAGATAAGGGCGAGCTTCGCACTTTGACACAATTGATCCTCGACATCTGCGAGGTGGGTTGAACAGCCATGATTGTGGGCTATCTTCGAGCTGACTCCACTCAAGGAATTGCTACCGTCATTCACGACCCTCATCATGGACCCCTTCGCCTCCCACGTCATCAGGAGCCTTCTGGTTCTCCTGTGCCCTAAACTCGCAAAGGAGGAACAGCCTCACTCCTCTCTACTTAGGTCTAAGAAAAGCGCTGCGTGGAAGGCGAAGCAAGGTCTCATGCGATCTGTTTTCGAAAAGGGCAAGGGGAAAGAGGCGTCACAATCTTTGCATGCTTCTCCTGCCGAGTTCCAGGACGTGGCAAGAAGAGTTGTGAAACTTATAAGGTCCGAGCTGGACGAAAATGAAGTGAGGGCAATGGCCGCGAATAGAGTCGCTAGCCCAGGTTTGCAGGTGAGGTCACCCCTATCACTAGAACTGAACACCATGTTTCATGAATTGTCAGATGCTGTTGGAAGTCGAAGCAGACCAAGGCCTCTCAAACGAACCGGGCTCCCTCATGGACAGAGTCACAGTGGGAATCATCACTGCTTGCAGTTGAGCAACAAATCATTGTACCGTTTCGTCGAATGGGCGCTGAACTATGGGCGCACAGGTGAAGGAAGAATGCTGTCAGAACCGTCTGATTACTTCAACACCCTTTTTCGGGATACCACTTCTTCACACCTCCTTGAGGCAGTCATTTCTCGGTGTCCCGATCAGGCTTTCGATGCCGTGTGGGACCTTTACCTAGAAAGAAGGTTGCTGCGCTTAGCAGTTCACCCCGTGGCTAATTTTGTGGTGGCCAAAGCGCTTGAGAGAACCAACGAGAAGCAACTTTCTAGCGTTTATCAAGAACTGAAAGATTCATGGCAGAAGGTTATCGGTAAGCCAATTTCATTTTCGATGTCTTGCTGTGGCTGATTCACGGCAGCTGCCTCTAGATCAGGGGTTCTGCGATCAGCTATTGATAGAGCGGCAAAATTAGGGGCTCTTGGTGAAGAAGTTGATCAAGTATGTCTACAGCAGGCCCTCCATGACTCCAACGTTTAATTCTGATACAGGCTGTATCCTCTGCTTTCGGACTTGAGACCGTGGAAGAAAGGCTGTGTCTAGTTCCTTGTGTTTTGGTTTTGCTGTCCTCCAAGGTACATAACATCTCTTGCGTACCGCTGTGCCTCGAATCCTTACATCCTCGAACTAGGAATATAACAAGGCGAAATTGAAACAGATAGAGCAAAGAAATCCTACTCATTCACGGGGAAAAGGAAAGAGACATGATGATGATCCACTCGAACCCAAGATACAAGGATCACTCCTCCTACAATCCTTAATCCAACTTTCGGAGCCCCATAATCATATTGTTACGGATAGGTAAGTTTAGCTTATTGGGTGATATGACTTGCAAGGCCCTAATCACGATAATTTACTGCAGCATCAAATCCTTGCCTATGGAAGAGCGAATAGCAATAGCTCATCATAGTGTCAGCTCACGTGTTTATGACGCTCTCTTAAGCTCGCCATCCGTATCGGGGAAAGAAAAACGGGCATTTGTTGTCAGCTTCATTGGACATTATCATCAGCTTGTTGATGATCGTTTCGGGAGTCGTGTAGCTGATCGGTGCTGGGAATTTGCCGACACTTATCTCAAGGTCTGTTTCGAGTAAATGCAGCGTCGGTTGGACACTTAAAATTGTCGGATAGGAGAAGATTGCGCGCTCTCTTTTCCAATACGAGCAATTTCTCGCAAGCTCGGCCTATGGCAAATTTTTCTACCGGAGTCTTAATCTCTACCTACTGCAACGGAAACCGGAGCAGTGGCGCAATTTACAGTCCGAGAAGCGGAAACCGCCCGACGATCAAAACGGTGCCCCGACAGCAACGCCGACCGGGCGCGCAGACCAGGAACGCTTGGCCCAAGTGGGAATGAAGTCGGCTTTGCCTCGACCGAGAGAGAAGCGGAAGAGACATGAAGACGAAATTGATGCGGTCTTTAACGCTTCACTTGGAAAGAGGGTAAAGAAAGCCGCACTCATGGATAAATCGGAGCTTGACCCTCAACCTTTCAAGAGGAGCCCTAAAATACAGACAGAAGGAGTAGTGGACAGAGAGCTGCAGGATGTATTAGGTGCTCTCAAGATGGCGCCTAAAAGTGACAAGGTTAAGGACAAACGGAAGCGGGGCTAACGGTTCTATTCTGTACGCGACCACATCAGTTATTATTATAGTGACCATCAGATCAATGACATCTAGACATGACACTCGAGGCATTCCGCGATTGAACATGGATGATGATAAGATGACGAAAAGGCTTTTGTGACCGCGCGGGTTGTTGGACCTTTTCTGGACAAATGGAATACACACTGGGTGATGCTTCATCGCGTCGCAAAGGAAAGTGATTTGACACCCGTACCGACAGACCCACGCCATGCAAAGAACTGATCAATCCATCACTAAGGATACCTTTGTGCAGAAATCCTTCGATGTAGATGGCTATCCAAAGTAGCTACGTTTACAACTCGGGGCTCACTAGAGTCATGCTAATTGTGGAGTTGGTGTGCAGAGATGAATACTAGTCACCAACGACCTCGGGGGTAGTCATTTGACTTGGAGTTACTTAAATCTCCGATCAATGCAATGACTGCGGAATATTTTGTGCAGCACCTCGGCGGAGGTGAACAAAAACAGGCATTCGGCACAATGTAAACAAAAGGCATAAGGGTTGTACAAAGACATGAACAATCTTGGAACCCACATGATCCCTTCCCTAGTTTCAGGTCAGGAAATGTTTGCCAAATAAATCATATCACGCGATATGCACTCTAAGCCCGACAATAACGGGAATGATAATCAGCTTTGATGGGGTTCATACAAGGTTACGAATACGAAGTCATAACTACGTCAGGGTATTGGACTTTCAGAGTTCGTGACAAGAAAGAAAAAACCAGAAACAGTCTCGATACACCGTCATCACGTCCAAGTTGGCATCAAGCGATAATCGCGGTCATTGGGGAAGGTTGTCGAATTTAGACCTGAGCAACACCCGGAGTGGTCTGGACGTGAAGGGAGGTAGGAACCATTCCCGAGGGAGGGTACTGAGGAGCAAAGGCGTTGGGATCATAGGGCTTCTCGTGCGGGTAGGCCTCGAAGTCAGTGTCTTTAACCGTACCATACCAGACCCTTGTGTTGCCCCTCTGGAAAGCTTGGATAGAGAAGGCGAGGAGCGCAATGTAATAACCCAACACTAGTTAGGAGCAATTAGCTGGAAACGTTAGATCAAGTAGCAAAAGGGCAACTTGCAGGCAAGCCAGTTGAGGAAAGCGAAAGCTTCGATTGCGTTGACCTCGGAACAGAAAGTTGATGCTTCAGCTATTTGCAACAAGGGTAAGCATCTGGGACTAGCGGTCTGTTGTGCAATGCCTCACAGCCAGAGCCACAATTCCCTCCAGTAATATTGATGCTTGCAGTAGTACTAGCAGAGGCGAGCCACATAACCCATAGGAATCCTACCAAATGCGACTGGTTAACGACGATCATCCAAGGTCAGTGTGACAAGTGTGGAGGCTCACCCAACCACCCCAGCTCCACAATTATGAAAGAAGGGAAGGCACCCGTGCGAAGCTTGTCCACAAAGATCCTATCACGGCAGGTCGTTAGGGGACTTGACTTGCCCTTTTGTGAAAATGGGGATACATACATCGCAGGGAGGGTGAACAATGAAAGTAGAGAGACCGCGAGTGCCAAAGCGGCGAAATGAAAGATGCTTGTATAAAATTCCCCTACGGAGTGGAGGATGTGTGCACTCATAGCGAGAATGATGATGGAGAGGAACGTCACAGCGCCTGAGGGTGATTTTAGCCAAAGGTCATTCAACCTCCAGCATTTTTACTTACCCAAGGCGGCCAAACGAGCAAGAGGAAGGAATTTGTTGACCTGCAAAGGCATCGTGCTGGGATATGCGAGGTGGTGCAACAAGGGAAAGATGTGGCAAGATCCTAGTTGCCCTAGCAGTAACTAGGTACCTTGGTTTATATACAAATTGCGAAGCCGTGCCAGGGACGACCGTCATTGTCTCGAAGAGGAGTGAAAATCCTTGGCAGGGTTCTATTCAAAAGGTAACTTAGGGGTGATGGGTATTAGGCGAACTTAATATGAGGGAATGGACTCGATGTCCACTCAGCAGACCCGAAGGGTAAAAACTCTCACAAACTGTCATGTAGTGATAAACTGCTGAAAATAAGGAGAAAGATGAAAGAAGGTGTGAATCTGCCCATAAATACATGCACATGCATATTACACACCAGCGCCAAACTACCAACAACGGATCACAAAGATAAGTACATGCGCAAATACGTCCAAAGAGTAAATTCCCAGCCATAGAGCTTTCATAGGACCAAAGCGTACCTGATGACCAGTCTCGGCTTCAATGTGTTATTGGCTGTGCAGGCGTCCCTGAATGCACGACGCCCAAGTAATATTCTGCTCTCGGGGTAGATGTGATCATAGGGTCAAACTCAACCATGCTTGACGCAAATATGGGGTGGTGCGGGCCGCACTCGAAGGTTTGCGGATCCGTTGCGAATTAATTGAAGCCTATAACCTCTTCAGCCAAGATAACGTGATTCCCCGCCGACTTCCTATTCTGTAACTCGACATTCGGAAGTTAACATTCAATGAAATCTCACGTCTATCTCGGACTCCGGGGGTCCAAATTACCTTGGACTTTGTTTTGAACTTGGTATTCCAGTAGCTTGAGGGAGGGCCCAAGAGTTGCAGAACAGGTCCTCACACACTCTCTCTCGATGCTGTGTCATTAATATCAACCACTCTGATTGCGAGCGATCCCTCCCTCGCTTCGGAAAAGGCGGTGTAAGCGACCCGTTCCCGGTGATTTGAATCCGAGGGCCACCAACAGTTTCGCTTGATGAGAATGCTTCGGTATTTGATTCAATGGTCATCCCACACCCCAAGGCTCCTCGAAGCCCCCCCCCCAACTTCAACTTGTCCCTTGCCGGCCTCAGCAGCACATTCCGCCGGGTCGGCTGCAGGCGGTAGACCTGTTTCGACATTTTGGAAGCCCTGAGTATACATTGGTAGCCCTCCATGGCGTGAAGTTGGTTTGGCACCCGGAAGGTGGTCAACTTGTCCCCGAGTGTTAGGGAGTCTCGGTCATGTCGCTGTTATTGCTTGCACGCGCGCCGGAGTCCGAGCAAATGAGCTGTTTCGTGATCACCTTGGTCGCCTGCCTTTTTGACATTATTGAGTTGACAATTTGAAAAGCATCAAGGTTAGCGACATATTTGAATAGTCCTGTCCTCTGGTGATGATAGGCAAGACAGCATCAAGTCAACCGGGCACGTACATATATTATACATTACGGAGGGCAGGCCCTCTAATCCACATTTATCCATAATTCAACCCAATGAAATACCACTGGCTCAGCTAGGCCGAGCGCTGGGGTCCGTCCCGCCAACGTTTGTGGATGCTTGTGAGGGACCCGTAGAGGGAGCTACCCCTTGCATGAGACCGCCAAACATAGACGGATCTTCCATCAAGAGGGTCTTGTAGGAGTTCTGGAGGGCAGCGCGCATCAGCAGAGCACGAGGGAAGGAGGGCGAGTAAATTGAGTGTTACTTGGGAAATATCGGGACAGACGTCCGTGAGGCGGAACATCAGTTCTCTCAAGATATCTTGCAATTCCATATCTACTGGTTATGAACACACGAAATATGAGCGAGTTGTCCAGGAAAATGTGGTTGGCTGAAAGTACGGTTCTCACCAATACCCCCAGCACCCGGGTCAATCAACCCAACCCAACATCTTGCTACACAGTCTAGAATGGTGAACTTCCAGCCCTCCAGGCGGGAAGAGCAGACTTCCATAATCACGAGAAGAAGTCTAGCCGCACTCTTTTGAAGTTCGACAACTTCGAAATTTGGTTGGGGCCGTGAGGGATGGGAGACCGGTGTTTCCAGAAGGTGAGCGAGTTGCGGGACGAGAGACTGGTTGAGTGAACATTTTCAAGTAGACCGTTAAAGAGCTGGGTGGGATGCAGACCTTGAGATACCGTACAGTACCGATATCGAGCGCCCTGACCACATCTGGTAGCGCGTCTATCGTGCCCCGCATGGCGACGATATTGTCCTCAGAGTACAACCAAATACCCTCGATGATGCGGTCTCCGAGAAGCATGCATAGATGATTGAACCGCTCCGGCGAGTTTGGCTGAGTTACTTTGAGGGTAAGGTTCAGCCAAGCTGATATAGAGAGACGAAGAAGCTTGGGCGTTTCCGGATCGGTGAGATGGGAAAGCGCAGTTTTTAGGGACTGGTGGGGTAGAGTCAGAAGATGGCTCGGAGAAACTTCCACGAGAAACTATACAATGAAAAGGAGTTCGTCAACACCCGTTCGTTGGAGTATCTCTTTCGGGATACTATGAAGCATGAGGGAGATAATTTCAACGCCCTCAAGTTTATGTTTGGCTTGGTAGTCGTCCAGTAAAGTCATTGTAGGCGGTATTAAGAGATGCCACAAATCCTCATATGCATCTGGCTACGGAACGGCAGGACCCATTTCTGGCAGTCAGTAACCCTCATCTCAGCCGCAACTAGAGAGGTGGCTACACCTACAGAGAGACTTCTGGACACCCAGGCGATGACACACCAGATTCCAGGATAACTTTTCCATATCTGTTCATCATAATAGTCTTGAGATGCACCAGGACCTCCGGCAGGGCGTGTGAGCTTTCGACCAGAGGAGGTGTTGATGTATGGATGGGGGTTTGCAGAGAAGATAGGCTTGAGGTTCATAAGCAGGACTTGGCGTAATAAAGAAATACTTGGTTGGCTTATTTGCGGAATGGAAAGAATTTCTGGTCGGACGGTACGTTATCGTGTGTGGCACGGGGATCTATGATGGAAAATACCGAGAGCAATCTGGCGAGTCTGAGGCGTTATCCAAGGTGCCAAATCGGGTCCTCCAACCTCTGATTCAATAGCGTAGGGAGAAACGTGAAAGACAATGTTGGCTAATATTGTGTCGTCTATCTGTCCCTCTGCTCCCCTCTGCTGAACCAGCAGCTCCTGAATAGTGCCCAGCGCGAGATGGGTAGTGCTCCTCCAAGCATCCAGAGAATTGAGGGCATCTGCGTCGTCAAAGAGATCCTGCAAATGAGCATATTTCGCAGGAATATTGAGAGACTTAAAGGCGCTTTCCCAATCACTCATGGCTGCCTAGTTGGATGCAGGGGGAGGAAGATAAACTTGGAGGGGAATGACATAGATGGGCACGTGAGAATCTGATAAAACCAGTCGCATAAGCGCGCAACAGCTTCAGCTCTTCCTCCCAACACCCTCCTCTTTACGGCGTAGGTCATCACTCTGGAAGCTGCACAAAATCCACTGAAACCACCTTGTTAGCCCCTCACACCTTCTCAGACTTCCGCTGAAGCGTTCCTGAACAACCATGGGTCAATCACGTAGGTGGCAGGGATCAGAACAGCTCGCTTGTCGACGTTTAGTGATAGTCTATCAGCGTCGCAGTTTATGGAAGATATGGAGAAACGCTCCAACTGTAAGCCTCGCCTCCTCACACTCTGATAACCCTATCTTGCGCTCGCTGTAGTCACCCAACCTGAGTTGGAGCGGCTCAAGAAGCGTTTTATGAAGCTCGACAGGTACAACATCAACCCTCTTCATATCCGATTAATGTAACTGACTACAACTCGCAAATATAGCGATGGCTCGGGCTCAATCGACCGCGAAGAGTTCTTGCAGATCCCCCAAATTGCCACCAACCCCCTTGCTTCGCGGATGATCGCCATTTTCGATGAGGAGTGCGTATGACTCGTCGTCGCACCATACGCACCTTCGGACGCTTATTTCATCATGTTCAGTGGTGGAGGAACGGTCGATTTTCAGGAGTTTGTTGGAGGATTGAGCGCTTTCAGCAGCCGGGGAGGTCGTGAGGAGAAGCTGAAATGTGCGTACCGCCAGACATTCTTTTGCGGCCACGCGTTAAATCTAAGACATGCCTGCAGTTGCATTCAAGGTGTATGATGTAGACAGGGATGGGTACATCTCCAATGGGGAGCTTTTCTTGGTCCTGAAGATGATGGTCGGGAACAATCTTAAGGTTCGTCCCTTTGCTCGTAGACCCTGAACTAGAGCCCTAATAATCTAGTAATCTAGGATCAACAATTGCAGCAGATCGTCGATAAGACGATCATGGAGGCAGACCAGGATGGTGACGGCAAGCTCAGCTTCGAGGAGTTTGCACAGACGGTATCTAATACTGTACGTGTACTTTGACTGGATTCCTCCCGTCTTCCCTTGACAATTGACGTCCGCCTGATGCAGGACATCGTAAAGCAAATGACCCTTGAAGACCTCTTTTGACCCCATCGACCGCCTCGGCCATTCCTTATATGTGCACGCCAGGGTCAAGGGACTGCTCCCATAGTCGCTCCGTCCCTAACTTCGTTGCGTCTCCACAGCGCAAACCAAAATCATAGCATATTTCTGTTGCAGTTCGTTTGTCTCTTCTGGCTATAGGATATAATGATATCGCATATACCTTCATGTCGAGGTACACATCAAGGTTTCACCTCAGCAACAATTATTATTGTTCATAAAGCAAGCAGCATATAGACAAACTTATGGCTTATTTCTTCCTAATTGGTTATGTATATCGAAAATAGTTCAGGACTCGTGATGACAACCGGATCGGGTGGAATAGTCAAGTTCCATTCCTAACATGTTACCACCACCATGAACCACCCTGGACCAGCGCTCAAACTCTACACAGCTGGCACACAACCGAACAGAATTGGAGAGCTGTCTACCGCAAGCGCCCTTTAAACGATTTGAATCATATTGGCAACTCAGCCCCTTGTTTGCTTTCCCTTACCAATTAACTCTTATCCAGTCTTCCACGCGGATTGAGAAAACGCCGACGGAATATCGAAGTTAGCCCCTAATGGATCCCTTGAATCGAATGTCTACTTTCTTTCGAGATATGTTCCGCGAATCGAGAATTCTTCCACATCTCGATGTCCATAGGATACCGCTATATATCAACGGACACTGGACTCGGTCGTCTTCAAATGCCACAATGGTACCTGATCTCGTACGTTTCTTATAAGGATGACATTTTGCTCCCCGCTTTCGACTGATCTTCCCCCCCCTTTTGCAGAAGCGAGAGGCTACTCTGTCAGTTTGTTCGAAGCCTCTATTTGAGCAACCACAAATTCCCATTAAGCTGGTACGTCACACCGCCCCTTCGGACGCAAGAAAAGAAAATATACCGCGGCCGAAAAGACTGATCATCCCCAAGTCCCAAGGGCGCTCCGTGTGTTCCGGCTCGGTGAGGGAACCCAAGCTCGGCATATGGGCCGCCTTGATCAAGTCACGGTATCGGCTGGAGGACACTCTGGCTATGTCCATCATCTGCTCGCTGCCTGGCTGAATATCTACTTGACCCCGGCTCGAGAACTTTCGGCTTTAACCTCCGTAGCCTGTTATTGTCAACTACAATCCAGCTTTTAGACCACATGCCTGCCCCTTCTCTTCGTCTAGAGACGCTCGAGAGCTTCCCGTTGACTATAGACAAGAATCCAGCGGGCACCCAAACCAACCTCGAGAATTTGAAAGTGGTTATATCCTTCGTCAAGAATCACTCAGGATCGCTCCGAGAGCTTGACCTCGCGCCGGCTGCCCACTTTCCTATGTTCATCATCCAAGATATCGGCTATATCTCCCGCCTCCGAAGTTTCAGGATTTATCAACCTCACCAAGTACACAGAACGCTGCCCGCGCCTTGCGTGTATATTTCCTCTCCTATCGTGACTCCTTGATTGATATTCTTTTCTTTTCTTCGCCACGCGTATCAGCCCTCAGCTTGACCAAGAAGAATGCCTCAACCTGTCACTATACTATATGACACTATCCGACCTGTGTAGCCTGGAGTTCAGTCTCTGGATAGTTCCTCTGACTCTTTCTCCAACACACACTAGACTTAGCGCCTATCTCGCTCAATACCCCCACACACTCACCGAACCCCCAATTCTAGAGTTTGGGCTCGCCATTGACCATCTCTCGTGTCTGCTGGACGCGCCCGCCCAGACACCTTTGCGACTATAGCCCATCACGTTACCCCGCCTTCGAGACCTCGAGGTGGGACACTTCGGGTTTGGGAGTAACCCAAAGTCCTAGATAAAGCTACCCTTCACTGACAAGATTCCGGGGATGTCCGCACTGCGCAATTGGCCACTCGAAATACTTAGATTCAAATATAAGGCTCGTGTGTTTTGAAGGGAAGATGGTGTGGGTGGTTTTGAGCGTTGTGTGGTGCGGTGTATCCCCCACGTCAAGTTTGTGAATGGGCAGAGTCGGGAGGAATACATTAGCACAACTACTGCTGGCGGACGGCCACTAGGTTTAGTGATGTGTTGAGGTACTCAGGGCTGTTTGTTCTTCCTCCGCATGGGAACCGGTGCACCAAGCGGATTATCCTATGGCACTCATGCAGAGTCAAGCGTACATACATCGTCGTAGTTCTAGAGTGCGGTTTTATTTTTTCGACTCGTGTGTCAAGTTGATTAGAGGACAGAGTTGGCGAAAGTATAGACAGGAAAAGCAGGCTGTTTACTGTGGTAACCGGACAACGTACTGTCTATATTTATTGGTTATTTCGAGATGGAAGCACTTGACCCAATCATCTTGCAACCATAACTAGTAAACGGTTCAATGTTTAGCTCCTGGGAAAATCCGGCCCTTTGATTCTCAATCGTGAGCAAAGCTGGGGTTGCTAGGCTGACATGAAGCTTTGCGAGCATCAAACGACTGATAGCGGCTGGCCACACTTGGAGGACTGTCAGCTTGTCGGTTACTCCAAATCTAATGACCCGTACCGGCTGGTTTCCCTATTGTACACATGTAACTTCGGGGTATAGTAATGCCTCGGGTATCTCAAACCCCTGATGTTGATACAGAGCGCATGAACAGTTTTATTTCCGATGGAATTTGTGACAGCGTCAAGGAGCTTTGATGCGGAAGTTGAAGTGCCTATGAGAGATGCAAGTAAATCATCATGACGAACATACTTCTGGTGTCTATATCTGAGAGATTATAATGTAATAAGGGTACTAGGAGAAATGTTACGCTGAAAATGAATAACACACATTGGGCCCACAATCCACACACAATTGGAGTTCGACCGTGGATAGAACGAGCAATCTAAACTCATATAATCCTGATAAAGTATCCCTACACCTTTAATGAAACGACAATAAACAAAGAGTAGGAAGTTACTAAAGCGAGCCCGGTTGGTCTGAGACAGTACTTTCGACAGTGTCGAACACATCCTTGTCGATGGCAGCACCTCCTCTTATCCCCCAGGCTTTCTTGACTTCAAAGCCGATCCAGTTCCAGATCTCAGCCTTCGCTTCTCCGCCAATAGTGTTGATATCAGCCATAGCAGGCGATGGTACGGAAGCGTTAATGTTGTCAGGGGCAAGCTGATGGTGCCCGAATTCCGTGTCAAGCCTGGGATAAAGATATGTGGCGAACTGATGCGTAATCAGATGTGTCATAATCATAACGAGAAGGAGGAGAGTGAGGATGAGGGTAGTTCGGATTGAACGTGATTGTCCCAGCCAAGAGGGGCTGATGCTGCCAATAGAAGCAGAAATGCGCTCGCGGAGGGCTGGTTTAGGAGGAGGGGCAAGAAAAGCAATCGAGAAGTCCTGAGTGTGGATGGGGGATGATGGGGTTACAATGATGGCGGGCAATGGGGACTTCTCGGTGATAGAAGGAAGAGAAAGATCTGGTGAACTGGGTGTCAGTGATTGTGACGCAGGACACGGACAGAACCATACCAAGGGGAGCGGGTATAAGGATATAATCGAGTCGTTGGGGAAGACGGCAAAGGCGCGGAGCTATGGAAGGCGGATTAGTTTGGACTTGGTGATGTGGGCAGGAACAGCCAGAAGCCGTATAGCTTCCCCGGAGCTCTTCTAGCCACGACGGGACGACTTACTTTGGCGGGCCATTATTTGTTGAGAAACGAAGCAAGAATTGAAGCTGGAGATGGTGTCTTCAAGAACGGGTACAAGGTGCCAGAAGACGTTGTGCGGAGCGGTGTGATAAGAGACACGAAAATTAACGAGTGTGGAGCAGCGAGCAAAGCAGGCTGAGTAGCGACGAAGATGACCGCGATTTACACGGGGAAGGGGGGATGGGGAGAAAAGGACGAGGGAACAAGGAGCACAAATAAAGAATAACTTGGCAACAGTTATATAATAATCACGTGAGTTGCATTACTTAGATTCAAATTCCAAACGAAAAAGATAGAAATAATGGAAGAATCTCCTTCGTTGTACGAGTCTCCCGCACCACGGATCTCGGTTAGGCCGCTTCAAAATGACTCATATGTGCTCTCTCTGGCAAGTCTACCCGGGACATACGCTGCGTTGGCTTCCTCACCTTCCAACAAAATTGTATTGCTTGACAAAAACTCCGCGCATCAGACCCAGACTCTGGCAGGACATGATGTAGCAACGACATCCATTCGCACTGTGGATCATGTAATCGGCATGCCAGGACGAACCCTCATGTCAACGGGGAAGGATGGCTCTGTCAAAGTTTGGGACACCAGGTCAGGCTCACATGCGATTAAACGTATGTATTCTCTCCGTATGCTCAAAAGGAACGAGCGCGCATATGAGCGTTGATAGTGACGAACATGGGAGACACTTCACGAGGAATACTATGCTGCGATATCTCTCCCGGAGGATCCATGGTAGCTGCAGGTACAGAGGTCCACGCCGAAGACGCCTTTATCCTTTTCTGGTACCGCTCTCCCCCTTTGTCCTTTGTCGTACAGCCCGTGATCGGTTGAACAGGGACCCGCGTCGGCCCGCAGTCCCTCTGCGCATACACTCTTCCACTCACTCCGACGATATCACAACCCTTTCCTTCCAACCTTCTCCCGCTACATCTCCGTTGATCCTTTCGGGCTCGACAGACGGCCTATTAAATATTTCTGATGCTACGCAAGATGATGGAGACGAGGCAGCAATACATGTCGGCTCATGGGGTACCAGCATCTCTCAAGCTGGCTGGTATATACCTAGCTCTGGCAGTACAGTACCAGGGGTGTGGGCTGCAAGCGATATGGAAACATTTAGCCTGTGGTCAAACGAGGTTTGAGTTTGTCAACCTTCATCTGTGCTCATTTCTCACAGAACTACAGCTTGATCAATGGCTATCGTTAGATATTCGTTCTCCATCTGTTCATACTCAATCCCGAACATGGGTCACCGACTATCTGATTACATGTTTTCCCTCGAGTAACGCAGGAATAAGGGTTTACACAGGCTCTAATGAGTTCGTATCCCCACTCTACTCTCTCGGACCCGTATATTGATATGACGCAGGGGGGATGCGGCATTGATCACTCCGCCTGCACTGTCAGTTCCGCCACACCCCAGTACAAGCGCGGCAGGAAAATGGACACTGCATTCACTGTGGACCAAAAAGCATGCAGGAATTGTCCGATCGATATTGCCGGATGATCAGGTTCGCTCCATTCCCTATCTCCTAACCTTCAAGGGACCAACATCAGTCCCAACCAGAATAGGGTTATCATTACTGGAGGAGAAGATGGGATGATCCACTTCTGGAAGAACCCCGCTCCTTTCCTGCCTGATCTGCTAACCCACCTCCCTGCCGACGAATCCATGGATGTGGATGCAGATACGACCATGGACGTAGATGTCGGGACGCATAAGATGCCAGGAATGCGAAGCCCCAGAAAAAGAGACCGCGATGGTGATGGGGAAACCGTAAGCACACGTTCTAACCCTTGTTAAAGTACTTGAGCCAAACCTAAATCGCAGGAGGGAAAGAAGGCGCGTCTAATACACTGAACCTATTGTTTACAAATACCATGCGGGTGGCATACCGCTAGATGCTACAATAGATCATACTGGGATTCATCCAACCACTCATCCAGCCGCTTCCCCTCTTTTCCGACAATGCTTATCTGCAGCCCTTTACGCTTACGAGCTCCTTTATCCCATCCATAAATTTCCCAGGCCATTTGACAACCTTTTTATCGAAAAGAGGAAAACCGAATGTGAAGCCCTCGAAAACATCCGCTTTCCCCCTGGCTTCCCATCGTGAGCGTGTCATGTCTAGGATACACAACAACTCCGAGTCACTTAGCCTCTCGCTTGACACCAGAAAACCAAGAGCACGTAGAGATGACAAAAAACGGCAATCATCCTCGACTGTGAACAAGTCTATGACCTTGACGTCCAACGGATCATCGAGATGGAGCATTAGATAGTGCAAAGATGGCAGCCGCGTTAGGATATCTTCCAAGACATTGGCATTGCCGCTATCCTTGTCACAGGCAAGACGAATGTCGACGATAGAGGTTGGCAGATGGAGTAGGAAATCCCTGCGTATTCCAGACATCCCTGGCTTGACCATCCATGTTAACTGTCTAAACGAACTCGTGAAACGCAGACACTTCACGAGGGCCGTTTCCCAGGAGGGCGACAAATAAGATCCGCTGAGCTCTAACATCTCTAGATGGTGGAGTGTCACTTTTTCCTCGGGCACTGTGAAGTCGGTTGGACCCTTGACTAGGTCCTCGCACTTGAGGACTTTGAGGTTCGTGCACTGGAGAACAACCTCCAATGCACGTTCCGAGTCGGTGTCGGAAAGCATGAGCTCGGTAATTTGGGTCCATGGGAATGAAAGAGGTGCGGAAATGCCATCTAGCGCGAGTTTCTGGAGGCGTGGGGCGTTATGGATGGCAACTGCTGAATTTTTACGGAATAGGAAGGCGAGATTGGGGAATGGGTGGTCCCAACGATCTGAAAAGGCTAGAGATGTGAGGTTTGGGAGGCCCGTTGATTTGGTCACCCTCTCCAGGTGGGGGAGCCAGGAACTGGGCAGCTCTTCGAACACGAGCAGGTTTAGTTTGCTCCCATTCTGAACGAAGATTTTTTCGAAAATTTCTTCTGCGGGGATGCCGCTGGACCCTTTGCGTGAATCATCTGGTGATTTGAGGATGATGATGTCCAACAACAACCCTCCCATATTCTTATAATATAGATCGAGGACCTTGATTCGTTGGGATGATTTCCAAAAGCGTGATCCGATGACAAGATCCGTCCATAGCTGGGGTGTCGACCATGCAACTTGGCGCCAGTAGGAGCATATAGTTCCTATCTTTGTGGGTGGCCATGAACCAGCCGAGTCTGGGCTGCAAACGCATTGAAAAATCTCGCCCAGCGTCTCGGGGGGTAGCCTGGAAATGGATGATTCGCGGAAATTGAGGGTTCGCATGAGGGAAGCACGATACTTGTGCAGCTGAGGAATGAGGGTGCTGATATTGCGGACTTGAGTATGAATGGAAGATGTGTCGTCTGACATGAAGGCGAATGTGGGTATCCCTCGAAGGGAGTGGTTGAGGGTTGTGATGGCGGCTTTTGTGGTCAGGTTGAAGGCTTGGAGTGCTTTTTCGTTGACCTCGACAGACGAGGTGTACTCGCGACCCCAATTCATGGTGTTGTTGTTGGACGAAGCTGAGGAGCCTGTCAGTGCACGATGATATTTCAAGAGACAGTTCCAAGAAAACGTGCTACATGCGCGGTGTACACACCTCCTGCTAATCTTGTTGTAGCCCAATTCAGTGCTTCTTCAAACCTCTTGCAATTTTTTATTCCGTTTGAAGGACTGAGTTCTTCATCGATCAAGAATGGCTGTGGAAACCCTGTAGCGCTCCCCCCCCCCTCCTTCCTCGTGCTGTGATGTAGCTTGGTTCGCAGGTATACTTAAATTAGTAACTGATGATCGAGTGTGGGACGAAACTTTTGGTCTTCCTCTCCATAGTGTGGGTTATACGGAATATAGTGCTTGGGAGTTTCCATTCGAGTCCCGAATCTGGTACTGAACGCGGTGAAAGGTCCTTGACAATCCTTGCCTCAAGCAGTGTAGGTTTACACTGCTTTTTCCCAATCGGGCTTGGCAGCCTCAGATGACCGGACTGACTGACTACCCGGCACCGACGGATGTCATCAGCGAATCGTAGCACCCCGCGGCAACATCCGACTACGAGGGTCGCCTTCCGCAAGGGGAACCATACCCGAGACCCAGTAAATGGTACACACCCTTATACCGCCTCATCGATAAGCTGGATGCTTTGAATCTAAATGCACAACCAGATCTCTTGTGGACCCCATTTCAGGGTCCGCCTGTTGGAGCACCCAAACGCGTCCCTGAGACCATAGGCCTCGACGCGAGAGTCGAGACTCGATGCAACCCTGTGCTCTGGGCCCTCTCTGCTCACCACGTAGATATACTCCTTTTACGCTATTGCTCTCTAGGACATGAACATTTAGCTACGTAGGATACTACTTAACCTAGACCCTTCGTTTGAGACAACTTTCCTCAGTTCTCGTCGTATACGAGTGCTGAGGTGAGCCCCATAATCATTCCATTCATTTTCTTACAGACATTAACACTACGTAGTTTTAACCTTTCTTGCACCGCCGATATAAGCCTTTCTTCGACAATAGTATTTATTATTTTGCCATACCAGGGTGCTTTCTGACCGGAGCTTGACTCGGAGACAGGTCTCGCTGAAACCATACGTCTCAGAGGCAGAGGGCACGGTTGTTGTCCTCCTGGCTCATAGATCTGCCGCGGGTCTCGTGAGTGGCCTCGATGGTTCTCGAGGAAGGGAGAGGGAACTGGCGCTGATAATGGAAACCGATAACTGCTATTCGTCCCAATAATAAGCCCGATGAAGTTCTTGCATATACTCCTCCTCCCGACTCTGCCCGTTGGTGGTCGTCTTAACATGGGAGGATACATTTCAGCCGCTGCATCATTTCTCTCTCACAAACTTTTCCGGGCTCAAAAACGCCGGCCGGAACCATAGGGCTGGGGTTGCTCGGATCATGCTCCAATTCAAGCGTATTCCAATACGAGATTGCAAAGTCGAGTCGAGGTAACTGGGTGGCTGCAGTTGAAAAGATAGTCGCAGTGATGGCTCGCACACCGATTACCCAACACCTCTGGCGGGAGGAGGAGGAGGAGGAGGGGGATGTCCCTGAGTTCTGAGCGAGTGCGGTCAGGAGATATTGGAGACCATTAAGCGTGAGGACCTCCCCCAAAGAAAAATATATATCGAGAGGTTAGCGAGTGTGTGCGGGAGTGTCGGGTGAGAAGGGAGCTAAGCTCTGTCAGGGGATGAAGTTGTTTCCGGCCAGAAACTGAGCTATATTGACCAGCGTCGCGTGATAATAATGGCTGGTCAAATGGTATTTTCTGGTCGGGGGGTTGAGTTAATGTCCGTGTTGAGGAAATGGAATTTGATATTGGTGAGTGTGTCACAATGGGCAAGGAGAAAATGTGTGAAAGGCATGGACGCGGCTTTTTGGTAGCTCATGAGGTTGGCAGACCTTGAATTGTCGGAGATGAGGGATACGATAAATATTTTGAATGAAGGACACGGGAAGGGTTGCAGTTGAGATAAAATCGAGTCCTTGGGGTGTTTTCGAATGGTTCTCGGTAAAGGGTTTACAGCCGCCTTCATATCTTCAGTACAACCCTATATTCAGCGATAAAGCTCTCGAGCCTCTCCAGGTGGAGTGACGGAGTGATAAGCTGATCCAATAGATTGAGTGTGGTTGACAATGAATTATTGCACAGGTTGGAGCCAAAAGCTGTCCAACCGGGGAAAAGAAGGGAGTCCAGCAGAGGGCGAGAGGATACTGGGCATAGTGTCCGCCCATTCGATGCTAAAATTTCACGACGTGTTTTAGAGAGCCCCGTGAATCCCGCCCACTCTTGTATGAGTTCACGCGTGGACTTGCGTCGTTTCCTTTCAGCACCCGTGAGGTGTCTGAACAAATTGGAAGCGCCCCAGGTGAACAGAATTAATCTTCTGGGTCATGAGGACGGTCGCTGTAGTTCAGCCTGTGCTTGTGGGTTGCCGTACCACCCGAGTGGGAAGCTGCTATTTCTCAGATAAGGGGATCCAGTGTAGAAAGTATGTCTCAGTGACTCGTAACGCGAGTATTGAGGTGTCTAATTGTAAGCTAGGTAGTATATACAACACCCATGGATGTCCATGTAAGGGCAAAAACATGCCCGATGTCCATAAAAAGAAACTAAAAGAATGTCATAAAGCGGTATGTCATGGACAACGGCTCGACAAGAGCTTGCGAGCTCAACATCCGGCGCATTGGCACACCAATGTTGGGTTTTGGCTATGGATAATGGTGTACAGCTTGGGCGACGAGCTGGGTTTATACGCCTCCTACGAGAGCAACTGCCAAGTGGGGCTTTGAGACGACCGATTTTAGTGTCCGTTGATACGCGGTGAGATTTTAGTGGCATCGATATGCAGAAGGATGCTCCGTTAACCGAATACAGCTTCTGCAACTCATGATCGGGAATGTACGTGGAGCTGTGATGCCCATATGTCAAAGGGGAGCTGTATGTTGGTCGATCCTTGGGCTGAAGAGGAACATTGCGTGTCTGCTACTCAGGGTCTGAGTGACTTGTTGGCTGGTCCAGATTGCCCTGGGTTAGATGACAGGATACGCAGTAAGGGATGGTCTCGAATCCTGTTTTCCTACAAGCTGGTGCAAGGAGACCGACATGGACCCTGCTCGGTCAATCGTTCGGACAAGTATTCAGGTGCTTGGAACACACACACACGTACACCTTTAGTACAAAGAAATACGCGCTTCTTGGAGTAATTTTTAGGCGAGTCGTTCTGAAGCGAATTATTACCCCAGTTGGGAGAAGCAACAACGCAACACACTCAATGCGTTTTCTAGTCCCGTGGCTACTTGTGACTGCCCGAACATATGGTAGAGCAGGGTAGAACTTTTGGATTGAGCGACTTACTATGCACTGATGCATTGATATCATTACTTGGAAGGTAAATCGAGGCAAATGACGAGCATTGCGTTATGATTCGATTGCATTTCTATGGAAAAGTTCAAGTAAAACCATCCTGTTGTGAATAACCATCCATCCCTGCCCATTTACAAGTTTGACACCCGAAATATTCTGCGCCACACAACGCTCAACATGTCCCGTATGATTCCCCGTCCCAAGCTGCCGGGTTCTAATTTCAAGCAGGGACAATGAGGTTGGGGGAAGTTCGTTGCTTCCAAGGCAGTGATGACTGACGGCTGCAACGAGAAACTGGTATCTCTATGCTCAGAATTTTGAGCGGGGAAACTTCCCCGAACGTTGCACAGCAAGTGCATCCAAGAGACACCAGAGTTCCGTAAGAGTGAAACTTGAATTCAAATATCGAGAGTTCTGTCAATATGTGGGAGTGTCGCCAGGCGAAACAGGAACTCTGATTCGTCTTGATTGGACGGAGAGCTGAGGAAATCACGTCGAGGGCAGTGGAGTGTCAGTAGGAAGTATCACGGGATGGGATGTCCGGTCGAACCAGTCTGCATGGCTGGAAAGTGAACCCGTATCCGTGGAAGGTGGTGGTGGGGGGGGGGGGGGGGGTGTGCCACAATGTGAAAGTGAAAAGCGTCAATAGATTTTTCTGGCACCCGGGAAGGCTAATCTATCCTGAAAGCCGCGATATGTTTCCGTCTCTGTACAAGCTTGGGCCACATTCTTTTTTTTCGCGGTAGTATAGTCTGGCAGATATGTTAAGGAATGACAGTTCACTTCTGGTGTCGATAGGGGTCTTGACCGGTCCTTATGGGATAATCAATAGTGGAGCCGTTGATAGCTTCGCATAACGTGCAAATCCTTCTGATCCGCCGAGATATTTCTCTAGGCTTCGCCACAAGATGTCTACGACAGGCTATTGCGACTAGTTGTTCTTGTGATAATTGCGCTTCGGAATTTGCCCGCGGGAAGGCGTTGCCGAAACAAATGTCCAGTAGGGCCCGCGCGTGGAGTGTATGTGGCCGTGCAGTGGGATGGATATTTTACCGGGTGTTTGTCAAAGCCCATTCATTACAGGGTCCCAGTAAACACAGAATTTAAGAGAGTAATATTGGAGGCGGGGCTAACTTAGTTTACGAGCACTACACTAGTATCTACGTAGTAGCCTTTCTCGGTGACGTCCAAAGGGGAAAAATTGGTCTGGTTGCCAGTGACAAGACCGCCCTACTTAACCTTTAATTGTTATAGTACCTGAATCACAAGACCGCGGAGGTACGAATAAGGCAGGGCCCGCCGGTCCTGAGATCAGACGTGTGGGGTAGGTAGCAACGGAGATACGGCGACGGTCATTTGTACGGCGTGGGAAAATATGGAGATGTTGCCGGCGGATGGAGCGAGGCGAAATGTAGAGGGCTCTGGGAGGAGAGCGGCGACAAAGATAGCAGACGATGCCAATGAATCCACGCCATGCACACATCAAGGATCTGTCCGATGACCGATCATTCGTTGATGGATAGATGGTCGGCGGGGTGAAGTGGAGGAAAGACCGAGGAGTAATGAAAATCCCGTCTGTTTTGTATCACGAGGAAACGGAGTAAAAGGAGATGCTTGTAGGCAATGGCATCATCTAATGCACCGGGTGGAGTGGCCCCGTGGATGGCGCTTCAAGGTCAAAGAGCAGCGACAGACAAGGATCAAGAGGAAGATGAGCCAAAAGCGCAAAGGGGACACACGCGCACAGCTCTGACAGTAGTGTGGTCGGCATGAATCAGGTATGGTTGCTGATGGATGATGGGGGTCTGTCCGTGTATGGAACTGAAGGCTGGGAATGGCGACGAGACAGTGCAATGCAGTGAAGATGTAGTACTGAATCAGTACGCAGTAGATGCAAAGATAGCGTGAGTCTCTATGTTGAGCGGGTGATGGGTGTGATTCTCGCGGTGTTGCTGGTGCTGTCGGGTAAGGAAGGGCGAGTTCTGCCCAAGACGACCGTTTTGGGCGAACAAAGTCCCCGATTGCTGCTGCTGCTGCTGCTGCTGTTGCTGCATAGCAGCGAGGTAGAAAGGGTCGGTTGATGTGAACACAGAGGGCGATGGGGATGGTTCGCAGGACATGGGGAAATAGGAGGATAGGTGACCAGAGGATGGGGAAATCGCTTGATGCGGGAGTCCCGCAAACGGATGCTGTGAGTTGGAAGAAGAGGAGAATGTAGACACAGGTGATGAGGGCATGAGAAGCTCCTCGACCATTCGCTCGTCCTCATCTACTTCTTCCATACCTCGCCCTGCCATATGCGCGAAACTGTAGTTCGATGATGATGGCGTTCGTGCTATGGGAGTGGTGCATGGTTGCGTATGCCCTCGCTGAACTTGCCTTGTCTCATTCGAGGACAAGGGTTGGCCAAAGAGCGTCTGTGCGAGCTGTGCCTAGAAAGAATGATAAGTGAGTCTCGGATGTATGGGGTTCAAGGCGATAAGGAGAACGCACTTGAAGAGCGGCCAGATCGATAGCCTCCTGGCCAATATGACTCGAGGAGAGAGAGGAAACGAGGTCGTCGACGGAGAGGCTCATTAGCGGGGGTGGATGGTGGTGGGAGAGTCCAAGGTGTCAATATAAACTGATAAATAACCACCTCGGAAGCACGTGTGTCCCAGAATGTAGACTCCGGTCCGGCTTCTACGCCCTCCCGCGAGATCTACTTTCTCAGATCCTCCTTCCCAGCATCCACCTCGACTCGAGCACGACGGCGCTACAAAGCCCGCTGTAGCACCCCCAGGGAACATGCACAGACAGTCGTGTATCAGCTCAACAGCCTTGGTTCTCAACAGCATCCCAGTAGAGCACGCGATACGGCAAGCTGGGAAGATCCGACCTCCAGCCATCTAGTTCTTTTGTCCTTCACCCTCACCCCACTGTGTTGTTATTTCATACGCTCTGGTCTTGGCACCCCCCGAGATAACACGTACTTGCTCCAGGCACCCACTGAATGCTTCGGATCTGTTACTCGTTGATGGTGAATCCCCACAGCCTTCCCCCCCACCAAGGACCCCGGTGCGTCAGTACCTCAATATCCTGACGCCCACGTTTCGTTTCGTGGAGAGACACGTTGTCGAAAGAAGACAGTCACGGGTTGAATCGCATCCAAGTTAGTCCTAGCGTCGTGAAGAGATCGTAGCATCCATGGCGGGCGTCTTCATTAACCGGAAGTCTGGGGCTGCTTCACCCACATTATCCGGAACACGGTTAGCCCGGGCCCCGAAGACACTAACGAAATTTCGCAAACAGCGGACCGGTCTCATTATCATACCTGCCACCCTTCACAGTACCTGGTTGCACTGGGGATCTGATTGTAACTGACTTTTCTCAAGATCGGACATCCGTCTTGTTTGGAGCCAGACTCTGGTGTAAGTTTGAAATCTTATTGATGTGCCGCGCTCTAGCCTTGAGCCGTGGGCCGGCCAGGCTGAGCCACGGGCAGGGCACGGGCAGGGCTTGGGGGGAGCTCACAGCTCAATACTTTGTTTAGGAAAGCTGAATATCAACTTCCAAGCAATACATTTCCTTCCTCTTCCTCTTGCCACTCTTTTCCGCCCTCCCCCCTGAACTCGGTGCCTTCCCCTTCCCCCTTCCCGAAGATGCCATAGGCTCCAATGTCAGGAGTAGCCCACCCTTGCTGCCGCCTCCCCTTTCCTTCCTGTACTCCTGATTCCTAGTGTCTGCAATATAGGAATTTCATTCCATGTCTTCCTCTCACCGGATAAGATCCCTGTTCTTGGTATCTGCGCCTGCAGCAGAAATAATATACATTTGTTAGTACAGTAGTCGACGGGATACCTTATGCACAGGTCACCTGACCTTACTTGGACCCTCGTATAACTTGCATCACAGCTCTTGATCCATTATTGTAACTACCGACGGGATACCAGCGCGACCCTTGAGCTCGACCCTTGACTGTGATTGCAAGGGCCGCAGGACCTGAGCTAGCTACTCGGCTATTGGGCCGTAGAATGTTAACGGGCTGTGCTGTCACACGAAGATCAATAGTTTCATCAACAGAGATGATACAGGATTTAGGTAGTCTTAGGGGGTTAGCACCTGAATCTCTAGATGTATATCTGATACGAGTAGAACATACTTATGACTTTACAAATCATCACAGACAGAACTGGTACACAACCACCTCTAACTATTTCATACAAGCGACGGATCTAACAGAGCTCGTGGTGATACAGCATGATCCCAGAACAATGCCGTATACACATTAGACAAATCCAAAAAGTACCCTACCTACCAGAAACCACATCAGTCTTCATCACTATCATCGCTTGACGAGAAATCATCATCCTGAGTCGTCCGCCCCTCCAGCAAACTTATTCAGCGAAATCGGAACCGGTTGTTCGATATCCTTGCTCATCTCAACCGCCAAAAAGTCTTGATCCAACTCCTCCATTTCCTCATTCAGCTGCTGTTCCAATGCATCCTCCATATCGCCATCATCATCCCCAAATATATCATCGTTCTCCTCGCCATTCTCGCTGTGGTAACTAAACACATGGCTAGGTGCAGCATCCCCCACCTCTTCCCACTCTTCCTCCGAGTCCTCGTCTGGACCGGTAGGTAGGACGGGCTGAGGAACCGCAGGGGGGGCTCGCTGAGCCTTTGTATTTGGTGGCGCAGGTGGTGGTTGGAAGAGACCCGAGGAAGAGAAACCAGGAAGCGCGAAGCCCTCTGACGGTGCTGCTGGTGGGGGCGCAGATGGAGCAGACACGGGTGCCTTGGCGTGCCTTGCAGGCTCACCAAACTCCATAACCTCTACATCTGGATCGCTGAGTACGGGTGTTTCCGACTCTTTTTTCTTTTTGGGTTTGGACTTTTGTTTAGGCGGCGGTGCAGCTGGAGGTGCCATTGCGACAGGAGGTGGTGGTTCGGGGGCGGTTATAGCGGCAGCAGAAATGCGGCCTTTAGGTAGGGGTTTGGTAGGGCGGGAGGCTTTTGATGACTGGGATTTGGGGCGTGGTTGTGGGGGTGGTGGTGGTGTCGGGTCTCGTTGGGCTTCGATGGATTGCGTAAGAATATCTTCGATATCCTCTTCCTCTTCCTCCTTCTGGGGGGGACGTGACGGAGGTGGTCGCCGAGGCCTAGTATTGACAGGAGGAATGTCTTCTGTTAGTCCCAATAGTTCCTTCTCGAGTTCTCCATCATCGTCTTCGCCTTCGGCGTCCACGTCAGCAGGAGAGGGAGCAGCTGCTATCGCAACAGACATGTGAGTTAGAATACCCTGTCATAACTGCAACAAACTACATACGAGATGCCGCTCTGGTTGTTGGTGTCCGCTTCCGTTCCCATGTAAGATTCAAGAATGAGTCCAGTTTCTCCAGAGTATAAGCCTGCACGATCGTCAGTACACGAATGAAAACATTACAACTGCAATCACCCCAGTTTCCTCATCATATATCAAAACACAGTCCCATTCCTTGCCGGGTGTCTCAGTACCTGTGAAAACATACGCTTCGCCCGCCTAGAGAATCAAGCCCCTTGAGCAAACACAGAACAAACCCCCTGGCAATTCGCAATCTACCTGCGAGCTGAGATGTTCCACAGCGACATGCGTCTTATCCTTCCCCTTCCTAACTTCGATCGTCCCAGGCTTTGTAGGGTCAATGGACGGTGGTTTAAAATTATCTAAAGGCAATCAGGTTGGTCCATCCCACACGGCCTTCCACAGACGCAGCTCACAACGAAACGAGTAAAAATCCCTGTTAGGAAGGTTTCGCTTCGGGTTTGTGGCAGGCGGAGTGCCGCCCTGCTTGCGCGCCTTGAGGGCCCGGCCCAACGAAGACCCAATGGTGACCTGGTATTTGCCTTGTGCAGGCATCCAAGAGGTAGTAGCGCTGCTGCTCGCCATTTCGCGCACCTGGAGGGAGGGTAATGGTAGTGGGAGTGGTGGAGAGATGAGAGGCGCCAGAACGCGGCTGCCCACTCATCCCGACGTCTATGGAACTGGTCTGCCAGATTAGGTAAGCACAACGAGCCTGATCATTTGTATTCCAATTTGTCGTTTATTTGCTATCTACGATTAATATAATAGCAAAGAAACGACATCTCCCTTGGGAAGTTGTGCAAAAACCGTAAGAAAAGAACCAACAGTAAAATAATTAGAGAAGGGTTATTCGAAACGTGCGGCAGCACGTCCAGAGAGCTTGCTCACAGTCCGTAATGATGGGTGGGGGGGGGGGGGGGGTCTGGTATCTAACAATGGTATCATAAACACGTACGCGTACAAAAACACCGCCTTCCTGAGAATAAATGGAACCGTTTTATTAAAGACGAGTTGTGGGTCTTTTTACAATCTCAGACGCACCCCTTCATTGCTGAGTGGTGGGGGTAAGATTGGACCAGCCTTCGACGGTAACCTTGCCATCAGGGGACTTGCCAACGAATTCGTTAGGCTGTCCGGGAGTAGTGTTGGCAGCGGGGTTGGGAGCGTCAGTGTTGGCAACAGTGGGCTCAGCTACGGCAGCAGAGTCGGTACCAGTCGCAATCGCGGAGGTATCGGAAGCGCTGGAGATGACCGCAGACGCCTCGGCGGGGGAAATAGTACGTGTGCTTGTGGTGGCGCCATCGTCAGCGGTGCTGGTGCTGGTGCCTGTGTTATCTGCAGTGTCGGTGCTTCCAGAGTTATCGGAGCTTCCGCTGACTGAGCTTGCGCTACCACGTGCAAGCTGACCGAGGGACTGAGACTGCGTATCAATGAAGGCAAGTGCTGGTCCAGCAACTAGCTGAGTTGAAGCACGGTCGCGGACGTTGTTGAGGAGGGGCTGGCCATCTGAGGTGATCCAGACGGCGACGGGACCATTGATACCCTGGGGAACCACACATTCGTTCAGGGGAAGGGAGATAGACATCGGCTGTCCACCGAGCATCATTTGACAGAACATATTCTATAAGAGGAAATCACGGATATAATTGGTAAACATCACCATTGAAGATAGAATGATTAACTCACATCCTGGGAAACAGTACCATTCATCGCGGGAGAGCTGAATGTCAGGAGTGTTCCGGGGCCTACAGAACCTGTGTTTGTGATGGAGAGTGTTGGGTTGGCAGGGACACCAAGATCACAAGGACCATCAAAGAAAGGCGCAGCAAGCGCAAGGACCTCGTTGGGCTGGAGGGCCATATCAAAGGCAGCTGGGATGGCAGTGCCGGAACCAGACAGCACGTTCAGAATAGTTTGGTGCCGGGCCTCGACCGTCAAGATGGAGCCAGCGGAAGTGAGGATGACTGGGTCGGTGAGGAGAGTTGCAGCACCCAAATATGCTGAGACGCCAACGTTCTCGACAACACGAGCTACAGCTGCCATGGTCGCGACATCGGTCAGAACCGAGTCAAAGTTGAACTTGCAGCTCGTGATGGGAGTCTCCCCAAGGGACTTGAGAGCACTTTGGAGAACGGTAGAGTGGGTAGCCTCGTCAAGCTGGATGCTCTTGAACTGTTCTATGGGGACGGTACTGGAACCGTAACCAGCAGTGGTAAAATCGGATTCCTGGAACTTTGCAAGTGCCTGCGTATAGAAGGCAGCTTCAAGTTGCTCCAGAACATCAGCAAACTCTGAAAAGCGAGTGTTCAGTTTGAAGGTTAGTCGATCGTGGGAGGACGGAGACTCACTGAGTACTAGGACATCTGAAGCCGCACGCTTGCCATAGTAACGGGCAGGAGCTGCAGAGACTAGGATAGGGGCGGCTGTGAGAGCAAGAGTAATGAACGAGGAGAATTTCATGGTGGTAGAACTGCTGCCGGAGTGGATCGAAAAAAGCCTGCTCAAAGGACAGTAAAACGAACGAAAGGTGGCTAAAAGCGAAGCTGGAAGTTGGGAACCAGGGGACAGTGCTACCAGGCAGCCCAAAAGAAAAACGGCTAGATGCAGGGAACCGCAAAGAGAGAAGGACCCAGGCGGTAGAATGAGCAAGGTGGTGGCAGAGAGTGCACAACTGTACTCACTTAGGGCACGAAAAGGGAGGGAGGAAGGAAACGGGGATGGGGAGTGGATTGTCAGACGACCATCAAGTATTTGTATATCGTGACCGCATGGAAACAACCCAAAGTACTGGTTCATCTTTTCCAACAGGCATGTATCTGATTGGTCCCGGCGAGCCCGGTATTCGTCGGAATACCTATTGCTATGGGGACTGACTATGTGCGGATGTATTGCCCCATTTTGCACAGGCTTTTTTCCATTGCACCTATTCTCCCCTGCTCAAGCACTAGGGAAGTAGGGTGTGGCTGGACGGAGGCTCTTTGGCCTTGACCCATGTCACTTGAGAAAGATGGCGAGTAACTACAGCTCACGTCGAGGTTCCAAACCCCCAGAATTGGTGTGACCAGGAGCTGTTGTCGGGATGTACGAGAGTGGTGTTGAGAATTGATATTGATGAAGGCGCAGGGAGGGAAAGGGGGGGTCATGCAGCCAATCACCGTTCCTGACACGCGATCATCCCAGCGACCGTCTTTGCTTTGTCCACTTTGTAATGTAAATTTTGCAATGTTGCTCCGCAACACAAAAAAAAAGTCCTACTCGGCCTCTGTACTCCGCTGATGAATACTCCTGTTCCGTTGCCCCCTCAGAATAATTCGTGTGGCCGATTCTCCTTCAGGGGCTACCATTGCTTTGATGCATCATGTACTTATAGGCTCCACTATCAGCTCCTGGCTTGCACAGCCAAACCTTCTCCGATTTTACGTCTCAGCCGGTCGCGTGTCATACTGCTCTGAACACAATATGAGGTGAATCGGCTGGTTGCTTGGCCTACCTACCCCCGTGATCGTGGGGTCCCACGGACATTTTCCGAAAATGAGATGATGAGAGTGGCGTGAACAAAAAAAGATTTATCACGTTTGAGAGCTTGGGGTTTCTTACAGTGATGGATGCGATCTGTCATATTTTGAGTTACAACTTGTTCAATCATAGCCTTTCCCCCGCTAGCCACCGGGAAACCATAGCAAGAGACTCTGCAGGCTTGTCATGAGGGACGTATACGAGGACAGATATCGCATGTCAGCATATTCTGAGGAAGTCGCAACAGAACAATGGAAACTTATCATATGTCCTGCCCCCTTAATCGTAACGAAGGTGAGTAGATCAGTCTGCTTGATTTCGCCAACCACTTCCCCATTGACGCTCCATTCTTTCCAAGGTTCTTGATGATAGACATCACTTTGATCCCAAATTAATTTCTCGACCCAGAGCTTATTTGCGACCCAATTGCACTGCCAATCATAAGTACCGGCATATATAAGGATGCGGACGCCACGATCCAGGAGATTTGCGACATAATCTTGGGTATGAACTGCCCATTTATCCAGGTGTGCGTTGAAGTTTCGGCCCACCTCCGCTGAACAAGCGGAGAAGTTTCCAGGAGTTTCAACGCTTAGTAGTTTGCGAGTTTCAGGAAGGTCGAGGTATGCCTTGATAACATCATTCTCTTTGTAGCATAGCTCGCCTTCGCACATCTAGTGGAAAATATTGCATGAACTATAAGATTAATTGTCCATTGCCCCATCCGTACCTTGGATATATCATATACGTTTCTGCCTAAGAAATCCAAAATCCCGTTAATCGGAAAAAGGAGCTATCCTAAATGGACGTTGCCTACCGGTAGCCCACATCGGCGCAGATAACTCATTGTCGCAAAAACTGACCGCAGCACGACAGTCGATGGAGTCGAATTGATTGATACAAGACTCCTGTAGGCGTTTCTGACAGCGTGGAAGCTATGAAATCATTGCTTGCTATCAGTAGATGGCACTCCGAAATCTCCAGATCTGTGACTCACAGCCATCTTCATTCGCACACACCCCGAGATGGACTGGAACGGTACTTCCAAGGAGGCCCTCCCACATTCAACTTCATACCGTCCCGGGTAGAGTCTAATTAATTGGGTTAAGCCGTTAGAAGCTACAGTATCAAGTGACCATACGTTGAGATATCTGTTATCCCATTGCCAATAAGCACACTTTGGAGGTTTAAGAGGGCCCTCCCTTCTCGCTCCGCCACTTGATTCTGATCGTGTATTTCGCTGGCAAAGACGGGTAAGTAACGTCCCTGAGAAAAAGTGATTTCATCTTCAGCCTATAAAATAATCATAATAATCACGTACGCCGTAGGATTCTCCAGCGAGGTGAAGGCGACGACCAGAAAACTGTGGGAACGTCTCGAAGAAGATGCGTATAAATGCATGCACATTTTTAGCAGCATCCTCTGTGGTCTCAACGGTTTCCCCGTAATCAGCGTAAGAAAAGCCAACGCCAACCCTTTGGTTTCATGCGACCCATCAATTTGATGGGTAAAGTATAAATTCATATAGTGCTCACGGCTGATCAAGGAAAAAGATGTTGGTTTCCTTGTTCCATGAGTAGGGATTCCAGATCGTGCCATTGGAAGTTTCATTAGACATATCAATACTACATGGACCTGGGGGGAAGACAAAGGCTCAGCTGCCTTTCAAGTATCCATGAGCTAAGCTTTTACCCAATTCCATCAGGAGGCCCATAGCAGAAGAGCAACCAGGACCTAAGTTCACGTCAGGAGGGGTCTACAGGGGATCAATTCTTCAACCTACCTCCATTGATCCACATCATAACGTCATCTAGTTCCCCGCTCAGATACGAGTGGGAAGATAAGTGTCATACATGCAGCGCTTACCCAGATCTGGGTCACGGCGGCTTTCGAAGAAATAGAAGAACAAATGCTTGGCACCAACATCTACATCCAGGTAACCCGTGTAAACGCTGCATATAACGATCGGTTAGGCACGGAAAGGGGTTTATTCTCAAGTTGGTGGGCTTACTTGACAGTAGGGTCACAGAATTTGGTCTTTTTTACCCGCACTTTGTGATTTGGGAAGCGTGAGTGAGTTAAAACAGTGTATTCATTTGATGCAACGGAGGATAGATGCAAGTTCGGAGTCACAGGATCCAATAGGTTGTAGAAATTGGGGCCCTGCTTCAGGATGGGCTGCCGTTGGCCCGGGCGAGGGTAATCTCCGGGATGCCCGCACACATGTAGCGCTTGGAGATAAAAAGATAGTAGTAACAACCACAACATGGTGATTGTGTGTACAAAGCCGGGGTTCCCACCCACAACTGTCAATTGCACAACGATAACACAAACACTAGCCAAAAAGGAAGTCAGGTCTCACGCTTTCTGATGGCCAGTCCGAAAATTCTTGCAAAGCAGAAAAAGCTTGTTCTCATCGTCGGCCTCGAGGCTGGGAGGTCTTATCTTTTGTTTGTATTCTTCCGTCGGCCTTTGTCGATATGCTCGTCCTATACGAGACGGCTCTGGGGTACTGCCTCTTCAAAGTCACCGATAGCGCAAAACTTGAAAGTGCCGACTTGTGGAAGGAATTCGAGAGTCCGGAGAAAGCCAACAAGCTGTGCGTTGCCTTTCGCGTTGCTTCAATGCGCATTGTTGATCTCTCTCACGCCCGATCTACTGGGTATCAGTCTCAAACTAAAAGCACTCCACCGATTCACATCGACCGCAACTGCAGTCGAGGATGTCACCGCTCTCCAGGGAGGAAAGCTCGGAAAGGGCCTCAAGCAGTTTCTGACAGACGAGGTCACCAATAAGGGGAAGGGGAAGGAGTCACTGTTGGTTATCGACCCGAGCCTTGGTGGGTCAAACCCATATGCCTCGTGTTTTTTACCGTGCCTCTGAAGTCGAACAGGTCGCTCAATCTCGAAAAGGCTGAGCATCAACGTTTCCGTTCAGTCCGAAGGCTCCAGTGAGTTGTGGCGTGGTATCAGGAACCAGCTTGCCGCGCTACTGGATGGCTTGGACCCTAAGGACCTTGCAACCATGAGCCTGGGTCTAAGTCACTCGCTATCTCGGTAAAAAAACAAAACAACCTTCCGGAGGCGCAGATATTGACCTTTTTTACAGTTTCAAGCTCAAATTTTCGCCAGATAAAGTCGATACCATGGTCATCCAAGCAATTGCCTTACTTGACGACCTCGACAAAGAAATCAACATCTACGCTATGCGTGTCAAGGTTTGCAGGTGCTTCTTCCTTCCTGAGATCCTTGATGCTCACTTTCATCTTAGGAATGGTACGGGTGGCATTTCCCCGAGATGGCCAAAATCATTTCAGATAACATTGCATATGCAAAAGTCATCCGACATATGGGTTAGTTTCCAAGCCGCTCCTGTTCTCTGCGTGCACCTAACAGTCCCTCTCTCTAGGTTTCCGCTCCAACGCAGCGTCAACAGACTTCTCCAGCATCTTACCAGAGGACCTCGAAGCCGTACTCAAAGCGGCTGCTGAAATATCCATGGGCACCGAGATCTCTGACTCCGATATTGGCCACATCCACTCCCTCTGCGATCAGGTCATAGCCATTTCCACATACCGTCAACAGCTCGCAGAGTACCTGCGCAATCGTATGGGCGCCATCGCCCCCAACTTGACCGCTCTTGTCGGTGAACTTGTGGGCGCGCGTTTAATTAGCCATGCTGGCAGCTTGTTGAGTCTCGCGAAACACCCTGCAAGCACCGTACAGATCCTCGGCGCTGAAAAGGCGCTATTCCGCGCTCTGAAAACGAAGCATGATACACCAAAATATGGTCTTATATATCATGTACGCCCATTTGTCCAAGACTTTTTCCAATCAGACTTGACACTAGAGATATATAGGCATCACTAATTGGCCAAGCCCCACCCAAACTAAAGGGAAAGGTTAGAATTAAACCTTGTTGTGGCGCCAAAAACATAGGCTGAATATTTTTGAACAGATGGCACGCATGGTAGCGACCAAAGCCGCCCTGTCGATACGTGTAGACGCTCTCACCGACTCCGATGGTAAATCCGAAGAATCTGCATCATCCATAGGTATTGAGAACCGCGCGAAGCTCGAGTCACGTCTCCGTGCCCTCGAGCACCAAAATGAGCTTGGCATTACCCGTCGCTTTTCCGAGAATGGGGCCAAGAAGCAAGCGCGGTTCTCAATGGGAGGTGAAACCAAGACTTACAACACCAAGGCTGATGCGGTGGAGTTTGTCTCCACACAGCGTGATGATCCTATGGAGGCTGCTGTGAAGGCTGTGTTGGATGTGAAGGAAGAGAAGAGAAAGGCGAAAGAGAAGAGGGCTAAGAAGAAGGCTGAGAAAGAAGGGGAGAAAGAAAAGGAAGATCGGATGGATGTCGACTGGTGAAGAGGGGGATGAGGAGCTGAAGAAGGCAAAGAAGGAGAAGAAACGGAAGCGGAGAGAGAGTGAAACCAACACAGAAATGCAGGAGGCGCCTACCAAGGTCAGTGTTCCCATGGTGCTCTCGTACCTCAGTCTAACCAACGGTCATCAGGAGACGGAGGAGGAGCGCAAGGCGAAGAAGAAGGCGAAGAAGGCCGAAAAAGCGGCCGCGGCCACAGCTGCAGCTGTACAGAGCACGGGCGACTCCCCAAAAAAGAAGAAGAAAAAGTCTGAATGAGTGAGCTCATTGCACCTGTAATTGCGCTTAGCATATCGCATATTACATGTATTTCACTCGCGTATTCCAGCTCCGCGGATAAGAGATGGCCCGTGTGCAGACTAGTTGACTAGTTGTATCCACAGTATTACAATGCAGTGAGTCATCGCCGACCACTGAAAGGTGGGGGGGGGCTTTGTACCCTTAATTGGAACTAATATAGGTCGACCCTGCCTCGTACCCCATGGTGTACTTTTAAGCGCTTTAATTCTCTCAGGGCCGGCACAGCCCGCGAAGGTTGTTAAGTGGCGGAAGCCCCGAGCCACAGTCCTTTGTAATCAGTGCTGTGATGCACTGGCACTGGCGCCAATTGATCACCGCCTCTGGACAGAGGATACAAAAGCCCTCCATTGCCGAAACGAATCTGTAGCCTCTCTGTTCAGCTGCCATCGTCACTCTGATGCATACAGGCGCCCAGAACGCTCCTGAGCCCATAGCACCTCTTCTCTCCCAGTTACATCCCACTGAACAGGGCACGACATTCTCGGGGCATTCCCCGTTCTCTACTGTCGTTGATATTATCCACTCGAGTGGTATTTGGATGCACGAGCGCTACATCCCTGATCTTAGTGGATGTTTCCTCCACCTCCCAAACACACCATCGTTGCCCTGGGCACCCCCAGTAACAATGCCCAGAAACGACTCAGAACTTTCACACCGTGGAACTCAAGGGTTCCAAATCCCTCTCTCATTCTCAACGTAACCCAGACGCTCGTCGCAAAGAGGAGTCTTTGACGAACCGCGTACATAGCGCCCCCAGACCAGGTGCGGGAACAACGGACAGCGATCCGCAACCTATCCTCGTCAACTGGCAACAGCAAATGCAGTCGCGGAAGAGGATCCCAACTTGATAGGTCCAGATCCCAATGTGGGGTGGACTATCTATCACGAATGTCCTCCCTCTATGGAGAATATCGGTTTCGAAGGAGCGAGCAACTTTATGATCTTGGGAGGCAATTGGGGTGTTCATCACGGTTCAGTGAATCACTACACGGTGCTCGGGGATGGCACAGCAGTTAGAAGCGGCAGGAAACCTGATGAGGGAGTGCGAAAGAAGAGGAAGCAAAGGAGACGTGGGTCAAATTAAGTGCTGTTGATACTTGGGTCTCGCATTAATCAAGTTGTCGTCCATCAATGATAGATGCACCTGAGCTCATAGGCGGTATCATGTTGAGAGTCTTCGGTAACTACGTGGCACGTATCTAAGTGTCCGAATTTCTAGAGTCTTGAAACTAAAAGGAAAGGTAGGGTACATAAAAACAAAGGAATGAGGCTGAGAAAGAGTGTCTACGTAAACGAGTGAAAGAGAGTAAGTATGAAGTATAAGAAAGGAGATAAATAAGAGTTGAAATATCTACAGTACCCTAGATAATCGCGATGTCCTCGCGTAGCCGAGACGACATCCCTACAGATGTAACATACACATAATAAGTGTGCACGATCGACAGATATGCCGAAAGCCATCCGTTGGCCGCGGAATGAAATATCCTCTCAAGGCACATACCGGAACCTGACGTCCCCGATATGCCGTTTAATATCCTCAATCTCCATCCCCCTCGGCAGACCTGGTGACCCTGCTTCCCCACCGGGACCGGAGCCCTTTCCTACACCGACCAACTCATCTGCGTAAAATGCCGCAACCCACGAGTACAACTCAAAACCCCTCCTCGGTACACTCAACGGCAACCTTGGGACAAATAGTGCCGCCACAAATCCGAGAACAAAAACGATCGCAAGCGCAACGATCAGTTGCGTTGGAGTAATGTATGCATAAGCGAGGACCCGGTCAGGGTAGATGCGTGCCACAACGGATCCAGAGCCGGCAAAGTAGGGTAAAATGTTGTTTGCGTCTGCCAGCGCTTTGGACTTTTTAAAGTAGTCAGTCGAGAGGGAGGTGTAACCATATGGGCCTTGACCACTTGTGTACGATACAGCCTGGAAGAATCGGACATTAGATCGGTTGGTAGCTCCAATGGATCAATGAGAGGGCATACAATTGGAGATGGGACATAAAACGAGTCTCTCCCATT
Organism: Lepiota brunneoincarnata; assembly: GCA_023014365.1. Classification (NCBI taxonomy): domain Eukaryota; kingdom Fungi; phylum Basidiomycota; class Agaricomycetes; order Agaricales; family Agaricaceae; genus Lepiota; species Lepiota brunneoincarnata. Next base: position 3,038,422 of record JAEBUN010000002.1, on the reverse strand, counting down.
ATCCTGCCATAGTCACCTGTGTGAGCGACACCCTCCTATATCCGAATATCAGAAAGCCCTACTCACCTTGATGACCTGATTGATACCATTCGTATGTGCAGCCTCGTAGACCGCCCGCAACCTGTTTGACGCTAATTCCCTCCTTACATTCGGATCATTGATAGCTACACCGTCTCTCGTCTCCTTCACGGATCCAGGTGTTAAAGTCTCTTACAGCGTTGTTCTTCTCTACGATCGCAAGTGTCATTGGCGTACCAACTGTGGTGTTGTATACCTCCACGACCCAAGGCTCGAAAAGTTCGATGCATACCGCGGCATCGTACCCAATGAAAGTTGTAATGCCATTGATATCCAGGGTAGGATTGCTGTAGAGCGGGAAAGCGCCTTGTGGCGTGTAAGTGGTGTTGAGTCGGATGAGGACCATTTCAAGGGAGACGAATCCTGTATCATCCTCGCTTGGAGCAAAAAAGAGCATTATATTTTACACCATCAGTGTGGATGGTAACCGAACGTACCCATGCCATAGAGTGGCCTACTAAAATAAGCATGACTGATTCCATTAGGGAAAAGGGAAGAAGTTGACTGAGGAGAAGAAACATGAGCAGTCATCCTTTCAGTAGCCCAGTTACTAGCGCACCTGCTGCTAGGATTTTGTCCTTGTCAATATATGTCGGAAACTCTTGATCACCAGCGACCATCTCCGGAGGGTCGAAATTTGTTGGGAACGGTTTTCCGAAATAATCCAGCAAGTTTTGGACTGTGTCTTTCGGGAGAAACACGTATGTCATGTTGAGGTTGGTACTTACAGGGATACTGCCATTGAATGATATCAGTGCTCGCGGGTGCCATCTGAGCGCATCTTACTCACATATTGGTCGTCAGATCCGGGACCTTATCACACTTTTGATCCTGATGCCCCACCGCGGCTGCCTTCAGCGCGTATAAGAACTAGAAACGGGAAGAAAGACGGGATACACACCTAACAATGCTTCCCGGAGAAAAACCAACTTGCAACGAAGGCACCGGAGTTGTACTCTGGGTCTCCAAAGAAGGCGTTAACACCTCCGTCTTGAACGTTCCAAAACCACTCCCACCAGGCTGTAACTGGGACTTTGTGGTCTCGGAGAAATAAATCATATCGACCTTGTACCTGTGTGGTGTTCCACGGAAGGTTGACGGACGGGCAGTCGCCATGGCTTGAATAAGGCCCTAATGTCCATGTAAGTTGGAAATTCTGTAAAACTTTGTTAAAGGCAATTGATCGTGATGTGGATTGGACATACCTCAAACGGCTCTTTGAGCTCAGTCGCTCTCACAATATCGTCGTCGGTTATATCGCCCTTGATCGCGATCTCACGGTAACTTTCATGTTGATTCTATCAAAGCATCCATCAGCTACCCAGCGCTTATTAGAAGAGTGTTCAACACTGGCATCTCACCTTCACCTGTGTGTCGATAAAGATGATACGGCCGAAAACGAACCGAAGTATCCCAGCTACGGCGACAGGAGCAAGGAAGAAGACGATGTGGATTGACCATGGTCGGGAACTAAGAGAATACGTATGATGGGAATCAGGAAACCACGAGATGGGTGAACGCTTACTCGTAATGAGCCCGGTTTTTACGCGCGGTACCGGGATACATGTGTCGGTTCCATAAAAGCAGAAACCCTGTCCAGGCACTCACAGGATCCTCCGCGTGCGGCGCGAGGTCTTTCAACCTAACACCCGGGCTGTCATGATATCTCGATTGATGGATGACCGTAGCCCATGCTAGCCAATACCCGAAATCAAGCTCTAACCGGATATTTCTCCAATTAGGTCGTGTAAATACGTACCAGCAGCCTCCAAATGCCTCCTCGCAAGCCTGATCAGGCTCAGACCGAGCAGAGAACCCGTAATGCCGCTTCCAACACCGACGAGCAACCTTATCCAGAACAGCGTCTTCCCTCTTGCCAGAAGCACAAAAAGCGACAAAAATGGATATGCGAGCAAGCACAGTAATAAATGCAACCACAGGCTCCTCCATTTCGGGGCTTCAAAGGCTCGAGAGAATGGATGGGACTTTAGAGGTCTGGGCAGGCCTCCCGGAAATAGAGAGGGTAGTGGTGTTTTAAGGAAGCCGTATCGGCGGGATAGTTGGGTGTGTTTGGGTCGGTTCCGTAGTCGTATCCTCCTCCGGATTTTGGACCGAATTGGTTAAGATTTTGATTTCTGCCAACCAAGGTTTTATCGGAATCGCCCCCTCCGTTCCAGTAGAGCTGTTCTGGACTGAAGTCCGGTTGTGAGTCGTCCGCTATAGCTTTGGATAATGAGACATAATGCCCGCGTTTGCGGGTCCCGCCTAGTGCAGCGATAAGTGTGCTGCCCTTTGTTGGTAGATTATATTCCGTGCCTTCAGTGTAGACCGGTGCTCGATTCTCTGCGGGTGGGCTTGAGTAGGGAAGGGAAGGAAAAGTAGCGAGAAAATCTGTCTGCTCGCTGGGGTTGTATTTATGCGCAGAAAATAGAGGGATGTTGCCAAAGTAATTCTTCGTGGGTTGCGGAGTTGCTGGTGCTTCAAAGGTGATGTCAGATGAAGACATCCCATGATTACCTCGCCTCTGCGAAAAGGACATACCGTAAGACCCAACGGACGAACTGAGAGTGGAGAGGGAGGGTATGGGGCTATGAAGGGATGGCAATGGGTGTGTGGATCCAGCCTTGTTTCCTGTGCCGAAAAAGCAAGGGCCTGGCTTCGGGCGCCTGTTTAATTGCCCAGAAACGGATGGATTGAACATCCTTGAACCCATAGATTCTGGTCGCGAGACTAGCGCGACCGAGTGCAACGTGTAGAACTGCATCCGGGGGGTACTCATATATATAGCTTTGGTAGGGGTTGCAACAGGTCCCTGGTCTGAAGATCGTCCTCTCATTCGAGCACCAGCTAAGCACGTTCCATCAATGACGCTAGTCGGGGTGGCAGATCGGATGATGGCCGGTGCAAAAAATAGCACCCCTGCGAGTCACAGTCTCGCTTTTGGGACCCATCGCTTTTCCTATAATCGGGGCGTTCCAGTCTCAACTTCACATCAGATTGAAGATGCGACTGTGAAACTTTTGAGGCTGAGCTAGGGTTTCTTACCATGTTTACAGACATCGCCAAGTACGGTGCGCTGTTGGTCCGAGGTTCATTATCACCTCGATAGAATATGAAGATTGGTTGAAGAATTCATATATGCGTGGCAAAAAATATTGAGGAAGAGGCAAAAACCCAGAAACAGCACGCTACACAACTGAGAGATCATGTATCACCTCGTCAGTCTCCCCCATCCAATCCTGATGTACTAACACTACTCTCATCATCCCCAATGCCATCTTTGTTAGCATCGGTTGAACCTGTGGTTGAGTTCCGGACCCGAATATCTATACGCTTGAGGGTCAATGCCCAGCCTGGAGAATTTCCTGCTCCCGAAGGGACCTGCAGATCTCTTCGCATTGGTGGTCCCCAACTGAGCGTTATTCACCGACAAAAAGTTCGAAACTGCTATAGGTTTTCTTTTTGAGATATCAGATCAGTTCATCAATCTCCTCCCCATTTGGAGTCGAGATCGTAGATCGTGTCCACCAAAAGGAGATGATTTCAAGTGCCCTCAGGCTCAATGTTTATGTTGATCACGGCTTAACGAGAGTACTGGGAGTGAAGAAATGTGGAATCAGGATACACCCAATTAACTGTTATACTCCTACCAAACTCTAGAATTAGAGTCACTGGTCAGATGTTCTAGAACCAGCCATGCCAATGTAACCCATTGTATTCAATGCCTGCTCTTTCTTGCTCTTTCCTTTCTCTCTCCCCCACATCATACCCCTCTTCTGGCTGGTCTTGTCATACTTCACAATGTCTGATACAAACTTTTGAGCATCACTACTTACACCCCAAGCTATTGTGAAATCCTTATGATTTCCTTTTCTGGTTGCTGATACCATCTTGTGCTTGCACCTTTACTCTATGGCTTATGCCTAGTCATATGTAGTCTTGAGCTTGAACTGTTAAAAATCCTTTATGATTTTCTTTTCTAGTTGCTGACACCATCTTGTGCTTGTGCCTTTCACTCTATGACATATGCCTAGTCATACATAGTCTTTGTAAGGGCAACCTGGTTGCCATGTTGCATCAGCTGAGCAGGGAGAAACCTTAGAGAATTGAGTAAGGTTTCTCCAAGCTTGCCTATTGCCTACACTCCTTATACTACCTGCTGTAATGTTATCAGAATTCCATATCAGAAGGATGGTTATGTTTAGTTTACTCTCTCACATCAAATGTCACTATGAAACAATCAGTAGTGTACATCAGAAGGACTATCATTAGCTTATGACTCACTCTCTTATCTCTGACTCATAATTACCTGGGTTCATACATTTATAGTAGGAGCATAGCCACACTTAGGAGTATATAAGGATACAGTACATCACTATGTATCCTTATCTTAGTGTTATACAGTTCTTGCCTCCTATATATACCTCTTTGTCTCTAAAACTGGCTGGACTTATAGTGCTCCATTGTCTCTAAGTTACACTTAGTAGGACAGGACCAAGTCTGTATAGACATCCTGTGTTGACCTCTGTGCTACTCAAGAGCGAACCCCTAATCTGGGTAACAAAACACTAAGATACTCTGCTGCTTATCTCTTGCTCACCCTCTACTCTGCTCTCCTCTGCTGATGTACTGAACGTGTTGAGGTACTCTAGTCATCCAAAATGATGTACGAAAGAAAACTGCCTCTCTGTGTAGCCATCGCTATGTCTCTGAACCTCTCCCCACCAGAAAATCTGGCTTACTTACTCATCTTCATCTTCACCTCCACCACCACCCTCATAGCCTACTGAATAATCACCCTAGAACTCAAACACATCATGTGCCCTTGCCACTGCTGCATCATCAGATTGTGGAACCTGTATTCAGGAATATCCATCATTGCCACTCAATTTTTCATTCTTCTAGTGATAATTGATTGCTAGATAACCATCACCATGCCTCCCAAGAAATTCTCAGCCTGAGAAACTCCATCTCCCCCTCCTCCCAAATTGAGAAACAGAATCTCAGGACCAGGAATCCAAAACCCTGATCCAAGAAGAAATCCTACACCCACTCAAACACCATCCCCATTTTATCCTCCATCCCCATTTGATTCACCTTCTCCACATGCATCAACATCTACCCAGATCATCACACAAACCTCAACATCATCTAGTATCTCCACTGCATTAGCTGAAAGACAAAGACAATGCAAAGAACAAGAAAAATGCCAAATCATTGCAAACCAACTCAATACCCACAAACTTAATAGACTCCAACATGCTGTACAACAACCAAGAGAACTCACAGGTTCTGAAGAAAACCTCCTTGCAAGACATGAAGCTTTCATTGAACTCAACAAAGGAAAAATCCCAACAGATAATGACTCAGATGTCTACATCACAGACAACAATAAATCAGAACCAGAACCCCAGCAACCTCCAACACCACTGCCACCACCACCCCCTGGACAATCACAAATGGCTGCTGCAACCCCAAAAGAGGTTGGCCTCCTTAAACCCATTGTCTTCGATGGAAATAGAAGACTGTTTGAAGATTGGATCTTTCAATGTAAAGTATATGTACTTGCCAATGCCTCCACCTACAACAATGACCTTGCCAGAACCTTGTTTGTCTTATCAATGATGCAATCAGGAGATGCCTGGGCCTGGGCCAGACAATACCCCCATGAGAGGAATGCACAAACCAAAGCAGGACAACCTATAGCCATGGAAACATGGGACAACTTCACTGCCTGACTCAGAACCGATTTTACCCTGGCAGACAAACATGCATATGTACACACTAAACTCCAAACCCTGCAACTGATGACTGAGTTCAATGCTCAGTTCAAGGAACTTGTCTGACAATCCAGACTCACTGAAGATTGCTGTTATCAGAAGTCTATTCAGAAGGACGGTTATGTTTAGCACAGTATTCCCATGTCATATGTCACTCTGAAACCATCAGTAGTGTATATCAGAAGGACTATATTTAACCTATGCCTTGTTTGTCTTATCTCTGGCTCATAGTTACTCAGGTCTGTTTACTTATAGTAGGAGCATAGCCACACTTAGTATTATATAAGGATGCCATACATTACCATGTATCCTTATCTTAGTGTTATACAGTTCTTGCCTCCTATACCTCTTTGCCCTTAAAACTGGCTGGACTTATAGTGCTCTGTTGTCTCCAAGTCACACCTAGTAGGACAAGACCAAGTCTGTATAGACATCTTGCCTCAAACACTGTGCTACTCAAGAGTGAACCCCTAACCCAGGTAACAAAACACTAAGATACTCTGCTGCTTATCTCTTGCTTGCCCTCTACTCTGCTCAGCCCTACCAACATACTGAACATGTTGAGGTACTCTGGTCATTCAAAACGACATGCAAAAGAAAACTGCCCCTCTGTGTAGCCATTGCTATGTCTCTTAACCTCTCCCTGCCAGAAGACCTGGCTTACCTACTCACTTTTGTCTTCACCTCCACTGCCACCCTCATCGCCTACTGAATAATCACCCTATAACTTGAACGCATCACATGCCCTTGCCACTGCTGTGTCATCAGATCATGGAACCTGTACTCAGGAATCTCCATCATTCGCAACCCAATTTTTCATCCTTCTAGCAATAATCGATTGCTAGACAACTGCCACCATGCCTCCAAAGAAATTCTCAGCCTGAGAAACTCCATCACCCCCTCCTCCCAAATCAAGAACTAGAATTGTTATGATCTGTGCTCCTTCTGTATCCAAGGATAACTGGAGACAGCCTTCAATCACTCTACAAGGTGTCTGAGATGGTTGGCCCTGCAGAGCTTAGTGGATTGTGCTCAATGATATAATGAGGGAACATGCCAAGTTAAGGCAGAGAGGGTTAACAACTGCTGTTAACAAGATTAAAGCTTGAGGCTTTAATCTCTACTTGTACAGGCCTTATATACTTATGAGATACTATATACTTGTTATAGGTTATTGGGCTGTTTTACTTGTTCCTGCGCAGTCTTGACCATGATGCACATCCTGGCTGATGGCATCCTACTGTTATTTATATATTACAATGAGTCAGTGTCCTTGTTCTCCATTCCACTACTGTGTGATGTTCCATTGCTTTCTTCTGACTCATAACTCTCTTCTCCCAATTCTATCTCCATGGATTCTCTTCCATTCTTGCTCTCCATTCTCTCAGTGCTTCCATCCGTATCGGAGGTTGGATCAGTTGATCCATGGCTATCTTCTTCATCCTCAGGGTATTCCAGAATATCCTCCAGGGTTATCTCCATTCCTGCTTCTCTTGCCAAGTCCTGCATGGCATTGTAATATTCTCCTTCTTCATCTTCATATTCCTGCACTTGCAACTGGTCTGTGGTTTCCTGTACCCATCTTGTAAAGTCAAATAATTGTTCCTGTTCCTCCCGGTCTGGGCTGTTCATAACAAGAATCTCAGGACCAGGAATCCCAAACCCTGATCCAAGAAGAAATCCCACACCTGCACAAACTCCATCACCATTCTACCCCCCATCTCCATTTAATTCACCTACTCCATGTGCATCAATCTCAACCCAAATCGTCACAAAAACCCCAACATTATCAAGTGTCTCCACTGCATTAGCCGAAAGACAAAGACAATGCAAAGAACAAGAAAAATGCGATATCATCACAAACCAACTCTCTGAACAGGAACTTAAACAACTCCAACAAGCCATACAACAACCAAGAGAACTCACAGGTTCTGAAAAGAATCTTCTCTCAAGACATAAAGCCTTCGTTGAACTCAACCAAGGAAAAACCCCAGTAGATGATGACTCAGATGTCTACATCACAGACGATAACAAATCAGAACCCAATAAACAACCCTTAGTCCTACCAGCACCACCCATGCTACCTCTACCATCACCACCACCAGGACAATTACAAATGGCCACCACACAAACCCCAAAGGAGTTAGGACTCCTCAAACCCATCACTTTTGATGGAACCAGAAGACTATTTGAAGACTGGATCTTCCAATGTGAAGTTTATGTGCTTGCTAATGCGACCACTTACAACACCAACCTTGCCAGAACCTTATTTGTCCTCTCAACGATGCAATCAGGAGATGCCCAAGCATGGGCCAGACAATACCTGTTATCAGAAGCCACATCAGAAGGACGGTTACTTTTAGTTTACATTCCCATGTCACTATGAAACCATCAGTAGTGTACATCAGAAGGACTATTCTTAGCATATGCCTCATGTTTTTCTTATCTCTGACTCATAGTTACTCTGGTTCAAACTATTATAGTAGGAGTACAGCCACACTTAGAAGTATATAAGGATACAGTACAATACCTTGTATCCTTATCTTAGTGTTATAAAGTTCTTGCCTCCTATAACTCTTTGCCTCTAAACCGGCTGGACTATAGTGCTCCATCATCTCCAAGTCACACTTAGTAGGACAGGACCAAGTCTGTATAGACATCCTGTGTTGAACCCTGTGCTACTCAAGAGCAAACCCCTAACCCGGGTAACAATACCTCCACAAGAGGAATGCCCAAACCCAAGCTGGACAACCCATAGCTATGGAATCATGGGATAACTTCACTGCCTGACTCAGAACCGACTTCACCCTGGCAGACAAACATGTGTATGCATATATCAAACTTCAAACCCTGCATCAAGCAGGCAAACCAATGACTGAATTCAATGCTCAGTTCAAGGAACTTGTCCACCAGTCTGGACTTACTGAAGATCATGCCCTTGTTGATCTATATCGAAAAGCAATCGATCACAGAATCGCTATGAAGATCGATGAATTGGAAAACCCACCAACAACATCACTGCTTGGTATACCCAAGCAAACAAACTTGACAACAACTTCCATTGTATCAATGCCCTGTACAGTACCCCCAGAAACACATTCCCTCAAAGGAACCAATATCAACCTAACCATGGACCAAGCCGCCCAAACAACAATGTGCCCTATGCACAGTTTTACCAAAGGAGCAATGCTCCACATTTCACACCATGAGACCCACATGCCATAGAAATAGACCATGCTGTAGTAGAAGAAGGATATGAAGATCCTTACCCCAAAATCCCACAACCGGAACATGCTGAAGAAGACTCTGCACAAGAACCATTGGAGATAGATGCAGTTGTCACAGAACAATGAATGAAGGCTTATCAGAAGCAAGAATGCTTCTGATGTGGAGCAAATGATCATTGGGTTAGTAAATGCCCACATCCACCACCTGCCAGATGCTTCCCAGGAATGTGTACCAATCTGCCACATCCAGCCAGAAATCCAAACTGTCCTCCCTTCCAAGGAAATAAGCCTAACCCTGGTTTTAAATCATAACAACGCAAGTATTCCCTTGCTGTTGCAGAAGTTGCATCCCAAATGCACCAAATGGTTGATGAACTTGACCCTGAATTACAACAAGAACTCCACTCCATGCTAGCCAAGGATCTGGAGATGCATCCATTCCAGGATTTTTAAAAAGGAATGCTGTTGATCGATGTGCCCCTGCATGTTCCAGAACTCAGAAGGACATTTCTTACTCTCACTCCCAGAAGGACATTTTCTCAATAAACTCTGTACAATTACGACTATCCCCAAATAAATGATCCCTTTTCCTACCCATTGAGATTTGGAGTGAATGGACATCAAAACCCATGGCCATCACCACCCTGATAGATTCAGGAGCTCAAAAGAACTTTATCTCCCACAAAGTCAGTCAAACGACATGGTTATCAAACCAAATGGCTGGACCAATCAATCCCTCTCAGCAACGTTGATGGAACTGACAATCAACATGGCAAGATCCATGAATACATCAAAATCAGAACCATCATCAATGGAAGAGACTGCACACTAGAAGTGTATATCACAAACACTGGTGAGAAAGATCTCATCATCAGATTTCCCTGGCTGGAACAATACAATCCCGACATCAACTGGAAGACCAAGACATTCTCTTGGAAACCCCAAATCGATCACCAAGATTTTTCCAAACTCCTCAGAACTCTACGATGACCCATCAAACTCAACTCCATTGCCATGGACACAATGGCTGGAAGAACCTCTCAACCCGAGGATAACCCAGAAGAATATGTCAACCTTTCAAATGTTGACCTTGACACCTTCTCTTTAGAAAGAGAAATGAACATGATGCTTCTAACCCCATTAGAAGTAAATGTCAAAGCAACACATGCTACAATGCTCCACAATGAGCAACATAACCCAACAAAATCAGGCAAACCAAAAAGGAAAATAACCAGAATTGAACAAAGAACCACCTGAGATTCCTCAGAGATTCACCTGATGGGCTAAAATATTCAATAAGAAAGCTTCTGAACAATTCCCACCATCAAGAATGTTTGATCATGATATTGAACTAAAACTGACATTTGAAGCAAAATCGATGAAACCTTATCAAGTGGCACCTGCTGAAGAAAAAGCACTAAAAGAATTTATAGACAAAAACCTCTGAAAAGGGTACATCCACCTCTCAAAATCCCCTATGGCATCACCATTCTTCTTTGTTGCCAAGAAAGGAGGAGACCTCCAACCCTGCCAAGACTATTGTTATCTAAATGATCACACCATCAAAAATACCTACCCAATCCCCATGATTTCCTCTATCATGGATAAACTCAAAGGAGCTAAGTACTTCACTAAGCTCAATGTCTGCCTAGGATACAATAATGTCAGAATCAAAGATGGCAATTAATGGAAAGCAGTGTTCAAGACTCCTAGGGGTCTTTTCAAACCAACAGTAATGTTTTTTGGACTTTGCAACAGTCCCACTACATTCCAACATATGATGGACACACTATTCTCCAAAATAATGGAGAAAGGAGGAATCATCATCTATATAGATGATATCCTAATCTATGGAAAAACCCAGGAAGAAACCAACCGACTTATGGAAAAAGTACTGCAAATCCTGCAGGAAAATGACCTATACCTCAAAACGGAGAAATGCAAGTTCAACAAACAACAACTTGAATATCTCAGCATGATCATCATACCAGATGAAATCAAAATGGATCCTGTTAGGGGAAGTTAAGAGCGCCGGAACCAAGTTGATATTCAGGTGGCAAATACAATTGACACCCACACTACTTATATACATAGAGGTCTGCGCACAGACTGGGTAGCCAAACCCTACATAGCTACTAGAACATAATATACACAAATAATATACAAACAACATTAGTTGTATGCAGATCGGACTTGGGGATGGGGGTGGCCGAAGGCTGAGGCTGGGCTTAGGCATTGGGCATCGGCTAGAGAGGCCAAGCCTGGACATCCAGCCACAGACCCCTAGACTGTACCTTGCATAAGGGGATGCACATAATGCTAGTCCCCTTACAGATCCTGGAAAACTCAAGGGAATAGAAGACTGGCCAGTGCCAAAAACAGTCCAACACATTCGGAAATTCATCGGATTCTGTAACTTCTACCGGAAGTTCATCTGCAATTACTTCCACCATACCAAACCTCTTAACCAACTCCTATCCAAATCAAACAAATTCAAATGGAAAGAAGAACAACAGAAAGTGTTTGAAACACTCAAAAACGAATTCTTAAAGGAACCAGTGCTCCTCATGCCTGACTCCACAAAACCCTTCGAAATAGAGGCCGATGCTTCCAAATTTGCATCAGGAGCTGTCTTATATCAACACAATATCAACGGAATATGGAAACCCATATCATTCTATTCAAAAACATTTGGACCAGTGGAATGCAATTATGATATCTACAACAGGGAACTTCTCACTATCATCTGAGCCCTTGAAGAATGGCGCCACTACCTCCTTGGCAGTCCACACACTGTCCATATCAGAACGGACCACTAGAACCTCACATATTGGCATAAACCCCAGAAAATCAACCACCAACAAGCACGATGGGTCCAGACCCTCACTGACTACAACTTCAAATTAGAACACGTCCCAGGATCAAAGATTCCTGCACCAGATGCTCTATCAAGACATCCAGACCACATCTCTGATGAGGATAATGATAACGAAGACATTACCATGCTTCCAAACAACCTCTTTGTCACTGCAACCAACATAGAAGATCAAAACCTGATCACAGTACTCCTGGAACACCTCTTTATTGCCACTGTCAATATGGAACTCCAAGAAAGAATCATGGAATCACCCAAATACAATGCTAGAACCACTGAAGCATTCAAACTCCTGAAGGAAACCCACCCTAATGCTGCCAATAAAGACTTTGGAACAGTCCCAACCTTGAATGGTCCACTCCTCACATTCCAGGAACATGTCATCATTCCAGAAGACCTCCAACTCAGACGTGATGTCATCACAAGATACCACAACCACCCTACACGTGGCTACCCTGGAGAACAGGAAACATATTGCCTTGCCAAGAAAGAAGTATATTGGCCAGAAATGTCAATATTCATAAAGAATTACGTCAAAGGCTGTCCAGAATGTCAGCAACACAAAATCATCCAACAACCAGATCATACTGCAATCCAACCCATCCAACCAGTGTCTTCACTATGCCCATTTAGTCAGATCTCCTGGGATCTAATCACCAGTCTCCTGCCATCCATGGGAAACAATGCCATATTGTCCATGGTGGACCATGGCCTTACAAAGGGGGTAATTTTCATCCCTACATCAGAAAATACCACAGCTGACAACATTGGAAGACTCCTCATTGAGAAAGTATTCACAAGATACAGTCTCCCTGACAAAATCATATCAGACAGAGACCCCAGATTCACTGCCCAATCCCTCAGACAACTAGCAAAATGATTAAACATCAAACAAGCCTTCTCCACCACCTACCATCCACAAACAGATGGAATGACCAAATAATACAACCAAGAAATAGAAACCTATCTATCCATATACTGCACCAGAAACCCTCATGAATGGTCAGAAACACTCCCAATCCTTGAATTCTCCTACAACTCCAAGACACATACCAAGAACCAAAAATCCCCTTTTGAACTCATCATGGGATACAACCCTCCAGCAATCCCTACCATCATGGAAACATCAAACTTTCCATCAGTAGATGATTGCATCAGACTTCTAGATAACGCCCAAAAAGAAGTACACACCACTCACCAAATAGCCACTGAAATTATGAAACAAAGAAGCAGAAGAACTGCCAAACCCCTTGAAACACATCAAAAAGTATGGCTAGAAGCCAAGAACCTCAAACTTCCATTCCAATCATGAAAATATCCCTGAAACAACTAGGACCGTTCATAATCAAAGAAGTCCTGTGACCAATGACATACAAACTCCAACTTCCAATCAAATGGAAGATACACCCAGTATTCCATTGAAACCTCCTTACCCCATTCAACAAAACAGAAGCATATGGATCTTATCCAATGCCACCACCACCTGACATCATCAATGATGAAGAAGAATATGAAATCAAAACCATTCTCAATCACCACTGATACTACAGAAAACTCCAATACTATGTCAAATGGAAAGGATACTCTTACCCAGAGAACAAATGGATAACTGACAAAACACTCCACACAAATGCTGAAGAATACTTAACCGAGTATAAAGAAGCCCATGGAATTCCTCAGAAAGATCAGGAACCCACCAGAACCTACCAAAAATGACTTCACTCCCACACCAAAACAATTTAAAATGCCCATGAACCTTGACCTTGTCTGTCCCCAAACCACTCCCCCCTTCTCCACAACACCCCCTCCCAGCTCTTCATCCTCCTCCATCATCATCATAAATGACAAGAACATTGAACGTACAACACTTCAGACAACTCCCGTTCCGGCCCCATCTCCCTACACCCCCTCTCATACCTTCACCGAGGCATACACCCCTCTTAGAGACAAGACCCCTGATCCCAACACCACCCCAGAACCAACAGTTGCCCCTGCCACCTCCCTTAGATTCCATACAGCTGGAGTACAACCACATGGATCAGATCACCCTTCTGACAGAGATCTGCATGAGGCTGCCACTAGCTGAACCTTTACAAATAAATTGGAACACTCTCCAATGTCAGAATATGACCGACAACTCTAGTCCAACTACACCCACCACATATGACAGACTAAGGCTCTCACTACTGCATACAATATGCAACAGGCCTGGGCAGAATCACTTGAGCAACTTCTCTGCTCAAGATCAAGCCTTATGTCCAAGGTGTCAAAGAACTTACCCAAATGAAATGAGGTACATACCTCACAGCCCCCCACCACAACCATCACCCCCACTACCATGATAACCCCTACTGCCATTACCACCACCACTCCCAATAAGGGAAAGAAGTCCACCAATCTCTGAAACCCCTTCAGACATATCACCCCCACTGGGAACACCACCCATACCATCACCAATAACAATGTCCCAATTTGGAACTCCCCCAATCCCATTCACACACAAACCAACCCCCAAACCACCAACAGATCAGTCTACATCCAATGTAGACACACGGGACACTGGGCCATGGACTGCTTACAATTCACCTGCCTTGGATGCAAGCAATATGCCCCAGGGCACTACTCATATGACTGCATCAAGTATTGATGCCCCCACTGTGTGGTTTTCCAACCTCGCCATAAATGGACTGAGTGTCCAGCTCAGAAGACCCGACACACCCCCTACTCCAGAAATTCAGCAGCCTGTCCCTTGACCACTCCCACAACTCATAATAGGTACATCAACCTCACAAACAAGGACTACTATGAGGAATGCTATGATGAGGTCACTGAGTCCAACATTACAGGAGAACCATGCAGTACCTTCTGAAGAAAATCAAACTACCTTAACAGAAGAAAGAATAGAAAGTCCCCACTTCTGGTGGCTCCTATACAATATCTTCTATCCAGGACAACCCCCATCCCCAGAAACTGCTGCCATGCTCATCCTGACTCCACTGAGAACCCTCAAGTCAAGTACTATGAACCAAACTACTTAGCTGAATACCTGGAGGAAGGGAACTAATGAGTTGTGATGGAAAACAACTCTAAGAATGGACCTAATGTTATCAGAAGTCTATTCAGAAGGATGGTTATGTTTAGCACAGTATTCCCATGTCATATGTCACTCTGAAACCATCAGTAGTGTATATCAGAAGGACTATATTTAACCTATGCCTTGTTTGTCTTATCTCTGGCTCATAGTTACTCAGGTCTGTTTACTTATAGTAGGAGCATAGCCACACTTAGTATTATATAAGGCTACCATACATTACCATGTATCCTTATCTTAGTGTTATACAGTTCTTGCCTCCTATACCTCTTTGCCCTTAAAACTGGCTGGACTTATAGTGCTCCATTGTCTCCAAGTCATGCCTAGTAGGACAAGACCAAGTCTGTATAGACATCTTGCCTCGAACACCATGCTACTCAAGAGCAAACCCCTAACCCGGGTAACAATTGTGCCTTAATTGATCTCTACCGCAAAGCAATTGATCACCACATTGCTATGAAAAATGACAAATCAGAGAATCCCCCAACAACTATCACCACTTAGTATACCCAAGCCAATAAACTCAATGACAACTTCCGCTGCATTAACGCCCTATATGGCACACCCAGAAACACATTCCCCCAAAGGAACCAATACCAACCTAATCGCAGACCAAATTGCCCAAGCAACAATGTGCCATATGCACAATTCTACCAAAGGAGCAATGCTCCACGATTTACACCACACAACCCACATGCTATGGAAATAGACCACACCACAATGGAAGAAGGGTATGAAGATTCCTATCCCAAAATATCACAACTGGAATATGCCAAGGAAGACAATACTCAAGAACCATTGGAAATAGATGCTGTTGTCACAGAGCAATGAATGAAAGCTTATCAGAAGCATTCTTGCTTCTGATGTGGAGCAAATGACCATTGGGTTAGTAAATGCCCACACCTGCCACCTGCCAGATGCTTCCCAGGAATGTGTACCAACCTGCCACACCCAGCCAGAAACCCAAATTGCCCCCCTTTCCAAGGAAATAAGCCTAACACCAGCTTCAAAACCCAACAATGCAAATACTCCCTTGCCATTGCAGAAGTCACATCTCAAATGTGCCAAATGGTTGACAAACTCAATCCTGAGTTACAACAGGAACTCCACTCCATGCTAGCTGAGGATCCAGAGATGCATCCATTCCAGGGTTTTTAAAACAGAATGCTGTTGATTGATGTGCCCCTGCACATTCCAAAACTCAGAAGGACTTTACATACTCTCACTCCCAGAAGGACAATTTCTTGATAAACTCTGTACAATTACAATTCTCTCCAAATAAAAGATCACTTTTCCTACCCATCAAGATTTGGAGTGAACAGACATCAAAATCTGTGGCCATCACCACCCTGATAGACTCAGGAGCCCAAGAGAACTTTATCTCCCACAAAGTCATTGAATAACATGGTTATCAAACCAAATGGCTGGACCAACCAATTCCTCTCAGTAATGTTGATGGAACTGACAACCAACATGGCAAGATCCATGAATATATCAAAATTAAAACCATCATCAATGGAAGAGATTGTACACTAGAAGTGTATGTTACAAACACTGGTGAAAAAGACCTCATTATCAGATTTCCCTGGTTAGAACAATATAATCCTGACATCAACTGGAAAACCAAGATATTCTCTTGGAAACCCCAAATCAACCACCAAAACTTTTCCAAACTCCTCAGAACCCTACAACAACCTATTGAACTTAACTCCATCACCATGGACAGAATGGCTGGAAAAACCTTTCAATCTGAGGATAACCCAGAAGAATACATTGACCTTTTGAATGGTGACCTCGACATTTTCTCCTTAGAAAGAGAAATGAATCCAATGCTTCTAACCCCATTAGAAGTGAACACCAAAGCTACACATGCCACAACACTCCATTATGAGCAGTACAACCCAACAAAATTGGCCAATCAAAAAGGAAAGCAACTGGAATCAAATAAAGTACTACCCAAGATCCCTTGGAGATTTACCAGATGGGCTAAAATATTCAACAAGAAAGCCTCTGAATGATTCCCACCATCAAGAATGTGTGATCATGAAATCGAACTAAGGCCGACATTCAATGCAAAATTGATGAAACCTTATCAAGTGGCACCTGCCAAAGATATAGATGAAAACCTCCAAAAAGGGTACATCTGCCCCTCAAAATCCTTTATGGCATCACCCTTTTTCTTTGTTGCCAAGAAAGGAGGAGACCTCTGACCCTGCCAAGACTATCGTTATCTAAACAATCACACTGTCAAAAATGCCTACCTAATCCCCATGATCTTCTCTATCATGGATAAACTCAAAGGAGCTAAGTGCTTCACTAAGCTTGACATCTGCCTATAAACCAACTGTAATGTTTTTTGGACTTTGCAACAGTCCCACAATGTTCCAACACATAATGGACACACTATTCTCCAAAATATTGGAAAAAGGAGGAATCATCATTTATATGGATGACATCCTAATCAACAGAAAAACACAAGAAGAAACTGACCAACTCACAGAGAAAGTACTGCAAATACTGCAGGAAAATGACCTATACCTCAAAATGGAAAAATGCAAGTTCAACAAACAAAGACTTGAATACCTCAGCATGATCATCATGCCAGATGAAATCAAAATGGACCCCAGAAAACTCAAGGGAATAGAAGATTAGCCTATGCCAAAAACAGCCCAGCAAATTTGGAAATTCATTGGATTCTGCAACTTCTATTGGATGTTCATCCACAGCTACTGTAAGGGCAACCTGTTACCCAGGTTAGGGGTTTGCTCTTGAGTAGCATAGCATTTGAGACAAGATGTCTATACAGACTTGGTCTTGTCCTACTAGGCATGACTTGGAGATGATGGAGCACTATAAGTCCAGCCGGTTTAGAGGCAAAGAGGTATAGGAGGCAAGAACTGTATAACACTAAGATAAGGATACATGGTGATGTACTGTATCCTTATATAACACTAAGTGTGGCTATGCTCCTACTATAAGTAGATGGACCTGAGTAATTATGAGTCAGAGATAAGGCAACAAGGCATAAGCTAAATATGGTCCTTCTGATGTACACTACTGATTGTTTCATAGTGACATTTGACGTGAGAGAGTAAACTAAACATAACCATCCTTCTGATATAGAATTCTGATAACATTAGGTCCATTTTGAGAGTTGTTTTCTATCACAACTTGTTAGTTTTCTTCTTCTGGATATTCAGCAAGCTAGTAAGGTTCATAGTATTCAATTTGGGGGTGTTTGGTAGAGTCTGGTTGAGGGGGAATAACAGGAGAGAAGGTGAGTGTAGGGGTCCTATGAAGGTCAAGCGCAGTGGTGGTTTCTGGGAATAGGGGTTGTCCTGGATAAAATATGTTGTAGAGAAGTCATCTAAAGTGAGGACTTTCTATCCTTTCTTCTGGTGGAGTGGTTTGGTTTTCTTCAGAAGGTGCTGCATGGTTCTCCTGTCATATTTGATTTGGTGACCTTGTCGTTGAAAAGGAAGAAACTTTCGTAGATTTTAATATAGATAGTGGGCTTGTTTTCACTAAGCTTAGCCGCAATTCGATAAGCTTAAGCTAATACAAGTGGAATGATATAGATAATGAACAGTTTCGTCTTTTAGGGTGTTCTGGGGGTGCGTTCTGACAGCAAAATTCAAGAGAGTAGTGTTTTTAGAGGTTAACGAACAGCCGTTGAAGTTATCTTAGCCGTACGGTGCAACAATGAAAGGACAATCCCTGTCAATTCAAAGCGCTGGGTCTCTGGTCTCTGGTCTCTGGTCTCTGAACTCTGGTCTCTGTCTCTGTCTCTGGGTTGGTCGACGACCGAAGAAATCACACTTAACGACGCACACTAAATAGCCCTCTGAAACCGTTCTTGATCACGGCTCGCAGACTTGCGTGTGGAAGCGGAGGTGAGACCTCTCGCTTCTTCACGAACAAGTGCAACCGTATTTATATTGTTTAGATGCATATGGGAGATAGTAAATATGAAATAGAAAACAATAAGCTTAATTGTTACAGGCACTGTAGAACATTTTGGAAGGTTCGGCAGCATTTCTACCTCACCCTGGGTTATGGGTTTTTCTCTGATTAATGGATGGCAATCCAGCCAGACGTGTTCCGTGCTCGTCTGCATTATTCTGCGTCCACACGAGCGCGTTAAGTTTCCGGATCAATTATGATCAGAATGTATAGCGGATGGACAATTCCTTGATCTGTTGTAATTAATCTCAGTTAAGCAGTATGCCAAAGTGCCGGGACCCCCAAAGCACTCGTTAATTAGGAGTCTTTGATATTTCTAGGTTTTTGGGCATCGGGTATCGCCTCCCAAATGTTGGACGTTCCGTTCCGTGGTCCGGTCATCATTATTGAACTTGCTATAGACATAATATGCCTGCGACAGCCGCTAGGTACATTCTTTTATGTTTAAACGCATTCAGGTTCATCAGAAAACTGCTTGTAAGGTCCCTTGATGCGACCGGGGTATACTCGATAGGCTATGTAGAGCCCTGAATCCCTCCGGAGAGCATTCTGATAGCTTGGTTCACTAAGCTTAGTGATAATGAGCTGGTTTGAACACTTCCGAGGCTTGAACATCCTTAGTTCGGTCGAACTGGCTACTACGGGATATAGTACCAATCCTCTATAGAGTTCTTTAATGATATAGCCAATGATTCTATGTAGAGAATCGTTCCGGAGTACGGAATTCATGTATAGGCGTGAAATCGGCGTATCATCGTAACATTCCTCATAGCTTGTAGTAGTCATTGTTGGTGAGGTTGATATATTGATTATGAGTTGTGGGAGTAATCGAGGGACTGGTTGCTGATTTTCTGGAGTAAGGGGTGTGTCAGGTCTTTCTAGCTGGACATTTGGTCCATTTATGGCAGGGTCGGAAAACTGCACAGCAGGGGCATTGATATTTGATGCAATTGTATGAGTAGTATCCTGGAGTGTATTGTTTGCATCCAAGACAGGCAAACTGTGGGCAGTCCATAGCTCAGTGTCTGGTGTGTCTACATTGAATGCAGACTGATCTATTGGTGGTTCTGGGGTTGGTTCATGTGTGAATGGGATTGGGGGAGTTCCAAACTGGGATGTTGTTATTGGTGATGGTGTGAGTGGTGGTTCTGGTGGGGGTGATATGTCTGAATGGGTTTCTGGGATTGGTGGATTTCTTTCCCTTATTGGGAGTGGTGGTGGTGATGGGGGTAGGGGTAGTTGTGGCAATGGGGGAGATGGTTGTGATGGGGGGCTTCGAGGGATGTACCTCATCTTGTTTGGGTATGTTCTTTGATACCTTGGACATGAGGCTTGATTGTGTTCAGAGAAGTTCCTCAAGTGATTCTGCCCAGGCTCATTGCATATTGTATGCAGCAGTGAGAGCCTTAGTCTGTTGTACATGGTGGGTATAATCAGACCAGAGTTGTCAGTCATATTCTGAAATTAGAGATTGTTCCAATCTATTTGTAAAGGTTCAGCTGGTGGCAGCCTTGTGCAGATCTCCATTAGAAGGGTGATCTGGTCTTGATGGTCATACTCCAGCTGAGTGGAATCTAAGGGAGGCAGCTGGGGTGACTGTGGGTTCTGGGGTGGTGTTGGGGTCAGGGGTCTCATCTCTAAGAGAGGTGTAGGCAGCATTGAAGGTGTGAGAGGGGGTGTGGGGAGACAGGGCCAGAACAGGAGTTGTCTGAAGTGTTGTATGTTTGACATTCTGGTCATTGATGATGATGATCAAGGATGATGAGGAAGTGGGGGAAGGTGTAGTGGAAAAGGGGGGAGTAGTTTGGGGATGAATGAGGTCAAGGTTCATAGGCATTTTAAGTTGTTCTGGTGTGGGAGCAAAGTCATTTCTGATAGGTTCTTGTGGGTTCCTGATCTTTCTGGGGAATTCCATGTAGTGATGTAACGGCCCGGCTCGGCCTGAAAGCCGTGGCTTTGGCCTGGCTTTGGGGGGCTCAGGCTTTGCAAACCTCAAGCCTAGGCCACCTATGACGGCTTCCAATGGCTTAGGCTCGGCTCAGGCCCAAGCCATGGCTTTTGAGTCACTTATAAATGAATTAGATAGAAGTAGGCGACGGCTGTACTACCCTTTGTTGTCATATAGATCCTCATCCTCTGCAAGTAGTTGATCCCAAGTAAACCCCTCATCGACAGCACTTGCATCTGTTGCAAGCTCAAGGTCCATCTCTTCAAGGTCTTCCTCCTCCTCTGTAGCTACGACGACCTTGCGAAAGATGAGATTGTTGTGGTACATACACTTTAAGCACTGTAACGCTTCAACAATATCTCCTTTGAGGCGATTACGCCGCTTGCTCAGGGTGATTCCAGCAGAAGAAAAAGCACGTTCACTTGACACTGATGATGCCATGATTGCAAGGTAATCATGCGCGAGCGATGCACCAGTTGGGTAACGAGGTGCACTGATTCCAGGGGTTCGAGGTCAGGAGGAATCACAGGGGTGTTTAATATTGCCATTGGTATTGCCGTTGGTTCCTGTGCCTCGATGTTCACATGCGCCGTCTTCTGTGCTTGGGCCTGTGCAATAATTTCGCGATGGGAAGATATTGCTGGCTTGGCAATGTTGGAAGGAGCAGTAAGTCGACTGGAAGGATTTATTTGGCGCCTACCGTGAGGTCAGTCGGCGCCCATGATAATCATTGTGATCAGTGATAAGGTTGATACTATTTTTAGTTGTACACAACAAAACTGGACAAAACTGTACAGTTCATGATCGCAAACGTCTGAAGTACAAGAAGCCGCGGCTCAGGCCACGGCTTTAGGCTTTGGAAATGTCAAGCCTGAGCCACAAGCTGTCCAAAGCCCCCTGGACGGCTTGATGGGGCTCAGCCTATTCAGGCTCGGCCTCGGCCGGCTCGCGGCTTTGAGCTGAGCCGTACACATCACTAATTCCATGGGCTTCTTTATACTCAGTTAAGTATTCTTCGGCATTTGCGTGGAGTGTTTCATCAGTGATCCATTCGTTCTCCATGTGGGAGAATCCTTTCCATTTGATGTAGTATTGGAGTTTTCTGCAATATTGGTGGTGATTGAGGATGGCTTCAATTTTGTACTCTTCTTCATCATTAATGATGTCAGATGGTGGTGGTGTCAGTGGTACGCTGATTTCACACCAATACATGAATTCCGTACTCCGGAATGATTCTCTACATAGAATCATTGGCTATATCATTAAAGAACTCTATAGAGGATTGGTACTATGTCCTGTAGTAGCCAGTTTGACTGAACTAAGGATATTCAAGCCTTGGAAGTGTTCAAACCAGCTTATTATCACTAAGCTTAGTGAACCAAGCTATCAGAATGCTCTCTGGAGGGATTCTGGACTCTACATAGCCTATTGAGTATACTCCAGTCACATCAAGGGCCTTATGAGCAGTTTTCTGATGAACTCAGATTTGTTTGAACCCAAAAGAATGTACATAGCAGCTGTCGCAGGTGTATCATGCCTATAGCAAGCCCAATAATGATGACCAGACCATGGAACGGAACGTCCAATGTTTGGGAGGCGACCCCCAATGCTCAAAACCCTAGACATATCAAAGACTCATAATTAACAAGTGCTTTGTGGGTTCTGGCACCTTGGCATATTGCCTGACTGAGATTAATTACAACAGATCAAGGGATTGTCCATATGCCATACATTCCGATCATAATTGATCCAGAGGCTTAATGTGCTCACATGGATGCAGAATAATGCAGACAAGCATGGAACACATCTGGCTGGATTGCCATTCATCAATCAGAGAAAAGCCCATAACCCAGGGCAAGGTAGAAATGCTGCCAAACCTTCCAAAATATTCTGCAGTACCTGTAACAATTAAGCTTATTGTTTTCTATTTCATATTTACTATCTCTTGTATGTATCTAAACAATATAAATATGGTCGCACTTGTTCATGGAGAAGGAAGAGGTCTCACCCCCACTTCCACACACAAGTCTGCAAGCCGTGATCAATAACAGTTTCAGAGGACTATTTAGTGTGCATTGTTAAGTGTGATTTCTTCAGTCGTCGACCAACCTAGAGACAGAGGCAGAGAACAGAGTCCAGAGTTTAGAGTTTCAGAGTGCTAGAGACAGAGACAGAGACAGAGAACAAAGTTCAGAGACCAGAGACCAGAGACTAGAGACCTTGCGCTTTGAATTGACAGGGATTGTCCTTTCACTGTTGCACCGTACGGCTAAGATAACTTCAACAGCTGTTCATTAACCTCTAAAAATACTATTCTCTTGAATTTCACTGTCAGAATGCACCCCCAGAACACCCTAAAAGATAAAACTGTTCATTATTTATCTCATACTACTTGTATTAACTTAAGCTTATTGAATTTTGACTAAGCTTAGTGAGAACAAGCCCTTTATGTTATGAACAGTCCAGACCGGGAGGAACAAGAATTATTATTCGACTTTACAAGATGGGTACAGGAGACTACAGACCAATTACGGGCACAAGAATACGAAGACGAGGAAGGGGAATATTACACCGCCATGCAGGACCTGGCGAGAGAAGCAGGAATGGAGATAACCTTGGAGGATATATTGGAATCCCCTGAGGACGAGGAAGATAACCATGGATCAACCGACCCAACCTCTGATACGGATGGAAGCACCGAGAGAATGGAGAGCGAGAACGGAGAAGACTCCATGGAGATACAATCGGGAGAAGAAGATTATGAGTCAGAGGAAAGCGATGGAACATCGCACAGCAGTAGCGAGAGTACTGACTCATTGTAATATAAATAACACTAGGATGCCATCAGCCAGGATGTGCATCATGGTCAGGACTGCGCACGACCAGTAGAACAGCCAAGTAACCTATAACGAGTATATAGCACCTCATAGGTATATAAGGCCTGTACAAGTAGAGATTAAAGCCCTAAGCTTTAATCTTGTTAACAGCGGTCATTTACCTCTCTGCCTTAACTTGGCGTCTTCCCTCGTTATCTCATTGAGTGCGATCCACTAAGCTCTATAAGGCCAACCGTCTCGGACACCTTGTAGAGTGATTGAAGGCCGTCTCCAGTTATCCTCGGATACAGAAGAAGCACGGATCATAACATTTACTCTCTGACAAGCATAGGAGGGCTAGGCTGGATTTTGCTCTGACACACCAGCATTGGACTATGGAGGACTGGAAGCTGGTTGTATGGTCTGATGAGACCAAAATTAATTGTTTGGGGTCAGATGGGAGGAAGTGGGGATGGAAAAAGAAGGGAGAGGGGCTTAGTGAAAGATTGGTCAAGGGAACTCTGAAGTATGGAGGAGGATCAGTGATGGTTTGGGGCTGTATGCTGTGGGATGGCCCAGGCTATGCAGTGAGGATTGATGGAAGGATGGATGCAGAGTTGTTTGTGCAAATTTTGGAGGAAGATTTGAAGAAGAGTCTCCGGTGGTACAAGCTTAAACCCCAAGATATTATCTTTCAGCAAGATAATGACCCCAAACACAAGAGTACACTGGCCAAAGAATGGTTTCAAAAAAATCATTTTAGGCTCCTAACCTGGCCAGCACAGTCACCTGACCTCAATCCCATTGAACACTTATGGGAATATGTGAAGAGAAAGTTGGGAGAGTATGAATCTCCTCCCAAGGGTATGGAGGAGTTGTGGCAGAGGGTAGAAAAGGAGTGGGATGCTATTCCAGCTTCTGAGTGTCAGAAGTTAATTGAAAGTATGCCTAGAAGAGTAGCAGCTGTACTCAAAGCCAGGGGGGGCTACTCTAAGTACTAGAAATAATAGGATAGCCTAGTATAATATGTCATTGACAAAACCGTTTCAATGACTTAAAATGATTACAAAATTCATAATTGCCTAATTTGGAAGTATTACATGACGCAACTTTGCAGAGTCAGATATGACATATTTGGCTATGTTTATAAATATATTCACAAATATAGCTATTTTATTTACTGAGCTATTACTACTTTAAGTCAAAAGTACAAAACATTGGAACAGTTTTGTGGGTCACTGTATGAGTCAGAGATAAGGCAATGAGGCATAAGCTAAATATGGTCCTTCTGATGTACACTACTGATTGTTTCATAGTGACATTTGACATGAGAGAGTAAACTAAACATAACTGTCCTTCTGATATAGAATTCTGATAACACAACCTGGTTGTCATGTCTGTTACCCGGGTTAGGGGTTCGCTCTTGAGTAGCACGGCGTTCGTGGCAAGATGTCTATACAGACTTGGTCTTGTCCTACTAGGCGTGACTTAGAGACGACGGAGCACTATAGTCCAGCCGGTTTAAGGGCAAAGAGGTATAGGAGGCAAGAACTGTATAACACTAAGATAAGGATACAAGGTATTGTACTGTATCCTTATATATCTCTAAGTGTGGCTGTACTCCTACTATAATAGTCCAGACCGGGGTAACTATGAGTCAGAGATAAGGAAACATGAGGCGTATACTAAGAATAGTCCTTCTGATGTACACTACTGATAGTTTCATAGTGACATGGGAATGTGAGCTAAAAATAACTGTCCTTCTGATGTGGTTTCTGATAACATTAGGTCCATTTCTAGAGTTGTTTTCCATACAACTCGTTAGTTTCCTTCTTCCGGGTATTCGGCTAAGTGGCTTGGTTCGTAATAATTGATCTGAGGTAGGTCGGTGGAGTCTGGTCTAGGGGGAATGATGGGGGAGAAGGTAGGAGTGGGGGTTCTGTGAAGATCGAGTGCGATGGCGGTTTCTGGGGATGGGGGTTGTCCTGGGTAAAAGATGTCGTAAAGAAGGCGTCTGAAGTGGGGGCTTTCGATTCTTTCTTCTGGTGGGGTGAGTTGGTCTGTTTCAGAAGGAACCACATGGTTCTCCTGTGATGTTTGATTCGGCCACGTCGTCGTAGCATTCCTCGTAGTAATCGTCGTGGGTGAGGTCGATGTATCGATGGTGAGTAGTGGGATTGGTCGAGGGACGGGTTGTAGGATTTCTGGAGTATGGGGCGTGTCGAGTCTTTCGACTTGGACATTCGGTCCGTTTATGGCGCGGTTGAAAGACGGCGCAGTGGGGACATCTGTATTTGATGCAATCGTACGAGTAGTGCCCTGGGGCGTATTGCTTACATCCGAGGCAAGCAAATTGGGGGCAATCCATGGCCCAGTGTCCTGTGTGTCTGCATTGGATGCAGACCGATCTGTCGGTGGTTCGGGGGTTGGTTCGCTGGTGAATGGGATTGGGGGAGTTCCGAACCGGGACGTTGTTACTGGTGACGGTGTGGGTGGTGTCCTTGGTGGGGGTGAGAAGTCTGAAGGGATTTCTGACACTGGCGGGCTTTCTTCCCTTACTGGGGGTAGTGGTGATGATAGCGGCAGTGGTCGTCGTGGTAGTGGTGGGGATGGTTGTGGTGGGGGGCTGCGAGGTATGTACCTCATTTCGTTTGGGTAGGTTCTTTGACACCTCGGACATGAGGCCTGATCTTGAGCGGAGAAGTCGCTCGAGTGATTCTGCCCAGGCACGTTGCGTATTGTACGCAGTAGCAAGAGCCTTAGTCTGTCGTACGTGGTGGGTATAGTCGTACCAGAGCTGTCGGTCGTATTCTGAAATTGGAGTGTGTTCCAATTTAATCGTAAAGGCTCCGTCGGTGGCAGCCTCGCGCAGATCTCCGTCAGAAGGGTGATCTGGTCCATATGATCGTACTCCAGCTGTATGGTATCTAAGGGAGGCAGCTGGGGCGGCTGTTGGTTCTGGGGTGTCATTGGGGTCGGGGGTCTCGTCTCTAGGGGAGGCGTATGTTGCGGCGAAGGTGTTAGAGGGGGTGTAGGGAGACGGGGCCGGAACGGGAGTTGTTTGAAGTGTTGTATGTTCGACGCTTGCATTGTTTATGATAACGACGGAGGATGATGAGGAGGTTGGTGAAGGTGTTGTTGAAAAGGGGGGAGTAGTTTGGGGGCGAGTGAGGTCGAGGTTCATGGGCATCTTTAAGTATGTTTGTTGTAGGAGCGAAGTTGTCTTTGGCTGGTTCTGGTGGGTTCCTGTTCTTTCTGGGGAATTCCATGAGCTTCTTTATACTCGGTCAAGTATTCTTTGGCGTTTTCATGAAGCGTTTCGTCGGTGATCCATTCGTTTTCCGTGTGGGAGTATCCTTTCCATTTGACGTAGTATTGGAGTTTTCCACGATGTTGTCGGTGGTTTAGAATGGCTTCTATTTCGTATTCTTCTTCTTCATTGATGATGTCTGGTGGTGGTGGAGTCGGATGAGATCCGTATGCTTCTGTTTCGGTATATGGGGTTAGAAGATTTCTGTGGAATATTGGATGTATCTTCCATTTGATCGGAAGTTTTAGTTTGTAGGTGAGCGGTGATAGGACTTCTGTGATAAGGAAGGGTCCTAGTCGTTTTGGGGATATTTTGTTGGAAATGAAGGGGAGTTTGAGGTTCTTGGCTTCTAGCCATACCTTTTGACGTGTTTCAAGGGGTTTGACAGTTCTTCTGGTTCTTTGTTTCATAATGTCGGCGGAGAGTTGATGTGCCGCGTGTGCTTCCTTTCTGGCATCATCGAGGAGTCTGATGCGTTCGTCTACTGATGGAAAGTTCGATGTTTCCATTACCGTGGGTATCGGTGGAGGGTTGTATCCCATGATTAGTTCGAATGGGGATTTCTGCCTCGAGGCATGTATTTTGGAGTTGTGTGCGAATTCGGCGATAGGGAGAGTTTCTGACCAGTCAAGGGGATTCCTGGTGCAGTATATGCGAGATAGGTCTCGATTTCTTGATTGTATCGTTCTGTGGAACCATCTGTCTGGGATGGTATGCGGGGTTGAAAATGCCTGTTGGATGTTAAGGCGTTTGGCTAGCTGTCTGAGGGAGTTGGCGGCGAATCTGGGGTCTCGATCTGATATGATTTTGTCGGGTAGTCCGAATCTGGTGAAGACTTTTTCTATTAATAGTCGTCCGATGTCATCGGCGTTTGATCGATCTGAGGTTGGGATGAAAATTACCCCCTTCGTAAGGCCATGGTCCACCACGGACAATATCGCATTGTGGCCGGCGCTAGGCGGTAGACCGGTGATAAGATCCCATGAGATCTGGGCAAATGGTTTAGAGGATGGAGGGGAGGATCGGTTGAGTCGGCGCGCGATCCGGTCTGCGTATGATTTTGTGTTGCTGACACTCTGGACAGCCTTTGACGTAGTTCTTTATGAATGTCGACATTCCTGGCCAATATACTTCTTTCTTGGCGAGGCGGTATGTTTCCTGTTCTCCAGGGTGACCACGTGTAGGATGGTCGTGGTATCTTGCGATGACATCGCGTCTGAGTTGGAGGTCTTCTGGAATGATAACCCGTTCTTGGAACGTGAGGAGTGAACCGTTCGGGGTTGGAACTGTTCCGAAGTCTTTATCGGCGGCGTTAGGGTGGGCTTCTTTTAGGAGTTTGAACGCTTCGGTGGTTCTAGCGTCGTATTTTGGTGATTCTGTGATTCTTTCTTGGAGTTCCATATCGACGGTGGCGATAAAGAGGTGTTCTGGGAGTATTGTGATCAGATTTTGATCTTCTATGTCGGCGGTGGCGACAAAGAGGTTCTCTGGGAGTATGGTGATATCTTCGTTATCATTATCCTCATCAGGGATGTGGTCTGGACGTCTTGATAGTGCGTCTGGTGCGGGGATCTTTGATCCTGGAACGTGTTCTAATTTGAAGTTGTAATCCGCGAGGGTCTGTACCCATCGTGCTTGTCAGCGGTTGATTTTCTGGGGTTTACGCCAGTAGGTTAGGTTTTGGTGATCCGTTCTGATACGGACAGTATGGGGGCTGCCAAGGAGGTAGTGGCGCCATTCTTCGAGGGCTCGGATAATAGCGAGGAGTTCCCTGTCGTAGATGTCGTAATTGCGTTCCGCTGGTCCGAACGTCTTTGAATAGAATGATACGGGTTTCCGTATTCCATTGATGTCGTGTTGATATAGGACAGCTCCTGATGCGAATTTAGAAGCATCAGCTTCTATTTCGAAGGGTTTTGTGGAGTCGGGCATGAGGAGTACCGGTTCTTTTAAGAATTCGTTCTTGAGTGTTTCGAACGCTTTCTGTTGTTCTTCTTTCCATTCGAATTTGTTTGATTTGGAAAGGAGTTGGTTCAGGGGTTTGGTGTGGTGGGAGTAGTTGCGGATGAACTTCCGGTAGAAGTTACAAAATCCGATGAATTTCCGAACATGTCGGACCGTTTTTGGTACTGGCCAGTCTTCTATTCCCTTGAGTTTTCCGGGATCCATTTTGATTTCGTCCGGCGTGATGATCATGCCGAGATATTCGAGTCGTTGTTTGTTGAACTCGCATTTCTCCGTTTTGAGGTAGAGATCGTTTTCTTGCAGGATTTGCAGTACTTTTTCCGTGAGTCGGTCGGTTTCTTCCTGGGTTTTACCATAGATTAGGATATCATCCATGTAGATGAAGATTCCACCTTTCTCCATTATTTCGGAGAATAACGTGTCCATCATATGTTGGAACGTTGCAGGACTGTTGCAAAGTCCGAAAAACATGACAGTCGGTTCGAAAAGACCCATGGGAGTCTTGAACGCTGCTTTCCATTGATCGCCATCTTTGATTCTGACGTTATTGTATCCTAGGCGGACGTCGAGCTTAGTGAAATACTTAGCTCCTTTGAGTTTGTCCATGATGGAAGAAATCATGGGGATTGGGTAAGCGTTTTTGACGGTGTGATCGTTTAGGTAACGATAGTCTTGGCAGGGTCGGAGGTCTCCTCCTTTCTTGGCA
This sequence comes from Lepiota brunneoincarnata, assembly GCA_023014365.1. Lineage (NCBI taxonomy): Eukaryota > Fungi > Basidiomycota > Agaricomycetes > Agaricales > Agaricaceae > Lepiota > Lepiota brunneoincarnata. Next base: position 3,008,663 of record JAEBUN010000002.1, on the reverse strand, counting down.
ACGAAAAAGAAGGGTGATGCCATAGGGGATTTTGAAGGGCGGATGTAGCCTTTTCGGAGGTTTTCGTCTATGAATTCTTTTAGTGCTTTTTCTTCGGCAGGTGCCACTTGATAAGGTTTCATTGATTTCGCTTCGAATGTCGGTTTTAGTTCGATTTCATGATCAAACGTTCTTGATGGTGGGAATCGTTCGGAGGCTTTCTTGTTGAATATTTTAGCCCATCGGGCGAATCTCCGAGGGATCTCGGGTGTTTCCTTGTTTGGTTCCGGTTGTTTTCCCTTTTGGTTTGCCGATCTTGTCGGATTATGTTGCTCATTGTGGAGCGTTGTGGCGTGTGTCGCTTTGGCGTTTACTTCTAATGGGGTTAGAAGCATGGGGTTCATTTCTCTTTCTAGAGAGAAGGTGTCGAGGTCAACATTTGACAGGTTGACGTATTCCTCGGGGTTTTCTTCAGGTTGGGAGGTTTTTCCAGCCATTATGTCCATGGCGATGGAGTTGAGTTCGACAGGTCGTCGTAGGGTTCTGAGGAGTTTCGAGAAGTCCTGGTGGTCGATTTGTGGTTTCCAAGAGAATGTCTTGGTCTTCCAGTTGATGTCGGGGTTGTATTGTTCCAACCAGGGAAATCCGATGATGAGGTCTTTCTCACCAGTGTTTGTGACGTACGCTTCTAGTGTGCAATCTCTTCCATCAATGATGGTTCTGATTTTGATGTATTCATGGATCTTGCCATGTTGATTATCAGTTCCGTCAACGTTACTGAGTGGAATTGGTTGGTCCAGCCGTTTGGTTTGATAACCATGTCGTTCAACGACCTTGTGGGAGATAAAGTTCCCTTGGGCTCCTGAGTCTATCAGGGCGGTGATGGCCACGGGTTTTGATGTCCGTTCACTCCAAATCTCGATGGGTAAGAAAAGGGATCGTTTATTCGGGGATAGTCGTAATTGTACAGAGTTTATCGAGAAAATGTCCTTCTGGGAGTGAGAGTACGAAATGTCCTTCTGAGTTCTGGAACGTGCAGGGGCACATCTGTCGACAGCGTTCCTTTTTAAAAATCCTGGAATGGACGCATCTCCGGATCCTCGGCTAGCGCGGAGTGGAGTTCTTGTTGGAGTTCTGGATCGAGGTCATCGACCATTTGGCGCATCTGAGATGCGACTTCTGCGACGGCAAGGGAGTACTTGCGCTGCGGTGATTGTTGGGCGTTCCGGTTTGGGAATCCAGGACGAGTGTTTTGTTGTCCAGGGAAGGGACGGTTGGGGTTTCTCGCAGGGCGAGGGGGATTGGTACGCATTCCTGGGAAGCGTCTAGCTGGTGGTGGTTGAGGGCATTTGCTGACCCAATGATCTTTGGCTCCACATCGGAAGCATTCCTGGTTTTGGTATGATTTCATTTGTTGTCCGGTGACAACGGCATCTAACTCCAATGGTCCTTGTGCGGAGTCTTCTTCGGTGTATTCCGGTTGTGGGATTTCGGGATAAGGGTCTTCGAACCCTTCTTCTATAGCGACATGGTCTACTTCCATGGCATGTGGGTCGCGTGGGGTGAATCGTGGAGCGTTGCTCCTTTGGTAGAATTGTGCGTAGGGCACATTATTGTTTGGACGGTTTGGTCCTCGGTTGGGTTGGTACTGGTTTCTTTGGGGAAACGTGTTTCTGGGGGTGCCGTATAGGGCGTTGATTCGGCGGAAATTGTCATCGAGTTTGTTTGCTCGGGTGTACCAAGCGGTGATAGTTGTCGGAGGGTTTTCCGATTCATCGATTTTCATGGCAATGCGACGGTCGATTGCCTTGCGGTATAGATCGATCAGAGTGCGATCTTCGTTTAATCCGGATTGTCGGACGAGTTCTTTGAACTGAGCGTTGAATTCGGTCATCGGTTTACCTGCTTGGTGCAGGGTTTGAAGTCGGGTATGCGCGTACGCATGTTCGTCTGCTGGGGTGAAGTCGGCCCTAAGTCGGGCGGTGAAGTTGTCCCATGATTCCATGACTATGGGTTGTCCTTGTGGGGTTTGGGCGTTTCTCTCATGGAGGTATTGTCTAGCCCATGCTCGGGCATCTCCTGATTGCATTGTCGAAAGGACGAATAGGGTTCTAGCGAGGTCGGTGTTGTAGGTGGTCGCATTAGCGAGCACGTAAACTTCACATTGGAAGATCCAATCTTCGAATAGTCTTCTAGTTCCATCGAAGGCGATGGGTTTGAGGAGTCCTAACTCCTTTGGGGTAGCTGCGGCGGCCATTATTTGTAATTGTCCGGGTGGCGGCGGCGGTGGTGGTGATGGAGGTTGTGTTGGTCGGGAAGGTGGAGCCGGTAAGGCTAAGGGTATGGTTGGTGCAGGTAATGCAGGTGGTTGTGAATCGGGATCCGATTGGTTGTCGTCTGTTATATAGACGTCGGAGTCGTTGTCTTCTTGGGGTTTTCCTTGATTTACGGCGTATTCATGGCGTGAGAGTAAATTCTCTTCTGATGCGGAAAGTCCTCTTGGTTGTTTGAGGGCGTTCTTGAGTCTTTGGAGTTCGTAGTCGTTTAATGGGTCTACTTTAGCACGGTATTCTTCGGCTTGCTTGCGTCTTCTTTCTTCTTGTTCGTAGTGTTCTTTTAGTTCTTTTTCGTGTTGTAGTCTTTGTCGTTCTGCTAGTTCGTCAGCAAAGCTTGTTCTTGTACGTGTTGATGTACTTGGAGTGGGCGAGTCGAATGGAGATGGGGGATAGAATGGGGATGGTGTCTGAGTGGGGATAGGGTTTCTTCTGGGATCTGGGTTTTGGGTTCCTGATCCTGAGATTCTGCTTCTCGATTTGGGAGGAGGGGGAGGTGATGGGGATTCTCGGGCCGAGAATTTCTTTGGAGGCGTGGTGATATTTGTCTAGCGATCGATTATCGCTAGAAGTATGAAGAATTGGGTGGCGATTATGGATATCCCTGAGTATAGGTTCCACGATCTGACGACGCAACAGTGACAGGGGCACGTGATACATTCGAGTTCTAAGGTGATGATTCGATAGGCGATGAGAGTGGCGGTGGAGGTGAAGACGAAGATGAGTAGGTAAGCCAGGTCGTCTGGCGGGGAGAGGTTGAGGGACGTAGCGATGGCTACACAGAGAGGTGGTTTTCTTTCGTACGTCGTTTTGAACGACCAGGGTACCTTGACACGTTCAGTACGTCGGCAAAGCAGAGCAGAGTAGAGGGCGAGCAAGAGATAAGCAGCAGAGTATCTTAGTGTTTTGTTACCCGGGTTAGGGGTTCGCTCTTGAGTAGCACGGCGTTCGTGGCAAGATGTCTATACAGACTTGGTCTTGTCCTACTAGGCGTGACTTAGAGACGACGGAGCACTATAGTCCAGCCGGTTTAAGGGCAAAGAGGTATAGGAGGCAAGAACTGTATAACACTAAGATAAGGATACAAGGTATTGTACTGTATCCTTATATATCTCTAAGTGTGGCTGTACTCCTACTATAATAGTCCAGACCGGGGTAACTATGAGTCAGAGATAAGGAAACATGAGGCGTATACTAAGAATAGTCCTTCTGATGTACACTACTGATAGTTTCATAGTGACATGGGAATGTGAGCTAAAAATAACTGTCCTTCTGATGTGGTTTCTGATAACAATGTCACATTGACTGAGCAGGGGGAAACCTTAGAGAATCAAGTAAGGTTTCTCTGAGCTCACCTACACTACTTATACTACTTGCTGTAAGTCCAAGTTAAGTAATCTACTCTACATAAATGGCTGTGAGGTGTCAGGGATGCCTAAAGTGGGTATGGTTGGGAATGGGCTTGGAACAGGGTTGCATGCACCAGTGAGAGTTTGCATCTGCATTGGAGGGGTGTAGGAAGGAACTCCAAGCACTAGAGTACTGGAGGACCAAATTCCAGGCCAAAGGGGGCTGGGGATGAGATTTCCAAATGCAGGAAGGCAGGGAATTGGATTTCTGAGCATAGGGAAGCTGGGGATTGGGTTTCCAAACATAGAGAGGCAGGGAATCAGATTTCCAAGTGCTAGGAGGTTGGGAATTGGATTTCCAAATTTGAGGTTGTGAGCAGTGACCTGAAGTTCCCCTTACAGCTACTCCCATCATACAAAATCCCTTAACTAACTCCTTTCTAAATCAACCAAGTTTGAATGGAAAGAAGAACAACAAAAAGTGTTCAAAACACTCAAGAATGAATTCTTAAAGGAACCAGTACTCCTCATGCCTGACTCCACAAAACCCTTTGAAATAGAAGCTGATGCTTCCAAATTTGCATCAGGAGCCATATTATATCAACATGACATCAATGGAATATGGAAACCCATATCATTCTATTCAAAAATGTTTGGACCAGCTGAATGCAATTATGATATCTATGACAGGGAACTCCTCGCTATAATCCAGGCCCTCAAAGAATGATGCCACTACCTCCTTGGCAGTCCTCACACTGTCTGTATCAGAATGGACCATCAGAATCTCACATACTGGCACAAACCCCAGAAAATCAACTGCTGACAAGCATGATGGGTCCAAACCCTCACTGATTATAACTTCAAATTAGAGCATGTCCCAGGATCAAAGATCCCTGCACCAGATGCTCTATCAAGATGTCCAGACCACATCCCTGATGAAGATAACAACAATGAAGATATCACCATGCTCCCAAACAATCTCTTTGTCACCACAGCCAACTTAGAAAGCCCAAATATGATCACAGTACTCCCAGAACATCTTTTCATCACTACAGTCAATATGGAACTTCAAGAAAGAATCATGGAATCACCCAAATATGACGCTAGAACCACTGAAGTGTTCAAACTCCTCAAAGAATCACACCCTAATGCCACTGATAAAGACTTTAGAACTGTTCCAACCTCAAACGGTCCACTACTTACACTCCAAGAATATGTCATCATCCCAGAGGACCTTCAACTCAGATGTGATGTCATCGCAAGATACCATGACCACCCCACACATGGCCACCCTGGAGAACAAGAAACATATTGCCTTGCCAAGAAAGAAGTGTATTGGCCAGGAATGTCAATGTTCATAAAGAACTACATCAAAGGCTGTCCAGAGTGTCAGCAACACAAAATCATCTGACAACTGGATCACACTCTGATTCAACCAATCCAACTAATATCTTCATTACACCCATTCAGCCAGATCTCTTGGGATCTAATCACAGGTCTCCCACCATCCATGGGAAACAATGCTATATTGTCCATGGTGGACCACAGCTTTACGAAGGGGGTGATTTTCATCCCCACATCAGAAAATGCTACAGCCAACAACATTGGAAGACTTCTTATTGAAAAAGTGTTCACAAGATATGGTCTCCCTGACAAAATTATATCAGACAGAGACCCTAGATTTACCACCCAATCACTCAGACAACTAGCAAAATGATTAAACATCAAACAAGCCTTCTCAACTGCCTACCATCCACAAACAGATGGAACAACTGAATGATACAACCAAGAAATAGAAACCTACCTATCCATATACTGCACCAGAAACCTGTTACTGTTTTCTCTTTCATGCACCCATCCACCTATTTTTACTTATCACACATCACCGCCCATAGTCAGCGCCCAGCTATATTTATTTATCATATGCCACTGCCCATCTATAGTTAGTTCTCCTTTGGCTTGTGATTCTCACCCATTCACATGTGATTCTTTCCTTTATCACATGCCAGTTGCCCCAGTAGTATATATAGACCTAGGTATTACTTGTAAGCTCTAGCTTTGTCTTATTATACACCATATTTGTTCCTGCTCTTTGGCATTGCCTTAGACTTGCTCGCATTACTCAACGGTTAACTTGTTGTTAATTGCATTGAGCCTTGCAGGTGCCTAACCAGCATAACAAAAGACAAAGCTACTCGTTGCCTCTCTTCTCTCTTCTTATCCTCCTTGGTTTGCACAGTACCGTTAACTGTGAGGTCTAGACAGAACCATAATCTGTTGAAGATCATCGCTTGTCTATTCAAGCATCTGACACGGTCTTCACCCTGAAGAACTCCAGCTGTTGTTCTTCTGAACCTTTGCACCCCAGTGTCTCTATAGGTTCTCGGATTCCTCGTTTGTCTTGTCAAATGTCTTAGTGGATCTTAAATTCTCTTTGGTTCCTCTTTACTGGAAAAGACATTGTTGCCTACCACAGGTAGTTATTTCAAAGCCAGGACAGACTGTCCTAACCCTCATATTTCCCAAACTGGTTCTGGATCTCCAGGACCCTCTCAACCATCTGTTACCCCATGTGCCACCCCATCTACTCCTCGCCCTGCTCCTTCTTTTTGCATTCCATTGTCTTCTCCTGAGTCCGACCAACCCATATATGCAACCCCGCCTGAACCAGTGGATACCACCACTCACATAGCCACTCAGATTACCAAACCGTCACCTGTTGAACTGCCTCAACTCCCTTTTGGTCTGCTAGAAGCAACCACAAGTACAGGAGGTCCCCTATGTTTCCTATCTGACAGATTGAACCTGGACACTACCAGCTCCCTTGTACTTTACAACCTTTTCCACCACCTTCCCCTCCCTCTGAATCCATGTCTGAAACTATGGGAGACCCGCCAGCTAACCAGCCATTGTCCAGTCCATCAGGACCACCTGGAGGCCCACCAGGACCAACCAGAAGTCTCTTCCCTCCCCAAAACCAATCGACGTCACCACCGCCACAACAACACAATGGTTACAAAGAATTATCCTTCAAGAAACCAACACCGTTCGACGGAAACTGCAAGAACTTCCAGGAATTCATAAACTCCATAGCACTTTACCTTTATGGTAATGCTGACATCTATAATACCAACAACAAGAAGATTGTATTCTTCTCATCCCTGCTTAAAACTGGAGAAGCCAGCAACTGGAAGAACCAGTACTTTCAGTTGAAGCAAACTTGGGGAATATTCATCCCTGGATCATATGAAGAACTTGTCAAAGAGTTCACCAAAGCATTCTTGCCCATCAACATCCCTTCCCAAGCATTCCATGATCTCAACACCCTCCATCAGGGATCCTGTAACATCAAAGATGTCGTCGCAGAGTTCAAGACTCTTGTTCACCGTTCAGGACTCACCGAAGATTGCGTCCTCATAGAAAAGTTCCAAAATGTTATCAACCAGAACCTCACCTACAAAATTCTCACTGATCTGAACCTGCCCAACACCATAAACAAATGGTACTGCCGTGCTATCCAGATCGACCACAACTGGCACACTACTTCCACAATCCTTGGACTGCATCCAGGATTCCATCCACGCCCTGCTCCCACTAATAACTACCAATGCATGCAACAACTATATTGCCAACCACAACAACAATTGTCCTACACTGGACCAAACTGCCATTATCAATTCCACACATTGCATGATCCGAACGCTATGGAGATCGACAACACATACCTTAATGAAGGTCCCGAATATTATCCTTCTTTTAATATCCCTGGTGATCTGCACGCCCAATCAAGAAGAAGCTGAAGAAGACCAACCAGATCATTTCCCCCACAATGATAACATTGACATCAATGCCATCTTTACACCTGAGGAAAAGCGCACCTACTGAGAAAGGCCTGTGCTTCTGTTGTTTCAAACCCAGCCACATCTCTTGCATGTGCCCCAATGTAGCTAAACCACAACCAAAAATTGATAAAGTGACCAACATACAAAACACACCCCTTAAAATCTGTTCCATCATCGAATCTATTCCTGAAACCAAAGCTGTTGAAGTCTATGAGACTTGGTCCAAAGACCTGACCATGCAACCATTCACAAATTTTTAATTCGGAGGTTCTGTTCGATGCCAGCCCCTCCCAGTTCCCCTCTCTCTTGTAATGTTGTAACTCTCACATCTACCTCAAACAATAAATCCATATATCTTCCTTTAAAGGTGCAGAGCCTGAGAGAACAGAAAGATGTCCCGCTTATTGCCCTCCTTGACTCTGGAGCTCAAGGAAGTTTCATATCAGAAGACTTTGTCACCGAACACCATTTATGGAAGCAAGCACTTCCCCGAGCAATCAGCATGCACAACTTCGATGGATTGAACAACTTAAATGGAATGATCACTCATTATTCTACTCTCTGCACAATAATCGATGGTCAATTAACTCCCATCACCACCTACATTGCAGCAACAGGATCAAAACCAATGGTCCTTGGTTTCCCATGGCTTAATGAAGCCAACCCGAAAATCAATTGGAAACGCCATACATTCCAATGGAGAAAAGAGAAGAAGTGCAACCATCACCCCAAGTACTTGACATACAACAACCATCCGATCAATATCGCTACCCTCGCCATGGACTGATTGAATGCATTTGACCCTGAAGGAAAATTTTCCTATACCCTGCACGAACCAATTTATGAACCCCTCCTAGATGAGGACTATGAAGAGTTCTCTCTAGAGTCCAAGATGCATCAGATCATTAGTACACCCGCTGAACTTGCTTATGTTGAGCTTGAGATCAACCTGAACTAGCCAGGCTACAGAACTTGCAATTAAACACAGAGACAAAAAGGTTGATGACCCCACTGTTAAAGTTCCATGCCAATTCTACCAATGGTTGAGTTGTTTCAGCAAAAAGGCTGCCAAACAATTCCTCCCTGACGATCTTATGACCACACAATCAAATTAAAACCTGAATTCAAGCCCATTGCAATGAAAGCCTACAAGCTTTCCCCAAACCAAGATAACTCTTTGAAAGAGTTCATTTCCGATAACCTCCACAAAGGTTACATCCACCCATCAAAATCCCCAATGGCATCCCCATTCTTCTTTGTTGACAAAAAGGATGGCTTGCTTTGCCCCTGTCAGGACTACTGCTATGTCAATAAGCATATGGTCAAGAACACATACCGAATCCTGATGGTTACTGAGATTATGGATAAGCTCAAAGGAGCCCATATATTTTCCAAACTTGATGTCCTGTGCTGGATACAACAACACTCATATCAAGAAAGGAGACAAATGGAAAGGTGCATTCAACACCCTGCTTGGACTATTCGAAACCGACCATCATGTTCTTTGGAATGTGCAACTCTCCTGTGACTTTCCAAGCATTTATGGATGACATCTTAGTGTCCCCGATCCATAAAGGAGGAATCATTGTTTACATGGACGATATACTCATCTTTGCTTGCGATCAGGAAGAACATGACCGCATTATGGAAGAAGTTCTCAAGTGTTTGGCCCTGAATGGCATTTATCTCAAGACTGAGAAATGCAAATTCTACATGCGACTGTATGGAATACCTTGGTATGATCATCACACCCAACAAAATCGAAATGGACCCTGTCAAACTAGCCGGAATTGCCCAATGGCCCATCCCAAAATGTACCAAAGACATCCGTAAATTCATAGGATTCTGTAACTTCTACCGGAAGTTTATCCATGGCTATTCTGCTATTGCCCAACCTCTTAACGCCCTCATGTCAACCAAGCGACTATTCGAGTGGACTGACGAATGCCGAGACTTGTTTGATGCTTTGAAACTTCAATTCTCAAAGCAACCCATGCTTACAATGCCCTGATCAATCAAAACCATTTGAAATCAAATGCGATGCTTCAAAATATGCTACCAGAGCTGTACTTTATCAAACTGACATCAATAATCAATGCCACCCCATGGCTTTCCCATCAAAAACCCTTACGCCTGCCAAATGAAAGCTATGATATTCATGACCACAAGTTACTCGCTATAATTCATGCCCTTGGTGAATGGCGCCATTATCTGGAAGGAGGACCCTTCTCCATTAAAGTTTGTACCTGATCACCAGAATCTTACTTATTGGAAGAAACCACAGGATATAAACCGATGCCAGGCCCACTGGCATCAATTCCTCTCCTGCTTTAATCTCCAAATTGAGCATGTACCCAGTACAAAAATACCCTGCCGCTGACGCCCTCTCCCGACATCCTGATCATATCCCTGACTGAAGATGAGGATAACAAATTGGTAACGATACTACCCAAATTGATATTCATTAATACTGTCAACCAAGAAACCCATGATGATATACTCCTGCCACAATAACTATGACCCACATACCACTGAGCAGATCACCACTCTCATGACTGCCCCATATGTTCCAATGGACTCTCGATATTCTGTAACTCGAACCCCAAAAAGTCTAATTGTTACCCATGACAGCAGAACCGTTCCACTGGAAGACCTCAAACTCTGCCAATGAATCATTTGGAAATACCACGATTCTCCCACTGCTGGACACCCCAGTATCAATACAACCCTTCACACATTGGAGCATGATTTCTACTGGCCTGGTATGGCCAGTTTCACATGTGATTATGTCAAAGGATGTGCCAACTGTCAACAGTTTAAAATTAACTGACACCCTGCCAAGCCTGCATTTACCCCTATCCTGGCACCCAATTCAAACTGCCCATTTGCCCAGATTGCAATGGATCTCATCACCGACCTCCCTCCCTCTGCTGGTTTTGACTCAATTCTGTCCATTGTGGACCATGGACTCTTGAAGGGGGTAATCCTCACCACTACCAACAAAACCACAACTGCCTGACAACATCAGCCAACATCATTCTCAACAAGGTATATCTGCGTTATGGCCTACCCAAATGTATCATATCCGACCACAATCCACACTTTACTGCACATTCATTCCAGAAACTGTTAGAATGACTTGAAATAACCCCCACAATGACCACAGCCTATCACCCTGAAGCAGATGGAGCAACCAAATGTTCTCATCAGGAAACCCAAGCATACCTTTCCATTTTCTGCTTGCACCACCCTGAAAATTGGTCACAGGCCCTCCCTCTTCTCGAATTCACCTACAATAGCTGACCGCATGCCCTACGAAAGCAAACACCATTCGAAATTATTATGGGAATACAACCGAAAGCACTTCCCACTGTCCTCCTTGAAACCGAATCTCCTACTGTCAACAACCACATGGAACTAATCGATTTATACTACCAAAACACCAAAACCACACACAAAACTGCCATGAAACACATGGAAAACCAATGCCAATCAAAGTTTATCCCACTCCATGAGAATCAAATGGTTTGGCTTGATGCCTGGAACTTAAATACCCTGTATGTCATGTGTAAAATGGCCCCCAAACCTCTCAGACCATTCCATATCCTTGATGTTCTATCCCCTGTTTCATATTGACTTCAAACTCCCCAAACGTTGGAAGATCCATCCCGTATTCCACGCCCAACTCCTCATGCCATACACTGAAACCAAAATGTATGGACCCAACTACATCCAACCCCCACCCCAAATCGTCGAAGGTGAAGAAGTATACGAAATTGAAGCTATACTAAACCACCAAAAACAATGAAACTGCCTCAAATACCTAGTCAAATAGCTCAGATGGCCCAAATCTGAAAATACTTGGGAACCCAAGTCCCACTTTAAATCAGTACCTGATGAAATCAGACCCGAAACTGTGGATGGAAAAGGTCATCCCCTGAAACGCATGATGAAGGAGATGTAGTAGCATTCCTAATAGAGTACAAATGACTCAAAGGACTTGACCAAAATGATGAAAACACACCCAGTTATTCATTCTCTTAAAGCCATGAAGAAACCACGTCGTTCTTGCCACCACCCCTACCTTAAATAAATCACACCACCTCATTTAACAGCACAATGCCCTTCCTCCATCTGATCACTCCCATCTGAATCCACTCTTATTTCTACCCCACCTACACTAGATGGAACAACCAGGTCCTCATCCTGTGCAACCCGACTCCAACTGCATCCTCTACCAATTCCTTGTCAAGAGCACCCTTAACACCACTGAAGACACACCTGCCCCCGCACCACGTACCATGACAGACCACTCCCCCCAGCCCTGTTCCACCTGTCACTGAAACACCGACCACCATCCCTGCTCCCCCACTTGTCACTACCATTAGCGACTATATTAATGAAGTCGACAGTGCCTCTACCCTCATCTTTTCGCTTCTTATTGCACCAACACCAGCAGTTACAACAGAAGTTTGTGATGGCTTCTTCCAACTCTGCAAAAACCTCCTCTGCCTCCATAGCCTTGATTGAACAAAGTGTCGAAAGGGTCAAAGAAGCAAACCAAAATACATTCAACCACTTATGGTCCGATTCCACCTTCCGCCAAATCTTCACCAAGCATTGCAGCTCCACAACCAGTATATGGATTGCGCCCACACTCCCTAGTCCGATTCAACCTACTGCCAACTGACAGACCATCCCGACAAGTCCCCATTCACTCCACCCACCAATGAGTTCGACCTGAACAACCTCCAAGTCCTGTTACCCCACCTATTGTTGTACCCCCTACCTCTGCACCACCACCCCAAACTCAACAACAAACAGTGGACAAATTCACCCAACAAATGGAAGCCCATCAACAGCAGGAGACCCACCCCTTACCCCAAAGACCTCCTCAACATCATACCACCCCCACTGTCACACCCCAAGCCACTACAACCCATTCATACAATGTTGGAAGAAATTGCTGCTTTGAGTGCCATCAGATTGGCCAATGGGCACACAGCTGCCCCCAATACACCTGTTGTCATTGCAACTGCGCCGCACCAGGGCATTATATGTGAACCTGCCCTGTCTACCATCAGAACCAATGCAATGCCGCGCTTGAAAGGATGGCACAATGCTATCCCAACACCTTTGGACGAACATACAATATTATTGGCAATGGCCAATACAACAACTATGACTATGCCTACGATGGTTACGGCTACAACTAAAAACGACTATTTCCATGACCTGCACCCTACACCTGTACCCTGCTGCTTACTAGCTTCAAAACAGAGTTTGAAGATTAGAAGGGGGTAATGTTACCATTTTCCCTTTTGTGCACCCGTCCACCTATTTTTACTTATCACATGTCACCGCCTGTAGTCAGCACCCTGACTATATTTATTTATCATATGCCACTGCCCATCTATAGTTAGTTCTCCTTTGGCTTGTGATTCCCACCCATTTGCATGTGATTCTTTTCTTTATCACATGCCAGTTGCCCCAGTAGTATATATAGACCTAGGTATTACTTGTAATCTCTAGCTTTGTCTTATTATACACCATATTTGTTCCTGCTCGTTGGCATCGCCTTAGACTTGCTCACATTACTCAACGGTTAACTTGTCATTAATCGCATTGAGCCTTGCAGACACCTAACCAGCAGTAACAAAACCCCCACAAATGGTCAGAAATACTCCCAATCCTTGAATTCTCCTATAACTCCAAAACACACACCAAGAATCAGAAATCCCCATTTGAACTCATCATGGGATACAACCCCCCAGCAATCCCCACTATCATGGAAACATCAAACTTTCCATCAGTAGATGATTGCATCAGACTTCTAGACGACACCTGAAAAAAAGCACACACCACCCACCAAATATCCACTGACATTATAAAACAAAGGAGCAGAAGAACTGTAAGGGGACTACCCCAAACACCCCAGCAACACTCCCAACACACTGTATATCCCCCCTTTTAAACGCTTAAGCTCCATGTACAGTCCAAATACCCCAGATGTCCCCTCATTGACCAGATGAACCTTTTCCTTCACTCTCCACACTTTCCTTAACCTCCTTCTACCCTCCTTTATTCCTGTAGATCCTAGACAGCCACCCTCACTCCTCACATTGGTTTCAACCATGATTGCCCTTTGTGTAGCACCCAGACACCACAGCCAGGTTTGGTTCAACTTGTATTGATTATATAAGTCATATATATACATAGTTTCACCTGCAGGGGTTTCTCTATCCTATTCTCTTAGGATACCCCTGCAGGTATGTGCTCTGTACTTAACTCACAGATTAATAAGACTTAGGATACCCCTGCAGTGTCCCTTCAGCTCCTCCTAAGCTGTCAAGGCCCCCCCTGGGTCGCCCTAACATGGCTCTTGTTCCATATTACCTTATCTTAGATGATTGCTGCTGCCTTCTTGAAATCACTTGCCTTATACAATAGCACGTCAGTGAGTAAATCCATCTGTTAACATTTCCTTGGTGAGTATCATGCTCCATGCTGAAAAAAGCAATACTGACTTCATTTTCATTATCACTACCACACATTGGAGATGAAGAACCTATGATAATTGGATCCTTGCAACCTTTAGGTATTGACATTTCTGTTTCAGAAACAACATTGGGTCCTTCCAAAGGAGTATTTGAGGTGTGATATCTCTGTTGAATAAACAGGTCAGTAATCTTGTTAGACACCAATTTGTGTTATGATCCCTGCTCTTTTTGTATTCAAAGATAACTGGAGAAGGCCTTCAATCACTCAACAAGGTGTCCAAGACAGTTGGCCTTGTAAAGCTTAGTGGATTGCACTAACTGAGATAACAAAGGAACATGCCAAATTAAGACAGAGAGAGTTAATGATTGCTGTTAACAAGATTAAAGCTTAAAGCTTTAATCTCTACTTGCACAGGCCTTATATACCTATGTAGATTAATTAAAATGGTATTCCAGACCAATAGTGAATGGGGTGAAGCCTGGATGACACAAGATTCTGTTATACGGAGGATATTATGGAATATCCTAATGAGAAAGGGAATCAACAATAAACAATCAGATCTGGAATCCAATATATCAACCCATACCAATAGCAACACTGAGGAGGAAGACAATAGCATTAGATGCATAGGAATGGAGATAGAGATAGGAAATAGGAGTGAGTCAGTAGAAAGCAATGGAACACCACTGAACAGCAGTGGAATGAAGAGTAAGTAGATACTGACTTAAACAAGTTATGAATAGCATGGAATGGGGTGTGGAGCATATTCCAAGGCTATACAGGCAGTAGAATATCTGTTGTACCTATAACAAGTATATAGTCCTCCATAGGTATATAAGACCTGTACAATAATAGAATAAAGCTCTAAGCTTTAATCATGCTAATCACAGCCATGTTAACTGTCCTCCACAACTTGGTGTGTTCTCTCATTATCTGAATCTATCTCAACTCACTAAGCTCTATAAGGTCAACCATTCTGGACACCTTGTAGAGTAATTGGAAGCCTTTCCTGGTTGTCATTATGCACACTATAAGGAGTCAAGGATCGTAACAAGACTTGGAAATTGCATCATGTCCTCTTGTAACAAAAAGGCATCTGCAAATCAAATATCTGTAGCAATAGCTATGATAGTGGATGACTTCCCATCACAGTTTAGAATTCTAGATCACTTCTAAACCTTATCCAACCAGTGGTTTAGAACAAATATATTTAGAATCTCAAACCATTGCTTTGTCACAAATCAACTACTGTACAAGTAATCATATCAGCAGTTGCCAGTTCTTCAGACTTATCATCTTATCATGTCTGCAATAAGGACTACTTATCTCAATATAGATTCCGAGGGCAAGAGCACTTGCCATCGAGGAGCTGGAGCAGTTTATACTCCAGTAGTGGAAAGAGGAGTGATGGTGGCAACTCATCCAATGGGAAGTAGGAGGTAGGGCAGTGACCTCCTGGGTCCCAAATCAGAGTGCGGAATTCAAAATTGAGGTTTAGAATGCATCTAGAAAACCTGAGGCCCCTTCTAGCTTGAGGTTTAGAAAGGGGATGACTTCAAGATCTGGAGTCTGATCGACCCTTTTTGGGCAACAGCACACTCGGCAAGTACATTTAGAAAAATAATCTGAGATCCTAAACCCTACGGGAAGTCATCCATTGTTTACACAGTGTGGCAGTGTGACGCTTTGAATAATTCTTCTCAATCCAATGTGCTCTGAATGGTACCTAGTACAACTAGGATGAATACTCAATCGTCATGATGTACAAGTGAACGAGTAGCTACAGTTGTAATGCCCCACCACACGTCGCCTCTAGCAGTTGAGCGACGAACCCGGAACGAACCTTGGATCGAGGGTCTCGGAGTGCCCATATCATCACTTCGATACCCTCCCCGTTTCCATCGCGGCGTTGACCACTTGGACCCACCTCCCAGTGTTTCGGCTCTCGACGTTTTTATTGTTCTGCCTTTACCTTAAATAACGTAGCTCGAATCACCTCCAGGCTCAGTTCTCGCGCATACGAGTTTCTGAGGCTGTGAGTAGTCTATTTTGCTTTTTCTCTCATGATTGTTATTTACCATGCTTGTAGAACGAACATTCGTATTCTAACACGTTGCTGGTCGCCCGAACTACTACACCAGTATGCCATTAGGTATAGAATATACAGTTCTCGCGCATACGAGTTTCTGAGGCTAACGAACACTCGTATTCTATCACGTTGCTCTGGGCACCCCCAGTACCACTGCCTCCTGACGACTCAGGTCCTTCATACAATGGATCCAAATCCCCCTCTCAATCTCAACGTAATACAAACGCTGGTCCCCCCCCAGTGCCTCCTTGGCACACCCATCCTAACCGAGGTATAGAATATACAGTTCTCGCGCGTACGAATTTCTGAGGCTAACGAACAACTCGTATTTTAACACGTTGTCCTGGGCACCCCCAGCCAACCTACCTCCTGAAGACTCAGGACCTTCATACAATGGATCCAAATCCCCCTCTCAATCTCAACGTAATACAAACGCTGGTCCCCCCCCGGAGCCTCCTCGGCACACCCGTCCTCAACGAGGTATAGAATATACAGTTCTCGCGCGTACGAGTTTCTGAGGCTAACGAACACTCGTATTCTATCACGTAGCTCTGGGCACTCCAGTACTGCCTCCTGACAACTCAGGACCTCCATACAGTGGATCCAAATCTCCTTCTCAATCTCGACCTAATACAAACACTCGTCGCAAGCAGGAGACTTCGATCGACACCCGTATTCGACCAGGTATAGAATATACAGTTCTCGCGCATACGAGTTTCTGAGGCTAACGAACACTCGTATTCTATCACGTTGCTCTGGGCACCCGCAGTACCACTGCCTCCTGACAACTCAGGACCTTCATACAGTAGCACTCTGGGGCCCAAATCCCCCTCTCATTCTCGACGTAATGCAGACACTCGTGGCAACGTGGTGCCTCTGGACCGCCGACTTAGCGCCCCCAAACCAATTGCGAGAACAGCGAACAGCGCTCTGCAACTATCCTCGTCAATTGGCAACAAAAAACCCAGTCGAGGGGGAAATCCCAACTTGAAAGGCCCAGATCCCAACTTGAGAGGCCCAAACCCCAATGGGGGGCCCTGCAACGACCCTCCCTCTGGGGTGATATTGGATTTCTCAGGCGCGACCGGCTTTTCGATCACGGGAGGGAATTTGCCCAATCTGGAGCACATGAATTTCGGGGGAGCAAAAAACTTTAGCATCACAGGAGGCAATTTCGGTGGAGTTAGTGGTGAAGAGATTGAATACATGATGTCCAGTAGTAATAGTTATGTAGCTTATGAGCACAGGAGGGGGAAGGGAGGGAGACATGGTCCGAATTAAGTGCTGTCGATGCATTAAATCCAGTTGTCATGTTGTTGAAAGACAGATATAATCAAGCGATGCCAAGCTCAACGCATCGACGTGTATATAAAGTATGCGTGATCGACAGATATGCCGAAAGCCGTCCGTTGGCCGCGGAATGATCTGTCCTCTCTCAAGGCACATACCGGAACCTGACGTCCCCAATATGCTGTTCAATGTCCTCAATCTCCATCCTCCTCCCAATAGGCAGACCTGGTGACCCTGCTTCCCCATAGCCTAACCCTCCACCGGGACCAGAGCCCTTTCCTACACCGACCAACTCATCTGCGTAAAATGCCGCAACCCACGAGTACAACTCAAAACCTCTCCTCGGTACACTCAACGGCAACCTTGGGACAAACAGTGCCGCCACAAGCCCGAGAACAAAAACGATCGCAAGCGCAACAATCAGTTGCGTTGGAGTAATGTATGCATAAGCGAGGACCCGGTCAGGGTAGATGCGTGCCACAACGGATCCAGAGCCGGCAAAGTAGGGTAAAATGTTGTTTGCGTCTGCTAGCGCTTTGGACTTTTCAAAATAGTCAGTCGAGAGGGAGGTGTAACCATATGGGCCTTGACCACTTGTGTACGATACGGCCTGGAAGAATCGGACATTAGATCGGCTGTTAGTTTCAATAGATTAATGAGAGGGCATACAATTGGAGATGGGACATAAAACGAGTCTCTCCCATTATCCTGCCCAAAGTCACCTGTGTGAGCAATGCCTCCTCTATCCGAATATCAGAAAGCCCTACTCGCCTTGATAACCTGATTGATACTATTCGTATGTGCAGCCTCGTAGATCGCCTGCAACCTCTTTGACGCTAATTCCCTCCTTACATTCGGATCATCGATAGCTGCACCATCCCTTGTCTCCTTCGTGGATCCAGTGTTAAAGTCTCTTACAGCGTTGTTCTTCTCTACGATCGCAAGTGTCGTTGGCGTACCAACTGTGCTGTTGTACACCTCCACGACCCAAGGCTCGAAAAGTTCGATGCACACCGCAGCATCATACCCAATGAAAGTTGCAGTACCATTGACATCTGGGACAGCATCGCCATAGACCGGGAAAACGCCTTGCGGCGTGTAAGTGGTGTTGAGTCGGATGAGGATCATTTCAAGGGAAACGAATCCTGTGTCATCCTCACCTGGAGCAGAAAAGAGCTTTATATTTTATATCACCAATGTGGATGATAACCCACGTACCCATGCCATAGAGCGGCCTACTGTAATAGGCATGACTAACCCCATTAGGGTAGAAGTTGACTGAGGAGAAGAAACATGAGCAGTCATCCTCTCAATAACCCAGTTACTAGCGCACCTGCTGCTAGGGTGTTGTCCTTGTCAATATATGTCGGAAACTCTTGATCACCAGCGGCCATCTCCGGAGGTTTGAAATGTGTTGGGAACGGTTTTCCGAAATAATCCAGCAAGTTTCTGACCGTGTCTTTCGGGAGAAACACATACGTCATGTTAAGGTTGGTACTTATGGGAATACTGCCATTGAATGATATCAGTGCTCACGGGTACTATCCGGGCGCGTCTTACTTACATATTGGTCGTCAGATCCGGGATCTTATCACACTTGATCCTGATGCCCCACCGCGGCTGCCTTCAGCGCGTATAAGAATCAGAAACGAGAACAAAGACGGGATACACACCTAACAATGTTTCCTGGAGAAACACCAGCTTGCAACAAAGGCACCGGAGTTTTACGCTGGGTCTCCAAAGAAGGCGTTAACACCTCCGTCTTGAACGTTCCAAAACCACTCCCATTAGGCTGTAACTGGGACTTTGTGGTCTCGGAGAAATATATCATATCGGCCTTGTCCTGCGTGGTGTTCCACGGAAGGTTGGCGACAGGCGGAAGACCCCCATGGCTTGAATAAGGCGCTAAAGTCCATGTAAGCCGGAAATTCTATAGAATTGAATTGCTAAAGACAATTGATCGTGATGTAGAAGAGTGGACATACGTTGAACGGCTCTCTGAGCTCAGTCGCTCTCACAATATCGTCGTCGGATATATCGCCCTTGATCGCGATCTCACGGTAACTTTCATGTTGATTCTATCAAAGCATCCATCAGCTAACCCGGCGCTTATTAGAAGAGTGTTCAACACTGGCATCTCACCTTCACCTGTGTGTCGATAAAGATGATACGGCCGAAGAGGAACGGAAGTATCCCCGATACGGCGACAAGAGCAAGGAAGAAGACGATGTGGATTGACCATGGTCGGGAACTAAGAGAATACGTATGATGGGAATCAGGAAACCACGAGATAGGTGAACGCTTACTCGTAATGAGCCCGGTTTTTACGCGCGGTACCGGGATACATGTGTCGGTTCCATAAAAGCAGAAACCCTGTCCAGGCACTCACAGGATCCTCCGCGTGCGGCGCGAGGTCTTTCAACCTAACACCCGGGCTGTCATGATATCTCGACTGATGGATGACCGTAGCCCATGCTGGCCAATACCCGAAACCAAGCTCTAAGCGGATATTTCTCCAAGTAGATCATGTAAATACGTACCAGCAGCCTCCAAATGCCTCCTCGCAAGCCTGATCAGGCCCAGACCGAGTAAAAGACCCGTAATACCACACCCGGCACCGACGAGCAACCTTGTCCAGAACAGCGTCTTCCCTTTTGCTAGGAACACAAAAAGCGACAAAAACGGATACGCGAGCAAGCACATTAACAAATGCAACCCCAAGCTCTTCCACTTCGGGGCTTCAAAAGCTCGAGAGAAAGGATGGGGCTTTGGAGGCTTGGGCAAGCCTCCCGGAAATAGCGAGGGTGACGGTGTTTTAAGGAAGTCGGTATCAGCAGGATAGTTGGGTGTGTTTGGGTCGGTTCCGTAGTCGTATCCTCCTCCGGATTTTGGACCGAATTGGTTAAGATTTTGATCCCTGCCAACCAACGTTGTATCGGGATCACCCCCTCCGTTCCCGTAGAGCCGTTCTGGATTGAAGTCCGGTTGCGAGTCGTCCGCTATAGCTTCGGATAATGAGACATAGTGCCCGCGTTTCCGGGTCCCGTCTGGTGCAGCGATAAGTGTGGTGCCCCTTGTTGGCGGGTTATATTCCGTGCCTTCACTGTAGACCGATGCTCGATTCTCTGCGGGTGGGTTTGAGTAGGGAAGGGAAGGGAAAGTAGCGGGAAAATCTGTTGGCTCGCTGGGATTGTATTTACGCATAGGAAATAGAGGGATGTTGCCAAAGTGATTCTTCGTGGGTTGTGGAGTTGCTGGTGCCTCAAAGATGGTGTCAGATGAAGATACCCCATCATTACCCCGCCTTTGCGAAGAGGACATCCCGGAAGGCCCAACGGACGACTGAGAGTGGAGAGAAGAAGGACGGGGCTATGAAAGGGGGTGGCAATGGGTGTGCGGATTCAACCTTGGTTCCCGTGCCGAAAAGCAAGGGTCTGGCGGCCATGGGCGTTTATTTTATTGCCCAGAGACAGGTGCCTTGATCGTCCCTGAACTCATGAATTCTGGTTGCGAGACGTGTGCGGTCGAGTACAACGTGTAGAACTGCATCCAAGTGACCATCACGCGCTCATACCTAGCTTGGTAGGGTTGCAACAGGTCCCTGGTCAGAGGGTCGTCCTTTCACTCGAGTACCAGCCGAGCACACTCTCGTGTATTCCATCAGCAGCCCTGGTCAGGGTAACAGTTCAGATGATGGACGGCGCCCAAAGATAGCGCTCCTGCGAGTCATCAGTCGCAGTCTCGCTTTTGGGGCCCACCGCTAATCCTATAATTGCTAATGTTCGTCCTCTCTTTTTCTTTTCCCCTTCCCCCTGCCCTCTGATTTCGTGTTGCTCCCGCCCCCTTCGTCGATCCCGGACTCCGCCAATGAGCGCTTCTTTTTGAGTCGTTCCTGGACAGTTGGGGCGGCCCTCTCGGCAGGCGCTATGAATGCCTCGGCACGCTCCTCTTCACGTTTCGCTGCTGCCTCCAGTTGCTGATGTTACGATACAAAATGAAAATGGTTATTCAGGGCGGCCAATCCATGCACGAATTGTTGCTAACCTTTTGTTTCCGGCGCTCGGCCTCGCGTGCCTCTTTCTCGTGCGCCTTGAGGAAGTATTCTCCTGACTCGAGTTGCAAATCGACCTGCGTTAGAGGCGAGCTCAGTAAGTACAATTCGACACGAGAACAAATTTAACAGCGCCGAGGCCTTGACTCGGCGGCATAAGGAGACAGGGGGGCATAGGCAGACAGGCACGGGATGATACAAAGGAGCATCCGTGAACCACCCAAGGCCCAATTACAGATTCCTAACCCGGATCTCCGAGCGTTCGACCGAACAGAGGCATGACTGACCTTCCGGGGTTGCTGTGGTGGGGGGAAAGGCGTATACACTTTTTTCTTCTCCTTCTCCCTCTTCACCCCTTTCTTCGCCTCTTCCACGTCTGCAGCCAGGCCTGCGGCCGTCCGCGCCTCTGCCTTTGCCTGCAGACTTTCATTCTTCTTGGCGGTTTTCTCCGATGTTTTAAGGTGTCGTTTACGGAATCTGGGGAGAAAACGATCCCAAGACTCGTTTGCTAGTTTAGGGTCTCTGGCAAGTTCTCTGCGAATCATGAGCTCCTGTCGCAGAGGTTGAGCTTGAGTCGATAATTGAGTGAAGCTGAGCTATTACTTTAATCCGGTATATCGGATGAATGTTCTTCATGCAGTCAATGACTATCCGTCGAACTTCCTTCAAAGACTTGTACGGTCCCATCACGCTGACGGTATTTCCTTGCACCATTACATAGCACTGTGTTAGCAGCTCAATTGCCTAGGAAATAACGCGAAAATGAGCCGATTGTTTATGACAATGCTGGGGACAAGACAAACCTTCAACGTACTCCCATCTGGTCCAATAATCCTCTGCCGCCTCTTCACGAACCGCTCCTTGTTTCTTACTAGGCTGCCAATTTTGATGATATCACATGCCATATTATCATCGAGAATCTTAACGGCCTGGTTGACAGCGACACCACGCGCCAGGAGCTTGATCATGTCGCGGGCTTTGAGGACAATGTAAGGATCGTAGGTTTTGCGTGTTGTCCGGACGGACATGGAACCATTGACGAGATCGAGGGTACATGCTATGCCCTATTGTTCCGGCATATCGTGAGGGCCATGGGCGGCGGGATAGGCGAAAGATAATGAAAAGTTGTAAAATTCGGGAAAGGGGTGTACGCACATGGGTTTCCAAAGCCTTTGTCACGGCACTCCATACTTCTCGTAGGTACTTTTCTCTGTACTTTGGAAATAGTGTTGCGAATGATGACTCTTCCGTGAACGTTCCGCCTTTGTTGTCATTCTGTGTAAAGGATTCTATCTTCCACTACGAGACATCGACCCATCATCAGACTTTGTGCAAGGGAGCAAGTCAAGAATGCCTACGCTGCAGTCCACTGCGCCGTTAGCAGTCATTGTAAAAGAACATACATGAGTGCTTACTGGTCAATGTCGTCTGTATCCCAAGCTGAAGGGTGGTTTCATTTTTCAGCCCAACGCCCTGTATCAAAGGATCTACAGCTCACGTTTATCCTTCCGATGGGACTTGTTCTTGTTGGAGACAGGTCCAGGCGACTCTGACATGTCTCAGCCTAACCAGAGCAATTAATAGAAGAAGAAAAGACAATTCCACAAATAAATCGTTTGTTTGTTTACAACAACGCCACAGCCATTTCACCTCTCATTTCACCACTGATTGCCACGAGCTGCCACGAGCTGCCTCCATGGACGTCGCCACAGACCTCCCCCCCTCCGAGGTCCCGCAACCGCAGGGCACGCTGTCCTACGATGATACGGTCGCCTATGAGGAACAGCTTCCAATGGCAGCCGAGGCCGACCCGCGCTCGAACCCACTGGCAAGTCGGATAGGGAACGCAAAGATATACTTGCTCTCGGAGACATCTGCCGCGGCACGCAGCGCCAAGGTGCGTTTATATTGTGCTGCACCCGGTGCTCTTTTTTCTTTTTTTTTTTCAAAGTCAAAGACCTGACTGCTTTCTCCCTATTTGACTCTGGGTGCTGCCTTGGTGGGTTTGGCGAACATAATGACCGGCGTACCCTCACACTGCTCATCGAAATGGTATTTCCAACTGTTCAATGAACCAGCGTAAACATGGAGAGGATGAAGAGGTCATCTTTGATCCGGACAAGCGAATTAAAGAGGCCGACGAAGAAGAAATGGACGAAGGTGCATAGCAATGCTCTACACCTGCACACACAGTAAACCCCTAATGCTTCTCCCCCCTCAACCCACAGACCTAGGCTACCGTGCCAACGCCATCCTCCTACAAGGCACACCAATCTCACATCTCCCCACCGCACGCCTCTTCGCCTACGCAAAACACTTCGACACAACACCTCTCGGCCTCGAGTGGGTCAGCGACACCACCTGCGTCTTTGTCTACGAATCCAAGTCCCTCGCACGCACCGCCTTTTCTCTCTTGCAAAAATCCTCTTCGGATTTACCAGACGCTGAAGACTTTGTGACGGCAAAGCCTATTCCCGTTGCCATTTGGCCTCCTGAGGAACGTATCAACAATACGTTGGGCAAGGGCGAAGGATTGAAGGGCCCACTTAGGATGCGCTGGGCACGGTTCGATGATGTGAAGAAGAAGGGTGCGAAGCATGAAAGTCTGTTTTATAAGAGGCATGGAGAGGACGCGGGGAAGGAGTTGTTCAACGGACGTGACCTACCTCCCGCAAAAAGAACCAGATATGAAAATGGGAGTGGCAGTAACAGCGTCATGGATCAGGATATGGAAAGGCTACGGCTCGATGCAGAGCTCGACGAGTTCCTCAGGGAATCTGACCATGAGAAAGGAGAGGGGGAAGGCATTGAGGAAGACGGGACACCGCCCGAGCCTGTATCAAAGATGCGCTCGGATTATATCGCGAGTGATGGGCGGACGCTACTAGACCGATTTTCAGAGCCAGGTCTGTTCGAAAATGACAGGAACCCGGCAGAGAGGCAGGGGCCGAAAGATCGACCGACAGTGCCTCTACCTCGACGTATGCGTGGAGGTCGAGGTTCGCGAAAACTTGGACACGATTCCGAGCTCGAATCGAGCTCGAGTTCTCTTTGGGAGCGGTTTTCGCCTGAGGGGGAGGGCAGCAGAGAGCGGAGGAGGGGAGGGTCAGAGAGAGGTGGTCATGAGCGTAGAAGGGATGGCAGAAGGAGGGGAGGCAGGCGAGGGGATGATCGTCCAAAAAAGTCGCAGCAGGAGTTGGATGACGAGCTGGACGCGTTTTTGAAGCAGGATTAAATTTCCTCGGGTTATATCTTTGTACTTGCATATTTACTGTATAGATTGTAATACTACCTCACTTCTCAGTTCGATATATAAACGCACTAATATTGCTCTAATTGGAGGAATTTTCCAAGATAAAAATAACAAAGCTTGACTGCGAGACAATCATACCCTCATTCTTTCTTATCCTTCCCATGTTTCCCCCTCCCAGCCCCAAAGCTATACAAAACGGTCCCCACAAGTACCAGACCCGCACCACTCCACATCATTCCCCGATCCACCACTCTCCCTCCCCCATCCCCTCCACCCTGAGCAGCAAAGATGATACTTGCGCCGAGGACACTGAGGACGAGACTGATGGCCTTGCGTACGACGAGGACGAGTGTGACCGTGAGCGCGCTCACGCGTGTTGTGAGGCGGTGGACACCTGCAACGCAGAGGAGTTGTGTTAGAGTGTTGAGGAGGAGGGGGGTGTAGGCATAAGGGAGGTGGAGATGGAGGGTGTGAGTGTGAGTGTGATTGGGTGATAGGGGCGAGGTGGCAAGAGTGAGGAGCGGAGGGGTAGAGATTTTGTTTGGGAATTGGAGGGTGGATGGGGTGGTGATGTTGGGGAGGGTAGTGGGGAGGGAGAAGGTTGTGGTCCAGGAGGATCTAGGGCCGCTGTTGATGACGTGGAATTGGGTTTTGAGGTCTTTGCGGAGGAAGATGAACATGGGGAGAGCGAGGAAATGGAGGTAGAACATGGATTCTCGCCACTGGGGGGTTTGGGAAGTAGGATTAGATTTTGATGGCGTCCGTTGGGGACGGCCGTAGGTGCTGTATGTCCTGTCCTGTACAAGACCCAAGAAACCAGAGAGAATGAGAGCGAGGGAGAGGATGATGATTCCGAGGATGTAGTTCCATGTATCGCTTGTCCTCGTGGTAGTAGCTGGGGAGACAGAAGGTGTTGCAGAGAGGGTGGTCAGAGCTACGCCGAGGGTAACGAGGAGAACGGAGATGACCTGGGTGATGTTGTATCTATTCGTAGCGCGTGTCAGTGGAGATATAACTGACGGGGACGAGACTTGCCGTTTACCTGAAATCGACCACCCAAGCACCATGCTTACGATCAAGCCTCCACTTCGGAAGATGATATGTACACTCATCGGGATGTCATACCCGAACGCGGCGTTGTTCAGCAGCGAAATAAGGTAGAATAACCCGACTTGGATGAGATACGGGGTCAGGGGTATCCTCCGAGGCTTGAAACGAGGCCCATAGCGTGTCCAGGTGACATGGTTTGATAGTCCATGGAGAGATATTAACACAAATTGGAAGAGCGTTATTAAGGAGCCAGCGTTTGGGTAATGTGATGTCAGTTGTTCGAGAGTGACTGCATTGCTATTTTGAAGTTGGTTAGGTGAGCTGACGATGTAACAGGACCAGAGACGGACCTGCAGCAACCACCAAACACGAGGCCAAGAGTTGTTGACCAGTCGTGGATGAGGTCCATTGGCAAAGGAGATCAACTGATCAATCACACGGCCTCTTGACGATCGAATAGACTCGCGTGGCAGGATTTGTCTCTGCTATCATAGGAAATGTTCAAAACCACGCCAGGCCGAAACACTCCTCTCATCCCCTCTCGCCTTCTCTACCACATACCACATCCCTAGACGGGGTGACCCTCACAAAAAACCCGCACAAAGTGCTTCCATTTTCCAACATACTACCGCTCAACTTGACCCGTTCATCTGCCGTATCCCTCCCCCCCCGGGCTACGATCCCTTCGTGCATGCCTGCGGCACACTATAACCCCGACCGCAGGCATCCCGCCTCGCTGGTGCCCTCGTCTATGCATGACCCACAGCTCGTGTCACTTATGCAGCGTCGTGTTACCTTGGATATGATACAGTATGTTGCTGCAAGAGCGGCCAGCGTTATTCAAGTCGATGACGGCACGCCCGGCTCAAGTGCACTCGCAACCTC
This sequence comes from Lepiota brunneoincarnata, assembly GCA_023014365.1. Taxonomy (NCBI): domain Eukaryota; kingdom Fungi; phylum Basidiomycota; class Agaricomycetes; order Agaricales; family Agaricaceae; genus Lepiota; species Lepiota brunneoincarnata. The sequence continues at coordinate 2,982,041 of JAEBUN010000002.1, read as the reverse complement.
CGCTTCCATGAATGTCTTGCCTGTTCATATTACCCCACCTACGACTCCGCAGCGGATAGTTCCTTCTAGATCGACTGGGACTTCGGGATCTTCGAATCGGTTGATTTCTTTGGACAATTTTATTGTCCACCTAGTTAAATGCTCCAACGTGCAAGTTCCTACACTCCTGGCGACCTTGATATACCTCGAGAGGCTGCGGAGTAAGCTTCCCGAAATGGCCAAAGGTAATCTTCTCGTCCATGTGGGTGGACTTGTTCAAGATTGATTGATTCTGCACTATCAGGCATGCCCTGCACCCGGCATAGGGTGTTTCTGGCTACTCTTATCGTGACTGCAAAATACCTCAACGACTCTTCGCCCAAGAATATCCACTGGGCCAATTACGCCATCCTATTTGACGTGGCAGAAATTAATCTCATGGAGAAGCAGCTGCTTTATCTCTTGGATTATGACTTGCGGTTTCACGAGGCAGAAACGATCAAGCACTTTGCGCCTTTTATGTCGTTGAATCCTTCTTCTGCTCGTGCTTCTGCGATTGACAAAGTGGCCAAGGCCGGCAAAGCACGTGCACAGGCTCAAGCACAGACACAGCTCCCCATTCCTGATGAGGAGCCTTCTGCTATCTCTGCTGTGATTACTTCTGCGGTTCGCGGGATTGCCAGGCGCCTTTCGACGGCACATCTTTCGGCTTCAGCCAGTTCTCGGTCTTCCAATCCGACACTTAATAGCTTTGGGGCAGGTTCTAGCTTGACGTCTTCTTCTGACATGGCTTCGCTCGTGGATGATACTGAGTCTTCGTCGTCTTCTTCTTCTGGGTGGCAAAGTAACAGCGAGTCAGATGACGAAATCGAAGCAGAAAGTCAAGCGTTGGTCAAGCATCATAAAGAAGAGCGCGAGGAACCAACACCAACAAAGCGACCGTTTATGCTACGACCGGTGCCTGCACATGCATACAAGAGCAGTATTCGATCACGGAAGCCATCTGATACCTCGTCTATAAACACTGTCGTGGCTTCGGGTTCCCCTGCGCATGGCTTACACTCTAGGATTGGAGAGACTAAACGCTCAAGCTCTGTATCTGTTTCGGCTGCGGCTGTGAAGGCGGAATCTGGAATGACGACAAGTGTGACGATGCCGAGCCTCACACGAACTGGTGTTACGGGAGGATTCCTGAGCCGGATGTGGGGAGCTGCGACAAAGGCGGCGATGGCGGCGAACGCTGGAGGCCATGAGGGAACAAAGAATGAGGTTGATACGGCACATGAACAAATCCAGAGTGCATTTCGGCGGCTGGTGCCCTCGAGGTCTGGTGGAATCAGGAACACAAGCGAGGTTTAGGGGATTGAGCTGATTCAAAAGCGACAGTGCTCCTTATGTCGCCACTCATTTTTTTTTCTCTCTTTCTCTCTCTCAAAATGGACTAGCACATGTTCACAAGCTTTTACTTCCTATGGGGCAACAGTGTCCGACCACTCCTTGATGTCATAGTAGTTAGTCTGTCGTGTTAGTACACATGCTATTCATCTATCTATACTAAACGCAGAGATCCGGGTGATTGGCATATGGATTGTGGGTGCGATTCATGAGAGCAGCCAGGAACGACTTTATATGATGAGATTCTGGCACACATATATATGACAGTCAATGTGAGTGTCGGTGTTCCTCTCTCTTTCTCGCTTTCCATCCCTTGCAGTGTTGTTGCCCTGAGAGGGTGTGTTTGCAGGGCCGTGATGGACTCGACCCACGACGAGCGCCCGGTAATTGAGACTCCGACAGAAACTCTCACGCTGAGGCCTAACTGCCCTTCTTCAAGTCCCCTACGCAGAAATCCAAGGCCTTGTACTTTGCTGCACACTCTCTCCACGTCCGACGACACCTTTGACGCTCATTCAACGAGCTTTTTAACGACATACCGTATACCACTGCCCTTCCCTCCATCCACCACATCACACCCACACGCCACACCATACCACTCGGCAAACTTTCGGTCCAGCCCTTGCACCCACACCGAGCTTTCGTACAGGCCCGGCAAGAGGTGAGTTGTATCCTCGTCGATCATCGAAACAGGCATACGATTTTTTATGGTTTTGTTTTGCAGCACGCCCGAAGCACACGCAATTCCCCGAAACCGAGAGAGGACCGACCCCTTTGCATAATAAGCAACTGGTCCAGGCAAACACTCACTACCCCCGGACGTTAAATACTCCGAACTCTATACAGCGCGCAAAAAAACGCCGACCACGGCCCCCAAGTAGTTAATTAGGGAACAGAGAGAGGGAACGGAGGGATGATCCACCTCGATCATAACCATCCCACATCACCACTCAAGTCGTCTGCATCCGCCGCTGCGCTCGATTCTTTCACTTGGGACGTCAATGATGACCCATTTTCGGCCGTGAGCTCTGCCGCGGGTCCAGGGGGCGGTAGCGGCAGCGGCAGTAGCACCTCTGGTGGTACTGGTGACGAGCATTTGCCAGATGGGTCGTCGTCGTCGGTAGTAGCGGTAACAGCAGACCACCACGCGCTGACGCATGACCCTACCGACTTCCATTCTGATGCATTTTTGGCCGACTCGTTGGATGATGTGATGAATTTGCCGCCGGACGATGTGGATGATGATGGGAATGTTGTAGGAGGGGATGGGATGGGTGGGGATCCGGGAGGTGGTGTGGGTGGCCATATGATTGGACCGTTGCCTCAGTCTGCGACGGCGTCATCGTCATCCTCGTCGCCAGCGGATAACATTGGGGGTGGTAATGGTGCTGGTACAATCTTGGGCTCGCTAAGCACAAATCGGCCGCAGCCACCACCTCCGCCGCCGCCACTGCCTTCGTCGTCTACGATAGATGGGGGTGGTCCACTTGGGTCGCCGATGATGAGGGAAGGGGATCGGAGTTCGTCGTTGTCCCCTGTGCCGGAGACAAATTCACCCGTCGGTGGTGCCAGCGGCGGGCAGGGTACGGCGGGAGAGGAGGCAGAGGAGAAGGAAGCCGAGGCACCGGTGGAAGAGTTGAGGAAGGAGAGGAGGAGGAGGAGGAGGAGACGGTGAGTGCGAGTGTGGGATCTGCTGCTGTGGCAAAAGTTGAGAAGACGTCGGGGCAGAGTACGCCGCTAAGTCCGTTGTCGCCACCGCCTGATGAAGTTGAGGGTGAGGGCGATAGCCTCATGTTTGGTGCGGAGGAGAAGGAAGCGGAGAAAAAGAGCGAGGTGAAAGATGGGAAACAGCAACAACAGAGCCGACAGCAGCAGCAGCAGCAAGGCAGACTGGACAAGTCATCGCCTGTGAACCCTAGCGGTAGTATACCGATATCGCAACGCTCCCTTACACCTCAACAACAGCGACCCTCGCCGGAAACTGCTATCCCTAACCCTGACCTAATAACCGCCACTCCCACCACAACCGCTCGTGATCCAAAAGTCGTCAAAGTCCTGGACCTGAATGTTGAGCTGCTCAAGTAATGGTTTCCCATGTTGCCTCGGGGGTTGCACTAATGATGCCCCTTCCAGTGTTTTTTCCCAATTTTACGCGCACGGCATATCTAACAATGATCCCCGATTCCTCCAGTACGTCTTTCATACGACCTGTTTATGGTTACAAGCTCATTGTCTGCCCACTAGCTACTCTAATTGTCTGAAAACTAACCTTTCGTGGCTGGCATCTGCCGCTGAGGGTCTATTTACGGTATGTGTGCCTATCTGCTCGCATATAGTATCCCTAACTTCCCTCCCCACAGATGCTTCCAATAATGGATCCACCACCTACCCTCGACTTTGTGTCTACCGACAGAATTCGACAACTTTACACCGAACTACCCCCGTTGTTTGCCAAAGAAATCGCCCGCGTAAAATCAATGCAACATCAGCAGCAGCAGCAAAATATACTAAAACGTGACCGAACCGAGGATCCCGCCCCACAGATGATGAACAAAAGACGAGACACAGGCGAGGGCAAGGGTATGATGCCCCCACCTCCACCACTTGGTGTCAATGGCATCAACCCTGCTGCTGCTGCATCGGGAGGAGTAGTGTCAGGCGGAACACCTGTGAATGGGGGGGTACCACCGCCCAGTGGGACACGTACGCCTAACCCGATGAATCCTATGATATCCGCAGCCGGCGGAGGTGCGGGTGGGGTTTCTGCTGGTGGAAACAATGGTGTCGGCGCGAACACAAACACGAATGCGGGTATTAGTCCTTCACCGCCTGGCGTAGCAGTGGGTGGTGGTGGTGGTCCGGCGATTCCGGTAACATCTTCGCCTGGTTTGTCGAGCAGGAACCATGTTGGGGCTGGGACTGGGACTGGTGCGGGAGCTAATCCTGGACCGACATCGACACCGACACCGTCAACTGGGATGGGGGTTGGCAACCCTGGAGAGGGTTTGGGTATACCAGGAGCGGGTGGTGCAGCCGGAATGATGACGCCCGAGGTCCAATTGAGGGCACGTCAGCAGCAGATTCAAGCGCAACAGGCACGGGCACAGGCCGCTGCGAGGCAGATGTCCCCGCCTGGTGTCAATCCTACTACTGCCATGAGCGGTGGAAGCGGCGCGGGTGCGAATCCTGGGGCTGGGGGACCTGGTGGAAATATGATGACGGTCGGACTACAACAGGCTTATCAAGTGCTGCAGACGCCAGGACATCCCTTTGTGAACTACATGATACGCAATGTGCCAGGATTCCAACAAATGCCTCTACAGGCTCAGCTGCAAAAGATGGTCGTTGCACAGGCGACGCTACAAGCGAGGCAGGAGCAGCAGCATCAGCAGCAGCAGCAGCCGAATCAACAACTACACCAGCAGCAACAGCAACAGCAACAGCAACAACAGCAACAACAGCAACAACAGCAACAACAACAACAACAACAGATGCAGCAGCAGAGGGGTGGGCCTGGTGGGAGTGGGCCGCAGGGATTAGGAAGTGGAGGTGGAGTTGGGATGGGTGGGTTTGGTGCGCCTGGGTCGCCTGTTGTGCCACAGGGTGCTGGAGGGATGATGGGGCAGGGAATGGGTGGTGGTGGAAGTGGTGGAAGTGCGGGCGCAGGGGGGATGGCGATGGGAGGGATGGATCCTCGGGTGATGGCGGCTGCCAGGGGTGGGATCGGTATGGGTATGGATCAGCAGAGACAGTTGATGTTGATGCAACAGCAGCAGCAACAACGCGCTTTGGCTGCTAGTGCTGGTGGTGCTGGAGGGATGGGTGGACCAACGGGGATGGGGATGACGCCACAGCAGGCTGTAATACAGCAGCAGCAAGAGAGGATGTTGAGACAGCAGGCTTTGGCTCAGCAGCAGCAGCAACAAGCAGGAAACATGGTTTCGCCGACGCATAGTTCGCCTATTCCTCCTGGACTAGGGATGGGAATGCCCGGGGTGGGTGGAGGGGCGGGAGATATGTTTGTGCCGCCTGCGACACTCCGATCGAATCCAAGTGCGATACCGGGTATTGCGCGGAGTACGAGGTCACCATCGGATAGTCATAGTGGGGGTGCTGCGTCTCCGATGACACCCAGAGTGCCTTCACGGTCGTTGAGCTCGGGGCCGATGAGTATGTCTGCACTGGGCGCTGGGGCAGGAGGGGCCGTGCAAGGAACCGAGGAGTACCAGCGGATGTTGCTGCAACAACAGCAAGGACAGGCTGCGAGAGTTATACAACAACAACAGCAGCAGCAGCAGCAGCAGCAGCAAGGAGGTCAGCAGAGTCCTGTGTTTAATAATCAGGGAATGAGTTGGGGTGCGGGGGGTGGTGGTTTTAATGTTGGTGGCGGGACTGCTGGTGGAGGGGGAGCAGGATCGCCTCCTGGTCCTACGGGTAATTGGATGGGTGGTGTTGGAGGCGCTGGCTACGGGGAAATGCCGAGACCTACGTCGACGGCACCTGGATCCGGACAGGCGCAAGGGATGGGAGGAGGAATGGGCATGGGCATGGGTGCAGGGATGGGGATGGGGGGGATGGGGATTGGTGGCATGGGCATGGGAGGGATGGGGAACATGGGTAGTATGGGAAATATGGGAAACATGGGTGGTATGGGTGGCATGGGTGGCATGGGTAATGTGGGTGGTATGGGTGAACAGGGCGTTGGGAGCGGCGAGTACGATTTCTTGGGATCGTCGTGGCAGTAAAAAAAGACGACGCTTCGAAAATTTCTCCATCTCCTGGGTCTCGGCGACGTTGGCTCGATTTCCCTCTCCCCCCCCCCCCCCCATACCCCATCCCCCCACCCCCAATCCGAGACCACATCCGCCCCCTGCTCTCTTCATTGCACTGTTATTCCGTCTCAATTTCGGTTTCCTGCCCCTTGCTCTGCCAATTAGTTCTTGCTTTGGTGTATACTTGGGAATGTTTTTGGAGGTTTATTAACTTTTATTCCCGCTCGACTTTTTGGTTTGGTTGGCTGTTTATATCTCCCTTTCCCTGTATTTCTTATTTTCTTTCTTCTCTCTTTCATCGAGACGTCCCGAGAACCGGTTACATTACTTTTCGACTTGTGTTTTTTTTTTTTTGTGAATAGGTATGGGTTGATCTATTATACGTATTTCCCTCTGTTTCTTATGCGAATATGAAATAACATGTCATAGTATACGTATATCTGAAAGGTGTGCCTAGATGATGCAAGGGGAAGGTTGCCTAATTGTTCGACGTGATTGTCACCGATCTTTTCTTGCCATCCTACCACAGCCTTGATACCGATTCGATACCAGAACATGGTCTTCGCAAATTTGGGGCCGCAGGAGAAGGATGCCTTGTTCTCGCTGTTAGATGAGTGAGTCGCACCTGGCAATCGTTGATGTGGTGACATGAGGCGATGTTTTTTTTTCGCCTGGTAGATATTTCGCTTCGCGCCCAGAGATTTTTGCCTCGTCCAAGGGAGATACTGCCAGTACGAATCCGTTTCGAAAGGAAGGGGCGGCGGCTGCTGCTGCTGTGAGTCGGGCTTCCGATGCTGCTGCCAAGTTTGTTTCGGCGGGAATGAAACATGCTGGGAGTGGGAATGGGGGTGGGAGTGGAAAGTCTACACCCGTGTCCGGGACTGCGGTGCGTTGTCGGTGCATTTATTGACCTGTCTAGATGTCGGCGCTTATGCTTGGTGCATTTGTTTCTTTTCGGGTGTCGCTTGGTGGGGGGGAAAATATCTGATATTTGGGTTGGTTTCGGTAGGCAGCTGGACAACATGCTGATTCGGAAACGGATACGTATTCGGGTGGGTCGGTGGCGGATCGGGTAGCCGCACTGAGGGCTGGTGGGAGTCATGGAGCTGGAGATAAGTCTGGGAGTGGGGTTTCTGGCTTGACTAGTGTCAGAGTGGGTTTGCGCGCTTGTTTCTTTCCTCCCCCCCACCCAATCCAATTTCCCAATGCGGGAGGGCTGATTGTTGCACACATGCTTAGAAATTTGGAGATGTGGATACATCGTCGGCGAAGAATTTCTTTGGCTCACTACGGAATACTTCGTCAAACCCTCCGAAATCTTCATCTTCGTTCCAAGCTACTCATTCAAATCCTGTGGATAACTTGCCGTCGGCGTTTCAACCGAGGAATAATGCGAGCAAGTTTGGCCCTCCGCCTGCGAGGGCTGCTGCTGCTGCTGTTCCGCCTCCGCCACCACCGCCTCCGCCACAACAGTCGAAACCACAACAGGAGAAGGAAGAGGAAGAGCAGGGTGAGTGGGTGGAAGCACTGTACGATTATGAATCCTCAGTTCGTTCTCTCTTTGTTGTAATACTTTGGAACATGCTGACAAGTCGTTTGTTGGATAGGAACCTGGGGACTTGAATATCAAGGAGAACCAGCGAATCCTACTTATCGAACGGACGTCCGATGATTGGTGTGCCTTGTCCTTTTTTGATAATGTTTGATGCTGAAGACTGCGTTAGGTGGACGGGGGAGGTGGATGGAATGCAAGGTCTTTTCCCTGCGTCATATGTCAAACCTCTATGACTGGCTTTGGAGCCGATGCGGTTGCCTTCCCAAGGCAATTCTTGAGAGTCCAATTTATTGATCCAAAATAAAATCAGCAACGTGAATAGAAATGTTAAATTTACCTCCTTGCAAAGACGGCAAATCCAATACACCCGGCCTCCAGGTTCGAATTTGGAGAACCGTGCTGGATTCGTTGGTCAGACAAGTGTCCCCGATCCCCACTTGGCTTGTATCTACAACGTCTCTTGAGCGTTGTCTGGAAGCGGATTAGGGGGATGGTGATCCATCACGAAGAGGCCAAGGACAACACACCCATCGTGGTCTGCGACCCTACCAGTGTAAAGTCACAGTAGTGCGTGCGAGGGACTCTACAGCTTCAGTTGTACGAGAGACAACAAGGGGGCGATGGATTGGTTCCCAAATGAAATGGTATATGATCTATCCATGAGGTCGCTACACTATGGACCTTCTGATCATTCTTTGGTAAAATATCTGAACATTTGAAATAGTATTGATTTGTTGATTGCAGCTTAAACGCCTAATCTATAAGCTTGGGTAATGGAGAGCTGGGTTTTCGGTGCCCATGACGATTTGCTGAATATTTGACGTTCGTGAGCGCTAGAGTTGGGTACACCCCTATTCTCTGCGAAATTTGGATGAAACCGGCAGGATTTCACTTGCGACCCCTTTCCGCTCCGAATGTTGTATTATCTCGATGTTCGTGCCACCCTTGACCAATCCACCCATTCTTTCAGCCCCATCGGGCCAAATGTATATCACCGCATCCAAACTGATTTTGACATCCTTCAAACCTGCTTCGGCTCTTGTCACTAGCATGCCGATTAGGGGCGTAATGTCCACAGCCGAAACTGAACAGGGTATCATCTACTTGGTCCTAATCCATCTTTATTGCACAAGCCCTTGAGCGAGGGGAAGAGACCTAGACTGTCGAAATGGGTGTTCCTTCTCCATCGCAAGGGAGCCGAGCCTGCTTCGATCTGTGCATCCCACAAATCCTGGCCAGGAAGACGTGGAGGAATCAGACCCAAAACCTGGGGGAAGGGGGGGAAAGGCGGGCGGGAGAGTGCGAGAGGGGTGTTGATATAGTGTCGGGCCCATCTCGAGACTCGAAGACAATCTCAGGTTGTGCCAGAGATTGGGAGGCTGCTCAAAAAATCTGTGACCATGTTGCCACCGCCATCGAAGGTATCACATAACACACGGAGTTTCTGCAGGGCGGGAAAACTGAAATACTCGAGGAATGCATCGCTCCATTCAGTCCTGTCCAAGCTCTAACCAAGGCTTTCGAGATGGCTAAAGACTTCAACTTCTGTGAAACTGGGTGCATCATCATCCACTGGTTCCGAAGGTTCAAACAGAGAAAACTCGAGGAGATTGCGGCCCTTAGAGAGAAACTACGGAGCTGTGTCGATTGGTATTTGTTGGAGGTTAAAAACCGTGAGACCGCTGTGATATATCCTTGGAACAGTGGGTATATTATGTAGAAGTAGTTCTTGAATGCTACTTGGTATCATAAGCGTGAAGTTTAGGAGGGTATCGCCCTGTCCTGGCCGCCTCGAAGAATGATCCGCATTCAGATGAAGCCGCAAGTCCGTAAGCTCCTCGAACACACCCAAATCAATCACTTTTGCCCAAGATCCCGGCACGAAATCAGTCTGCAGGACCTCTTAAGAAGTTAAGGATTGGTGGAATCGGCAACGTCGAACAACATTGGTTCTTTGTCGGAAGGGCTTTTGAAATGTTTGAAGAACCTCCCATCAGGACCGAAACTCCTGAAATTGTAGAAGCGGAAGCTCAGCTTGAGTGACAATAAGCGTCGGTAGAAATCGATTGATAGTGTCGCCCATAAATCTGGTGTAAACAGGTTACTTTTCTGGAAAGCGGTTATCGGGTGGAGTGGGCCCTGCGCGTGGGCAGGCATAATAAAAGATACGAGAGAGAATTTCGAGTGGAATAATTCTCGTAGACGCTTGAGTGTTATTAAATTTACTCAATAACGCGGGGCGCCTCTGCTGGAGTTGTCGGAGAGCGTCACCGACTTTCCGAATTTCTTGGTTGAGAACGGCGATCTCGTCTTGAGGAGTGTGAACGGTCAGTGTATGCTCTACGGCCGGTTGGTTGGGCTGGTTGCCACAGCGTGAGCAAACAATGAGCGCCTATGCCGCGTGCTATTTTGCGGACGGTTCGGAATTGGCACTATAGTGCCCGTCAATTGGTGAAAGAGAGCTCACATACCGTGAAAATAGTGGTAATGGTGGTTCCAAGAAAGACTCGGGGTTGAAAACATTGAAATAATTGGTTTCCGGGACCAGCATTTGTGCTGTACACGCGCCTAAGCCCTATTCTGGTGTATTCGATTACGTACTCATTATTTGCAGTTGTTTGGTTCCAAAGCCACTCACCAAGCGTTGCGTCCTCGCAGACGGTGCCAACGTTCCTCAAGACTCTCCGAATGTAAGTATGTCAGTCTGTTACTTCAGAAGACAACCGTATGGACCGCTTGGACGTGCCTTCCGTGACATCGACATCGAAAAGGATGCAGATGAGGATGGATGGGTTTCGATGGAGATGGATGCACGGTTGTTGGTTCTCTGTTTCAGGCTTCCGGCCATATTTCTTTCGCCTGCCTCAAGTTCGACGTGGTGGTAGATACTGACGGAAAGTTCCTTTGACAGATTTTACGATGGGTCGGGTTATCAGGGCACAAAGGCGCTCCCATGCCATTGTGCGTATATCAATGCTTCCAGCCTCACCTATTCTGAAATGACTTGCATCTTACCGCTTTGCGGGGATCCTCCGTTCAAAAATCTAGTTCAAATCGCACACCCACCATAATAAAGCACCTGCCCAGTTCCGTGCCCTCGATTTCGCCGAACGCAATGGCTACATTCGGGGTATTGTGAAAGAGATAATCCACGATTCTGGCCGGTGAGTCCTACCTGTCTCTTTCCGAAGCTCTCGCCCTGATTTAGGTGGTTTTCAGTGGTGCTCCTCTCGCCCGTGTCGTTTTCCGTGATCCCTACCGCTACAAACTCCGCAAAGAAACCTTCATCGCCACTGAGGGCCTGCACACAGGTGCCTTTGTCTACTGTGGCAAAAAAGCTACCCTCTCCGTTGGCAATGTCCTCCCCGTGTCCCAATGTCCTGAAGGCACTATCATTTGTAACGTCGAGGAGAAAGTCGGTGACCGGGGTGCTCTCGCCCGCACCTCTGGCAACTATGCCACCATCATTGGCCATTCCCCTGATGACAACAAGACAAGGGTTAGACTTCCTAGTGGTTCCAAGAAGACCATCTCCGGATCTGCACGGGCAACCATAGGTATCGTTGCAGGTGGTGGAAGAATCGATAAACCTTTGCTGAAAGCAGGTCGTGCATATCATAAGTTCAAGGCCAAGCGCTACAAGTGCGTCTTGCTGTACCTTAATTTGCTGATCAATTCGGCTGACAGCTCTGTAGCTGGCCTCGCACGCGCGGTGTTGCTATGAACCCTGTTGACCATCCTCATGGTGGTGGTAATCACCAACACATCGGAAAGGCCTCAACGATTGCTCGCTCTGCTGTTCCTGGTCAGAAAGTCGGTCTCATCGCTGCCCGCCGCGTAAGTCCCGTTTCCCCGGTCCTTGGATGGAATATGAGACTGATCGTGTTTCGTTATGCAGACTGGTCTGCTACGCGGTACCGTCAAGGTTAAGGAGGTTTAGAGGGTCTTCCTACAAGAGCTCCCTCACTTGTCTTCTCTTCATAAAATGCTCTATTTGTCGTGCCTACGACTCAGTATATGGTGTCATTGAGCCTCGTAGCGACATCCGTACCTATAACACACTTTCATGAGCTCGCCTTTCAGCTTCGGGGTGCATCAAGACTTTGAGTCGCTGGAGAGCCCGCAACCGTCCGAGACCAGCCCAAGTTCATCACTGACCACGTTATGTATAACCATGGTATATGACAATGCTACTGTTACAAGGGATCAAACCCGTTTAGAGAGCAGCCTCCTCCATCTCCGCGCGCCACCGCTGCTGAATATCAATTGCCTCCATGAATATCTTGTATTTGGCGTTAAGGAGTTTCTTGTCCTTCTCAGAGGCATTCGGAATCACCAGAGTACCGGAGGGAGTCATCTCGACCTAGGAGGCCATTCCCATCAACGACAGCGGGAGGTAGAAGCGACTCAAAGTCATACCATAACCTTCCACAACGCTTCCGCCTGGCCACCTTCGCTGGTTCTCCCTCCTCCTTGTGCTGCGAACCTACCAAGGATCGCTGCGCCACGGACCACAGCGGCGGCATGATCGTGTGGAAGGATAACGGGCATATCGCACACATCTGCAAAGAGTTGCATAAGAGCTAGGTTCTTTGCCTGCCCACCGCTCATGTAGATTGAGGAGATGGTGTGCCCACGGCTGTTGAGGACGGTGACAATGTGTCTCGTTTGGAGGGCGATGGCCTCGAGGGTTGCGTTGTACTTTTTGGCGAGGTCTTGTATGCTGGAGGAGAGTTCGAGCCCAACGATGGAGCCACGCATACGTGGGTCGGCAATGGGTGAGCGGTTACCTGTGTGTGGAAGATTAGATGATTGTTGGGTTAGCGGACTTGGTATAGGCGTACCGTGGAAGTCGGGGTATATGTGGAGGTCTTTGGTTAACTCTGTTAAGCTGGTAGCACCTCCTTCGATCCGAAGCTGTTCCAAGATATCTTCCAGAACTGGGATTGTGGGTGATGGTTGAGCTAGATTTTGGTATCCTTGACGTTGGGAGGCTCACTTTCATGCTTGCTTTTCTGCTGTTCCTTGACGAGCTGTTCCAGCTTTGGATGTGCGGGGTGACTCGTCAGGATGAAGTCAATCAACTGGAAAAGCACTTCTCAGACTACATCTATGCTCGCAATAAGTAGTGGACCTACTTGGCCGGTAGAAGATTGACCTCCTTCATTCATCCACCAGTCCCTGAACACAGGATCCTGCGACGCAGCGTCATTGGTAAGAAGAACCCAGATAGACTATGGTAAAAACATTGATTACCTTGTAAGGGCCCCAGACACCATCCACGAAAATACCTTGAGGGCTCTCCGGTCACCGGTCAGATTTAGATGTGCGCAGCGATGGAGAAAGCGATGAGTTTACCTGTACGATGTGACAAGTACTTGTACCCGCAATCACGGCCAAACGATTCTTCGACTCCTGCAGGCTAGGAACCTCATCGCCGAGGTTGCCATCTTTCATATATCGAGCAGCAACAGTGCCCAGCCAGCCGGCGTATCTGAATGGCCATCAGTCGTGGTTCATGAGAGGAGGGTCGGGGCGCTTACGCATCAATCAGTGCACTTCCCACATGCGTCCCTTCTCTCAATCCCAATTCTTCTGCCGCCTTTTTGGAAAGCCCAGTCCCCACAGGCATCCCGGCTGTTAGTACCTTTCCCTTCTCCGCGCCCATCTGCACATACTCGTTGACCACGAGCTGCCCAAGCCCGATCTGTTGGAAGAAGTCATTGTGCCAACCCGTCTTTGGCACGAATGAGCATTTGCAGGTTACTGAACAGCACGAACGTGTGCTGTCCTTTGTCGCGCGGTACGTGAGGAAGTCTGGTAGGTCGAAGAACTGGTATTGAGAGAAGCGTTCCAGGGGCATGTTGTTCTTGAGCCAGAGGACCTTGGGAACCTCCATCTCTAACTAGGAGACGTGAGGGCCGAATGAGATAGAAGCTGACAAAAAAACGTACGCTCATTCTTCCTCCGACGTAGTCCAGGACCTTGGAGCCAGTATTGTTGATCAGATCGGCTTCCTTTTCCGCTCGGTGGTCTGCCCAGAGTATGATATTCCTCTCTCCACGTAGGCCAATCTCGTTGCCTTTGGTCACGATAACCGGTTCACCTTCAAGGTCGGTGACCGCCAAGGAACATGTAGCGTCAAATCCCAGACCCTTTACTGATTCTGCGGAAATTTTAGCGTCTGCGAGGCATGCTTTGACTGTCTTGGATACTGCAAACCAAATGTCCGTGGTTGACTGTTCAAAGATCCGATGATCGCGTTCGTCCCGCCAAGTTTGTGTGTCTTGGGTAGAAGAGATTATAACTGTCCCATCCCTAGCAACGAGAGATGCTCGGACAGAGCCCGTTCCTACGTCAACGCCGATGTAGTATTCGGGGTTGGACATGATATCTAGCGAGGAGTTGCGTTGCTTTGATCATATGGGACCGCCAGTGATTAGCAAGGTGGGTCACTGGACCGAAAGCGCCACCTGAGAACATCAGACTAATTATCGTAAGCCTTCGTATGGGTCATCGTGCAACCTGTTTTCATTACAATTCAACGGGAATCCATCTCACAGTCGGAGTCTCATAGCTGGGATACTCTTGAAGATCGAGGTTAGGCCGAGAGCATAAGATTTTATGGTCGTGCAGTGAAGTACATGTGCCTAGACGAGCATAATGACGACAACGAAGCGATGTTTAGTCTGATGATGAGGTTACTCGTGCTGCGATGGGAAAGGGTTGAAATGTAAGTGAATGTTCAAAGGGTGTAGGCAGGTGAACGCACTGTAGATCAACTGCGCCGAGTGGTGAACAATGCGTTTGATCAAATTCTCCTTCTCCAGATGCCGGATAGCAATGCGAGCCAGTGAACCATTGATTTTGAGACGCTCGATGAGGATGCTCTGGCTGATGAACTTGAAAGTGGGGACTTCCTTCAAAATGCGGTCAAAGGTAGGCTTGTCGATATTGACGGAGTGTTGGGCCTTGTCCTTGACCTTTCCTTTCGACCACTTCTTCTTCTTTGCTGCTTTGCCGCCTGATGGAGCGGCTACTTTTGCCTTTGCCTGGTGGGGAAGGAGTCAGCATTGATATTCACCCAGAGTCCATCCACACCCAAAACATCGCATCCAGCTCTAGTCTGCATTTCCATCCGTCCTGGACGATATGAGCAGCAGCGGTACGACGTCTGGCGTGCTTTGGTACGGTGTACTGGCACGAGGATACCTACCATTCTTTAAGTCGACTGTCGGTGTCGGGGTGTTCTTGAGCGCTTTGTCCTCAGAAATCGCCTTGAGCGTGCCTTGTTTGCTGGATGTTACATAATCAATCTTGGGCGCGTCGACACGTCTGTCGTGTTGTCGTCTGGAATTACTTGGCTAGCTATATTCTTCTGGGTCGTACAGACGGTGTATTCGAGGACGGGCGATGCTGCCGTTATACCTCCTTCTTCTTCCTCTACCACTCCATGTCGCTGGTGCCGTGGACAAGACGTTTGGGGTGTCGCCGGATTTAGTATCTAAATATGCTCCAACGAATGGACGGTGGATGTGTCTAGATGGATCGAAGCAAATTCCTTGGGACTTTGTGAATGATGATTCTTGCGACTGTCCGGACGGAAGTGACGAGCCAGGTGCGCTTTAGTGATTTCGGTCCCAGGATGGCTGAGAAGAACTTTGGTACAGGGACTGGTGCCTGTCGCGACACGTATTTCTACTGTCGGAATGAAGGGCATATAGGCACCTCAATCCCAAGCTCGAGGGTTAAGGATGGACTATGTGGTGCGTTACATTAGAATGCATACCACAAATTAAAGGCTCATTGCTCTGGTAGAACCTCAATGTTGCGATGGCTCCGACGAGCTTCCAGGTGTGTGTAAGAACATTTGTAAGGAGGTCGGAGAGGAGTACAGAAGGAAGTATGAGGCAGAGATGAAACTCCGTAAGAAGGTGATTAGCAGTGTTGCGCTTGCTAGAATTCCACTTATCCAGTAATATCCAGGGATCTAAGATTCGTGCATCCTACATTGCATTTGCGCACAAAGAGAAGAAACGCCTAGAAACACGAGTCGTATCTCTGGGGCAGGAGATCGAAGTCAAGGAGCAGGAGGTTGAGCGTCTGAGAGGCAAGTTGCTTCCACAGTGCGGTGAAGTTATTATTCAACTCTTCTTCAGATATCGCTGAACGTGCTGAATCCCTCTCTGCTGCTGCCCTCGAGCACAAGAGGCAGTCCCGTAAGTACACGTAGTGTTCTATCATGTTCTTCTCATGGATGAATCTGGCGTTTCTACAGCCCTTTATAAAACCCTCATCGAGCAGCATAACGCTTTAAAGTCGCTCCAACGGGAACACAAGAAGCACTTGGAGAACGAAAAGAAGCTTGGCGAGATCTTAGATGCTCTCAGGCGCGGGTATAATCCCAATTACCAAGATATGGCTGTCCTGGAAGCTGTCCGCGGTTGGGAGGAACATGCCGGGCTTCCACACATCAACGAGGTCAGCAAAGAGGATGGCGCAACTGAGGAAGAGAAGAAGGATACAGAAGAGAAGAAGGAAGAGCCTCTGGAAGAAGGGATATGGGATACAGACCGTTTGCAAAACCAACTAGATGGCCTATTGGGAACGGACTACACGTCACTTCTTTTGGAACACGATGACTACACCCGCTCCAGCCCCGAGGAGAGTATCAGTAAGTCTGAAGTCTCATCACAACCTCAGCAAGGTCTGATCTACCTGTTCGCAGTCTATGACATTACCCAATATTTGCCTGATTTCCTCCTTAATTATTACGACGACTTTAAGGATGTTGTTCTCACATGGTTGGAAACACTGCGCATCGTTCCTGTGTCTGACAAGCCATCAGGTACTTCTCTATGTTATAATTTACTGACCTTGGCTGATAGCGCACCGTGTAGCCGATTCTTCGCGAGCCCGTCAGGCCTATACCGACGCGGAGAGCAATCTTAAGCGCCTTCAGGAAGAGAAGAAGAACACAGAGGGTGATATCTCTGATATCTTCGATATTGAGGGCTTTGGTGCTCAGGGTGAATGGAAGAAGCTCGACGGTACCTGTCTCGAGCTGGAGGTTGGAGAGTGAGTAAACGAAGATTCTATCAAATATCCTAACTTGGAACGAACACGGCTACAGATATGTCTACGAAGCTTGCCTATTTGACGAGGCTAGGCAGAAACCTAAGAATGGTGGATCGACTTACAGCCTAGGGTGTGTACAAAGCTCACTTCCCGACCCACTGCTTGCTGACTTGAGCAGGCGATTCGAATCCTGGAATCCGTCGCCTGACGTTCAACGTGGAACGCCCGAGTACTACTCTAAACAAGTTTATAAACATGGTGCAAGATGCTGGAACGGACCAGAACGCAACGTAATCGTGAGTGCAATGAATTTCCATGGCATTAGTTCTCATAGCTTGCTAACTAATGCGCTTGCGATAGCTAATCATGACTTGCGGGCTCGAAAATGCCATTACATCCGTGTTAGAACTCGAGAAGTGTGAATATCAGTTCACAGGCACATCGCCAGCACTCTGCTTGCCGGTGAATGGTGATTCGAAGAAGCCTAGGGAAGAACTCTGATTTTTCGTGGGCGAAACGGCAAGCTTTCCGAGGGAACAGAGCGCTTTGTGTTCCGATAGTCGTTTTATCTATTACTACTTAGTAGGCTTTGCAGCTCGATCCCTAGCAACAACAAACTCTAATACCTGATGATGTGAGACCTCGCCGAGAATCTGGGGGTAATGAAAGTAGTGAGGCATCTCCTGAGCTTGTAGGTGTCCCAAAAGTGACTGAGCGAAGGCATAACTCCTTACAAGATCAAGTTTCGGTGTCTGTGAGGACAACTCTCATGTCTCGCTATGAGGTGGAGTGCCAAGAGCGATCGATACCGGCATCTGTATATTTGGCCTTGATCTGTGGGGAATTGCGCAGGGTCAAGCAAAGTGACATTGGCGACACGACGTGGCCAACAGCGCCCGTACATATATGATGGACGTGAGAAAACACCAGGAGACGCGCAAACCAAAAGCTTGGGCTTGCCATTTAGATGAATATGTATATGTCACTGCCCCGCGGTCGATCAGCTTTCCCCGCGCACCATTCGCCACACCGCACCCTTCATGGAGGATACTGCACCCGCGCAGGATGCACACGCATTGTACCCGCTTACCGCCCTTGATGTCCTTTTCGAGCGGACAACATTTGTTACAGGCTGGCTTGTTGAAGGGATCATAGACTCTGTAGCCCTTGCTGCAGCGCTCACTGGAGTCACAGAGAAATGGCGAATGTTGGCAGGAAGGCTGCACTCGAAAAAAGTCGGTGAGGTGCATACTCCCAATGAAAACGGCACTGCTACCGTGCACCGCGATTTACGCGTCTTTTTATAACCAGACAACCGAGTGGTATCTCCGGATACCTCTGGGATCTCTACCACCGGACTATCCCACCTTTTCACTCACGACCACCGTTTCGGAACACCCCCTGACATTCTACGTTCCGGTGCCGTTTGAACAAGCCACCCCATCATTTCCTCCCAAAATATTCCTCCACCCATCGACACCAAGACGGTACTCTGGCTGGGAGGGCAACAGTCACCCACTAACTTGTTGGCATCTGACATATTTTCCCCCTAATTCTGTCAACAACGGGCAGGCATATACATGCATTGGGTTCGCACGCTCGCATGGTTTATTTGATGGTGGAGGAGCTGCTCTGGTGATGCATGCCCTTGTCGCGGAGCTGAATGGACAAGATTGGGAGGTTCCTCCGTTGCCGTCTGTGGGCATAGTATCCGTGAATCCCGTGAAGGAGTGCATAGAGCGGGAGGTCCAGGCACAAGAAGCACACCCGGGTAATCATTCGGATTATGCTGGTATGGCTGTGCTTGGCATTCCTGGCGCTCTCAAGCTTGTGGCGTGGCATATGCGAGAAAAGTGGTGGAGAGGCGCCCAGAGACGAATTATTTTACTGCCCAAGCACACACTGTCATCTCTTGTGGAGTCCGTTCGTGCAGATATTCGACGGAAGCATAAGAGTGCAGACGCTATCACGACAGGCGATATTCTAGTCGCTTGGTTGCTAAAGGTTCGTTGCCTACCAGACCCCCGCCAATTAAGTAGCTATAAACTCACTGCGCGTTGTAGACCGTTTACTCCAGGGGAACTTCACCCAATACCACCGTTAATTGTGGCAATCTCGCTTCCTTTCGGCACCTTGTACCATGTACGGACAACTCAATCGATCTGTACCCTCACAATGCCTTCATACCACTACCCTATCCTACCTTCTCCGTTGCTGACCTCAACGCTATAACACTCCATGAACTCGCGTGCATACTCAACACCACCCGAGCGTCTTACAGCCTCAACCACGTCGGACAGGGATATGGACTCGCCAAAAAATCAGTTACCACGTTTCTCGTCAACCCACACGTGCATGAAAACCTCCTGATTTCTAATGTCTCCGCATCGAGAATTTTAGAGTCGGATTGGAGTGCTATTGGTGCCAAGAGGACAATATGTGGTTATCGGTATCAGGTCACGCCGAATGAATTGCTGTTGACGAACTCGGTATTTATTGCGGGGAGGTTGGACGATGGGAGTACGGTGTTGGATGTTACGTTGAATGAGCATCGCGCTGGACTCGTGGTGGAAGAGATTAGGAGGATTTCGGTGTTGGTGTCTCGAAAAGATTAACTTAGTATTTTGTGCTTCCACTCCGCCTGTGATTTTGCCCAGTTAATAATATTATGAATATCTATCACTCAAGTGAACGTATATAAGGTCCCAATTTCGGGAATTTTATCAACTCTGCCCGCGCCGACCTATAATCTTTAGACCGACCGTACGAAAATCCCTATAGTGGCTATGGGCAAAGACGATCCCGGTCATTCTACTAGTAGTGTTGGCCCCTGCAATGGCTGAGTGGCTACACGACGAATACGGGAGGCATTCCGTCCTCCGGTAATAGTGAAGCGGTTATCGAGTATTAAACCAGCAGAGGGGGGGGGGAGTGGGGGACGGGCGTGAAGCACGTACGAAGTAGGACATGTAACCCGCGATGATTACATCGCAGACTGTCCCAATCAGCCCCCAAGCCCTGGATTGATCAAGCAGTACAGTCAGACAACAGAAGCTAACTTGCGTGAGGCTCTGGCTTACCAATGCACTTACAGGATGAATGCACACCGCTCCCGCATGACGCTATCACTGTGACCGGGGCATAGACAGTAGCTGCAGCGTAGATACCTAATATGAACTGAGCAAGGGCCAACTATCCGGAGGTCTTGAATCTCCTGCCTGATATTATGTAGTAAATGTGATATGTATACAGTGATTGTACATACGATGACGGGCTCGTTGGAGCTCAGACGGAGAATTCCTGCCAACCAAGGGCACTACTAGCTGGAATGGGGAACCACTGGAACCCGCGCATAGCGAGCTAGGCTTACATGTGTGGACAGTAAGCAAAGAGTTGGGGGCAAGTTCCAGCTAGCCATATTTTGGGTAGAAAGGAGCCTATTTATTTACGACACCTCCCTTTAGTTTCCACGTAACTCCCGCTTCCCTCTGACATTGGTGAAGATGTTTTCAGTAGTTTGCGACTTCTGGGAACTAGCTGTGGATGTTGAGAGGTATTGATATGGTGCTAGTCCCAGTATCGTTGTGAGATGCCGCCATCTGGCTTTTAGCCTGTGCGCAACCAACATCTGAATGTAGTACTGTGTTCTGTCGAATGCTTAATCAGATCGTGGACTTGGATGACGATTACGAGCAGTTGTGGGCACAAGTTTATGAAACCGAATAATTAATCATTTCCTTGGTACTACCACTCAGGTCCTGTCCCGGTTTCCGATTTTCAATCAATGGGCTGGCTAATGCACTCATCTTGATAAGAGGGAATGGTTATGAAGTGGTGAACGGTACTACGTATGACGACATATTTTCCCGACCTCGAATTGGACGATGATGACTCGTAGAGGAACCTAGGACCACAGTATTGTGGAATGTAGCTCGTCGGAGGGACCTTGATGAATGGCTTCAATTAAAGGGGCTACTCAACGCCCGACAGGACCAGTAATCACAACAGACGCATGTCAAGCGCTTAAAGGATTTCCTCCCCTAGCTATGCCATTTATGCGAGTGTCGGCGTTTGTCAGTGCTGTGTACTCGAAGACTCATCGCATGCGAATGCTGCATGATATTCCAAGACATTGCTTCTGATATTAATGTTTCTCAACCTCATGTTACGGCTGCGCGATGAAATTCAACGGTTCGGAAAACATTTTCGTAGACCAGATGTCAGCCCAGGAAGTCCGTCTCTCCTTTCCTGATGAAGGCATCCAATCCCTCGTCAATCGGGGTTTCCCCTCCAACCAAGTCGATTGCAAATCCCGCTGCATCTTCCCGGTCGGCCAATAATGCAAGAGCCCGCGCTACATCATCCCTCTGTCAAAATTAACGCTCAGTGTCAACCCGCCTTGACAGATCCCAGACCCACCGAAATTGGGGAGGTTATATGCGTTCTTCCAATCGACGCCTTGCCCGTTCCAGGCTCATTCGATAACCCGCCGGGGCGCAGAATGGTCCATTTAAAAGCGGTCCTCTTGACCAGATTCTTATCCGCCTCATGCTTCCACTTCATATATACGCCAATTGCACCCCACGTCTTGACGGATCGCTCAACATCTGCCTGATTCTGCAGGAACTAAATCAGTCGAGGGAACATTGACGGACCATGAGCTCACATAATGGGCGGGTATCTTCTCCGGATCCCTAACATCAATCGCCGAAACCAGAATTAACCTTGGTTTCTTTCCTTGAACTCCTTCAATAGCATCAAACACCTTAACTGCGCCTTCATAATCGACCTTTCGAGTCCTTTCTTCCCCGCCCTTACCTCCAGCGCCTGCGGAGAAGTAAACGACGTCCTGACCTTGAAACGCATCGGTGAATTGGGACGGAGGTGCATCTTCGAGTGATAGAAACAAGGGTTTCGCTGAAACTTCTCTGATGTCCTGTTCATGGGCGGGTGTGCGGATTATGGAAGTGACGGTATGAGAAGGGGGAGAGGAGGCGCGCGAGGCGAAGGGAGACCTGGTAGAATATCAAGTGATGTTCGGGTTGTGGGGTTTGGAAATATATACATTGCCATGTCCGCCGACGATGATGACTTTCTTGCTCATCTTGGTGAAAAAGGCGGCGGGTGTACAAGCTCGATATCTTGGTGAGAGTCGGAAGGAAGGAAAGTTAAATGACGTCAGTGGATGCGGAATCTGATTACGAAAACTAAGGACTTGGATGAGTATGACTCTTATACCCAGCTGTGTATCGGAAGAGATTTCGGCAACATTCTCTTCGTGAAAATACCTAGGCTTCGACTGGCTTAACGATAAGGATATGCGTTCGGGATTACAAAGGGGTCTGTATGCTAGGGTTCACTGCAACTTACAATCTGCTGTCGCACGAGGCAACAATTTGGGCTTATCCTTCGGCTCCTCGACTCCCAAGTTCGACCCCGGCTAACGTCACAGGCTGGCAGGCCAGCCACATGTTGTATGGGTTGGAATCACGAAATTTGAGGACTACACATAACAATTTATATATTTTCCACATCTCCCATCCTGCAACCGGTGGAGCTTTTACAAGTGAACACGACTTATTCAATGTAGGTAATCTAAATTATACTACCTAGGTAGAACTCGAAAATATTGCCACCATTGACACAAAAGTGCTACAACGCTATTTCTCCTCTGTATTGGTCCTCTTGCGGAAGAGAAGATGTTCTTTGCTGTTTGGCCTACAACTCAGAAAAATCCACTGATTATCTGGTCGTTTACCACCGCTCAGCTTGATGTCGTAATTTAGTAGTATGTATGCGAGAGATGCTTTGACGATGTGCGCAGCAAAAAAGCTACGACAAAGCATATTATAACACATCTCCCTGGAAGCAGCAACGAGACTCACCGGCCAGGACAAGCATGCTTTCCTAACCCCCACATCAACCAATTTGTCGAGAGAGTAGTGAACGCTTGCTTTCCGTGAACGTCTGTGCTATCTCCGGCTGCCAGCTGGGCTTGTGCCAGGTTATAATACCTGAGCCCATCGAACGTCCATGGGTCCGGGTAGAGCTCCTCATCATGGTGAATAGCATCAACGGGAATGGAGAGGAATGTTCCATAAGGCAAATTTATCCCGTTCGAAAAAGTAAATCCGTTGGGATCGATCACCTTGCGCCATATCGAAACTGAGATTTTTGAGTTCGCCGGGATGAAAATAGGTAGGGGACTGTTGACTTACGTGCACCTATGCTCGAACATCTCATTGATTCTCGCACGAAGCTATCTAATTTATAGAGTTTTGCGATAGCAGCTTTCGACCAACCTTCGGGTTTTGTCACCCTCCGTGCTTCGTCTCGGAGTTCTTCAATGTATTCTGGATGAGCGGCGATATCGAACAGAGCATGTGTCATCGTCTGCCAAAAATTGATCAAGCAACTTAAACAAAAATAAAATAAATAAAATTTACCATTGAAGTGTTCTGAAGGGCGGCAAAGTTGATGAGCACGACCCGGAGTGCCAAGTTCTCCAATGTGGCATCTTCTCCCTCTGCCTCGTCAATAAACCATGAAATCAAGTCATCCTTGCGATATCCTTATATTCACCAGCAATCCTAGATCCCGTTCGCTAAGAGTACGTACCGGTTTCCCCTCCCAATCATGACCGTGTTCCTCTTTCATCCTTATTCTTTCCTCGATAATGGGTCCAAGGAACTTCAAAGCCAACCTACGAGTCTTCTTGTAAGATGAGAGCGTCGGCGCAACTACTCTATCCCCAAAAGGCTCAACCACCAACCGTGCAGAAAGAACAGATGAAACACGTACGGTTGCAGGAAATTGGGCACCGAGCCAATGAGAATCGCAGACTTGATAATATCTCCGGAGCACTCGATGACGAAATCCAAGTACTCGGTGTTCCGGCACAGTGGAAACCCTACGAATACGCGATTATTCAAGCGCGTGGCGACTTGCAAGAGTGTGGGGAAGAGAGGGATGCTCAGCCATTCTGTGATAAAGCTCAATGAACTTTGCATTCCTCTAAGACGTCAGGGGCACCCACCCTTTTCCGTAGGCTGGTATGAGGTCGTTAACGGTGGCAACAACTTCGTCATGTATATCGTTGCTGAGACAAATCAATAACGGTTACTTCTACCCGCTTCCCCAGTAAACTCACCAAAGCGGTCCAATGGCTACTAGCTTTGTTTTGAGAACCTTGATATGATAGCTGCTATTTGCAAGGTTCCCTTTGAGCGAATACCCGAGCTTCAAACTCTATGCCAATGTTCAGCGTGTCGCGTCAAAAGAACGGGTGCATGACAACACTTACATCAATGAGCCAAGCTTCGAAACTAAGGGCCTCCCCCCCCTTCTTCTTCAAGTCCTCCACCACCTCCCCTCCACTAAGAACGACCACCCAATTCATCACAGTGGGCACCTTGAATAATCCCTTTGGATATTTCCTATACCCTTCTTGAAGCATTTTACGTGCAGACCAAAAGAGCCGAATAGCATCGATGCATGAAGTCAGTCGACCGGAGTAGCCTACAGCTGATATCTCATTGAACTGGATGTCTAGTTTCAGTATGCAACGGGTTGAAGTGGGGAAGTGGGATGGGCGCACCGTTGGCCCACAGCTATTTAGGTACGCTTTGCAAGCAAGGAAAAAGATAAGGCTACCAACAAAATAGGGGGTTAGTTGGATTGAAAGGGTCTCTAACATGGAGAGACAACGGGAAAGTGACCAGCGACTTTTCTCGATGACAGTGACTATATATTTCTGGCTCTGGGACTTTGAGGGGTCGACATCTATTGTGATACCGATCAGAGGCCGGGTCGCCGGCTAGCCAATGAATGCAATTGGGTCGACATTTTGTTGCAAGGCTTTCATTTCATTGTTATCTCTCGGCTTTTGTTCGGCCCCGTGACTTTGTGGCCATTCCTGCCTTTACCCTATGGACAGCCTCGCGCCTTGTGATGATTTCTGGGTGATGTCGGGAGCGTGTTGAATCAGAGTCTTTTCGTGAAGCTTATATGCATTCACCCGGCTTCAAGTTTTCAAACATTGCTCTCAGCTGGTGGTTATTTCTGCCCTTGTCACACTCGCGGTTGGTTGGAACTTTGATGGAGAGAAATACCAAAGAGGTGTCCTGTTTCCTCTCATCTATGGTGCCCAGTGCCGAGATTGCAACCATCTCCTATGGCTTCTCATCTTCCTTTGTATATTCGACGTGGGTCCCGAATTTCACACACAGCTCGAGATCTCTCACCGTTTCAATGCAACAATGGCGTCACATATGCTTTGCGCATACATACCGGAAAGTTGATTCAGTGGCTTTCGGAGGCATGCGAAGCGTTGGTAACGCAGATTTTGTGGCCTTGTCGGGGTTATTATTTCGTAGACTGTACTCCCACATATCCGTAATAGACGCGTTAACAAAAGTTCATGTGTTGGGAGGGAAAAGTAGCCAATTGTAGAATACTGTTTGAGGGAGGAGGCAGAACATCGGTAGGGACGGATGGTGTTACTGTCCACCTACTCTGTGGTAGTTCCTTTTATCGTGATCCCTGTATTTCTTCGGCGTGCAAAACCTCACATACGTTAATTAAGTATGAATCGTTATAATAACGCTACTTTCGTCGTCCGCGATGCTTAAATGCGTGGTGTCCCAAAACAATGAGCCGCCGCTCCAAGAATTTAGCTCCATACTTATGGCTACAGAGCCTCAAACTTCTTCCTTGGTTTGACGTCATTTACTTCCTCTTGCTGGTGGTTCGGTTTGAATACCACCGACATTCTCGTGGACCAAATATCAGCCCAGCAGGTCCGTCTCTCCTTTCTTGGTGGAGGCATCCAATCCCTCGCGAACCGGCTTTTCCCTCCAACCAAGTCGATTGCCAATCCCGCAGCATCTTCCTGGTCGACCAAAAGTGCAAGCGCCTGCGCTACATCATCCCTCTGTCAAAATCAACGCTCAGTCTCAACGCGCCTTGACAAATCCCGGGCCCACCGAAATTGGCGAGGTTACATGCGTTCTTCCAATCGACGCCTTGCCCGGCCCAGGCTCATTCGGTAACCCGCCGAGTCCATTTTAAAGTGATCCTGTTGACTAGATTCTTATCCGCCTCGCACATATACACCAATTTTGGTGAGAGTTGGAAGGAAGGATGCGAAGTCTGATTGGTAAGTAACCCATGGTGAACACGAGAAGCCAAAAATAATCAATGCAAGGTCAACGGAAATATGGTCAAACAACGAGTTTCGGAAAAGACACCTTTTTTTTTACTATTATACATAAGCATGAGAATCAAGGGGTGGGCGCGGGTGCGTGGGCGATTACGATTCAAGATAGCTTGGGACTGTCTGTTTTAAATGGTAGGATTCGATGTAATCAAAAAGAAGCCCTGTCCGATGTGTGGGCAGGAAATAACATCGGGCCAATGTTATAAAGTTCGTCTGGACTCTGCATAGGCATATTCTGGTATCGAGGTATATACAATTGTACGCAACCGAGTCAAAAAGGAGAACTCGGAGTGTATAGCCAGAACTTAGAGCTTGGGTACCATTCCAGAAGGCGCCGCTGCAAAAAGTGGGATGCTAAAACCCGATAGAGAGTGTTTGCTGGAGCTGAACAATTGCTGAATCTCCGGGTTCGCCACCATCCCGTTCCGACCCCAAACGTCGAACGCGATATTAGACCAACAGAACAGCCAGGTGAATGTCCATATCCTCCCAAACGTCCCTTCTACCTGGCGTCCCGTGCAAGCCTTCCATAAGTCTTCTAGAAGGATACCAATACCCATACCCAGAAAACATCCAATCATCGTTAAACCATCCGCCACTTGTCCCAGCTCCAAAAATAAGACAGAATGGTAGATGCCGGAAAGAAGGAATGCACCCATTATATACCCTGGTCTCCCAAACAGCGATTGCAGGGGTCTTCCACCAGCAGTAACCAACATGTGTCTCAAAAATTGGTGCCATCGTTGACCCCAGAATTCGGTAACTGATGTTGATAATGAAGGGGCGTTGAACAATGGTGGCCATGAAGCTGGATTATCGTGAAATACCATTACTGCGACCAGGGCCATAATGTTGTGCGTCAAGTCCGTGAAGGTGAAGGCCATGGTTGCGACTAAGAGGGATATTGTACTCGCAAGGAGATGGCGCGGGATGAAGGGTAGTGACATGTCATATATGCTGCCGGTGCCTTGCAAAGGAGATAGGAGGTTGACAGAGAGAAGGGAGATGGGTAACACAACCAAGTGAACGATGATAGTGCGAATTCGCTGGCGGATGAACATAGAGCGTGCCGTTCGTGGCGGTGTTGTATGACACTTCCTTCCCCAATTCCAGCCGATTCCTCTTGGGTTCATTGCCAAAGCAATGGATTGCTTGACTACATGTCCCAGCGACTCGTGGTTTATAGACCTGTCCTGCGTGTGTTTGTCTAGCCTTTGATACTTTTCCCCATCGAACGTCCAGCCGACGACACGCATACAGAGGGAAAAAAGACCCATTAACTGAAAACGATGTTAGGAAAACATGTCGATCGAACGTGCATCTAAACCTACAAAGGTACCCTGGTTCAGCCTGCCCGTAGGATCGCCGCTTGCTCCCAGTTTGACCTGCGTCGCCAGATGGAAGGCTGTCCATAGTGTGAAAGGAAGGACAGCCAATCGCCAAAGACGACTTATGTGTCTGACAACGAGGATGGCGGAAAGTTGAAATGCTAAGAGGAATGGCAGGCAGAGTACAACAATCGTGCTGAGGGTAGCATCTGTTCTGGGTTGTGTTTCTTCGACGACCATAGTGGCGAACGAAAGATACCTAAGACTGATCTCACCTTGAGAGCTTGACCGAGTGAGTTGTCCAACAATTTGCGGAGGCGAGCGGGGCCAAACAGGAAGCGAACAAAGGCCTTGTGGTGTCTTTCGGTTCCTCTTCGGTCCCCAAGAGGATTCTAGTCGACGCCGCCATGAACCCGCAATGAATAGTATTATCCTCGAGTCAGGGGGGAGCCATATATGAAATGGACGTGCTACATTTATATGTAAAATTTTGCAGGTGTTCCACATCTCTCGTCCTGCCATGTTGGAGGCTCCTTCGATCCAAGTGACCTACCTGATTGGCTCTCTTATTTTCTTCATAGGCTGCAAAGCATATTTGAATGACCGCAAACCAACTGTACGCCCAACCACCTCCACTGCTGCATACTAAGCTGGACACAGTATAATTCCAGTTTCACGATATCCCAACTGTGGGACACTCTGGTCGATTGACGTCCTATATCGATGCAATTCGGTTCATTTGGTCTGCGCGAAGTGTGCTTCGAGAGGGGTATAAGAAGTATCCGGGTGGTGCCTTCAAGGTCCCCATGTTGATGAGCTGGGAGGTTGTCCTTAACGGAGGGGAGATGTTGGAGGACTTCAAGAAGGCGGGGGAGGATGTTCTCAGTTTTTCGGCTTGGGTTACTGATGTAAGTGTTCTACTACCGGATTATCTTCTGAGACGAACCTATAATGTATTGTGATAGACATTTCAGTATCAGTATACCATCACAAACAGCGCTGAGTTCGGCAGTTATCACGTCGGGCTTGTTCAATCTCACCTGGTATCATTTGGAGCTTGCTGGTGAGTTTCCGGAGGATTAAAAAGATATGGCTGTTATTCATTCATCACAGTGATGATATACACGATGAAGGCGTTGCGGCGATTCAGGACCTCATACCAGTTACCGACAAGGGTGAGTGTTTCTAACATCCCCAAGCAACCCATCACCCACCGAAACTTCTTAGAATGGCAGAGCATCCCCCTTTTCCCCACACTCACGCGGCTAGTTGCACGGTTAAGCAATCGTGTACTTGTAGGGTTACCGCTGTGTAGAAATCCCGAGTATCTGGATTTTGTCATTGATTACTCCGGAAACGTTATCATGTCTGCGTTTCTTATCAAGGCGACGCCGAGCTTTTTGCAACCGTGAGTCTCTTACGTCCTTCCTGAAAAACTGATCGGATGAAACTTTGGGGTAGACTGGTTGGGACCGTTGTTCTCATCTTACAAGAAGACTCGCAGGTTGGCTTTGAAGTTTTTTGGACCTGTTATCGAGGAAAGGTTGAGGATGAAAGAGGAGTACGGAAAGGATTGGGAGGGAAAACCGGTGTGTATTCTAACAAGGCGAATCGAATGTTGGCTAATACAGGGACACCGCAAGAATGACTTAATTTCGTGGTTGGTCGACGATGTGAAGAGAGAAGACGCAAGCTTGGATAATTTGATGGTGCAGGCCTTGCTCGCTAATTTTGCCTCGATTCAGAGTGTTACTGCGGTAAATCCCCTTCGTTCTTTTGTACTGATTCCATTGGTTAAGGTGTTTATGCAGGTGACGACCCACACTCTTTTCGATATTGCTGCTCGCCCGGAATATATTGAAGAACTCCGGGAAGAAGCGCGGGAGGTGACGGAATCTGGGGGTTGGTCGAAGACTGCTATTGCGAAACTGCACAAGTTGGATAGTTTCGTGCGCGAGACAATGAGATACTCAGGCATGACTGGAGGTAGGTCAGCGGTTTTTACCTACCTTTCCACTCGCAAACTTAGAATTTCCAGCTTCGGCATCACGCAAGGTGATTAATCCTGACGGGTTCACCTTTTCGAACGGAATCAAGTTACCTTATGGAACCGTCGTTTCGGCTGCTGGCGATGCCATTCACCACAACGAGATGATCTGTCCAAATCCAGAGACGTTCGATGGGCTCAGGTTTTACAAGCTGGCGCAAGCCCAGCTGGAGGCTGGGGACGACGGCGCGGAGTTTCATTCCAAGCATGCATTCACTTCACCCTCGTCAGGGTGGCTGTTTTGGGGATTTGGAAAGCATGCCTGTCCTGGCCGGTGAGTCTCGCTTGCGCTTTCGGCAGAACATAGTTCATAATGTTTTGCATTCGTAGCTTTCTAGCTGCGCACCAGATCAAAACGACTGTCGCATATATATTGTTGAACTACGACATTAAGTTGAAGGGTGATAGACGTCCAGACAATCAATGGATCTCATATATCTGTATACCAGACAGCAAAGAGCACCTTCTCTTCCGCAAGAGGAGTGATGCAAAGGGGATGTAGCATTGTCGTAGATTCGAATGTAGATTTCGAGATCAACAATATATACGCTGCGTACGTCAGTGGCGGTGTAGTTCAGAGTTCGGTTCCCCAACACTTCAGCGTTAAGTTCAAAGTTCAACGTGTCAACTCCGCTCAAGTCCTCTCCAAGCTGGTCTCTGGGCTCCCCTCTACCAATGCTGGAAGCCCCTTCGTTCCAAGTCACCTCCTGTTTTGCTGGCTCTTTCATCATCCTCCTGGCTTGCAAAGCATACTTGAATAGCTCCAGACCAACCGTATGCCTTACCGTATCTATTTACAAGCATACACTAATCTGGGTGCAATCTAATACCAGTTTGATGCCATCCCTGCCATCGGCCATTCTGGTCGACTGACGTCCTACATCGATGTCATCCGTTTCTTTTGGTCCGCACGCGAGATGCTTCAAGAAGGGTACAAGAAATACCCGAGGGGACTGTTTAAGGTGCCCATGCCTATGTACTGGGAGATTGTCCTTAGTGGAGGGGAGATGGTGAAGGAATTGAAAAACGCGGGAGAGGGGGTTAGCTTTTCGGCTCGGTTTATCGATGTAAGTGTTGCACGAATCATTTTCGTGGATTGGTACCAAATATGACCTGCTGGGTATTGGATAGGGTTTGAAGCTTCAGTATACGATTAAGGGGAACGTTGTGAATAGCTGGTACCATCCTAAGGTCGTCAAATCGAATCTGGTGGGATTTGGAACTTTCTGGTGAGTTTTACTGGAAATTTGGTTGAACGTCATTGTGATTCATTCGCCACAGCAATGATATACATGATGAGGCAGTTATGGCCGTTCAGGACCTCATACCAGCTACAGATAAAGGTGGGTATCAGGAACATCTCCGGGAAGGTATTCACGAGCTTTGCAGAATGGCTGAGTATCCCTCTCTGGCCGACTCTCAGACAGCTTTCCACACGGCTGAGTAATCGGATATTTGTAGGGCTACCACTGTGTAGAAATCCCGAATATTTGAAGTTTCTCGTTGAATTCCCGGCAGACATTATCACCGCGGGGATTCTCATTGATCTGGCACCCAGATTTATGCATCCGTAAGTCCATCCCGTTCCTCTTACACAAATAATCCATGAATCTTTGGGATAGACTCGTTGCCCCGTTGCTATCTCCTTTCAAGAAGCATCGTCAGTTAGCTTTGAAGTTCTTTGGACCCATCATCGAGGAACGGCTAAGGGCAGTGGAGGAGCATGGCAAGGATTGGGAGGAGAAACCTGTACGAATTTTTGTAGGTGGAATTGAAAATTGTTGCTAATAATTTAGGATGACTTGATTTCGTGGTTGATTGATGAGGCAAAGGGGGAAGATGCGAAATTGGAGAATTTGGCGATGCGGGTCTTGCTTGTCAATTTAGCTGCTGTCCGTGCTACTTCCCTAGTAAGTCTCTTCTTTCGGGGCTAATCCCGTTTACTGAGAGTCGTTCATGTAGACGATGACGCACACTCTCTTCGATATATCCTCTCATCCCGAATTCATCGAACCACTCCGAGAAGAAGTGCAGCGGGTGACAGAATCTGAGGGTTGGTCAAAGGCAGCTATCGCGAAACTGTACAAACTGGACAGTTTCGTGCGTGAATCCATGAGGTTTTCATCACTGAATGGCGGTAAATCGGCAATCCTTACCCAGTTTGCATTTAACGGACTCACGATTCCCAGTTTC
The DNA here is from genome assembly GCA_023014365.1 of Lepiota brunneoincarnata. Lineage (NCBI taxonomy): Eukaryota > Fungi > Basidiomycota > Agaricomycetes > Agaricales > Agaricaceae > Lepiota > Lepiota brunneoincarnata. The sequence continues at coordinate 2,950,477 of JAEBUN010000002.1, read as the reverse complement.
TGTGTTGCGTAAGGTGGTTGATCCCAACGGTTTCACCTTTTCCAACGGCATCAAATTGCCTTGCGGAGCATACGTGGCCGTCACCAGTGATGCCGTTCACCAAGACGGAGAGCATTATTTGAACCCAGAAATATTTGATGGGTTCAGGTTTTACAAGTTGGCGCAGGCGCAGCTGGAAGCTGGAGACAGTACCGAGTTCTCTGTAAAGTATGCGTTCACTTCTGTCTCAGATAATTGGTTGCTTTGGGGATTGGGAAAGCAAGCCTGTCCCGGCCGGTCAGTTTCGCCGATACTTTCTGTGGAATACAAATTGATTACTACGCTTTCGTAGCTTTTTCGCCGGACATATAATCAAAGCAACACTTGCACACATATTATTGAATTATGACATCAAGCTAAAGGGCAGTAGGCGACCAGATAACCGGTGGATCTCCTACGTTTGTAGTCCCGATGGTAAAGAACATGTTCTCTTCCGGAAGAGAGGCAGGGCACCAGAGAAAGAACATTGAGTACATTCAATTGTACTTCTAATAGATATAACACCGAGTACTGGTATCTCATCTTCACAGCATTACTGTGCATCAAGGGTATCAACAATCAATTTTTAAAGCTCAACCTTCGACTTGCTCGACAAGGGTCCCGATTACACTGCCTACATCTTGGCCCGTCAACCACACTTACCCCTCATCATCTTTTTCGCGTGAGAATCGTCTATCAGGTGACTCGCAACGGTAGCAATAAAAAACTCTAAGTTGTCGATGCACATCGCAAGTCTAGTGGTACTCCATCTCAACCTAACTCCTGCGCCTATACGAAATTGTCCTGGGTGTTTTGGGCAGAGTAATCATCGTCTATAAACCCATGAGTCAAGCCATTGTTACCCACATAAAAAATGCAACTCACGTGGTAGTTATGCTCCGGAACCTTGTCAATGCGAATCTCCATATGCCGAATGAATGTTGCAATAATTGTGCCCAGTTGCAAATACGCAAACTGCTCGCCAATACACCTATGCTTTCCTGCACCAAAAGGCTGATATGGACTCTCAGTCCCCTTGCTCACCGCTCCGAATCCGTAATCGATCTTTTCGCCATGTGCATCCTCATAGGTCTTGTACGCTTGAACAGCAGCGCCATCTGGGTCACTCCACCTCAGGGGCTCCCAGTTTTGGGCGTCCTTCCAGATCTCGGGATCCATTTGACTAACAGCGGGCGAAGCGAGGACGTAGTGACCTTTGGGAACAACGTAGGTCGAGTTTGAGTTCGGAGCAGAGAGGCGGGAAGGGACCTCTACATTGTCGCGGACATAACGCATAATACTATGGATAGGCGGGTGCATGCGGAGGGTTTCGCGAATGACAGAGTCCAAGAGAGGGAGCGTACGAAGCTCTTCAAAGGTAATAGCACGAAGCCTGCCATCTGGGGTGGCAAAGTATTTGACCTGTTCTTCATAGAGAGCCTCCCTGCGTTGGGGATCGATAAGCAAAGTTGGGATGCGACGACTTCTGTGTACTCACCCGATATCTGGGCGCTCGGCAATGTGAAGCAGTGCCCATGAACCAGTAGCAGAACTTGTATGTTGGCCTGCCATAAGCATACCAATCATAATGTGTGCAATTTCGTGGTCTCTCAGCGGTCGTCCATTACGGTATTTTTGCTGCATCAAGGATGCGATAAGGTCATGCTCATGCTAGGCGAAAATTGAGCATAGGTATCGAGAATGAGGGCGAGAAGAGACTAACGTCTTTGTTCGAGCCATTCCTACGCTGTTTGACAATATCCATATAGAACTCGCTCATCTTCTTGTGGGCAGCGTCCCTCCGCCTGTAACTTTCCAACGGCAGGTTCGGGAACAAAAAGTTGAGGGGGGTGAAACCGCCGTCAAGATCGCTGAATGTATCAGCAAAGGTCTTGTCCAACCGAGCCCTTACGTCTGTACCTTGCAGAGTTCTCGATGCCGTCAAGATCGTGAGCTCTTGCAGAACTTTCAATACATCAAAACTACCCCATTCCTTGGTGTCGCCGGAGAGGTATACTCGGAAATTCGGATCAACCTTGAGCAGCTCCTCCACCTCTTCCTCGATCATGCCCACATATGCGCGGAGGTTCTCCGTAGATAGGCCAAACTTGATGAACTTTTTCTGTTCCATGAAAACTTCATTAGGAACATCGTAGGCGACGTCCTTGCCAAACACGGGTGTTGTGAGATGCTGCGAAATATGAGCTGATACCCGACCATCGTAACAAAGGCGAACCCACAGTATAAGCATCCTCAGCATTGAATACAATCGATTTTCCACCCAGCACAAAGTTGTTACCCTTACTCCCAAGAGAAACCGTTATACGACGGCCCAAAAGAACGAATGTGAACACATCGCCATACTGTTGCACTATGCCATCAAACAAAAAAAAAATCGGTCAACTTGAAATGTCAACCCACCTTTTCACGGCACTTGAAGAAAAAGTTGAGCGGGTCTGTGCCATATGCGATGGCTGAACCGACAATGGGTATCCAGTGGAAAACAACGGGAGGATCGCTCTTTTTTCGGGGAATAACCTTCGCATTAACTCAGCATAAAATTTTTGTTGTGCCGGCCATGTCTACTCACCAGTTGACCCAGCACATTTAAAAAAATAGCCAGTATGGGGACATTGACAAGTAAGAGTAGGCTCAGCCCAGGCTGTTGCAGCATGTGAGCACGAACATGGACAACGTAGCTCGACAACGCATCTGCGAGAGGAGTCGTAGCGTCTGCGACGACCGACATGATGGTTGCAAACCTTTGACCGGATACGGATGCTCCTTATGGAATTTGTTCATACTGAAAATCGGCTCGAGGACATGCGGACCGTAATTGATACCGTCATTAGGTGATTTGCCTGCTCGGTTTAGAATATCTACCCGCATGTAGTTAGCCCATTGAGCCATCGGCGTATTATCGTCGAAGAGACGACAGACAACGGTTCGGTGTCATTTAGGATTCCTCCTCTTTCACGCGTGACTGTTGCCTACCTTGCATCTCTGTAATGTCTACGCAATAAGTGCATAGAGCTGTGTCGGGGATGACCTCGTCCCGCCCTATCGCCGCCCCTTATTCGGTTCTCCGGACAAGTTGAGGTTTTCTCGTACAAAGGTTATCTTTTGACGGGCTGCATGAAGTTAGCTCAGCACCCGTGTGTCCACCAGGAAGTACATGCTCTGTGATACGTACAAGAACCACTTCGGCGCTAATAGCGCAAGCGAATGCGGAAACGGGGACGATACGGGTACTCCACAGATAACGGCGAAAGGAAAGCAAGCCAGGCCATATGGCGAAATTCATGGCAGCTGGCATTGGAGTATGGAGGCGGTGGGACACCACAACCAGTGTGGACGGAAGTTGCGGGGTCCGGCTGATATTGATAGACTCGTGGCCTTCAATACCAGATACCGAGCCTGCTGTGTTTGCGATCTATGGTGCCCATAAAGCATGTTCGTTCCTTGCTCTACTTTAAATCCCGGACTCCTGTCGAGTCAAACGAGTGGCCGATCCCTTGAACATCTGCTCTGGTCACGTCCTCCGAGTTGACTGCCTCCATGGCCCTTCTTGCCGATATCCTCTTGGCTTGCATCCCCTACAGACTTCCGCAACACCTCTCGTCTTATGTTGCTGGAAAGACACCACTCAGCACCACCACTGTGGTAGTCACTACGCTTGCCCGCTATCTGGGTGTGATTTTCGGTATCAAGGCGCTCATGATGAAGCGACAACCTTACAAGCTCACGACGTTGATCCGAGTACATAATGTCCTGCTGGGCGTTGGCAATGCACTCCTGCTTTGTTTAATGCTGGAAGAAATAGTACCGCAAATCTGGCGATCCGGCCTTCATCAAGCATTCTACTCAGAAAAAGTCTGGACCCCTGTGAGTAACGAGTCCAACTCCAGTGATTGATTCCTGCTTCAACTATACGTAGAGGATGGAATTCTACTACATGATCCACTACTATTTCGGGTACCTTGAACTCTTCGACTCGATATTCCTGGCACTCAAGAAGAAGCCCATTCGTGGGTAGACAATTCCCTCTCCGAGGTTCACGTCTGACATGGATTACGACAGAATTCCTTCGTGTCTTTCACCACTCGGCGACCACTCTACTTTCCTTCACTCAACTTAATCGCAGAGTCAACATTTCCTGGGTGGTCGTCATCTTCGACCTAGTTGTACATGTGGTCATGCGTAAGCATAATGCCTCATTTGACGAAAGACGGTCACCAAAATTAGCGCGCAGGTCACTACTACTATACTACGGTTAGTAGAGAGTTTTGGGCAACGACTTTCTCTCTGTGCACGATGTACATCCAAGCTGATGGTTCCTTTCTCGACCAGAAGAAGTATCTTACAACCATGCGAATTGTACAATTCGTCATCGAGATTCGTGTTGTGTACTTTGGCGGTATGTTTGACATGTGGTTGTTGTGATGTTGATATGCTGACATCTTCTCTAGCCTATAACAACTTCGTGTTCGGTTATTACGAGCATCTTCCCCATCTGAGTGTCTATGCTTCTGACTGGGGAGCCGCAGCGCTGGGCTTTATTTTACTCACCAGTTACTGGGGTCTCTTCATCGACTCCTACTGGGTTCTCAGCACTGCGGGGAAGCTAGTGGGTTCGAGAGGCAATCACGCTGTTGTAGATAGAAGTAACAGAGGATTCTAACTGGGGAGACAAAGATCGGTGATCGATAAGGGATTGCGTTGTGCCAAACTCTGGCAACTCGAGACAGGGGCCTAACTTCCGATCGTCTCACAGTCACTATATCAGGATAGACTATCAAAAGCACAATACGGGGCGTCGTCGTGTTTTCAATTCAGGACAAATGAAAATCAATGCCAGAGCATATGGATATCAGTCATCTACGGTTCACCAATTGAGAGAGCGAGGAAGGGGGAGGAGCACCACGTGAGGGAAGTATTCTTGGCAAGGCATTAAAACATGAGTGCCATCTTCATTGAGGGGGTGTCGTTACTTCAAGCGGTGATGTGCCAAAAACTGGAATGGAGCGGTCGCTGGGATTGAACATTTGCTGTGGTTCCGGATTTAGCAGGATCCGTTCTCGACTCGAAACATCGAAAACGATGTTGGACCAGAAAATGAGCCAAGCGAGCGTCCATAACCTCCCGAATAACCCCCCCACCTGGCGCCCCGTTCGAGCCTTCCATGAATCTTCAAGAAGAATGCCAATGCCCATGGCCAGAAAACCTCCGATCATAGTCAAACAATCTACCAATTGGTCCATCTCCCAAAATTGGCCAGAATGAAGGACGCCGGAAAGAAGGAATGCTCCCATGATATACCCGGGTCGCCCGAATAGCGATTGCAGTGGTCTCCCACCAGCGGAAACCAGAGCATGTCTCAAAAACTGATGCCAACGTCTACCCCAGAATTCCGTGAGCGACGTTGATAACCAAGGGGCATTGAACAGTGGTGGCCATGAACCCGGATCATCCCCAAACACCACAACTGCAACAAGGGCCGCAATACTATGGCTTGTATCCATCAATATGAAACCCGTGATTAGAGGTAAGGAGCTGCTTGCAAGGAAACGTAAGGGTGGCGGCATGTTATATATGCTGCCAACGCCTTGCGTGGGTAACAGGGAGGTAAGGGCAATGTGAAGGATGATTGGATGAACAATGATAGTGCAAACTTGCTTGCGGACGAACACGGAGCGCGTCGTATCCGGCGGTGTCGTATAGCAGTTTCTTCCCCAATTCCAGCCAATCCCTCTCGGGTTCATTATCAGTGCGATGGCTTCCTTGGCCGCATGCGCCAGCGATTCTTGGCTTCTGGTCTTGTTCTGCGTGCGCCGGTCGACCCTTTGATACTTCTCTCCATCGAAGCTCCAGCCAACCGCGCGTACAACAGACCAGGGAACAATCGTTAACTGAGGGCAGTTTTAAGACAAAAACCTGATTGAGTGCGCATAGTCCCTTACCAATATATATTGGATCATTCTGCTCAGAAAATCATCCTTTGTTCCAAGTTTGACCTGCATTAGCAGACGAAAGGCTGTCCACAGGGTAAAGGGCAGGAGCGACAATCGCCAGAGTCGGCTTTTTTGTCCAAAAACAAGGATAGCCGAAAGCTGAAACGCCAATAGGAATGATATGCAGAGTGCGGACAATGTCCGGAGGGTGGAGGGCTCGTTGTCAACTTGTAGCACTCTTTCCACGGTCATGGTGGTCAAGCAAACAGAGGTAGGCCCTATTTCTGTCAACACCGCATCTTGGGGCCGGCTAAGCGCAAATAAAACAATTTACAAGTCATGGAGCAGAGCGGGGCCGAACGAGAGCCGAGGGTACAACGGTCAGTCAGAAAGACATGAAACGAGGAAGGCCTGGATCCAGCATTGTACGGTCAATTGCGGTCATGAACTGACTCGTTGGAGAACAACATAAAAGCCGTGATCTTTTATGTTCCGGTTAACCGGTTGTGCGAGCAAAACCAGCGACCCACGTTTAATCCCACGACCTGCACCTCGTAACTACGTTTTCCCTAATCGATATTTGCGCTGCCGTGTTCTGTAGTATTTGCACAAGTGCTGATTTTGCATTAGCGATTGCTTGTGCAGAGCAATTCAAGTGCTTAAGGCCGGTAAAGGGCACTTATCTCAGACGGTCGTTCTGTAACCAGCCATTGAACCCGGACCCCCCCCCTTCCTAGCCCAAATGCAAGTATATATTTCGCTCTGCTGACCATGCTGCATCGTCTGGACCTATGACAATCACGGCTTGTAAAAACCGAAACTGCGGTATACTATTGTCTCCCCGAACCAGTTGCCCATTTTGATCAGACGAGGACAACATGTGTATATGGTATACTACGACGCTACTTCGATTTTGTACCACTCCTTGCCCGGAAGAGAACATGTTCTTTGATGTCCGGTGCACAAAGATACGATATCCACTGGTTAGCTGGGCGTTTATCACCCCTCAACCTGATGTCGTAGTTCAGCAACATGAACGCTATGGTCACTTTGATCTCGTGTGCAGCAAGATAACTGTAAGAATTTACGTCATGGCATATTCCATGGAGAGGCGAACAAGGCTTACCGGCCAGGACAAGCATGCTTCCCAATTCCCCAAAACAACCAATTCTCGGAGGAAGCCGCGAATGCGTGTTTTGTGTGAAATTCTTCGCCGTTTCCAGCCTCTAATTGGGTTTGTGCCAACTTGTAAAACCTGAACCCGTCGAAAGTCTCTGGATCCGAATAGTTCTCCTCGTCGTGGTGAATGGCGTCGCCAGCGGTGGAAACATAGGTTCCATAAGGCAGCTTGACTCCGTTGGAGAAGGTGAACCCATTAGGATCGATGACCTTGCGCCACGTCGAAACTGGGGGACCGCGAGTTCACCAACAGCATAAAGTAGACAATAGTCGCTTGACTTACTGGCACCTACGCTCGAAAACCTCATCGTTTCGCGCATGAAACTGTCTAATTTGTATAGCTTCGAAATCGCGGCCTTTGACCAACCTTCGGATTCGGTCACCTGCCGTGCTTCTTCTCGGAGCTCTTCCATACATTCCGGGCGAGCAGCGATATCAAAAAGCGTGTGTGTCATCGTCTGCAGAAAAGCCTCAGCCAATGGAATCACAGCAGAACAGAAATTTAAGATTTACCACAGCAGTGGTGTGGATCATGCCAAAATTGACAAGCAAAGCCCGCAGCGCCAGATTCTCCAAGGTCGCGTCTTCTCCCTTTGCCTCGTCAATCAACCATGAGATCAAGTCATCCTTATGGCATCCTCTTATTAGTAGTGTTCCTCGATTTCGTTTGTAGGAACACATACCGGTTTTCCCTCCCAGTCGTTTCCGTACTCCTCTTTCATCTTCAACCTATCCTCAATCAGGGGCCCGAGAAACTTCAAAGCCAACCTGCGATGTTTCTTGTGAGACCCAATCAGAGGTCCGAGTAATCTATTCCAGAAGGCTCACTAATCAATTTTATACAGAAAGGGCGAGAGGGGCTCACGGTTGTAGAAAGCGTGGTACAGCATCAATGAGAAATGAGGCCTTGACAATATTGTCGCCAAACTCGATGACGAAGTCCAAGTATTCCTGATTCCTACACAGTGGCAATCCTACAAGTGTACGATTGCTCAGCCGTGCAATAAGCTGCGTGACCGTGTGCCAGACAGGGAGGCTCAGCCATTCTAAGAGCTCGGTGTGTGATGGGTTGCTTAAGGATATTAAAAATGCTCACCTTTGTCCGTAGCCGGTATGAGGTCCTGGATTGCGGCGACGCTTTCATCGTGTATATCATTGCTGCGAAGAAATAAATAAATCACCACCACCTCCATCCGCTTCTCGAGTAAAACTCACCAATGAGATCCAAAATGCACCAGGTGCAGTTGGACCACCTTAATGTGGTAAAGGCTGTTCTCGCTGTTGCCCCTAATAGAATACCGATACTTCAAAGTCTGTGCCAATGCCCCAAGACAGTATGTTCAGACTTCAACCTTGTATGACTTATGATACAGGACATACCTCAATAGTCCGAGCTTGAAAACTCAGATCCCTTCCCTTGGCCTTCTTCAGGTCCTCCAGCATATCCTTCGCACTAATGACGAACTCCCAATGCATCAGGGTGGGTACCCTGAATAATCCCTTTGGAAACTTCCTATAACCCTCTCGAACAATTTCTCTTGCAGACCAAATGAACCGGAATGCGTCGATGAAGGACATCAGTCGGCCAGAGTGGCCAACGGTGGGGATATTGTCAAATTCGTGCTATATCACGTCTGGCTTAGTACACAAGAGGGGAAGTTATTGGGCTTACAGTTGGTTTGTGGTCATTCAGATATGCTTTGCAGGCTACGAAGAAAATAAGGGAGCCAATCAAGTAGGTCACTTGGATCGAAGGGGCTTCCAACATGGCGGGACGAGAGATGTGGACTCTGGAGCGCCTGTAAATTGTTATATGTGTAATCCTCAAATTTTGTGCTTCCAACCCATACGACATGCGGCCCGCCTGTCACCCAAGGACAATGCCGTTCATCGCTGGCTCATGATGACGCTGACCGGAATCGAACTTGGGGACCGAGGAGGAGCCGACAGATAAGCCTAAGTTATTCCAAATTATTGCCTCGTGTGACAGGGGGATTGTAAGTATGTATCTTAAGTTAATTTTTTGTAACCCCAAATGGATCTCCTTATCTTTAAGCCAGTCAAGGTATTGGCGTCCCTCCTATCTAGATCCTGGTACTCAACTTCCAATAAGGGGAAAGTGGGACGGGTGCTGGAGGCTTGTCCAACCGGACCCGATGCGGAGGAGAGCAGCCACCCGACTTCTTACTCGGTAGAGTTTGCTTTTGGCGGTCCTAGGAATGAAAAGAATGTTACCGAAATCTCTTCTGATACACGGTTGGGGCGGTAGCCGAGATCTGTTATTTGTTATTAGTTTATGTGACTTTCGCTTCCTACAAAACGTTAAGCCCGCTGTTGGTAATACTATTCAAGGCCTACAGCCCGTCCGGGCATCCACCCTTCTCCTACCGACCTGGCTAGGGTATCGTTGGATTTGCCGCGTAAGAAAGCAGCGTGGCGGTACAGTAAATTGTATCTCAGCTTACGCCAATGCAACGAACCCAACGAGAGGGGAGCCAGAGGCCCACAATCTGGAGGCACAGAGCCTTCAAAGTGTACTACAATATCCTCCGAGCTGAGCAAGCTGGACCCGGGAATTGATAGCCACTGCAATAGCTACATAATCTATAGATTTACTTCCTACAGGCCCATTTCTCTAAGGATGTCTATCGTAGTAGCGTACAACTCATTTGCTAGCCTATCGTCTCTCGCCTGAGCCGATGGATTCACGGTATGTCCAATGGGTACAAGATGCGCGCCTTTGAATTTCTCCGCGTTCGCCCTTACTTCCGGTGATGCAGCGGCATATGCAGAGGTCATTGCACCTTTTCGAGGAGTCCAGAAGATGATTAGTGCGATGGCCATCACCAACATGCTGAGAAGATAGCCCGTGCTATCAATCCACCGTTGCACAGTTTTCGTGAGGGCGAGGCCAGGGTCAATCACCATGCAGATAATGTCAACACCCTCTGCTTTCAGACGCTGTTGAAGATGTTTGGTGTAAAGGACATTGGCGAGTTTTGAGTAAGCTGGGAGAGGGGATCAGAATCAAGTATTTGGTTTGAGGAGCTGAAGTACTGACAATAGGTCTTGAGTCTCCCAAGAGTGGAACATCCGAAATCGGTGTTGATACTTTCCTTCCCGACGAAGGAGGTTGGCCTTGCGATTGGGTGAACACAGGATGTTAGCTGGGAATGAGTACTTGTCAAATCGTCAGCAATGCGAACTACTAAAGGTGGACTGACGTTGAGTATGCGAACATCTGAACCCCCCATTGATGTTCTGACCATCAAGGGCATAAGAGTCTCTGTAAAGACAAAGTGGGATAGATAACTGGATGACAACATTTCCTTTTAGTATGAGGCGGAGACGTCTTGAGTTGGTACTAACTTCGTAGCTATGGTATCTTGTAGCCCGTCCTTTGTTATAATGATTGGTTCCATAGACCTGAAAACATATCTCAGTCCCCAAGAAATGCAGGAGAGTGAAGTCACTTGCTTCCCGGCATTATTGACTGACATTCGGAAAGTTACTCAGTAGCAACAATATCACAATAACTGAGCGACATACTCAAAATGTCCAAACGATCCTCCTTCTCTAGAATTTCTTGGGCAGCTCTCTTTACAAGTCGTGGATCGTCCAGGTCAAGTTTGAGCCAATGCACAGAACCATCTCCTAGACCCGCTGCCTTTAAGTCTTCCATGGCTTCTTTGCTCCTCTGTTCATCCCGAGAAGCCATGTATACCTTGGGAAACATAAACTCAGTAAACCTATTTTGTGCTACAAGAAACGAACGCACCTTTGCGCCCTTTCGAGCGAGGAACTGTAGAGTAGCATATCCGATCCCAGAGCTGGTTAGGATGTTAACGGCAGTCGGAACGCCACGAATAACTCGGTCGCTCACTTGCTGCCTGTTATAATGACCACCTTCCCATGCAAGTCGACGAGGTCTTCCTCTGAAATCGTCCGTCGAATACTCCAGGAGAGCCCCATGGTGCGAGAGTAGGTCTAACAACCACAAAATTTTAGAGTGGTGGTGCCTTTCATCCTTATCTTGTCCAACGATCGGGTTTCGTGCAGGCTTCCGAATAAGTTTCCAACTGGCTGGGTACCGAGATGTAATTGAAGCGTCGACGATAGTGCGGGACCGACGCCGTCCTCGGATGAGCGGACAGTCCGGATGGAATAATTTCCACAACTAGGAGCTTCAAGGGCACCTGCATTAAAAAACGATACATTGTCACCGGTCGACTTGGGAATCTGCTTTCCATATGGCATGTTTGTTTTTAGCGCAATGAGCGCTCACGAACTTCCAGCAGGGGCAAGTATTGGGGCCGAATTGTCTGCACTGCGCGGCGAGCTCCCAGAGAGAATTCAGCACGAGTGTTAGCTCATGTTAGGGAGAGTGTATGTTACCCTTACGGCCACTGTACCGGGATTAGCTCACCAGAGCCTGTCATTACGGCTGGTCATATCTCCCTCGGCTCCTGCATGGCTCCCGTTCGGCTTCGCAAGGCGCGGGTGCCCATGCAGCGCCCAGCAAATCTCTCAGAGTGGGGCAGTCCTCACGATTCTCGTCCACTTGGCCGCTATGATTGTCAAGAGTGTACTGCAGGAAAAGGATCTGCCGCCTCTCTACACGTTTTTCGTACTTTGCCTACCATTCCTACTAGCTTTTCAGCTTATCGCCATACTCGCTGTTGGAAACCGAAACCGCCTTTGGCGATTGGCCGTCTTGCCCTTTACATTTTGGACAGCCTTCCGCTTGGTGACACAGGTGGAGCTAGGAGGATCGACCGACCTCAAGAGCAAGCTCATTCACGATCTCTTTGTAAGGTTTTACACGTATTCAATCAGGCCAGTTTGTAATACCACTCTCAGTTAGTGATGGTCGTCAGCCTCGTCACACGCGCGGTTGGTTGGGTCTTTGATGGGGAGAAATACCAAAGGGTGGACGAGCCCACACAAAGAAACCAAGAATCGCCGGTGCATGTGGTCAAGGAATCCATCGCCCTGGCATTAAACCCAAGAGGGATTGGCTGGAACTGGGGAAGGAGATGTTACACAGTACCAGCACGAGTCCCGCTTCCTGCGTTCATTCGCGAGCGCATTCGCACCATCATTCTTCGCTCGGTCGCCTTCCGCATTGCCCTTTCCCTCGCCTACTTGCTATTGCCTTCGAACAGTACCGGGTCTATCTATGACATGTCGCTACCCCTTGTCCGACGCCATCTCTTTGCAACCGCAATAGCTTTCGCCCTCTCAGTTATGGGCTTTAGCTTTTTGGATGTGACCCATAACATTCTGACCTTGGTTGCAATCGTGATATGCAGGGATAATCCAGCTTCGTGGCCACCGATCTTCAACCACCCCTTGTCATCAGTATCGGTCAGGGAATTCTGGGGCAAACGATGGCACCAATTTTTAAGACACATGCTGGTTTCCGCCGTTGCCAAGCCCCTTGAGCTACTGTTCGGGAGACCGGGGTACATACTAGGAGCTTTCTTTCTTTCCGGTATACTTCATTCTCTTTCTCTCCTGAACTCAGGTCAAATGGTGGATAGTTTAACGGTCATTGGATGCTTTCTAGCTATGGGCGTTGGCATTCTTTTAGAAGACTTATGGGAGGCTCAGACAGGTCGTAGTGTGGGGGGGATAGTCGGGAGGATATGGACATTCACCTGGCTTTTTTGCTGGTCCAACATTGCATTCGATGTTTGGGGTCGGAATGGAATGATAGCCATCCCGCAGGTGCACCGACTACTCAGCCTCAGCCAGCATCCCGTTGGAGTCTTCTAGTATCCCTGGCATCGCACCCAAACCCCTGCTGTCTCCGATTATCCCGGATTCAAAATTCTCGCCGCACTCAGAGTGTTCTCTTTGCTCGGTCCATTAGTATACGAACACCTCTACCCTCCCTGTTACATCAGAATAGGACGAACACTGATGCCATGTACTCCGATAACAGTTTCCGTGATGTTTTCTTTTTCTTGATCTACGTCCGATTGACGATATTCGTTGCCATTTCGAGCGTCCTTGCGTCGCGTTTTGGTGTAACTCTGGCCTTGAAGCGAGGCCTATAGTAAGCTAAGGAACATAAGGCACGGAATGGTAAAGGTCTTTGATTGGTCTGGAGAGGGTCATCGCTCCGACCGACGGGGCTTTTACGAGTGAGCGCAAATAATCCAATGTAGGTAGTCTAGATTACATTGTTTAGAACTCGAGAATCTCGCTACCATTGACACGAAGCAAAAGTATTACAACACTATATCTCCTCGGTATTGGCCCTCTTGCGGAAGAGAAGATGTTCTTTGCCGTTTGGTCTACAACCCAAAAATATCCACTGATTATCTGGTCGTTTACCACCACTCAACTTGATGTCGTAATTTAACAGTATGTATGCGAGAGATGCTTTGACCATGTGCGCGGCAAGAAAGCTATGAAAAAGCACATTACAACACGTCTCCCTGGAAGCAGCAACGAGACTTACCGGCCAGGACAAGCATGCTTTCCTAACCCCCACATCAACCAATTTGTCGAGAGAGAAGTGAACGCTTGCTTTCCGTGAACGTCTGTGCTATCTCCAGCTGCCAGCTGGGCTTGTGCCAGGTTATAATACCTGAGCCCATCGAACGTCCATGGGTCCGGGTAGAGCTCCTCATCATGGCGAATAGCGTCAACGGGAATGGAGAGGAACGATCCATAAGGTAATTTGATCCCGTTCGAAAAAGTAAATCCGTTGGGATCAACCACCTTGCGCCATATCGAAACTGAGGGTTTTGAGCTCGCCGGGGTAAAAGTAGGTAGGGACTGCCGACTTACTTGCACTTATACTTGAACACCTCATTGATTCTCGCACGAAGCTATCTAATTTATATAGCTTTGCAATCGCAGCTTTCGACCAACCTTCAGATTTTGTCACCTTCTGTGCCTCATCCCGGAGTTCCTCAATGTATTCTGGATGAGCGGCGATATCGAACAGAGCATGTGTCATCGTCTGCAAAGGTGGATCAAGTAACCTGAACGAGAACCAAAATGAATAGTATTTACCATTGAAGTATTATGAAGGGCGACGAAATTGATGAGCACAACCCGCAGTGCCAAGTTCTCCAATGTCGCATCCTCTCCCTCTGCCTCGTCAATAAACCATGAAATCAAGTCATCCTTGCGATATCCTTATATTCACCAACAATCCTAGATCTTGTTCGCTAAGAGTACGCACCGGTTTCCCCTCCCAATCATTACCGTGTTCCTCTTTCATCCTTATTCTTTCTTCGATAATGGGCCCAAGGAACTTCAAAGCCAACCTACGAGTCTTCTTGTAGGACGAGAGCAACGGCGCAACTAGTCTATCCCCAAACTGCTCAGCCACCAACCGTGCAGAAAGAACAAGTGAAACACGTACGGTTGCAGGACATTGGGCACCAAGCCAATGAGAATCGCAGACTTGATAACATCTCCGGAGAACCCGACGACGAAATCCAAGTACTCGGTGTTTCGGCACAGTGGAAACCCTACGAATACACGATTATTCAAGCGCGTGGCGACTTGCAAGAGTGCGGGGAAGAGCGGAATGCTCAACCATTCTGTGACAGGGCTCAATGAACTCTGCATTCCCCCAAGACTCCAAGGACACCCACGTTTTTCTGTAGCCGGTATAAGGTCCTTAACTGCGGCAACAACTTCGTCGTGTACATCGTTGCTGAGACAAATCAATGACAGTTACTTCTACCCGCTTCCCCAGTAAACTCACCAAAACGGTCCAATAGCCATTAAGCTTGTTTTGACAACCTTGATGTGATAGCAGCTGTTCGCAAGATTCCCTTTGAGCGAATACTCGAGTTTCAAACTCTATATTAATGTTCAGCGCGCCGCGTCAGAAAACGGGTACATGACAGCACTTACATCAATGAGCCGAGCTTCGAAACTAAGGGCCTCCCCCGCTTTCCTCAAATCCTCCACCACCTCCCCTCCGCTAAGAACAACCTCCCAATTTATCATAGTGGGCACCTTGAATAATCCCTTCGGATATTTCTTATACCCTTCTTGAAGCATCTTAGGTGCAGACCAAAGGAGCCGAATAGCATCGAAGTATGAAGTCAGTCGACCAGCGTAGCCTATAGCCGGTATCTCATTGAACTGGATGTGTAGTTTCAGTATGCAACAGGTTGAAGTGGGGAAGTGGGCTAGGCGTACCGTTGGCCCACAACTATTTAAGTATGCTTTGCAAGCAAGGAAGAAGATAAGACTACCAACAAAGTAGGAGGTTATTTGGATTGAAAGAGTCTCTAACATGGAGAGAGGACGGGAAAGTAACCAGCAACTCGGCTACAAAATTTCTCGATGACAGTGACTATATATTTCTGGCTCTGGGACTTTGGGGGGTCGTCATTTGTAGTGGTGCCGATCAGGGGCCGGGCTACGGCCGCCGACTAGCCAGGTCGATTGCAATCGGGTCGATATTTTGTTCCAGGGTTTTCATTTCTGACCGGTTCATCCCTATCTCCCGGGCTTTTGTTCGGCCCCGCGACTTTGACCATTCTTGCCCTCTAGGCCTTAGCGCTTGGTGAAGCTTTAAGGCGGAATGCCAGTACTAGACTTTGCTCTTTGTTTGACTGCAGTGGTCATGTATACGCCTGCCCTCTGGACATTTTTCGTACTCTGCGTGCCGTTCCTACTAGCGATCCAGCTCACCGCCGTCTTTGTCGTTGGACACAAAAGTCGGCTCTGGCGATTGGCTCTCTTGCCCTTTACCCTATGGACAGCCTTGCGCCTTGTGATCCGGGTCAAACTAAGATCACTGGGTGATGTTGGGAGCGTGTTGAATCAGGGGATTTTCGTGAGGTTTATATGCAATCACCCGGCTTCAAGTTTTTTTAACATTGCCCCTAGTTGGTGGTTGTTTTTGCTCTTGTCATGCGTGCGGTCGGTTGGACCTTTGATGGGGAGAAATACCAAAGAGTAGACAAGCGCGCACAAGGCGAGCCCGCAAACCAAGAATCACTGGCGCATGTAGTCAAGGAATCAATCGCCCTGGTCGTGAATCCAAGAGGAGTTGGCTGGAAATGGGGACGGAACAGCTATACAGCATCTCCGCAGGCAACACGTTCTGCGTTCATCTGGGAGCGAATCCGCGCTATCGTCGTTCACTCAATAGTACTCCCCATTTCCTTCGCCCTCGCCGACTTTCTATTGCCCTCGCGGAGTATTGAAAGCATATATGACATGTCGTTACCCTTTTTCCAGCGCCATCTCCTTGCAAGCACTATATCCCTCTCACTCTCGATCATGCTTTACACCGTCATTGACGCAACCCACAGCATTGTGGCTCTAGCTGCAGTCGCAGCGTTCAGGGATGATCCCGCTTCGTGGCCGCCCATGTTCAATGCTCCTTCACTATCGACATCGCTCGCGGAATTCTGGGGTAAACGGTGGCATCAATTCTTGAGGCATATCTTGGTTTCCGCTGGTGGAAGACCCCTGCAGTCGTTGTTTGGAAGACCGGGGTACATTATTGGAGCGTTTTTCCTTTCTGGCGTTCTTCATTCCCTTGGATCTTGGCATTTGGGACGAGTGGAGGACGTTTTAACTACGGTCGCATGTTTTCTGGCTATGGGCGTTGGCATTCTCCTGGAAGATCTATGGAAGGCCCGGGTGGGACGTCAAGTGGGAGGCATATTTGGGAGGATATGGACGTTCACTTGGCTTATTTGCTGGTCCAATATTGCGTTCGATGTTTGGGGTCGGACTTTGGTGATGGGTAGCCGGGAGCCTGTTTAACTTGTAACCGGAATATAAATATCATCGTACGGTTGGGTGTTAGTATCCTCCGCCTTCTGAATCTTCTCCAATATAAGGGCAGTCTTCTCCCTTCGATATCACGTACGTTTTCGCACTTCCCTGAAGCGTAGAACGCTTCGGACTGAGATCCAACTGTAATTGTCGAGAACTTCTGTGTCGCGTGCAACCCCCCTTCTAGCAGCCAGCTGCGCAATGTTCCAGCACGATATCCCGCACCCGTAACGGGACTTCGTCATGGCCAGCGGACCGGTATATACGATACGCTCCGGAAAGAGATCCTCCAGTGAACAAGACCCCTCTCTCATCTCCTCTTCTGAACACCCTGCTCCTAACAATTTCCCTCCGTCTTAATCTCGCCTGTTGCCCCCCTTCCTCGCCTATTCTACCCGACGCGTCGCGTCACTGAAGAGCGAGCGGTCAGCGTGACATCCCTGGAGCACGTGACCATGCAACACCCTTCTTTCTTTCCTCACTTCCTGTCCCACTCGCGTACCCTAGCTGCCTCCCCCAAATTGTAAGACCATCCGGTCGCGAACCAAATTCTCAATGCATCAATTACCCTCTCCTGGAGTATTCCTCATGTCAACCTCAATAAGCCCGAAAACGTGCAGACGCGATTAATCTGCAGTTGGTGGTTGAGTTATAGCCCGCGCACCGGATTGAAATCATTCCTCCATATAGCTAGCCACTTGAACTATTGGCATAACAGTGGTCCAGAATCATTTTGTAATGTATATCCGATGCATGATTCTGAATTCATGATAGGAGGAATGAACACGTCCGCGTGCCGAGAGCATGTTCATTTAAAATTGTCTGGTTTCTTACGGATCCGATGAGAAGCGAAAGGCTCCACCTTATGACATGGCTTCCCATTCGGGCACTAGTCAAGTTTGTCTATCTCGAGCGCACGGCTTCAAATACGTTTGCTTTGTATGACAAGGTGGTGATGAAGCATTCGTCGTCCATGGTGAGGTTTTCCACAGTGATAATTGTGTCATGTCATTGATTCTGTTTTTCTTTTCTCTTGGACAATAGATGAGTAACGCGCCTCAACACGTTGAAATCGACTACTTTGATCCAGGAGGAGTCAAGCAACTCGAACGAACTCTGTCCCAAAAAGTTGATGGGGGAGGTGATAGCAACTTTGATCTTGAAAAAACGCTCCGGACGGTACTTCAAAGGTCGGGCAGGCTTTCTCTTCAAATTTATAGTATTGAACAATGTGGTATCTGTTAGTCGAACCGAGGCCAATGTCAAGCCTCGCGAACTGGGCGTCATGTTTGAAGGCCTCAGTGTCGTTGGCATAGATGCCAGTGCAGCCCGCCAGGAAACGTTGGGTTCTTTGCTAAATCCCCTCAACATTATTGAGCTTATACAGAGCTCCCGGCACCCACCAACGCGACGAATTATTGATGAGTTTGAAGGTGTCGTGCGTCCTGGAGAAATTCTCCGTGAGTACAAAGTACATCAGCTCCCCTCTTGTCCTTACATGCATCGCAGTCGTACTAGGAAGCCCTGGGTCGGGTTGTAGCACCTTGCTGAAGACCTTGACAAATCAGAGGCAGGAGTACCATGCTGTAGAAGGACAAGTTTATTATGGCAGTCTACTACCGGAAGAGGTAGAGAAACGCTATCGAGGCGATGTCCAGTATTGCCCCGAAGACGATATCCATTTTCCGTCTCTCACTGTCGCGCAAACGGTTCGCTTTGCAGCGCGGCTCCGCGCCCCTCGTGACCTTCAGGGTCATTCCAGAACAGAGTACACGGAGCTCGTAACAGACGCGTTGTTGACCCTCTTTGGTCTCCAGCATGCGAGAGATACTCCGGTGGGCGATGCGCTCATTCGTGGTATATCGGGTGGTGAGAAGAAACGGGTGTCGATATGTGAGGCCATGGCTAGTCGCGGGTGTATCACCGGCTGGGACAAGTAAGTTCACTATTCGGTGCATCCGTTCTATCTCACAGGAGGGAAAAGCTCTACTCGAGGACTTGATTCATCGACTGCCTTGGAATACATGCGAGCTTTACGATTAGCTACGGATATCGGTCGCCTGACGACAATCGTTTCGCTCTACCAAGCAGGCGAACAACTGTTTGAACTGGTTGATAAGGTTAACTTATGCATTTCCTCAGAGGGTGGTTTCTGAGTTTATCTCGTCTTACAGGTTTGCGTCATGTATGAGGGGAGAATGGCTTACTTCGGTCCTGCAAAGACGGCTCGAGATTACTTCATCAACATGGGCTATATGCCTGCGCCAAGACAAACAACACCCGACTTTCTCGTCTCGGTGACGAATGCGCAAACTCGAATATTACGCGAACCATCGGCTGTTCTTCCCAGGACTGCACAGGATTTTGCAGACTACTTTAAAAAATCCTCCCTTGGAGACACAAATCGTGCAGAAATCGAATGTTATCGCGAGAAGTTCGTGGGGAATAAAGCAAGGGCGGATGAATATCGTTCACACGTCCGAGATGAGAAAGCGGCAGCTGCACGCGCTGGGTCGGCGTATACTGCCTCATTACCGATGCAGGCACGGGCAGTGATGCTCAGACGCGTGCAAATCCTCCGAGGGAACATGCTCCCGACCTCGATAACCATTCTGTGAGTTTTTCCGTTTGTGATAAATACACGTTCGCTTATTTTCTCCTGAATAAAATATTAGCTCCTATATCTTTCAAGGGATTGTGTATGGAACCGTCTTTCTCAAGGCTCCTAAAACCACGAATGGGTTTTTCCCCCGTAGTGGCGTGCTGTTTTTGTGAGTAATCCTCAGGATCACCGCTGAGAGACAAGAACATTGAAAGTACCTTCTCAGCACTCTCCTGTTCACGGCTGGGATGACACTTCCAGAAATCCCGGCACTGCTCGCTCAGCGTCCCATTGTCCTGCGACATCATCGCTGGGCACTGTATCACCCCTTCATCGATGCTGTGGCCTATACCCTCGTTGATATGCCGGTTAATTTTATTTGTATGGTGGCTCTTGGTGGTTTGATTTATGCTCTAGTCGGGTTGCAAGGGACCGCAGCACAATTCTTGTATGTTCTCGAATTTATCTAGTCGAAAGTTGGAGCTTACATTCCAGCAGCATATTTATCTTATTTGAGTACTTTATTTCGCTAACTATGAGGGCGTGGTTCAGAGCCTCGGCTGCGACTTTCGCGACGGAAGGTTAGCCTATCTGTATTTGACCTTTGGTCAACTCATCTCGACTCATATCATTAACCGCAGCCCCGGCAATTAGTTGTGCTGGTATTTTGATACTTGCATTCTGCATCTACACAGGTAAGCTCGGGCCCGCTATCTCTGCTGTTGGATGTCTTCTCAGATAAGGACTAATAATCACAGGTTATGCTCTGCCTGAAAGATCAATGGTTTGGCCTCTGCGATGGATAGTCTATATCAACGTAAGTGGTCGCACCGTCGCAAAAATAAGCTCATCGTTGACGTGTATCCAACAAAAAGCCCATCCGTTATGGGTTCGATGCACTCATGTCGAACGAATTTAGCACCATCAATGCTACATGTTCTTCGCTCGTACCACAAGGACCAGGTTATCAAAACATCACATTGGCAAATCAAGTCTGCACTACGGTCGGATCATTACCTGGAGAACCGGTGGTTAATGGTGCACGATACATTCTTTTGACGTATGGATATTCTCGCGATTATCTGTGGCGCGTGAGTCAATCGCTAGATCTGGTTTATCGCTCTCAAGGTCTAACGGCTATCATGGTTAGAATTTTGGTGTTATCGTTGCCTTTTGCATTGTTTTCATGTTTGCACTATTTTTCATTACGGAGATCAACACAGCGACTGCCATACAAAAGTCCATGGTTCTATTCAAGCGAGGCTCCAGGGTTTTGTCGCATTCTGGAGATGAGGAGAAGGGCAGTAGCAGTCCAGGTCAAAACGAGACGTTAGAGAAGGATAAATCTGTGCCCAATGGCCCTGATATTTCCGATGCGAATATGAAGCAGGCAGATATATTTACTTTTTCACATGTGCAGTATGTTATACCTGTTCAAGACGGGGAACGAGTGTTGCTTGATGATGTTTCGGGATTTGTGGCGCCTGGACGTATCACGGCGTTGATGGGGGAGTCCGGAGCAGGAAAGGTGAATGGATTCATGTTCATTTAAGACTCCCATTCGGCTAAAGCACCACGCGTAGACGACGCTTTTGAATGTTTTGGCTCAGCGGAGTGACA
This sequence comes from Lepiota brunneoincarnata, assembly GCA_023014365.1. Lineage (NCBI taxonomy): Eukaryota > Fungi > Basidiomycota > Agaricomycetes > Agaricales > Agaricaceae > Lepiota > Lepiota brunneoincarnata. The sequence goes on along the minus strand of JAEBUN010000002.1, from coordinate 2,929,336 downwards.
TTGGCAGAATCACCGGAGAGCGTTTCGTGAATGGACAAGCCCTACCGGACGACTTCCAAACACAAACGTACGCCAGATGTGTAATCAGCAGAATTCACTTTTCTGAATACATTTTCATAGCGGTTATTGTCAACAAATTGACACGCATTTACCATCTGCAACGGTTCGAGAGGCCTTGCTCTTCTCAGCGAAACTTCGCCAGCCAGCATCTGTTTCTGATGAGGAGAAGGAAAACTAGTGAGTGCTCCTGAGTGTGTATTATCGTGGGGAAAGTCGAAGCTTAGTCTAACTACCGTAGCGTTGACAAATGCATCAAACTGTGCGGGTTGGAACGATATAAGGATGCAGCCGTAGGCTCTCTTGGAGTAGAGTACCAGAAGAGAACGACAATTGGTGTGGAGCTAGCAGCGAAGGTGATTATGGTTGTTTCTCCGTCATAGGATATATGCTCAATTTTTATAGCCCAAGTTACTTTTGTTCTTGGATGAACCAACCTCGGGACTCGATTCGCAGAGTGCTTGGAATATTTTGACTTTCTTACGTAGCTTGGCCAATCATGGACAAGCGATTTTATGCACGTAAGATGCTCTTTCTGAATATGCTTTGATCACAGTCGCTAAGTGCCAGCCATATGCAGAATTCACCAGGTATTACTTGTCTCTTTGTGCATGTCGCACATACACTTATCTGAATTGTTTGACTACAGCCTTCTGCGGAGCTATTTTCAGTATGTTTTAAATTGTTCTTGAAAGAACATATCTTACTGCTATTGCTTTAGGTCTTTGATCGCCTGTTGCTACTTCGCAAAGGAGGGCAAACAGTGTATTTTGGTGACATCGGTGACACCATGATCAACTATTTCGAACGGAACGGTGCAAGGAAGTGTAAAGCCCAGGAAAATCCGTAAGTAACACAGTATTGTGGTCGTAATAGACTTATCATGCAACGACCCATGCCCTCACAGAGCGGAATATATGCTGGATGTTATAGGCGCAGGAGCGACTGCATCATCCCAGCATGACTGGAATGAGATATGGAAGGAATCCGAGGAAGCAAGAGGATTGGAAATGAATATGAAGGAAATATATGCAAAGGGCCGTCAGCGTCCGCCAGTTGAGACTGCTCAGCGTACTCAATTTCCAACGACGTGGGGGTACCAGTTGATCGAGTTGTCAAAACGGAACATCGCCCATTATTACCGAAGCCCGGCTCTTTTGGGATCAAAGTTTGCTCTGAATATCATCAGCGGACTTTTTGTTGGATTTACATTCTTCAAAGGAGACGAGAGTCAGCAGGGAATTCAAAATAAACTTTTTGTGAGTCTTGCCACTCGGCTCGGATGAATCGGCTTAACCAGAATTATTCCAGTCTGTCTTTTTAGGCTTAGTCAACAGGTGCTTAGTACAGATACCAACGATGTGGTCTATCACTCACCGAACAAAATGCAGCTCCCCCCTCGCAACCCAAGTCATTGTTGCTTATGTCTCTATCCGCAACATATATGAAATTCGGGAGCGCCCCAGCCGAATGTATAGTTGGACAGCACTGGTCACTTCTCAGATACTCGTCGAGGTTCCCTGGAACATTCTCGGGTCATCATTATATTTTGTGACTTGGTTTTGGAGCTCCCGACTGAACACCAGCCGCGCAGGATACACCTACCTCATGTATGGTGTCCTGTTTCCCCTCTATTATACCACTTTTGGACAAGCCATCTCGTCTATGGCGCCCAGTGCCGAGATTGCAACTATTGCCTATGGCTTCTTATCCTCCTTTGTATATTTGATGTGGGTCCTGAATTTCACACAGAGCTCCAGACCTCACCGTTTCGATGCAGCAATGGCGTCCTGCAACCGTACCGCCAGCTCGGATGGTGGCGATGGATGTAAGCTCCAGTTCCCTGCTGATTCGGCCCCCTCATAAACGCACTCGCTAATTTGTGAACAGGTATTGGATTTCTCCGTTTACCTACTTCATCGAGGGGATTGTTGGGAACAGTAAGCACACCGTTCTTATCTGACCGGTGGTTGCCTGTACTGACCACCCCCTAGCTCTTGGACGCCAGCGAGTGACGTGCTCTGACATCGAGCTCGTGCGCCTGAATCCACCGGCCAGTCAGACTTGTGGGCAGTATATGGCCAATTATATCTCTACTGCCGGAGGCTACCTTGTCAACCCCAACGACAGTTCGTCCTGCCAATATTGTGGTGTAGGAGAAACGGATGCATTCCTGGCGTTTGGTTTCAACATATTCTATGATCACCGTTGGAGAGATGTTGGAGTCATGATTGGCTTCATTGGGCTCAACGTAAGCTGCCTCTCGATAAAACATTGGATACAAGCTTATGATGGTGATGATTTGTAGGTTATCTTGACATATCTGTTCACATATGCTTTCCGCATTCATACCGGAAGTTGGTTCAGTGGTTTTCGGAGGCATGCGAAGCATTGATAGGACGGATTTTGTGGCCTTGTCAGGTTAGACAGTACTCCCATATATCATAATAGACGCGTCTATGGTGGTGTGACCCTTGAACAGAAGTTAATGTGTTGGGAGGGAAAAGTAAGCGAAGAACTAATTGTAGGATACTGTTTGAGGGAGAAAGGAAAACACCGGTAGAGAAGGAGTCCACCCGCTTTGTGGTAGTTCTTTTGATCGTGATCCCTATATGTTCTTCGGCGCGCAAAACATCACATACGGAAATAAGTTATACATCGTTTATGATAACACTACTCTCCTCGTCTAAAGTGCTTTAATCTATGATGTCCCGAGACAATATGAGCCGCCGCTCCAAGAATTTAGTCTCATACTTATAGCCATGGAGCCTCAAGCTTCTTGGATATGTTCATCCTTTGGTTTGACGTTATTTATTTCCTCTTGCTCGTGGTTCGGTTGAGGGGCAAGGTCGACGGTGTGAATACCACCGCCCAGAAATATTGTATCTTCCGGGTGGCTATGAACGAAAGCAATCCCAGTCATTCTAGCGTCGGTTCCCGCAACACTTGAGTGGCGATGTGATGGATCTGGGCTATTTCGACCTCCCAGGATGGTAAAGCGATTGTTGAGCAAGACCAGCATCGGGTTGGCATACAGCTTGCTTAGGGACAGACCGGGAATCATGTACCAATTCCCCGATCCTCCCATGGATAAGACGGATGTTACGGTGTACGCGATTGCCATTGCAGCTGCAGAGATTCGAGTGTTTTTTGGTAAATCCCAAGACCATTTACTTGTGAAGCCAAGCGTACCCGTCAACATTCCTGTTTCCAGCACTAGCCGCTTGATTTTCGTGAGAGGTGTTTGAGTACGACGTGATACTCCTTTCATTTGCTTCGACAACTGCGCAAATGAGTCAGTGATGGAGTAGACATGCATGCTGAATCTGACATACAAAGTAAAACATGTAGCCGGCAATGAGTATATCGCAGAGTGCCCCAACCAATCCCCAAGCCTTGGATTGTGCAAATAGATTTTTTAATGTCGTCACACACTCTTGCTTTGAGCTCCGACTCACCAGTGCATTGATATAGGGTGCCCGGATGGAGGTCGTGAAGGACTTATTCACGGCCGGGAAATAGACAGTGATCGCGGAGTAGATGCCTAATATGAACTGAGCAAGGGCCAGCTGTTCGAGAAGTGGTGAGCCTTCTTCCGCGATGGAAATCATCCCCGCAACTTACCAATGACACAACCACCGTGATCAATTTCTGCCCTGAAATTGTGTAAATGCGGTATGCATACAGAGACTGTACAACGATGGCAACTAGACGGATGGATGCAGGGTCAGATGGGAGCATTCTTGAGTTGGATGCAATCCCCGCACCGAGCGCACTAGCCGTTGGAATCGTGAGCCACATGTATCCAAATGGGTGCGTGTCGCGGAAAGCATAACTGATGGAAATTTCGTTGGACAAAGTGATTTCTTGAATCACAGTGCCTGAGCAGAATAGAAAGTAGAGGTCATGGAGAGCGAGGGCAGTTTGAGCAGTCCCAACAATGTATAGAAAGTAGACAATGATCTTCGTCGCTCGTTTGTCATTCGGGAAAGCTAGGAAATATAGATCTGGCAGACACCATAGTATTGGGTGAGTGGTATCACTGAGATGGGTAGCGAGCTGAGCTCACAGGTCTGAACAGTGAGGACTCCGTAGAGGAAGACATCTAGGCAGTAAGCAAAGAGCTGCAAACCACAATCAGCTGCGATCACATTCATACAAAAATCTTGTTTACTTACAGCTGGCCCTGCATTTATGACAAGAGTCGTAGCAATGTTCTCAGGCACCGAGAAACACGTGTCAATACTGCAAATCTCCATACTTTTTCAGGAAGGAGTCTTGGGATAACGAGGGATATCGACGTGCCGGTCCAACTTGCTATCGCAGTGAGATATCGGGGGATGTTGAGGCCTTTTTAACCGGTCGTGAGTCTATCGAGTGGTCAGGCCGTGGGTTCGGATCGGTTGTCAGAGGAAGCTCTGTGCTGTGTGTGATTGATGAACGCTTGAGTTCGCAGGTGGGAAAGATGGTCGAATTCGGAACATCTACCAGCGCTATTGGCATAATCGGTCGCTAAGAAAGTAGTGACAGCTATAGAAGAAGATATTGAGGCAGTAACCAAGGGTCAGTGATGATCATACAGAAGTTTGTCCGCTTGGAGTTGCCACTTTGCCCTCTGCATAGCCTAGATGGGGCAGTTGGAGTACGAGTATATACTTTTATTGAAAAAAAACGAACACGGAGCAAGCTGAGAGATGTTGCTACACTCAAATTTGTCAGTAGCAGGACCTCAATGGCCTCCGACCCCGGAGTAAATGACCGTCCGCGTGTGAATCATTACTGTGGCATCATGTTCGGATGATGATCTCCTGGAGCTGCCACTCTACCCAATACTTCCAATGCATCATTTCTAAATATCCGTGCGACCAGAGGTTCCTGCCCGATACGCCGCGATCCAAAGATAGGGCACTTCTACTTGTCATGTAATTGCGGCAGTCGAGAAATCGTAAAGCCAACATCAAATTCTCTTCCGCAAACGTCCCTCGAGAAAGGAAACAAAGTGTCGTTTAGACACTTGCTTTAGAAAACGTCGGACACCATTATCATTGATGTTTGACTATCTAGTTGCTCCCGAGCCTGTCCACAGCTTATCTAGCACGGTTTCCACAGGGTTTTGACTACGCATGAGCATATGTCAAACTTCTTCACCACGTTCGTCCTTTTGTTTGCAACCATTCATTTCTTCCGGCTCGTGGTTCGACTGCACAGTAAGGTCAACGGTGCGGATATCACCACTCAAAATTCTGGTGTCTTCCAGGTGACTATGAGTAAAAGCAATCCCACTCATTCTAGTGTTGGCCTCCGCGAGGAATGAGTCATGATGCGATGGATCTAGGCTATTTCGACCTCCGACAATGGTGAAGCGATTGTTGAGCAAGACCAGCATCGAGTTGGCATACAGCTTGCTTAGGGAGAGACCGGGAACCATGTACCAATTCATCATTCCTCCCAAGAACAAGGCGGATGTTAACGTGTACGCAATGGCCATTGCAGCTGCAGGGATTCGAGTGTTTTTGGTAAATCCCGGGACCATTTATTTGTGAAGTCAAGCATACCCGTCAACATTCCTGTTTCCAGCACGAGCCGCTTAATTTTCGTGAGAGGTGTTTGAGTAAAATGCGAAACTCCCTTCATTTGCTTCGACAGCTGCGTAATTGAGTCGGCGATGGGGCGGAATATACATGCTGAATCTGACATACAAAATAAAACATGTAGCCGGCAATAATTATATCGCAGAGTGCCCCGACCAACCCCCAAGCCTTCGATTGCGCAAGTGGATTTTTAATGTCATCACAGACTCGTGCGTTGAGCTCTGACTCACCAATGCATTGATATAGGGTGCCCGGATGTCGGTCGTGATGGACTTATTCACGGCCGGCGCATAGACTGCGACTGCAGAGTAGATGCCTAATATGAACTGAGCAAGAGCCAGCTGTTCGAGAGGTGATGAGCATCCTTTCGTGATAGATATATTCTAAACTTACTGATAGCACAACTGCAGTGATCAGCTTCTGTCCTGATATCGTGTAAATACGATATGCATACAGAAACTGCGTGACAATGGCAACTAGATGAGTGGACGCAGAGTCAGGTGTGAGCAGTTCTTGGGTTGTATATACTACCCATACCGAGAGCGCTAGCCGTTGGAATCGTAATCCACATAAACCCAAATGAATGGGTGTCAAAGATAGTGTAGTTGACAGAGATGTCACCAGATAAGGTGGGTTCCATGATGACAGTTCCTAGGTAAGATAAAAAGTAGAAGTCATGGAGAGCAAGGGCTGTTTGGACGGTCCCAACAATGTATAGAAAGTAGACAATGATCTTCGTCACTCGTTTGTCATTCGGGAAACCTAGGAAATATAGATCTGGTAGACATCATAGTATTTGTAAGCATCGCTGAGATGGCAACGAGCTGAGCTGGGTAAGCTCACAGGTCTGGACAGTGAGGATTCCATAGAGGAAGACATCTAGGCAGTAAGCAAAGAGCTGCAATCCGTGGTCAGCCGCGATCGTATTTCGTGCAAAATCTTTGTTTACTCACGACTGGTCCTCTATTTCTTTCAAGTCTGAAGACATCCCCAGGCACAGGGACACACGCTCCGGTAGTGCATACCTCCATACTTTCTAGGGAGGGGAGTTTGGATGCCGGGAGGTGCGGGTGTGTCGGTCTAGATATTGCTGTGAAATGCTGGGGCCTTTTTAACCGATGATGGAATATATTTGCCAAGCTGTAAGTAATATTGATGTTCAATCAGGTTGCGAGTTGCGGAGACGAAGCCCGTTACTGTGTGCAAATTTATGTTTGTAACATCACTGATGAACAATTGAGCTCGTATTGGTGGGAAAGTCAGTAATAAATTGGGACACACCTTCGAGCGGTCACCGTCTTTAATGGGGTCTCAACTCCAATCCACGAGGTGGTGGCTGGTGCTCTTGTCTTGGTAAGTTGTTCGGGTATTATGAGACGTTTGCCTAGTGCCACGGGGAAAGCATTGAGGTCTGCATCATCGAGGCTGTGCAATTGGAAATTTGGCTCTCATGAGGATTTGGTGGAGGAAGATCAGCAATGATCATGTTTCATATCGTCAAAAGCCTGTTCACTTGCAGTGACAACCGCCTTGGAATCACGGACCGTCCGCGCGTAATTATGTTGCGACACAATGTTTTGATGATGACATCGGAAAGATGCCCCAACCTGATACTTCGAATTGCATCCCGATATCAGTATCTAAATATTCGTGAGACCAAAGTTTTTTGCAAGGCGCTGCAGCGGTGGGCTTTTGCTCATCATGTGATTGTCACAGACGCGTTCTGTCACAATGTCACCTTGTCAAGAAATCGTACGACCCAAAAGTCAAATAAACTCTTGTACTGTACAAAAACCTCCCCGAGGGAAAGGAAACAAAAACAGCCAAATATGTCCGGCACGAACACCAAAGGACCTCAAGACGCGGTTTCGCCGCCTCAAGAGAACGGCTTTCTGACCAAATGGGCAACCCGACTCGCCGTCGTGTTCCTCCTTGTCGCCCTATGCGGGTGGCTCGACACCATCAAGGTAAGTAACTCACCTCTCACCAAAGGAGGGAAAGGGGAAATGCTTAACACACGGGTGTACAGGATCGGTGGTACGTCTTCGACCCAACCACCCTACACCAACTTGCCCAAGAAGCCATCGCCCTCAACCCAAACAACAACACAGCCGGCATGATCTCCCACATCGTCAACACCCTCTCCGCCACCCACTCCCCCGACAAAATCCGTATCAACACCGACACAAGCGAATGGGTATTCAACAACGCGGGTGGCGCCATGGGTGCGATGTACATCATCCACGCAAGCATTACCGAGTACTTGATCATTTTTGGTACGCCGTTGGGGACCGAGGGACACACGGGCTTGCATACCGCGGATGATTATTTCAATATTCTGGTTGGGGAGCAGTGGGCATTTGCACCTGGTGCGTTGGAGATGGAAAGGTACCCTGCTGGTAGTGTGCATCATTTGCCTAGAGGCACGGCGAAGCAGTACAAGATGCATGAGGGCTGTTTTGCGCTCGAGTATGCTAGAGGTGTGTGAAGTTGTTTTATTTTTAATGGGGTATTGATGGATTCTATTAAAGGTTGGATTCCGTTGATGCTGCCGTTTGGATTTGCGGATACATTTACTTCGACGTTGGATGTGCCGACGCTGTATCACACAATTAGAATCACAGCGAGGGAGACGATTAATAACTTGTTGATAGGAAAGATCTAGAATAGTTATCTACGGAATGAATAATTGTATGTGGAATGGAAAATCGGAAAATGGCGGACCGAGTGACGGGCCCATCACCAGCGCCACTCTGCCATTGACCATCATGAAAGCAACAGACCTTCCAACCATCCTTGACCCAAACACATGTGTCCGTAAAGGGCTCTGTCCAGTAACCAAGCTTCGTCCGCAGGGTCCCGAGGCGCTCGAGTCGCATTCGCTCTACTTTGAGCAGCATGGGAAGGGAACCGAGTTCAAGTTTGTATTGATCATGGGCTTGAACGCGAGCTCGTTTTCGTGGGGACCACAGGTGCGGTGGTTTGGTGGAGGCAAGGCGATGCGTGGAGAAGGAGAGGAGGAGAAGACGACGGTACTGGTATTTGATAACCGCGGGGTTGGGAATTCGGGGTACCCGAGGGGACCGTATACGTGCGTGACCGTATCGAGGAACTTTAGCTGGTGGGTGCTGACGTGTTTAATTGTGTAGAACCGGAGGGATGGCGGAGGATGTGATTTGCCTGTTGGACTACGTCGGGTGGACGGAGAAGAGGGAGTTGCATGTGGTTGGGGTCAGTCTGGGTGGGATGATCGCGCAAGGTGAGAGCAGACATGAGGGCAGCTTTCATTGCCAAGACTTATAGGGTATTTGAAAAGAGCTGGCTCTGAGGATCCCTGAGCGGATCGCGTCGCTTACCCTAGCTGTGACGACACCCGGGGGATGGCTCTGGAACAATTTGCCACCAGTAAGTACGAATGTGGGGTAAGTAGCACGATAAGATGTCTCGTGATTGACCGTATTCTCCAGTGGAAGGGGATATCTTGCTTGGCGAGGCTGATGATCACGCAGGATCCCCTCAAATGCGCATCCGTTGTGACGGATATGTTGTTTCCGCGGGCATGGCTGGATGCGTCAGACGAGAACGAACCTAACAAGACAAACCTACAGGTGCAATCAGAGGTGTTCTTGCGCCGGGTGGCGGTCGCACGGCCCCAGCAGCTGATGGGATGTGTGTCGCAGATGGCAGCGGGGCTGACGCATCATGTTTCGGGGGAGAACTTGCGCCGGATCAGTGCAAGTGTGCCCAAGGTGACGATTGTGACTGGGGATGACGACCACCTAGTACGGCCCAAGATGTCGTGGGCGCTGAAGGCATCGATGCCCGAGGCAGAGCTTGTTGAGTGGAAGGAGACGGGACACGGGGCGTATGTGCAGCGAGCGAGATGGTTCAATGAGCTTGTGGAGAGGACGGCGAGGGAGAGTAAAATGTTCCCACGGTGAGAGTAAGCACGTGTGCTGTGCATTAAAAATGAGAGGGAAATTAAAAAAAAAGAAAAAAGAAATGCTTGCTCTCGCACTCAGCCATCCCTCTCCTCGCAAGTCGGCAATACCTCCTCTTCACAGACACCAGACAGCACCCGCAATTCCACATCCACCCCGCGACCACTCGTCCCTTCACCACCACACAGCACATCCCCCAACATCATCGTCAACAACAACAACAACAACAACAACAGCAACAGCACATCCCCCGCCTACCCCTCCAAGACCAGCCACTCCAACTCCCGCCCCTGCTATCGCCCCGCCAGCAGCACTCACTTCCGCTACCGGTCCTGCTCCATCAGAGCTCTCGTCGTCCCCGCCGTCGTCTTCGGTTGTTGATATCCACAAATACCCCACCACAGACCTTCTCAAGCTCCTCGCATCCCTCCTAACCCAGATCGCCTCCACCAATGACCAGCTCGCCACCTCGCCCACCTCCTCTATCATGACCACCTCCTGCACCGCCCCTATCCATGCCAACGAGGACACCCCCGTCTGGCACTCCCTCACCACCGCATCCCGCTCCGCCATCTCCACACCCGCCTCCACCCTCACCTTTCATGCACGCAACATCCCCACAATCACTCTCGAGGCTTATTTTCTCCGTATTCTCAAGTACTGTCCAACCACCAACGAGGTCTTTTTGGCCCTCTTGGTCTACTTTGATCGCATGTCCAAGCTCAGTGCTGATGCCACTGGCCGGACGTTTGTAATCGACTCGTATAATATCCACCGCCTCGTCATTGCGGGTGTCACTGTGGCTAGCAAGTTTTTCAGCGACGTATTCTACACCAACTCCCGCTATGCAAAGGTCTGTCCGTCGGATTGTCCTTATCCTTTTCCCTCCTGACCCGCTCATCATCAAAAAGGTCGGGGGGTTGCCGCTGCCGGAACTGAATCAACTAGAACTCCAGTTTTTGTTGTTGAACGACTTCAAGTTGGTGATCTCACCAGATGAGATGCAGAGATATGCAGAGCAATTAATCCTCTTTGCTCGGTCCTCTGGTATAGTGGCTGATGGTGCTGGGAACACTATTGGCCATTCTGGAACTCATGTTGCTTCTTCGGCTGCTCCACTGACAGGTGGCACTGTTGTTGCGGCGCCTATGAGTGCTATGGGCGCTATTGACGCATATGGGGGAAGAGTTGCAGATGACCAGTATTCCTCACGTACACCTCGCGAGTCACAACAGCAGCAAACCTCGGTAGAGGAGGGTACTGATACCGAGACGGAGACTGAGGTGGAGACCGAGGACGAGGCGTCGAGTACGACGGGTACGACGGACGACGAGCCGACGATCAGAGCAGGTTCGATTGCAGAGAGAGCGAGAAGGCGAGAGAGCATCAGTGAGGTGGCAGAGGACGCTGAGAGGACACCAGAGAGGAGAAGGGACGAGAGGATGGGGAGTCCTTGACTGTATTCTTTACTCCTTTTTTTTATTAGACGCGCTATACACTACGGTTTCTGTGTTTATATGTATCACAACAAAAACAGGCGAATATCCCACGCGCTTCTCAACCATGAACGATGTCCTCAGTGCGTGCCATTTGACGCTCACCGGCTCAGTAGCCCACATAATCTCGGCCAGACCCCTTCCAAATACCCCATCCGACTGCAATCCAAACCTCTCTTCTCGCCACCGCTCTGTTCTCAAATTTTGATCCCACAGGACGCTGGATTGCTGCTGGCAAACAAAATGGGAGCGTTGTCATTTGGGATCTCGAGACAAAGGCTCCGGTGAGGGTGCTCGATGGACATGTGAGGGGAGTTACGAGCATCGAGTGCGTTGTTTTGCCTATTGGTTGTTCCTGACTGCGAGGAGTTGAATTGAATTGAATTGAATCTCAAGTTGGTCGAGGCACGCGCGGTATGTGATGAGTGCGTCCAAGGACTGGAATGTGATTGTGTGGGATTTGGCGTCGGGGTTTGAGCCGATGCAGAGGTGGAGGACAGTGAGGTTTGATTCGCCGGTGGTGTCTGCGAGTTTTCATCCGCGGAATAGGTGTGTGTGTGTTTCGTTGATCCTTGGAGATGGTTGTTGTTTATGGTTTTTTTTTTGAGTTCAGTAAGATTATATTGGTCCTTATGTCGACTGGGGAGGCATTCGTAGTGGACATGAGAAAGTCGCATAGAGGACGGGTGGAGTTGTGTGATGTGCCCGAGCCGGAGGAGGCTGAAGAGGAGGCTGGTGGCGGTCAGGGTGTTAAACGGTGTGTTCTGCTCTGTCCAAATTTGTTTTATGGTTTTTAATGAACGCAGGTCTGCAATGACGGTTGCGAGGTTTGATACGACGGGACGGTATGTCTTTGTCGGCACTTCGAGCGGAATGTTGTTGGTGTTTAATACACGGACAAAAGTGGTATGTCTATATTATTGTTCCTCATTAGATGTACACTCGCTCAAATTGTGTAGTTGGTTGGTAGACACAAAGTTAACGGCGCAGGGGTCATGAAGAGTCTAGACTTTACTAGGAACGGACGGTAGGATCCTCCTTTTTTTTTCGAGGCCCGATCTTTTTCTTCTAATCGCGCGCTTTCCATAGACGACTGGTAACAAACTCCTCGGACCGAATATTGCGCCAATTCACAATCCCAAACTATCAAGCCGCACTCGACAAGCTGAATGAACAAGAACTCGAACCCACACACCGGTTCAATGACCCTATTAACCGTACAGCGTGGCACGTCATGTCGTATAGTCCAGACGGGGAATGGCTAGCCGGCGGTAGGCTTTTCCCCCTTTCTTTACTCGTTTGTTGTTGATGTGACGAGCACACAGGTTCTGCTGATCCAGCGACACACAAGATATACATCTGGGATCTATCAAACGATGGACGGTTCTCGACAACGTTGGATGGTGGTAGGGAACCACTCTCACATATACACGTGCGTACGCCCGCTTCGATTTCCGATAGGAATAAGAGGGGATTTTCATCAACCAAAAGTGGCACCCGAAGAAATCGTTGATCGCATCCACGACGACACACGGAAACATTCTGATATGGCATTGTCCGATAGCGGAGCGCTGGGGTGCGTTTGCGGGTGGATTTGAAGAGGCGGACGAGAATATTGTGTATGAGGAACGGGAAGATGAGTTTGATATTGTACCTATCCCCCCTTTTTTTTTGTCTCTTGCCTGTGTGTGATCATGATCCGTTAGGAAGATGAGGAAATGATTCAAGAGCGTAAGATGAAAGCGGAAGAACAGGAGGTGGATGTGGATCTTTTGGAGGGGGGAGAGTCGGATGATTCTTCGAATGTGACGATGTCGAAAGACACATCGAGCGGGTCTGGGGCGAATTCCAAACCTCCGTCTGCGTCTGCTGCCTCGAGTGTTACCCCGAATCCTACCAATAACAACAATGCAAATTCAGGAGGTAAAGAAGGGAAGGTGTTCAAGGCGGGCAAAGGTGTGACAAAAGGGATGGATGAGGATATATTGTGGGCAGAGGAGGATCCAGATGAGGATGTGAAGGGCTGGAAGATGAGAGTGAGTAAAGGCGCGGCAGAGTTGGCTGAGGAGATGGGAGTTTAGGTTTGTAGTGAGGTTGGTTAGAATACTTCGTGCACGTTATTGTTAAGACTCCAAGCTAGCGTGTTCTCTTTCGTAAATCCTTGGCTAATAAGCAGCTTACGAACACGACCCATGTTCATCACATGCCAAAACCGCACCAGTTTTGACCCATCAATGGAGCTGAAGATTTGAGGTAGAACTCGTTCCCCACCCTATACAGAACCAAATTAGCCCCTATTGTCCAAAACCGTCTCGCCTACCAAACCTTCTAGCAGTGGAATAATGGACCTAAGCATATGGAAGGAGGAATAGCTCCTGGGGAACTCTATCGTTCTCGCTTTCAAACATTGCGAAACCTTCCAACGGCTCATGTTTGAAAATAAGAACAACTACGGAAGGAGCGCGATCTTTGCAATTTTGTGCCCAGGAAAGCACGATGTCGCACGCTCGGGGGTTAATGTCGCTGTATAACTGCTACCGTATGAGCAGAGGCCAATTTTGTGAGCAAAAATTACATGCTGGCATTAATGAACCCGATACCCTATGCTGTGTGTATTGAAAGCCTTCCCGCCGATTTGTGGCTTTGACACGTTGTAAGTCTGGTTCGCGAAGGGCAATCTCTTGTACAGGACCGACAGACGCTTGGAGTTTTTCGGGTGACTCCTGGTTCCAACAGTAAACACAATAATATTGGGCACAAAACGGGACGGTACATACAGACCAAAGGCTGAGTAGCCAGGAACATAAGCGAAATATGTGTCGAATCTCACCATTTGAAAAGACACGCAATTCTTCCATGCCAAACCCCTTGAAAACCCGAAGCCGTTCTGATGTCGTGTTGGGGTATAGGGGCACCTTGCGCGGTATGGTCTTCAATATAGGCCAGTACTCGCAGTCACAACCCGGCAATAATAGATGGGTGCATCGCCCACTGGCCTCGAATAGAAGCAGACGCAAGCACTCAGAATTCCAGCCACTGTCATGATCACCCCAAGAAAGAATGTTGCCGTATCCTCCATAATTCGATATGCCAGCTGAGGATTGGATGGCACCAGATGAAGCGATTGACCCAGACGCCGGTTTTCGAAGTTGCAAGATTTTTACACAACGTTACCATGTGTCACTGCATGCTTCCTCGATATCGATGGCAAACTCGCCCGATCGTGAAGGGTCTTTCAGATACTCGGCGAATGAAGCGTGGAGAAAGGAAATTCGCTCCTCGTCAGCAAGTTCGGGTGATGGGATTCGGAGGACGGAATGGAGTCTTTGAACAGCACTATACGCATCGTGTTGCCTGATCCCAATAAAATTGACCAGGAAACGGAAGGAGCAAAACTTAGGCAGAAGCAGCTGCCCAAATATCCGCCTAGTGGCTGGAAGGACAGCAACGGGGACCGAGGACAGAATATCAGTGTATAACAAGTCAAGGAGCGCCAACGGATGCTTTCCCTGGATGGCACCCAACTTCTCGATGACAGTGAGAACGCGGCTGAGTTGCGAAATGGGATTATCAAACTCCCTGTCCTCGATAAACCGAATCACGGTTGATGCGAATGCGAACAACCCACTTGCCGCAGTCGCCAGCTGAAGGAATTGGTGGTCCGTTGGCCATCGCACTCCTGCCTGGAAATGGTCAGGGTACTTCTGGCGAATATCGACCAACGATGTCTCGAGGTACCGTTCGACATCCCGACAACTTTCATCAGAGTCGATGGGAACCTCCTTTCGCAGATGAGTCAGGAGGATGTGAGGCCGAGAGAAAGAAGCTTTCAGATGGGACTCTGGACGACTCGCGACGACCCATTGAAGGGAAGCCGCAGGAAACTTGATCACAAACGAGCTGAGCAATTCGATGATCTTGCATTGAGCATCAGAACCTTCGCACTCGTCCAGGCCGTCAATCAAGATCGTCCACATCCTCGAGCTGTTGCATGCGTTCAGTCGAGTAAAAGGTTCGGCAATGAGGATCTTGAACTGGTTTTCCAACCCTTTCTGGAGGAACATGGGGTCTGATTTCATTTGTTGCTGGAGGTAATCCTGGTAAGGCCGATTCTTGATGGCTAATCGATACGCTATAGTAGGGAAGAGCCCATTTGGGCTATTTCGTTTGTTGGGTCTCGAAAAGAAGAACGTTGCGCCGAGGTTGCCAGTATCATTTTCCATCTCTGCCAGAGTCTGCATGATTGCTGATTTTCCGACACCGGCAGGTCCATACAACCATAGAAGCTTCTTTCGGTCCTCTGCAGTGCTTCGTAGCCAACCTTGGGTCGTACTTAGGATGGTCGTACGCGTATCCGGGTGACACTGTGGAGGTGGGTCGCGTGCGGAAGAATCAAACTCGGCCCCAACGGTGATGTGCTCTTTGAGCTGCTCTGAAACTACAGGGTTGACTCTCAGTATGGTTGTTCACCTGGTGGGCCATTCATACCTAGCTTAGAATTTTCCTGGAAAACATTCCCCTCGACTATTGTTGGATTGTACACGACAAAGTCTTTCGCATTGTTGAAGAATCCAGTACTCCCAGTTCCATGTTCTTCTCGACCTGGCAAACGGGCTATTAACCAACGCAAGATAGAACAAAACATGGTTACCGTGCAATTTAGAAGACGCGGAGACTTCAGCTATGGGTGAAGACCGACCAAAGTCTCTTGGGGAGATACGAAAGAAAGTAGATAGCTTTGAAATGATTGATGTTGGCTTGAATGAGCGGCGATGATTTTTTGTAGACTTGGCCGCATGAATCAAAGATAGTAATAATTCAAATAGAGTGCTCTACCTGCCGAGGACTGGATGGATCACCCAAACCCGTATCTTGATGTTGGGAGGATATGGTGAGCCCGGACGACGTTGGTGTGCAAGGTTGTTCTGTGATTCTGGGGCTGTGTCCCTGCGTCTCGACATTTGCAGAGGTGTATCCTGCAGGGGTAGCTGAGGGTATCTCTCCCGCAATAATGTTGGAGGTTGCAGGCATTTCGCACTTTCGACGTTGTCCCGTTGTTGCCATTGGGAGACCTGTGGCTCCAACAACGCGTGACTGCTACCCGTTCTGATTGACACTGGCAAGTAACGACGAGCGCCGCGAACTGATCAGGCTGATTTGCGGCTGCCACCTCTCAGTAGCAACGTTGAATGTATTCTATGCAGCACAGGCTTGGTGGCATCTGCACTAAGGCGCACTTCTGTCTCGCAAGCTCATAGAACAAACTAGACAGCAGACAGGGGTGGGATGTATAGATAGAATCGTAACCTTGAAGCCCGAGCGATCCTACAATTCACTCATTTGTTTTTTTGTGAATCAACTTAGCAATGCATTGTGCTACGGAAACCATCGGAATCCACAGACATTATCGTAATACACAGGCCAGATGGAGGCGGCATGTGCGCTCAAGGTTCGAGGGAAACGGGAACGGCTGACTCGGTGCAGAGGTTAGACCCGTCGAGTAGGGCGTCCGGCTCGGTGGAGGAGGGCTGGACGTATTTGGTTCGGTGCCCTGGATATGTCTAGCTCGGGCGGTGGTTGTATGGGCCCGGTTAGGTGTGCTGAACGCGTCCAGAATGATGAAAGGGCTGCGCGTACCGCGACACGTACAGCCCGATAGCGGAAGCTCCGGACGTATCTGGCTCGGTGAAAGGGGCTAGGCGCGTTTAGATTGGTGCAACTGGCCGTGGGAGGGGAGGGAGGAAGGATGCAACCTCAGGGAGAGTCAGAGTCGCCGGCCAACCCTTCGAGCATAGAATAAATAACTTTATATTTTAGTCACAACTCCACTGGCCCCCCCCCCCCCCCACCTTCCAATATGCTTCGATACACAAAATGACCTCCTCTTACAGTATCACAAGTTCGAGCCAAACGGAAGCCACTAATTGCATGGGCTCTGAACGAGAGTCAAGAGAGCAGTTGCCCACCTACGGTCTCCCCGCGGTGTGAGACCCAAAATAGTCGTCGACACCAAACTCTTGACAGGCCACTCTGACTCCCCCTACTAAATGGACAAAGTGCAAAGGACAGGAGGAGCCAGGTGATCCGGGTCCGAGTCGCAGGTCAAACAAGATGAGAGTGATGCACCACTCTCGGCAAGTGGGCATCCAGCTTACTACAGTCCCTCTACTGTACATATACACAACCCGGTAGCAGAACACCTAACGTGTTCTGTCATGTCCTCTTAGATGCAACGGTTACTGCAGCTGTGTGACCTTACAATTAACCACCCTGCCAGGGCGTCTCGGCTGCGATACCATCTGTCCCTCGATCAACAATTTAGCCCCAGCGCCACTTACCCTGGATGGACGCCGGAATCAACATCAGATGCATGAACTGGGTAGTATGGACGGGTATTAAGCCCCTGGTTGGGTTACAGGGACAAGAGTATGAAGAGCGTCAACCTAACATGTCTACAGAGCGGCCCTGTCATGTGGGATTCCACGTGCCAAGTAGGATCTTGGGGGGTGGAGGGGAAGACAAGAAGAGTCTGAGAACGTGTGATGGTTGTAGCAGTATTACAATAAGTGGGAATCGTTCCATCCTGCCACAACCTGCGCAGATTGTCCCCCAAGATTCCACGGCCAGAATTCTCAATCGGCTGATTC
This sequence comes from Lepiota brunneoincarnata, assembly GCA_023014365.1. Classification (NCBI taxonomy): domain Eukaryota; kingdom Fungi; phylum Basidiomycota; class Agaricomycetes; order Agaricales; family Agaricaceae; genus Lepiota; species Lepiota brunneoincarnata. Next base: position 2,911,604 of record JAEBUN010000002.1, on the reverse strand, counting down.
TACTATTTCCTCTTCCCGGCGTACATCCTCATAGAATGATATAAAGCCCTCCCCACCCCCCATCCTCACTCACAAATAATCACTCGACCTCTTCCTTCTCTCCTCTTCCAGCAATGCCTGCCTCCATACGACAGTCCCATCCTCAACTCCCTACCTCCTTCAACACCCTCCAGCCTAATCCACTTAGTTCCTTCGTCAAAAGGCTCCGCCCAAAATCGTGGCTTGTTGCTTTCGGTGCGTGCCCACGCGCGTCTACCGATAGCTCAGTGCTTACTTCATACGATGCAGCCCGAACCTCGATACTGGCCGTCCTCAACGACGCGATAGCTATAGGCCACTTAACGATCTCCGATTCCGAAGGGCCGCACTATTATGGCAACTACCAAAAAGGGTGCAATGACGTCCATCTCAAAATTGTCAATGACGACTTCTGGTGGCGCGTTTTGTTGTAAGTCGTCAAGCTTTCTTCATCCCTGCGCTCATTCACGGCTCGACGCAGATCAGGGGACTTGGGATGTAAGTCGCATCCAGCTTGTACACATAGGCTTCACCTAATTGCTCTGTACTTGCAGTCAGTGAGGCGTATATGGTCGGTGATGTCCAGGTATCATCACTCAAAGGCGCCATGAATGTGAGCGGCGGAAACATTCATGTTTTTGTTTTGGTACACTTACGCATAATATCAGATGTGGCTCGATAACCAAGCTGGGCTGGAAGAACCACTGTCTTCTATCGTCGTCAGAGCGTCGTCGGCGATTTCCAGCCTGTACAACAGCTTCCTCGGTCAAACACGCTCCCAAGCACGACTCAACGCCATTGCTAGCTATGATCAATCAAGTGAGCTCTTCAAGGTTGGTTAGTTTTGGACTCCCTCCGGGGCCTTTTTACTCCGTCCTCACTCCTCCCAACAATAGGCTTTCCTTAGCAAAGAGATGATGTACTCCTGCGCTCTCTGGTCTGAAGCAGAGGGTGGTACCCGCGGCGACCTAGAGAATGGCCCAACTCCAGGAGACCTAGAGGCTGCTCAGCTGCGCAAGATCCATCACGTCCTACGCAAGGCCCGGGTCAGGCCTGGTCACCGTATCCTAGAATTCGGCAGCGGTTGGGGAGGCCTTGCGATTGAGGTCGGCCTCCCTCGATACTGCCCATCTGAGGCCTTGGACTGATTTCTTCTTCAGGCAGCCCGTACCTACGGATGCGAGGTCGATACCTTGACACTCTCAATCGAACAAAAGACCCTCGCAGAAGAGAAAATCAAGGCAGCAGGCCTCGAGAGATGTATCCGCGTCCACCTTTTGGATTACCGAGAGATCCCCGCCGAATTCGAAAAGGCTTTCGATGCTTTCGTCTCCATTGAGATGATTGAGGTTTGTCCTATAGCTTACTATATAGTCAAGCCACCGGGCTGACGGATAACCAACCCCTTCTCATGCAGCACGTCGGTCCGAAATACTATAACACCTATTTTAAGCTTATCGACTTTGCACTCAAGTCCGGGGATGCTGCTGCCGTCGTAAGCTCGTCTACCTTTCCAGAATCCAGATACACTGAATATCAGTGAGCCACTACCTAGCCATCATCACCAGAACCAGGGATTGATGTACTTATTCAGGGCCGAAGACTTTATGCGTCGCTACATGTGGCCAAACTCTTGCCTCCCCAGTGCAACAACCCTGGTCACAACCATGAACACTGGTTCGCAGGGCCGTTTCAATCTTGAAAATGTTGAGAACCACACAGCTCGTGGGTATCAAGCCCTGTCACAATCAAATGCTTGATTCTCAATGATCATCAGACTATCCCCGGACGTTGCGCGAATGGGGTCGCCGTTTCGAGGCCAATCTGACACAGGCATCCATCGCCAAAGACCATCCTGCTCTCCAAAGTCGTGAGGATTACGAAGCCTTCAAGCGCAAGTGGCAATACCTCTTTACATATGCCGAAGCGGGCTTCGCAAAAGGATATATCACTTGTCATATGGCCACATTTATCCGCCAAGTAAGTTGTATATCGGACTTGCCAAACCCGGGACAGTGTCTGATGGCATACTTCCAGAATGATGCGCCCGGGTGCTGTGACTGATATCACCAACGCTTGTGGATTCTATTATTGTTGTTTCCCTATCTCGGACTCTCCTCCGTTTTCCTACCCTCCTGCTACTCCCACCCCACCCGACACACATCCCTACTTGGATCACTTATTGGGGTTTTTTCAACAGGCATTCGTTTCGAACTATTCTCGGCTAGAATTCATCACTCTATTATTAGTCGCATTTCATAATTTCAAATTTCATTTTTTGTCGCCTGCTGTCGAAACGCGATCGTTCAGCTTGACGATTGTTTATTGTTTTCCTTATTTCATATTCCCTCTTACCATGGACACTGTATGTACACGAATGAACAATTTTATTATACTACTAGGTTACGAGGTGTACTTTCATTCTAGTGTAAATAGGAGTACATAGTTTTCTTTCTCTTATTTAAGTAGCCTACCTGAAACGGCCTAGGATCCAGTCTTCCTTACTGGATCCTAGGTGAGTAGTATGTTGCGTCGTGTCTCTGTTTAATATTGATTCAGTCTTCCTTACTGGATCCTAGTGATCCTATCTTATATATTCCGTGTCCGACGTATCTACTGCGCGCTTCTATTCTCGTTAGGTTATGGGCCCCGAGAGCGATTCCTCGTCTGTGACACTCCAGTTCCCCAAATTAAATGGTAGCAACTACTATGTTTGGTCCGACAATATGAAGGCCGCCCTCCAAGCTCGACTTCTCTGGCTTGTTGTAGAGGGCATGGAAGACTGCCCCCCTAAACCCTCTCTGAGGCCTCCTGTTGGTGCCGAAAACAAGCTGCTCCTTACGTCTGACCAGGGCTATAAGGATTGGACCCAATCAAAGCAGGATTACCTACATTGGTTGAAATCTGATCATGTGGCTATGGGTTTGATGCAGGGAGCTATCGAGTTTGGCCAGCAGGAACATGTTGCCAATGTCGACACATCGAAGGAGATGTGGGATCGTCTTCGCAAGATCCACATCACCAAACGCCAGAACATCAATGTTCACTATTACTATCAGGAACTCTATACCAAGAGATGGGACGAGCGTACCACCATGTCAGATCTCATCGGATCCTTCCTGAACCTCCAGTCGCCTATATCACAGAAGCAGGCCAGAAGTTGGATGACATTCATGTTGTCCTATGCTATCCTACTTTCTCCTACCTTCGCTTGACCATCTGGGATGTCGTCAAGCAGAACCTTTTGGATAAGGAAAAGTTTCTCACCTTGGATATGGTCACTGCCGAGCTTGTGTCCGTGCATGACCGTGCTGAATGTGATTGCCTCGTTGAGGAGTCTGAGAAGAAGGTTAAGGCTGAGCAGTTGGCCCTGCTTGCCAAGTCGGTGGGGAATGGGAACTCTGGGAAGAAGGGAAAGAAAGGGAAAGGCAAATTGGCAAAGAAATCCACTACTCCTGCTCACCCTCCAGATTCCGAATGTCATATCTGCCATCTAAAGGGACATTGGGCTCCTGAATGCCCTTCGAGGTCCAAAGGGAAGGACAATACCACTAAATTGGGTGGATCTGCAAATATTGCTGTTGAGCAATCGAAACCCTCTGGCGATCGTGAGGTTGGAGTAATGTTGATGGCTTCAGCTGATGAAGCTGTCGCCTCTGGTATCTTGCTAGATTGTGCTGCCATGGCCCACATGTTCATGGATCGTGATTTCTTCATTTCCTACCAGGAGTCTGCTGATGGTGAATATATTACGGTTGGTGGCCGTAATAGGGTCCCCGTTGCTGGCTATGGATCAGTTATGTTCCGTTCCATTCTTCCGAAAGGTCACATCAATATAACCCTTCAGAACGTCCTTCACGTTCCTCGACTGGGTGCCAACCTTGTCAGTTTAGGTGTTTTACAACAAGGGGGAGCGAGCTACCGCAGTTGTGGATCGAAAGAGTTGACACTCTCGAAAGGCGGCAATGAATTATTCCGAGCGGTCCTTGCAGGGTCGGCTGGTACATTGTATCATATCCAATGCACGAAAATTGGCAGCGATCTGGCTTACCTTGCTAAAGGGCAACTATCCATGCATTTGTGGCATCATCGTATGGGTCATTTAAACCCTCAGATCATCGACTCGATGCGCCGTGATCGCCTTGTGAAAGGCTTGGACATTTACGCACCTCGCAAGTTCGACCATCTGTGCAGCAGTTGTGCGAACAGGAAGTCTCACCGTCTGCCTATGCCTGATGTAAGCTCAAGCTGTTATTCCAAGATGGAACTGCTGGTACTTGACCTGACTGGACCAATGTCTGTTCCAAGTTGGGATGGGTATTTATATGCACTTGTCGTTGTGGAGGTGAGCTGCCGTTATCCTGTGGGTTGCCTCTTGAAGGATAAGGAAGGGGCTGGCGTCACTGTTCGGGATATTGTGGCCATGTTGGAATGCCAATCTGGTCTGAAGACTCGCCGTCTCCGAAGTGACAATGGGTCCAAATTTGTCAACTCTGCCATGAATCAATTCTGTCATCGCAATGGCATCATTCACGAAACGACTATCCCTTACCTCCCTGAGCAAAATGGCATCGCTGAGCATGCCATCGCCATTTTCTTCGAGATGATCCGGTGCATGTTGCACACCAGTGGCATGAACCTGCATTTCTGGGGCGAAGCTTTCATGTATGCTGTCCACATTTGCAGTTTAACACTCACCTCTGGTTTAAAGGGTATCACCCCTTACTGAGGCAGTGGACTGGACTGCAAACCTGATGTTTCCCATCTTCGGATCTTTGGATCTCTTGGTTGGGCTCATGTTCCCAAGCCTGGTGCGTAAAGGCAAGTTGGAGTCGAGGGCAGTGAAGGTTCAGGATGCTTGGATGGTGGACCTGATGAGGCCAAGGGATATCAGTCTTGAGGATTTAGGAGAACATGGCAAGTTGATTGCCTCTCGTGACTGTCCAGTTTTACTGAGGATGATGCCCCCAGCGAAGTTAGCCATTGTGGATGTTGATGAACCAGATGATCTCACCTGAGACAGTTGATTGTTTGGTTGACGACGCCGTTGCAGCGGATGTTCCCAAGCTTGGTCCAGCCACCACTCTTCCCACAGCTGTCCCCCCAGATCCTGTGCCTACCGTTGATGTTGAACATCCGGTTACCCCTCCCCATGAGGTTTCAAGTGGGAGCCTCCCTCAGCTGCCACCTGCACCTAGGAAATCCAATCGTGTATGCAAACCTGTCGAGCGCCTTGGGTTCTTGGCTATCAATGATACATTTTCCTTAAATGGAAGTGTGAACTTTGCTTTTGTTTCTGTCGCCAATGAACCTCGCACTTACCAGGAAGCCCTTCGTTCTCCCTACTCGAAGCAGTGGGAGAGTGCTATTGAGTCCGAGTTTGCTCAATTGAAGAGGGCTGGCATTTTCGAATGGGTGGACGACTTACCCAGGGGAAAGAAAGCAGTTGGAAGCCACATTGTCTTCAAGGAGAAGCTAGATGGACATGGAAAACAAGTTAAGTTCAAAGCTCGGATCATAGCTAAAGGCTTCTCGCAGATACCTGGAGAGGACTTCACCGAAACCTTCTCATCCGTTGCCAAGTTCACCACTCTCTGCATTTTCCTCACCCTCGCTGCCTATTTGGACTTTGATATTCATCAAGTCGACGTTGTCGCTGCCTACTTGCAAGGAGATCTCGATGAGGAAATATATATGGAGGTACCAGATGGTGTTGAGAAGTTGGGGACCGGAGGTCGCTATTGGAGGTTGCGAAAGGCCTTGTATGGTCTGAAGCAAGCTGGGAGGCAGTGGAAGAAGAGATTACACAAAGTTTTGACTAAGCTCAACTTCATCCGTGCATTTGCTGACAACTGTTTATACATCAGGAGAGAAAATGGGAAGATTGCTCTCCTTGTACTCGTCTACGTCGATGACATGGCAGTTGCTGGCCCTGGCGGCACTTGCATTATCTCGTTCAAGACTGTCCTCAGCCAAGACTTTGAGATTACCGACCTAGGCAAGCTCAAATACATGTTGGGCATCCTCGTTACTCGGGATCGCCCCAACCGCCTCATTTACCTTAATCAGTCAGCATATATCCACCAAATTCTTGCCCACTTTTGCATGCAGGATGCCGCTCCTGTCTCCACTCCACTCGCTGTGAAGCACGATCTCTCTACCTCCCATTCCCCCAAGACCGAAGCCGAGAAACGAGCTTACAAAGAATATGCAGGTAATATTCATTACCTCTCGCTCGTCGGCTCTCTCCTCTTTGCTACTCAGACTCAACCGGACATCCAGTTTGCGGTCAGCTTAGTTGCCCAGTTGGCGGAAATCCTGGCATAGCCCATTTAGAGGCTGCGAAGCGCGTTTTGCGCTATCTCAAGGGTACTGCAAATTTCCACCTTATCTTGGGTAGGTGCGGGAACAATTCCTTCAATCTTGTTGGTTGGACAGACTCGAGTTGGGCCCAAGATCCTGATGATCGAAGGTCTGTTGGCGGTTTTGTATTCGACATGGCTGGTAGCTCCATCTCATGGTCCTCGAAAAAACAGCCGACTGTTGCCACTTCCTCTGTCGAGGCCAAATATATCGCATCTGCCAACACTACAAAGGAAGCCATTTGGCTTTGTACCCTACTCGAGAAGCTCGATTTCCCACAGACGACAGCAACTGTCATTCACGCTGACAACCAGGGCTGTATTGCCCTCGCCAGTAATCCCATTGCTCATTCACGCGCCAAACACATCAACATACGACATCACTTTATCCGTGAATGCGTCGAACGTAAAGAAGTCAGGCTCCGCTATGTCTCTACGAAGGATATACTTGCAGACATATTCACCAAAGCCCTCCCTCGTGACACTTTTATAAAATTTCACGCCGGTCTCGGTGTGGTTGCTCCCAACTGACGTCTCACTGAGTGGGAGTGTCGAAACGCGATTGTTCAGCTTGACGATTGTTTATTGTTTTCCTTATTTCATATTCCCTCTTACCATGGACACTGTATGTACACGAATGAACAATTTTATTATACTACTAGGTTACAAGGTATACTTTCATTCTAGCGTAAATAGGAGTACATAGTTTTCTTTCTCTTATTTAAGTAGCCTACCGAAACGGCCTAGGATCCAGTCTTCCTTACTGGATCCTAGGTGAGTAGTATGTTGCGTCGTGTCTCTGTTTAATATTGATTCAGTCTTCCTTACTGGATCCTAGTGATCCTATCTTATATATTCCGTGTCCGACGTATCTACTGCGCGCTTCTATTCTTGTTACCTGCTCGTTCAATGCCTGCAAACACCACAGGCTTGGAAAACTGGGCCTTAGGCTTTTGTCTCTATACTTTGAAGGGGGTGTTCAGTGTCTGACATCTTCATCCAGTAATTCACTGGCAGTGCCACATTATAATTCAAAAACAAAGAGAGTTGCTGATAGAGATTGTGTTATCAGAAACCACATCAGAAGGACAGTTATTCTTAGCTCATATTCCCATGTCACTATGAAACTATCAGTAGTGTACATCAGAAGGACTATTCTTAGTATACGCCTCATGTTTTCTTATCTCTGACTCATAGTTACCCCGGTCTGGATTATTATAGTAGGAGTACAGCCACACTTAGAGATATATAAGGATACAGTACAATACCTTGTATCCTTATCTTAGTGTTATACAGTTCTTGCCTCCTATACCTCTTTGCCCTTAAACCGGCTGGACTATAGTGCTCCGTCGTCTCTAAGTCACGCCTAGTAGGACAAGACCAAGTCTGTATAGACATCTTGCCACGAACGCCGTGCTACTCAAGAGCGAACCCCTAACCCGGGTAACAGATTGTCTTAACCCAGCAGGAGGAAGAATATAATAGTTTACTGCGATTTCGGTATGGGCCACTTGATGGAATCAACTTGGGCTAATGGGCAGTAAATTAATCTGGAAAGTAGGTGTATATTCATTAAAATAGATGGTGTGCTGTAAGTGTTACCCGGGTTAGGGGTTCGCTCTTGAGTAGCACGGCGTTCGTGGCAAGATGTCTATACAGACTTGGTCTTGTCCTACTAAGCACGACTTAGAGACGACGGAGCACTATAGTCCAGCCGGTTTTAAGGGCAAAGAGGTATAGGAGGCAAGAACTGTATAACACTAAGATAAGGATACAAGGTATTGTACTGTATCCTTATATACTTCTAAGTGTGGCTGTACTCCTACTATAATAGTCCGGACCAGGGTAACTATGAGTCAGAGATAAGAAAACATGAGGCATATACTAAGAATAGTCCTTCTGATGTACACTACTGATAGTTTCATAGTGACATGGGAATGTGAACTAAAGATAACCGTCCTTCTGATATGGCTTCTGATAACATTAGGTCCGTTTCTAGAGTTGTTTTCCATACAACTCGTTAGTTTCCTTCTTCCGGGTATTCGGCTAGGTAGTTTGGTTCATAATAATCGATCTGTGGTGGGTCGGTGGAGTCTGGTCTGGGGGGAATGACGGGGGAGAAGGTAGGAGTGGGGGTTCTGTGAAGATCGAGTATGGTGGCGGTTTCTGGGGATGGGGGTTGTCCTGGGTAAAAGATGTCGTATAGAAGGCGTCTGAAATGGGGACTTTCGATTCTTTCTTCTGGTGGGGTGATTTGGTTTGCTTCAGAAGGAACTGCATGGTTCTCCTGTGATATTTGATTCGGCCACATCATCGTAGCATTCCTCGTAGTAGTCGTCGTGGGTGAGATCGATGTATCGATGGTGAGTTGTGGGAATGGTTGAGGGACGGGTTGTCGAATTTCTGGAGTAGGGGGCGTGTCGAGTCTTTCGACTTGGGCATTCGGTTCGTTTATGGCGCGGTTGGAAGACAGCGCAGTGGGGGCATCTATACTTGATGCAGTCGTATGAGTAATGCCCTGGGGCATATTGCTTGCATCCGAGGCAAGCGAATTGGGGGCAATCCATAGCCCAATGTCCTGTGTGTCTGCATTGGATGCAGACCGATCTGTCGGTGGTTCGGGGGTTGGCTCGTGAGTGAATGGGATTGGGGGAGTTCCGAATCGGGACGTTGTTATTGGCGACGGTGTGGGTGGCGTCCTTGGTGGGGGTGAGAAGTCTGAAGGGATTTCTGATACTGGTGGGCTTTCTTCCCTTGCTGGGGACGGTGGTGATGATTGCGGCAGTGGTCGTTGTGGTAGTGGTGGGGATGGTTGTGGTGGGGGGCTGCGAGGTATGTATCTCATCTCGTTTGGGTAGGTTCTTCGACACCTCGGACATGAGGCCCGATCTTGAGCGGAGAAGTCGCTCGAGTGATTCTGCCCAGGCTCGTTGCGTATTGTACGCAGTAGCGAGAGCCTTAGTCTGTCATACGTGGTGGGTATAATCGTACCAGAGTTGTCAGTCGTATTCTGAAATTGGAGTGTGTTCCAATTTAGTCGTAAAGGCTCCGTCGGTGGCAGCCTCGCGCAGATCTCTGTCAGAAGGGTGATCTGGTCCATATGATTGTACTCCAGCTGTATGGTATCTAAGGGAGGCGGCTGGGGCAGCTGTTGGTTCTGGGGTGTCATTGGGGTCGGGGGTCTCGTCCCTGGGGGAGGCGTATGTTGCGGCGAAGGTGTGAGAGGGGGTGTAGGGAGACGGGGCCGGAACGGGAGTTGTTTGAAGTGTAGTATGTTCGATGCTTGCATTGTTTATGATGACGACAGAGGATGATGAGGAGGTTGGTGAAGGTGTAGTTGAAAAGGGGGGAGTAGTTTGGGGGCGAGTGAGGTCGAGGTTCATGGGCATCTTTAAGTATGTTTAGTGTGGGAGCGTAGTTGTCTTTGGTTGGTTCTGGTGGGTTCCTGTTCTTTCTGGAGGATTCCATGAGCTTCTTTATACTCGGTTAAGTATTCTTTGGCGTTTGTATGAAGTGTTTCATCGGTGATCCATTTGTTCTCCGTGTGGGAGTATCCTTTCCATTTGACGTAGTATTGGAGTTTTCCGCGGTGTTGGTGGTGATTTAGAATGGCTTCTATTTCGTATTCCTCTTCTTCATTGATGATGTCTGGTGGTGGTGGAGTCGGATGAGATCCGTATGCTTCTGTTTCGTTATATGGGGTTAGAAGGTTTCTGTGGAATATTGGATGTATCTTCCATTTGATCGGAAGTTTTAGTTTGTAGGTGAGCGGTGATAAGACTTCTGTGATAAGGAAAGGTCCTAGTCGTTTTGGGGATATTTTGTTGGAAATGAAGGGGAGTTTGAGGTTCTTGGCTTCTAGCCATACCTTTTGACGTGTTTCAAGGGGTTTGACAGTTCTTTTGGTTCTTTGTTTCATAATGTCGGCGGAGAGTTGATGTGCTGCGTGTGCTTCCTTTCTGGCATCATCAAGGAGTTTGATGCGTTCGTCTACTGATGGAAAGTTCGACGTTTCCATTACCGTGGGTATCGGTGGAGGGTTGTATCCCATGATTAGTTCAAATGGGGATTTCTGTCTCGAGGCATGTATTTTGGAGTTGTGTGCGAACTCGGCGATAGGGAGGGTTTCTGACCAGTCAAGGGGATTCCTGGTGCAGTATATGGTGAGATAGGTCTCGATTTCTTGATTGTATCGTTCTGTGGAACCATCTGTCTGGGGGTGGTATGCAGTTGAGAATGCTTGTTGGATGTTAAGGCGTTTGGCTAGTTGTTGGAGAGAGTTGGTGGCGAATCTGGGGTCTCGATCTGATATGATTTTGTTGGGTAGTCCAAATCTGGTGAAGACTTTTTCTATTAATAGTCGTCCGATGTCATCGGCGTTTGATCGATCTGAGGTTGGGATGAAAATTACCCCCTTCGTAAGGCCGTGGTCCACCACGGACAATATCGCATTATGGCCAGCGCTAGGCGGTAGACCGGTGATAAGATCCCATGAGATCTGGGCAAATGGGTGTTTAGATGCTGGTGGAGGGATCGGTTGAGTTGGTGCGCGATCTGGTCTGCGTATTATTTTATGCTGCTGACACTCTGGACAGCCTTTGACGTAGTTCTTTATGAACGTTGACATTCCTGGCCAGTACACTTCTTTCTTGGCAAGGCGATATGTTTCTTGTTCTCCAGGGTGGCCACGTGTAGGGTGGTCGTGGTATCTTGCGATGACATCACGTCTGAGTTGGAGGTCTTCTGGGATAATGACACGTTCTTGGAACGTGAGGAGTGAACCACTCGGGGTTGGGACTGTTCCGAAGTCTTTATCGGCGGCGTTAGGATGGGTTTCTTTTAGGAGTTTGAATGCTTCGGTGGTTCTAGTGTCATATTTTGGTGATTCTGTGATTCTTTCTTGGAGTTCCATGTCGACGGTGGCGATAAAAAGGTGTTCTGGGAGTAACGTGATCAGGTTTTGATCTTCCATGTCAGTTGTGGTGACGAAGAGATTGTTTGGAAGCATGGTAACATCTTCGTTATCGTTGTCCTCATCGGGAATGTGGTCTGGACGTCTCGATAAGGCATCTGGTGCTGGGATTTTTGATCCTGGAACGTGTTCTAGTTTGAAGTTGTAGTCCGCGAGGGTCTGGACCCATCGTGCTTGTCGGCGGTTGATTTTCTGGGGTTTACACCAGTAGGTTAGGTTTTGGTGGTCCGTTCTGATACGGACAGTATGGGGGCTGCCAAGGAGGTAGTGGCGCCATTCTTCGAGGGCTCGGATAATAGCAAGGAGTTCCCTGTCGTAGATGTCGTAATTGCGTTCCGCTGGTCCGAACGTCTTTGAATAGAATGATACGGGTTTCCGTATTCCGTTGATGTCGTATTGATATAGGACAGCTCCTGATGCGAATTTAGAAGCATCGGCTTCTATTTCGAAGGGTTTTGTGGAGTCGGGCATGAGGAGTACCGGTTCCTTTAAGAATTCGTTCTTGAGCGTTTCGAACGCTTTCTGTTGTTCTTCTTTCCATTCAAATTTGTTTGATTTGGAAAGGAGTTGGTTCAGGGGTTTGGTGTGGTGGGAGTAGTTGCGGATGAACTTCCGGTAGAAGTTACAAAATCCGATGAATTTCCGAACGTGTCGGACTGTTTTTGGTATTGGCCAGTCTTCTATTCCCTTGAGTTTTCTGGAATCCATTTTGATCTTGTCTGGCGTGATGATCATGCCGAGGTATTCGAGTCGTTGTTTGTTGAACTCGCATTTCTCCGTTTTGAGGTAGAGGTCGTTTTCCTGCAGGATTTGCAGTACTTTTTCCGTAAGTTGGTCGGTTTCTTCCTGGGTTTTACCATAGATTAGAATATCATCCATGTAGATGATGATTCCTCCTTTCTCCATTATTTCGGAGAATAATGTGTCCATCATATGTTGGAATGTCGCGGGACTGTTGCAAAGTCTGAAAAACATGACAGTTGGTTCGAAAAGACCCATGGGAGTCTTGAACGCTGCTTTCCATTGATCGCCATCTTTGATTCTGACATTATTGTATCCTAGGCGGACATCGAGCTTAGTGAAGTACTTAGCTCCTTTGAGTTTATCCATGATAGAGGAAATCATGGGGATTGGGTAGGCGTTTTTGACGGTATGATCGTTTAGATAATGATAGTCTTGGCAGGGTTGGAGGTTTCCTCCTTTCTTGGCAACAAAGAAAAAGGGTGATGCCATAGGGGATTTTGAGGGTCGGATGTACCCTTTTCGGAGGTTTTCATCTATGAATTCTTTTAGCGCTTTTTCTTCGGCAGGTGCCACTTGATAAGGTTTCATCGATTTTGCTTCGAATGTCGGTTTTAGTTCGATTTCGTGATCAAACGTTCTTGATGGTGGGAACCGTTCGGAGGCTTTCTTGTTGAATATTTTAGCCCATCGGGCAAATCTCCGAGGGATCTCGGGTGGTTCCTTGTTTGGTTCCGGTTGTTTTCCTCTTTGGTTTGCCGATTTTGTCGGTTTATGTTGCTCATTGTGGAGCGTTGTAGCGTGTGTTGCTTTGGCGTTTACTTCTAATGGGGTTAGAAGCATGGGGTTCATTTCCCTTTCTAGAGAGAAGGTGTCAAGGTCAACATTTGACAGGTTGACGTATTCTTCGGGGTTTTCCTTGGGTTGAGAGGTTTTTCCAGCCATTATGTCCATGGTGATGGAGTTAAGTTCGACGGGTCGTCATAGGGTTCTGAGGAGTTTCGAGAAGTCCTGGTGATCGATTTGAGGTTTCCAAGAGAATGTCTTGGTCTTCCAGTTGATGTCGGGATTGTATTGTTCCAACCAGGGAAATCCGATGATGAGGTCCTTTTCACCAGTGTTTGTGACGTACGCTTCTAGCGTGCAATCTCTTCCATCAATGATGGTTCTGATTTTGATGTATTCATGGATCTTGCCATGTTGGTTATCAGTTCTGTCAACGTTACTGAGTGGAATTGGTTGGTCTAGCCGTTTGGTTTGATAACCATGTCGTTCAACGACTTTGTGGGAGATGAAGTTCCCTTGGGCTCCTGAGTCTATCAGGGCGGTGATGGCCACAGGTTTTGATGTCCGTTCACTCCAAATCTCGATGGGTAAGAAAAGGGATCGTTTATTCGGGGATAGTTGTAATTGTACAGAGTTTATCGAGAAAATGTCCTTCTGGGAGTGAGAGTATGAAATGTCCTTCTGAGTTTTGGAACGTGCAGGGGCACATCTGTCGACAGCATTCCTTTTTAAAAATCCTGGAATGGACGCATCTCCGGGTCCTCGGCTAGTGCGGAGTGGAGTTCTTGTTGGAGTTCAGGGTCGAGATCATCGACCATTTGGCGCATTTGAGATGCGACTTCTGCGACTGCAAGGGAATACTTGCGTTGCGGTGATTGTTGGGCGTTCCGGTTTGGAAATCCGGGACGAGTGTTTTGTTGTCCAGAAAAGGGACGGTTGGGGTTTCTCGCAGGGCGAGGGGGATTGGTGCGCATTCCTGGGAAGCGTCTAGCTGGTGGTGGTTGGGGGCATTTGCTGACCCAGTGATCTTTGGCTCCACATTGGAAGCATTCCTGGTTTTGGTATGATTTCATTTGTTGTCCGGTGACAACGGCATCTAACTCCAACGGTTCTTGTGCGGAGTTTTCTTCGGTGTATTCCGGTTGTGGGATTTCGGGATAAGGGTCTTCGAATCCTTCTTCTATAGCGACATGGTCTACTTCCATGGCATGTGGGTCACGTGGGGTAAACCGTGGAGTGTTGCTCCTTTGGTAGAATTGTGTGTAGGGCACGTTATTGTTTGGGCGACTTGGTCCGCGGTTGGGTTGGTATTGGTTTCTTTGGGGAAATGTGTTTCTGGGGGTGCCGTAGAGGGCATTGATTCGGCAGAAATTGTCGTCGAGTTTATTTGCTCGGGTATACCAAGCGGTGATGGTTGTCGGAGGGTTTTCCGATTTGTCGATTTTCATGGCAATGCGGCGGTCGATTGCTTTGCAGTATAGATTGATTAGGGTGCGATCTTCGTTTAATCCGGATTGTCGGATGAGTTCTTTGAACTGAGCGTTGAACTCGGTCATCGGTTTGCCTGCTTGATGCAGGGTTTGAAGTCTGGTATGTGCGTACGCATGTTCGTCCGCTGGGGTGAAGTCGGCCCTGAGTCGGGCGGTGAAGTTGTCCCATGATTCCATGACTATGGGTTGTCCTTGTGGAGTTTGGGCGTTTCTCTCGTGGAGGTATTGTCTAGCCCATGCTCGGGCATCTCCTGATTGCATTGTCGAAAGGACAAACAGGGTCCTAGCGAGGTCGGTGTTGTAAGTGGTCGCATTAGCGAGCACATAAACTTCACATTGGAAGATCCAATCTTCGAATAGTCTTCTAGTTCCATCGAAGGCGATGGGTTTGAGGAGTCCTAACTCCTTTGGGGTAGCTGCGGCGGCCATTATTTGTAATTGTCCGGGTGGTGGTGGCGATGGTGGTGATAGAGGTTGTGTTGGTCGCAAGGGTGGAGCTGGTAGGGCTAAGGGTACGGTTGGTGTGGGTAAAACGGGTGGTTGTGGATCAGGGTCTGATTGGTTGTCGTCTGTTATATAGACGTCGGAGTCGTTATCTGCTGGGGGAGTTTTTCCCTGATTTACTGTGTATTCGTGGCGTGTGAGTAAGTTCTCTTCTGATGTGGAAAGTCCTCTTGGTTGTTTGAGGGCGTTTTTAAGTCTTTGGAGTTTGTGGTCGTTTAATGGGTCTACTTTAGCACAGTATTCTTCGGCTTGTTTGCGTCTTTTCTCTTCTTGTTCGTAGTGTTCTTTTAATTCTCTTTCTTGTTGTAGTCTTTGTCGTTCTGCTAGTTCGTCAGCAAAGCTTGTTCTTGTACGTGTTGATGTACTTGGAGTGGGTGAGTCGAATGGAGATGGAGGATAAAACGGGGATGGTGTCTGAGTGGGAATAGGGTTTCTTCTGGGATCTGGGTTTTGGGTTCCTGATCCTGAGATTCTGCTTCTCGATTTGGGAGGAGGGGGAGGTGATGGGGATTCTCGGGCCGAGAATTTCTTTGGAGGCGTGGTGATATTTGTCTAGCGATCAATTATCGCTAGAAGTATGAAGAATTGGGTGGCGATTATGGATATCCCTGAATATAGGTTCCACGATCTGACGACACAGCAGTGACAGGGGCACGTGATGCGTTCGAGTTCTAGGGTGATGATTTGATAGGCGATGAGGGTGGCGGTAGAGGTGAAGACGAAGATGAGTAGGTAAGCCAGGTCGTCTGGCGGGGAGAGGTTGAGGGACGTAGCGATGGCTACACAGAGAGGCGGTTTTCTTTCATACGTCGTTTTGAACGACCAGGATACCTCGACGTGTTCAGTACGTCGGCAAAGCAGAGCAGAGTAGAGGGCGAGCAAGAGATAAGCAGCAGAGTATCTTAGTGTTTTGTTACCCGGGTTAGGGGTTCGCTCTTGAGTAGCACGGCATTCGTGGCAAGATGTCTATACAGACTTGGTCTTGTCCTACTAAGCGCGACTTAGAGACGACGGAGCACTATAGTCCAGCCGGTTTTAAGGGCAAAGAGGTATAGGAGGCAAGAACTGTATAACACTAAGATAAGGATACAAGGTATTGTACTGTATCCTTATATACTTCTAAGTGTGGCTGTACTCCTACTATAATAGTCCGGACCGGGGTAACTGTAAGGGGACTATACCCCCTTACGCAAGGTACGTCTAGGGGTCTGTGGTTGGGTATCCGTGCTCGGCCTCTCTAGCCGATGCCCGATGCCTAAGCCCGGCCTCGGCCTTCGGCCACCCCCATCCCCGAGTCTAACCCACGTGCGACTGACGTTGTTTGTATATTGTTTGCGTACGTTATGTTCTAGTAGCTACGTAGTGTTTGGCTACCCAGTCTGTGCGCAGGCCTCTATGTATATAAGTAGTGTGGGTGTCGATTGTATTCGCCACCCAAATATCAACTTGGTTCCGGTGCTCTTACTTCCCCTAACAGTAACTATGAGTCAGAGATAAGAAAACATGAGGCGTATACTAAGAATAGTCCTTCTGATGTACACTACTGATAGTTTCATAGTGACATGGGAATGTGAACTAAAGATAACCGTTCTTCTGATATGGCTTCTGATAACAGTAAGGATGTTCTTACATGATGCACATGATTACTAACTGGTTCCAGTATGTGCATCAGACTTGTACCTTACACACTTCTTGTTTCTTATCCACCATCCTCTCACTCTCCTTTCCTTTCACACTTAACAATATACTGCTTGTGCTTGTTGACCTCCTCATCTGATATGCTCTCCTTGTGAGGATCTTGGGATCCTTACATTTTTTTTTCAACACCACACAAACATGTACATAACAAAAATTGCCAACACTGTTCCTCCATTCCCATAAAATGCTCCCATCCCTGTTCACTGATCTCAACGTTGGGTTTAGGGATGCCAAAGTTTGGTTTGAACCTGAAACCCCTGAACTGAACCCAAAGGTTCAGTCCAGTTTGGGTTCAGGTTCAGGCATAGGCCTGTTGACTCAGTTCAAGGTTTGGCCTTGTGTCAGCCTACCTGAATGTGTCCAAATGTGTTTGAATGCATGAGTTGACAGCCATTGGTGGTGAGGGCTGCAGTGGAAGTGGCAGTGCTTGCCAAACATCAACAAAGTTCCAACTTCATTGATTTTTCACTCACTCTTTCCCCCATGCTATCAATGCTGCAAATTCCCCATGTGTCCTGCACTTATCATGTCCAAAGACAACTGTGTGCTAAATCTGGACAGTTTGCTCAAGGAGGCCTCCAAGATTGATTGGAATTACTCACAAAGTGCTGAAACAATGCCCCTTCCTCCTGCAAGTGATACCCTCAAACTAACCCATGAATCTCAAGGACTCAAGGGTAAACAGCCAGCACACCATGTTGCTAGTCAACATCTCCCCAGTCAACACACCTCCAAACCAACATGGAAGGCTTGAGGGGATCTAGACCCAGGTCTGGTCACTCTCACCACTTTTTTCCCACCTCAAAAAGGTCTGGCCCCCTTCCTCCATGTTTTAATCAATATCTGATATGTCTTACAGCCTCAAAGCAAGACAACTCACCCCTGAAAGAGTCAGTGGAGGCAGCTGGTCCTCCTGAAGAAGATCAGGCAGCCACTTTGCAAGCTTCAAATACCAGTGATACACAATAAAGGTAAGCATACCTACCTCTATCCTATTTCCTATGCTGATGAAATACCTCAATTAATTTCCCACCACCCACATAACTCCATATTCACTCAAAAATCAATATTACAGCTCCATGTTCACTCAAAAATCAATATCATGGCCTCCTCAACTTGTAAAATGATACCCTGGCTCCACA
Organism: Lepiota brunneoincarnata; assembly: GCA_023014365.1. Lineage (NCBI taxonomy): Eukaryota > Fungi > Basidiomycota > Agaricomycetes > Agaricales > Agaricaceae > Lepiota > Lepiota brunneoincarnata. The sequence goes on along the minus strand of JAEBUN010000002.1, from coordinate 2,893,891 downwards.
TTGACTTGTAAATTGATACTCTGGCTCCATGTTGACTAATAAATTGATACCCTGGCCCTTGTTGACTTGTAAATTGATACCTTGGCTCCATGTTGACTCACAAATTGATACTATAGCTCTATGTTGACTCATAATCAATACTATGGCCTCTTTGACTTGTATGGCTCCACATTGAACACCAAGATGAACAAATAGAGAAAACTACTACTATACATCATAGTGTACATTCTGTTGAAGGTGAGATTTGGGCTGCATAGTTCTTGCTTGTTCTAACTGTTATTTATAGGATAAACAAAATGAAAGTGCTCAGCCACAGAGTCAGGGAGAGTTTGAAAGAAGCCAGCTGTTGTTATCAGTGATGAAGAGGAAGAAGGAGTAAATGATGAGGATGGAAAGATAGAGGAACTTACTGAGGAAGAACATCTAAAAGATGGTGTTCAGATAAAGGGGTGGTGGTGTGAGATCTACTAGTAAGTAAACTTGTTCTTGTATTACTTCACTTCTAACATATGTGCATCCTGTAGTCATCTTGCAAAACAAAAAGGATGTGATCCTGATAAGAGTATTTGGATGACTGGGAGTGTAACAACTTGTTGTAAACATATTGGGCAGTATGTAAAGTTGTTTCTGATATCTATACTCTTTTTTCATTAGTTTATCAGGAATTGGAAGATACATGGTGAATTTTATATGATATGAGCCCAGGAGTTGGATTTTATACCTTATCCTGTTACTTGCTGAAGCTGAGAAGTCTGGTGCATTTAAGCTGACTGACAAGAAGAGTGTGACTGTCCAGAAAACACTTGATACATTCATAGTGCCAACTGCAAAGTGGACAAAGGAAGGGCTTATTGAGCATTTAACTCATTGGCTAGTTGAGGATGATCAGGTAAGGTTCCATGTTCATTCTTGATGATTTGGAGCTAATTATTTCTCCAGCCATTCATAGCTGTAGATCAGCCATCATTCTGCAAGCTTCTTATTTATCAGCGACCATCAACAAGGGAAAGTAATATTCCCCACCACACTAAGATGTTAGAAGAGGTGAAACACAAAGCAAAGATTGTGGTCCACCATCTTTCAAAAGTCCTTCAGGTATATTTTCTTGACATATCTTCTAGTATTGGTACTGACTGTATCTCAGAACACTGTGAACCCCTACAGGTTGCAATTTACGTCAGAAATAGTCAAGAAGTGAGAATTATACCAGATAGTGCCATTTTTAGGAGAGTACGTAATAATGACATTTTGATAATTACACCAGATAACGCCATTTTTCTGAATAAAGGTCATAATTCTTTAATAATTTGACGTGAATTATGACACAGCCCCCACATTTTTCGATGTAAATTACGACTGGTAGGGGTTCACAGTGAGAATCAATCAGGACAAATATCTTTCACATTTGATGGGTGGACTATAGAAGATATGAAACCTCTTCTTGCCATTACTGTTCAATACATTGCTTCTCCTCCTGATCAACCACATATCTGGAGGCTGAAGTCACACCTTATAGGTTTTTCTGAGATTGAAGGCAACCATGGTGGTGAGAATTTGGCAGCAGTTGTTCTTGGTGTTTTCTGTTACCCAGGTTAGGGGTTTGCTCTTGAGTAGCACAGGGTTCGACACAGGATGTCTATACAGACTTGGTCCTGTCCTACTAAGCGTGACTTGGAGACAACGGAGCACTATAAGTCCAGCCGGTTATGGCAAAGAGGTATAGGAGGCAAGAACTTTATAACACTAAGATAAGGATACAAGGGTATGGTACAGTATCCTTATATACTACTATGTGTGGCTGTGCTCCTACTATATATATCTGGACCCAGGTAAGTGAGTCATATCCTTATCTATCTAAGTATAGATTGTTCTGATGGTACTTCTGATGGTTTCAGGATAACAGGTCTTCTAACTATTTATATACTTTGGGTGCTTCTGATAAGAGTTCCTTCTGGTGAGGTTTCTGATAAGGGGTTTAAGGGAACTTCTGATAACATTTTCAATGAGTACAAAATTCAATCCAAAGTATTGATTTATGATTTTTAAATGACTTCAACTGATTGATGATTTATAGATTGGTTGGATTACTACTGATAATGCTTCAGCAAATGACAAAGCTCTCAAGGTGCTTCACCATACACTTGACACACCTTCAAACAGGTGGATTGCTTATAAGTGGCATATTAGGTGAGTGATTTTTGACTTGGTTTATGTTTTATTCTGATATGTTTCAAATTGAAGATGCATTGAGCATACTATTCATCTTGGTGCTAAGGCTTTTATTGAAGCTATCTGCTCTACTTGTTTTATAGCTAAAGCAGTTTCATCTAATGGGGATGAAATTGACTGGGATTGATTGGGTGAAGTTGAGGATGATGAAGACAATGCTGTTTTATTTGATGCAGGAGATGTTCTTGGAAAGATCTTAGCATTTATTACTCAGGTATTTCTCTTTCCCAAAGTAATACTAAATATTAACTTATAAATTATATATCTTTCAAGGTCTGCTTATCACCTCAGGCAAAGAAGTACTTTTCTATTTGCTGTGCTAAGGAATTAGTACCTGAACTTGAGCTTGTCAAATGGGTTTGTACTTACTGGAGTTCAATGTATAATCTCCTGGAACAATTACTCCTATTGAAGAAGGTATGTTTTTTTTAACATTTAAATTGAGTGTATTCTAAATCCTGGAACAGGGAGATTGTAAATTTATCAAAAATGCAGATGACTCTGGATCTATTCCTAAGTTAAAAGGCAAGATGTATTTGGATTACTACTTGGTTAAGGAGGAGTGGAAGCTTCTTGAGCTCATGTGAGATACTTTGGCAGTAAGTAATATTTATTCTACTCATATAAAGTTTTCTCATTTCTATTAGGTTCCTACCAGTGTTCAGTCATCATTTTCATCTGCTACTCATTCATCCATCACTCATGCTCTCCCTGAGCTTGAATATGTGATTGAAAAATGGGAGCATTTGATATTTCATCCAAGGTTCACACAGGTTAAGGATAGTATTCAGGCAGGGATAGATAAGCTCAAAAAATGGCATACAACAATTACTGATACTGATGCTTATTTTATTTCTTTTGGTATGATTTTATTCCTATTCTTGACTTTCTGCTAATAATTATACTAGTGCTTGATCCAAGCTGCAAAATGGAGCATTTTGAAGAAAAGTGGGCTCCAGCTGATTGTCAAAAAGCAAAAGATCAATTCCAAGAAGTGGTATATAATATTTGTTGATTTATCTTGACTTTTCTAATGGCTTGGTTCAGTTTAAGGCATATTATAAGGAACCCAAGCCACAGTTCCAACACTTATCAAATATTTTTTCAGAAGTAGGAACTTCTGCATGAGCTTGAGCAATGCAACAATGATTATCCCAGGCATCCTCATTTACTCATGATATGTTGTATGAAGGTTGGCAAGTTTGAGAGGGGAGGCAAGTACATATCATTGAGCTGAGTCAAGGAGAGGGAGAGATTGCAACAGGACTTTTGAGATAGAGGGTATATATTTTTCTTTCTCACCCAGACAAATCCCCTAAGGTCCTACTTAAATACTGTAGAGAAAATAATGCTACATTATTTGCTGGCTACCAGAGAAGACAGCAAATGCATGCAAAAAGGAGCAAAATTATATAACTATGAGAGGCTGTGTAAGTGAAACAACAATGTAGCAAGGACAGTTTCTCATGAAACAGGAACATGTAGAAAAACTTACAAGTACACTAGGAAGGAAAAGGTAGCTAGAAGGAAAGAGAGGGAACAGTTATACTAAAGGTATAGAAAAAAACTTAAGGAATGAAGAAAATTTTACATATATTTCAATGGGAGGGGACTTATCTGAAGACTGGGGGTATGTGTGGTCCAGAGTCATTGCTCCATTCTGTTGTTCATCATCTGAGTCCAATGCTCATCTTCTTCCATACTGTTTCCATGCGTAGCCAGGAGGTTACTCCCACATCTCCCCCTTTCTTTCAGATTGCAACTGTCCTCAGTTGCCCTCACTATCATCTTCCACTGCTGCCAAATCTTCTGAATCCACAAATTCTGTAACTTCCAAACAAGCATGAGACCAAGGGTGATGGGGATGAGACAGAAGGCGGCAAATTTGAGGTGCGAGACTGCACCATTAATCTCAGCAAGTGTATATGCTCTGCTATGCAACCACTTGACTACCACCATAGGACCAAAATAACAAGGCTTGCATTTGTGGCTGAGTTCCAGTTTGATGCATTTGTTTAAGACCAGCATGAGTGCCCCCAGTTTGAACTTATGGTCACGAATTCAGCCTTGATTTCGCTTAGCAAAATCCCCTGTAGACTGATATCGCACAGCCAGGACCTTGTCTTCCATGGCCTTGAGGTTGTCATCATGTTTCTCAAGGGCTTGGGCATGGACAGCCAGAAGCTCAGAGTCGGAGAGTCAATTAGCAATAGGAGGGAACAGGAAGGTTGCCTTGGCAATGTCAAATGGAAGCAACAGCTCGATTCCATGGATGGCATGGTAGGGTGTTATATCAGTAGCCTTTCTTGTAGTAACTTGGTCAGCCCAAAAAATGTATGCAGCATGTTTGTACCATTTGTGTGCATCACCATTGCAAGCCTTGATGAGAGCATCTCAAATAGTCCTGTGTGTTGTTTCTACCACTCCATTGGATTGGGAATTGTAAGCTGAAATACAAATGTGGCTGGATATGATACTTATCAGCTAACCAGTCCAGTGCAGCTACAAATGCTGTCCCATTATCTGTAATGATCTTGTCTAAACCTCTCCATCAACACAAGATCTCTTCAAACATAAAGGCCCTGAGCAGTTCGGCCATTTTCCTTCTTGAGAGCTTGCCATTCTGGCCAACCTGTGAGGCTACAACAGGCTTGTACAATGTACTTGAAGCCATGGGAGGGTGGCATATGCATGGTATCAATATATGCCTTCTGAAAAAGTGTTGCTGGGTGCTGGATTATGGAGGGAGTTACAACATGTTGAGTAGAGTGGATCTGGCATTGATGACATGTCTTGAGGTACCAGCATAGGTCTTGGTCAAGAGTAGGCCACCAGAAACAATCCAATAAGGTATGTTGTGTTGCAAAAAATCCCTTGTGACCTAACTGATCATGTGCTGCTTTCAACAAACCCACCCTTGTATCCATTCCCATCACCACCTGTTGATGCTGCCCTCCATGTTCCTTCCTCCACAACTTGTCCCCTCTAACAAAAAACCTGCCAGCATGATGGAGAAATGTTACTTTGGCCTTATCAGTGAGTTCTTGTGGCATTTTCATTGTCTCCAGAAAATTTCTGACTGCTCCTAGTTTCTTGTCTATCTCTTCTGCTCGAAAATCCACTGCTTCATCACCAATTTCTAGCCTGCCCTCCCCCTTTCTTTCTGATATGATGTCCCTGTCATTCCCCTGACCCACCATCATCATCCAAGCCAAACCAATTCCCCCAGTTGATCCTGCCACCCAAACCCCACATCCAATCACCTCATCAACCCAGTCCTCTGCTTCATCCACACCTTCCCCTACCTCTTTGCCATCCTCCTCTGCTGCCTGGCATCTTGATAATCCATCTGGACCCTTGTGTTTTGCCCCTGGAACATGTACCAAGTCAAAATCAAACATCAAGATGGCTGAGATCCAATGATTCATGGCTGCATTTGGGTGTATGTCAGGTTTGTTCACCATACCCTTGATGTATTGTGCATCAACCTCAACCACTAATTTTTTTGCCCTCAATTATCCAGAGTTTTGTTGCATTGAGTGCTCAAAAGAGGCCATATAATTTGAGCTTGGCCTGTGAATATCACGAAATCCATTTGCTCCATGCAATTGATCCAAAATGTGCTGGCTGTCATCGTTCCTCCTCATCCAGCTGTGCTAAAATGAACCTGACTGTGATCACTGAGGTATCCACTGACAGAATAATTGGAAAGGGGAGTGTATGATCAATCAGTCGAATTGCCTTGCATGTTGCAACACATTTCTTCACCTCCTCCATTGCCACCTTCTGTTCATCCTCCCATTGGAAGGCCTCCTTTGTCACTCTTGTTAGCTTTGTTAATGGGTTGCACACCTCTGCAAAACCCTTGATCCAATTTCTCACCATACCCACCATCCCCAAGAATCCTCAGACTTCTGACATGTTCCAGCATTCTGGCCACTTCAAAATCTTGTCCACAGTTGTCCCATCTGGTTCCTGACCCTTGTACATGCATTGCTGTCCCACCACAATGATATCTGGCTGACATAATTGAAGTTTCTTGGCTGATATGGTTGTGCCTGCATGTTTGAGCTGATGGAGGACCTGATTCAGGTCATTGGTGTGTTCCCAGATAAAATGCTGAATGCCTGGGTTGTCCAGAATGGTCTCATAAGTACCATCATGCTTCTCATACCATGATTTGGGTCCTAACAATGTGACATCATCTAGGAAGTTTGGTGCACAATCAGTTTTGTTTTGCAGGATAAAGGCCACATCATTATGGAAGATTCCTACTGAGCTCATCCAGCCCTGAGGAAGTACTGTGAGATGCATTATGCTAAGTGGTATATCAAATGTTGTGTAATTGTGAGACCCCTCTGCCAAGGTATGGTGATCATAGCCAATGAAAAGGTCCAATTCTGAGTATATTGCATGCACTGAGCATTGTTCTGCATACAGATAGACGAGGGGGGGTTCTTGTGAATCACAAATTGTGACTGCATTGAGGGGAGTAAGGTTATGAATGATATGTATATTCCCATCTTTCTTGGCAACTGTAAACCACTGATGTTAATAGGAGCTGTAAGATGGTTCATAAACCCCTGATTTGACCTTCTGCTTGATGAGGTTGACAACCTTTTTGTAAATGCCAGGTGGGATTGGCAGAGTCCTCTGGGTCTATGGTACATGTTCAATAACTGGAATTTTGACCAGTGAGAAGTAATCATCCTGAAAACATCCCTTTTCCAATTCATCCTATGCTAACCCCATCTCATTCTTCATTAGTACCTCCGCAACCAGCTTCTGCTCCTCTGGCCACAAGAATGCATTCAAAAATAGTCCCAGTGCATCCATCCATTCCCAAGTCAACCATACACCTGGCAAAAATGATGGAGGGAAGGGGGATAAATCAGGTAGGGATCTCAAAGGATCTTCAGGGAAATGGTACAGAATTTGGACATCACTTGGCATTGTTCCAGGGACTGGTCACACCTTGTCAGCTACCTTATTGTAGGCCAGACACCTTGACTCCGTATTGTAGGAAGGGGATGACCCCAGGATTACCTCTGTAAGAGAATCTATACCTGCCTTGACTTTCACTCCGTAATTCACCACCTCACTTCCTAGTACCATCAGGCCTTGTTTCATCCTCCCCCCAACTTGTTCTCTTGTTAGCACTACCACCTTCCTTTCTCCTCCTACTGGATCTGTGATCACCACATCCACCCCTCCATCCTCTCATTCCACTTTTCCTAACCTCATGCTCTTTTGCCAGGGCCTCCCTAACAACAGTCAATATGGTGCTGTTTGGGGTGCAACAAATACATGTGTGTAAGTCTGGATTCCCCCCACTTCAATTTCCAACCACTCAGCACATCCTCCTAGATCCTCCTTTGCCCCACTTGCTACCTGCATCATCATTCATCATCCAGGATTGACTCCCACTCCCAATTCTTCCCACAGATCCCTTTGCACTACCATGATTTCAGACCCCTCATCCAAAAGCCCCACCTCTTTCACCTTCCCCATTACAACTACATTCACTTCCTGAAGTGGTGTTGCAAACTTAAGTGGAATACCTGGTGTCACAGTCACTGTGGCTCCAACAGCTGCCTTCTGGGTACATGTGTTTTCCACCATGACTTTTCAAAGATCCCCACTGAGTGACAATAAGTCCCAAATTGTAACTTCTGGGACCTTGGTTTCCAGAATTTGGTCAAAAACCTGTTGTGCAGCTTGAGAATTGGTGAGCTTTGACTCGAATCAATATGCTGGTTGGTGAACCACTGTTGAACTCCCTCCCTTTCCCTTGCTAACTCTCTTGCTCTCCATAGCCTGCTCCTCCCCTTTCTCTGTTGATCCCCTACTTGACCCCTTCTTCTCCTGAGCTTAGGTGGTTGCAAACCCATCTGCTTCTCCTCTTCCTACTAACCCCTCTAACTCTGCTACAGCTCCCCATATGAAACCTTTGACTTCCATAGTGGCCACAAATGAACTGAGGGCTGCAGGTGTTGGAGCCATCTGAACAGGTACTGGTGCAGGTGGAATATGGGGTGGCACATTGTGCAAGCCAAGCTTCACATCAATTGTCCCCTTAAGGCCTCCTGGGTGGTGACAGTCTATCTGGGTTCCATCTGCATGAGCATAGAAGCCATTTGTGAATGTGATAACCCATCCCATGTGCATGTATTCTACTGCTATGGGGCATGTTCTGATGTAGCAGTCAGGCTTCATACAGAAATGACATCAATTGTCTGTTGGAGGGTTGGATGCATAGGCATGATGGGATGTCATAATGGGCTGTGTTGGGCTACCTATTGCTGGCACTCAGGTGATAGGTATAGTCCATTGTGTTGGTGGTGGGATCCTCTCCACTAATGCTAGAGCTGCCAAGACTAGTTGTGCATATGTTGACGCATAGTCTACATCTGCCATATCTAAGCCATGGAGTTTCTTTGTCAATTCTTCCACCTCACTTCTCTCATCCTTCCTCTCCTCAAACTGTACTTTTCTTGTTCTTACTTCCCTTTTTCCTGATCCCCCTTTCTTCTTCCACCCATCTTCCTCATCACTTGACTTGCCTGACTCCTCATCACTTGAGTCTTTCCTTCCTCTACCCTTCCTCCCTCTCCTCCTCTGCCTTGCTAATTTTTCCAAAATAAGATCATCATCCTTGTCATCTACAGCCTTTCTCAAAAACACAAAGTGTCCTGCCTCCATTGTCTTTTCAATAGTTGGGACCTGAGATCGGTCAAATGCATGGTCTTTTGTTTCCAGGCGATTTCAGATAGCTTTGCAAGCCTTTGTAGGTAGTCCTTTCCAAATATAACAGTCTTGATTGTCTTTCTTGATTTTTTTGTTGTCCACCAGGTATGAAGCAACTGGCCAAAATTCCCAATAATAAGTATTAAGATCATCTTCATCATCAACATCCCCATCAGCTGCTCTGGTGATTATTTTGACAAGTTGATTGACTGTAAATGTTTTGCCAAGTTGGGACTTGGAGTATGAGTTGAGTATCTTGTTCTTCAGCTTGTCAAAGTCATTCTCATACCCTTCTAAGCCCTTCCAGAATCATTTTGTCTTTGCATCTGTATACCTCACCACCACCTTTGCCTTCTCCTGCGCATCCAACCCACATGCTATGGCATGTTCCTCAAACTCTTCCAGAAAGTCCTACAACTCCTCTGGGTATTTCAGATCAAAGTCAGGAGCATGAGAGCTGCCAGGTGCTGGCATCCCTGCAATCCCCTTAGTTGTAGTGTTGGTTGCTATTGTGCTTGTAAGTGATCTTGATATGACTGGCAAGCTGTATTGACTGAACAATGTCCTTCTCAAATTCCCTCATAATGTTTCTTCGATCTCTGTGGTTATGCTTTCTTTAGTCTTTCTTTCTTTTGCTGGCCTTGGGATCTTTGATGGCTGTGAGAGGCTTCTTTGATAGGTACATGCTCGGGTTGTGAGCTTGTTTGCCATGATGTTGGATAAGGGAATAGGGGCAAGGGTCTAGGTGTCAAGGACAGCTAACACCTACCCTTGCAGTGGGCTCCACTTTGTATGAAGGTTGGCAAGTTTGAGAGGGGAGGCAAGTGTCATTGAGCTGAGTCAAGGAGAGGGAGAGATTGTGACAGGACTTTCAAGATAGAGGGTATATATTTTTCTTTCTCACCCAGACAAATCCCCTAAGGTCCTACTTAAATACTGTAGAGAAAATAATGCTATGTTATTTGCCAGCTACCAGAGAAGACAGCAAATGCATGTGAAAAGGAGCAAAATTATATAACTATGAGAGGCCATGTAAGTGAAACAAAAATGTAGCAAGGACAGTTTCTTGTGAAACAAGAACATGTAGAAAAACTTACAAGTATGCTAGGAAGGAAAAGGTAGCTGGAAGGAAAGAGAGGGAATGGCTGTACTAAAGGTGTAGAAAAAAACTTAAGGAATGAAGAAAATTTTACATATATTTCAATGGGAGGGGACTTATCCTGAAGACTGGGGGTATGTGTGGTCCAGGGTCATCGCTCCATTCCATTGTTCATCATCTGAGTCTGACACTCATCCTCTTCTGTACCATTTCCATGTGTAGCCAGGAAGCTACTCCCACAATGTTTCATGAGTTGGATGAGTATTTAGGTGCTGGTATTGAGCCAGTAGAAGATATTATAGCATGGTGGGGAGTGAGTTATATCTATTTTTTGGCATTAAATATTCTTCTGATTTCTTATCTAGATCAACCATGCAAAGTACCCAGCCTTGGGTACTATGGCTAGAGACTATCTAGCCATTCCTGGCTCTTCAGTATCATCTGAACAGGCTTTCTCTAGTAGCAAACATACTGATACTCTTCCCTGCAATTTACTTAAAGGTCCCACCTTTACAGCTTTACAAATTACAAAAGATGGGTATAAAACTGGACTTCTAGATAGGGGAGTAGAAGCAAAGGAATGAGAGCTCAAGGAATGGAACTTTGATTAGTTTATTGCCAATTATTAAACACTTTTTATAACATAGTACCAAAAGGTTCAAGTTCAAACCTATTTGAACCCTGAACTTAACCTCCTGAACCAAGTTCAGGGGGTTCAGTTTAGGTTTGGATTCAGGTTCAGGTTCAGGCTAGGAGGGTGCTGAACTGAACTGAACTGAACTTTGGTACCCCTAGTTGGGTTGAGTGCATGAGAGGGTCAAAGCAACTCAACTCCAGATATCTGTAAGGGGAACTCCAGGTCATCACTCACAACTGCAGATTCGGAATTCTGATTCCCTGACTCCCAATGCTTGAAAATCCGATTTCCAGCCCTCCTGCACTCAGAAATTTGTCCCCCAACACCCCAGTACTCGGAATTCCCTCCTTCACTCCTCCAATGCAGATGCAAACCCTCACTGGCATGCATGACCCTATCCCAAGTCCATTCCTGGCTATACTTACTTTAGGCATCCCTGACACCTCACAGCCATTTATGTAGAGTAGATTACTCAACTTGGACCTTATGGCAGGTAGTATAAGTAGTGTAGGTGAGCTTGGAGAAACCTTACTCAATTCTCTAAGGTTTCTCCCTGCTTAGCCGATGCAACATGGTGACCAGGTTGCCCTTACAAAACCCTTCTGGCTGCTTCATATATACTTCAGCATCAATATCACTATTGATAAAAGCATGAGATATGTCCACAGTATGCAGATTTAGGTCTTCAATAGCAGCCAGAGCAAGTATAGTTCGGATGGTACTCTGATGCATAGTTGATGCAAAGGTTTCAAAATAATCTTGTCCTGGTTGCTGACTAAATCCCTTTGCTACAATACAGGCTTTGTAACACTCTATAGAGCCATCTGCATTGTGTTTAACCTTGAACACCCATTTAGACCCAATTGCTTTCTCCCCTGGAGGCAGTGGTACAAGTGACCAAGTTCCATTTGTGAGGTGGGCATTAATCTCCTCCAGTGCTGCCTCATGCCATTTATCACCCTCACCATTTGGTCACTCTAATGCCTCAGAGTATGACTGTGGTTCCATCTCTTGGCTAAACTGAGCATTCTATTGCTCATCCTCTGATTCTGAGTCAGTGACCAGTGGTTTAGGCTCTCTATGCTTCCAATATCCTAGTGGGCATGCCACATTCCATTTGGGCTTTCAAATAGCAATTGGTCTAGAGTCAATTTCAGGTTCACTTGGTAGGCCTTCTCTGATGTCATCATCCAGTTTATCATTTGCTTCAACTTGTCCAGTTGGTGGTATTTGTACACATGGAGTCAATGGGTCAGTGAGTGGTACCAGAACTGGTTCAGGGGCTGGTGGAACAGGTTCCTTATCATTTATATCATTAGGTTGCACTTGGTGATGGAGAGGACCATTTAAACCAACATGCTCATCAAACTCTGCACATTCACTGATAACTGTTTTCTTTGTAACAGGATTGTAAAATTTCCACCCCTTATATCCTTCAGGATACCCAATGAATACACACTTTTCCATATGACTTCCAAGTGGTGACCTTTTATCCTTTTGGGTATGGACATATGCAATACACCCCCAAACTCTAAGATGACTGACATCAGATTTCTTGCCATACCATGCCTCATATGGTGTCATACTTGGCAGTACAGATGTGGGACAGTGATTCCAAACATGAACAAGTGCAGCAAGATATTCATCCCAGTACCCCTTTGACAGATTAGCTTCTGAGATCATAGCTGTAATCCTTTCATTAAGTGTTCTGTTTGCTTGTTCAGCAACACCATTTTGTTGTAGCCTATTTTGCACAGTATATTGTCTAGCAATGCCACAATCATCAAGGAACTTGATAAAGTTTGATCCCATATATTCACCCCCTTTGTCACATTGGAAGGTTTTTAGAGTGTGTCCAGTTTGATTTTCTGCAAACACCTTAAACTGCTTGAATGCATCAAATACATCACTCTTTCTCTTTAAGGGTATGACAACCCAAATTTGAGAGAAGTCATCAATAAATGTAACCCAATAATTGAAACCACCCAATGATGTTACTGATACTTGGTGAAGATCAGAGTGAACAAGTTCCAATGACTGTGATGCTCTATGCTCTGAAGGGGGGAATGGGTTTGCATGCATTTTTCCTGCTAGACATGGCTCACAGATTGGATCAGGCTTCTCAGATGAGCTTACTGTCATTCCACTAACTATGTCACTTTTGATCATCTGTTTGATGTCTTCATAATTGTGATGCCCAAGCCATTTATGCCACAGAGATAGATTCAGAGGAAGAGTTGATGCAATATGAACATTTTCTATATTTTCTACAGTAGTACCATCAAGATAACCAGTAGTACCTTTAACTGAACCAGTGAATAGTAATTGGTCTTTTTGGAAGAACTGTAGTTTATCAAGAGAAATGTGAACATCAATCCCTTTATGAAGAGTTAGGTATAGAACAGCAAGAAGATTACTCCATAATGCTGGAACATGTAGTACTCTGGTAAAATCAACATCTCTTTCTAACTGTCCATTAATAACTGGTCTGAAGATAACACGTCCAATACCCTCTGAATATACAATACTGTTGTCCACAAGTTGAACAGGAACTCTAAATGGAGTGTAATCTTGTAACCAGCTTTTATGAGGGGTCATATGAGAAGAGGCCCCTGTGTCTATAATCCAATGGAAACTATTAGATGATGTAAAGCATGCCTCAAAACCAGAAAGAGTACTTGCCACATAAGCCAACTCTGGCATCTTCTCCCCACTTTCCTCAACTCTGTGTGCCTCTGCTGTATTTGTCCCAACTTTGTCTTTGTGATCATGACACACTCTCACAATATGCCCCACTTTGCCACAGACATAGCAAGTGACTACAACCCCTGGTGTCTTTATTTTCCACTTTTTCTTTCCTCCAAAGCCTCCCACCATTGCCCAATTGACTATCTCTGTTCACTTTTGACGATTGAGGTCCTCATTTTGGAAGGCAGCAAGGACAGTTGACTTGGTCAATTTGTCCTGTAGCAGTAGTGCTGTCAACAGGTGTGCATAGTCCTCTGGTAATGCTCAAATCAACACCATGCATTGTAGTTCCTCATCAAGATTGGTAATGGTGAACTTGGTAGGACATAAATCCTGTATAGTTGCCATTGCCTTCTCTATTTGTGTCCCCAGATCAACTAATGATTCCTCATCATTCTTACAAATGGAGAAGAGATCATCATATGCATTGAATTGAGCACCAGGTTTCTTGGACTGATGCACTGTTATGAACAGTCCAGACCGGGAGGAACAAGAACTATTGTTCGACTTTACAAGATGGGTACAGGAGACTACAGACCAACTACGGGCACAAGAATACGAAGACGAGGAAGGGGAATATTATACCGCCATGCAGGACCTGGCAAGAGAAGCAGGAATGGAGATAACCTTGGAGGATATATTGGAATACCCCGAGGACGAGGAAGATAACCATGGATCAACCGACCCAACCTCCGATACGGATGGAAACACCGAAAGAATGGAGAGCGAGAACGAAGAAGACTCCATGGAGATACAATCAGGAGAAGAAAATTATGAGTCAGAGGAAAGCGATGGAACATCACACAGCAGTAGCGAGAGTACTGACTCATTGTAATATAAATAACACTAGGATGCCATCAGCCAGGATGTGCATCATGGTCAGGACTGCGCACGACCAGTAGAACGGCCAAGTAACCTATAACGAGTATATAGCACCTCTTAGGTATATAAGGCCTGTACAAGTAGAGATTAAAGCCTCAAGCTTTAATCTTGTTAACAGCGGTCGTTTACCTCTCTGCCTTAACTTGGCGTCTTCCCTCGTTATCTCATTGAGCGCGATCCACTAAGCTCTATAAGGCCAACCGTCTCGGACACCTTGTAGAGTGATTGAAGGCCGTCTCCAGTTATCCTCAGATACAGAAGGAGCACGGATCATAACATTAGATTAAAGCTTCCTTTGGACAACCTCCATCGTACACCCTGTGGTATCGGTATGCCTTGTCGCTACCCTTCCACACCGGCAGACGATACGCTTTATCGCTATCCGAGTGCCAACCGTATCTGACGACACGCCTTGTCGCTGTCCGGTGATACACCCCTGTAGAGCAGGCCACCATACCCTCTGCACCCTTGGTCAGACGCACTGAAAGCGTTGATAGGTCATCCACACCTTTAAGTGTTGATTGGGATAACGCACCCATAAGCGTTGTATACAGGTCATCCGCACCTTCAAGCGTCGATTGGGATAACGCACCCGCAAGCGTTGTTTATTCACCCTCACCTTCACCTTCGACTTCTTCCCTCTTCACCCTGTCTACAAACCGAAACGACCCCCTTGCCACCAACTACGAAGAATCCAACAGTTCTGACTGGTCGACAACCGACTCCGAACCCGACTTCACACCCCCTCCACCACGGACCCTAAAAAGAAAACAAAACCTATACCCCTCACTCGTTCACCCTCTGGTTCCGCACCGTACCCTACACAACCTACTGAGAGAGTTCAACGTCAAACAGAAGACCCAGGATACCCAGCACCCCCAGCATCAGTTCTTCAATCCCTACCTAAACAACCACCACCTGAAAGAACTGCCACCTCTACCCGCTCAAAGCTCGGGGAGCCGATTCATAGAACATCTACCCTATCCTCCGGTCCTCAACCCTCAACAAGTACAAGAACTAGCGACAACACTTCGCAACAGAAACCCCCAAGAACATTCTCACCCCTCACATCACCACTTGGATCACCGGTACACTCACCGCCTCGATCCAGTTCCCCTGTACAATCCGAACCATCCGAAGTTAGCCCCACTACCGGGTCTATTCACACTTCCGACGAGGAATCCACAACCTCTGACATTAACAATATGGCCTCCTCCGCAAAAATCAATACACCCCCAACCTTTAATGGAGAGACCGACTACTTCCGCCTCTGGAAGGATGCAGTACAACTATACATCGATGCAAAGCCAGGAGCCTTTTCCGATGACAAGACCAAGATACAATTCGCCCTTTCATACATGTCCACCGGCCCTGCCGCAACATGGAGAGGAGCATTCTTGGAATCAAACAAAGAACTTGATGGAAGCCAGACCCTTCCGACATGGAAGAAATTTCTCGAAGGACTCGATACATCCTTCGCCCCAAACAATGTCCCCGCCGATGCAATGGACAGAATCCGCCACCTCAAACAGAATGGACGATATATCGATGATTACATATCCCAGTTCCAGATACTTGCCTATCAGGCCGACCTTGGAGATGGAGTGGCGGCGGTCAACTATTTCAAGAACGGGCTGGATCGCCCCGTCGCAATCAAGACAATTAGCCTCAATCCAGGAAACAAACTCAGCGACTGGTTCAAGCAAGCTCGAACAGCATATCAAATACTACAAACTCAACGCGACTATATGCAAACTCGAGGAACTCCCTCGTTTCCAACGACTTTGCACACTCGCCCATTTAAAGGGAAAAGAAATGCTTTTACGCGCCGTGTCCCACTGCCCTATCAAGCAACAGACCCTAACGCAATGGATATTGACCAACTCGCCGAAGCAGTCTACAACCTCGACTTTGAGGACGAGCCAGATCTACTCACCAAGGAAGCTGATGAAGACGAGGAGACCGAAGAAGACAGACTCCACCAGTTGGTACAAGAACGCACCCGCGAAGCCCTCAATGCAATCCTCATGGACGCCCAAAGAAAGGATCTCAAGGAAAAGAGATGCTTCAACTGCCGCAAGACTGGACACTTCGCCCGCGAATGCCCCACCAAGAAGACAATATATCGCTGATCCGAATTACCCCGCAATTTGGATGCCAGAAACTGGTCAAATGCGATATCCAGAAGAAGACAAGCAAGCTACAGGAAAAAGAACTCGCTATACAACATACTAGAAGATGCAACCGACGAAGAAGTCGAGGACATCTACAAACATTTTGCAAATGAATCCAACCACCCAGATGCCCCTCTGGTTAAGGATTTTGCCTAAGGAGACTAGCCACCACGTCTAGTCCTCCACAAAGACCTCCTTCCCTTTCCTATTCACAAAATGATATTAATGTTGTAAAGTTACAGGAATCGTCAGCACACGTAATACATCTACCCTGTCGAATCCGAAAACACAAGTTCACTAAGAAAGGACCCGAAAGCGTGGAACTACTCGCCCTACTCGACTCAGGAGCAGCAGGAAACTTCATTGACCCCGGAATGGTCAAACAACATTCATTCAAAACAACACCCCTCGATCGACCCATCGAAGTACGAAATGCCGATGGATCTGTTAACGAAAATGGAACAGCCACCCACTACACGACCCTCAACCTAACGGTTAACGGGAAGAATATGGAGATCAAACCAAAAGTAGTCTCTCTCGGAAGCCCAAGACTCATCCTTGGATTCCCTTGGCTCGCAGAACACAACCCAGACATCGACTGGGATGCCAAACAACTACGCTGGAGAAATGAACGTTGGGACAACACTATATTCCGAGAACTCATCCAATCCATGGAACCCGATTGGATCTACAACGACCAACTCAACCACATCTCCACACTAGAGCCCACAAGCTTCGAAGAAATCAACTTCAAAGCCTCCGCATCACAATTCCTCGCCATACAACACGGAGAAAAGAAAAACGACGACCCAAGAAAAGTCGTACCCATGGAATTCCACGAATACCTCCCAGTATTTAGCAAGAAACAAGCCAAACGATTTCCCCCACAACGACCATGGGATCACAAAATTGAACTCAAGGAATCATTCAAACCAATTGCCATGAAGTCCTACCGACTCTCCCTCAACGAAGAAAAGGAACTCGACACATTTCTAGAAGAAAACCTTCAAAAGGGATACATTCGACCATCCGAATCGCCAATGGCATCACCCTTCTTCTTCGTAGGAAAGAAAGACGGAAAACTACGCCCCTGTCAAGACTACAGGTACCTCAATGAGCATACCGTCAAAAATGCATACAACCTTCCCCTCATCTCTCATATTCTCGACAAACTCCGAGGATCAAAATACTTTACCAAACTCGACGTACGAGCAGGATACAACAACATCCGCATACGCAAAGGAGATGAATGGAAAGGAGCCTTCAGGACACCCCGAGGATTATTCGAACCCACGGTTATGTTCTTTGGAATGTGTAACTCCCCAGCAACATTCCAAACCATGATGGACTCACTATTCCGAAAACTCATCGACAATGGAGGAGTAATCGTTTACATGGACGACATCCTCATTCACGCAAAAACAAAACAAGAACTTCGACGCCTCACAAGAGAAGTACTCAAGATACTCAAGGACAACGATCTATACCTCAAAACCGAGAAATGCGAATTCGAACGACAACGACTCAAATATCTAGGAGTTATTATCACTCCCGACTCAGTTTCAATGGACCCAGCAAAGCTCAAAGGCATCGCTGAATGGCCAACACCAACTACCCCGCGCGACGTACGAAAATTCATAGGATTTTGCAACTTCTATCGAAAATTCATACACCAATACGCCACATGGGCAAAACCTCTCAATGCCCTAATGTCCAAAACCAAGAAATTCGAATGGACAGAAGAATGCCAGAACGCCTTCGATACTCTCAAGAGAAAATTCCAAAGCGAACCGGTATTAATGGTCCCCGACCAAGACAAACCCTTCGAAATCGAATGCGACGCATCACTATTTGCATCAGGAGCAGTCCTACTTCAACGCGACAACAATGGAGTTAAACACCCAGTCGCATACTTCTCGAAAGGATTCTCACCAGCCGAACGCAACTATCATTGCTCCGAACAGGAACTCTTCGCCATTATCCGAGCACTCAAAGAATGGCATCACCACATAGAAGGATCATCACACAGGACCATCATATGGTCAGATCACGACAACCTTCGCCGCTGGAGAAAACCTGAAGACCTCAGCAGAAGACAAGCCCAATGGATTGCCTACATGCAACGATTTGACATCGAAATCCGACATATCCCTGGAAAGAAAAATGGACCAGCAGATGCCCTTTCCAGACGACCCGATCATGAACCCAAGACAAGAGACAACAAACAGGTTGTTGCACTCCCTGACAAATTCTTCACCCCAGAACAGCCACAACATATCCATATTATCGACGAAAATACTAAACAGGAAATAAAAGAGCTGTGGAAGAAAAAGAAACAGACTGACATCGCCCAAGAAGATGACTCAGGACACCCACGTGTTCAAGGAAAACTATTTATACCACAAGATTTACACCTCAGACGCCGCTTACTGCAAAGAGTACACGACTCACCCACCGCAGGACACCCTGGAATCGCAGAAACAACTAGAAAACTCCAGGAATACGCCTACTGGCCCGGGATGCAATCATTTGTCAAAAACTATGTCAAAGGATGTGGTACTTTGTCATATCCACACCAAACCTAGAGCTTAACCATTAGGTTTCGGCTTCTCGACTCCACGTGTGCTCCACACGACAACCCTATGCCCTCCGACTTGGCCCCGACTGGCTCCGACCGCAACCCTTCGCCCCGATCACGCGACCTACCTCTACACGTGCCACGATCACCTGACCCTCGGTGCTCCCATTGTCCAGTTCTCCATTCTCCGTCCGTAATCAGAATACGTTACCAGTCTCCATACCCGTACCGGTCTCCATTCCATTCGAAATTATTCGTAATCCGCTTGTAACCATATGGGTCTCCGCTTCGCTCCGCACGTAGTCAGTACGAGTCATAATTCGTCGAGCTAGTAGTATATATACCGTAGGCACTTGGCTTGTACTCCTCAGTCTGATAATCAAATCGAGCAGCGGACCAGCTCCCTGTTCTCTATCCTCTCCTCTCTTCTGCCTCGCTCCGCTTCGGCCCCGACTTCCTGAAATACGGACTAGGACAGTAGGAGGGCACAGCACATACGCTGAGGCCGCAAGTCCAACCCCCTGCCCGACGTACTCCGCCTCGGTCCCGAAGTCTATGTACTGACTTCGCCCTGTCTCCCGGTTACCTTATATCAAGGATACCACCCCGACCCTCCGCTTCGGTCCCGACCCGCACTGGCTCTAACAGTATTATCAGACTCACACTCCTCCTGTCCACCACACTCTGAATCTTTCTAACCATGGTCTCTCGAACAGTTACCCGTACTCGCACTCTGGTAACTCCAGCCGTTCGCCGTAGTAGACGTGTCGCTCGACAACCCCTTTCCGAAGAACTGCAACCCGACTCCCCGAGGGCTCCTCGCTCTCGTCTACCATCGGTCACACCATCGACTCCCGACCGCTTCTCTGAAGATATACAACCTTCAGTATTCCGGACTCCCGACGGCCCCGACGATGGCCCCGACCCCAATCCTGATCCCAGCGACCCTGGTGATCCCGATGACTATCCTGACAACGGGGACAGGCCCCCGGGCGACGATGAACCATCAGACAACGGCGACAACAACAACAACATCCCACCTGGCAACACCCGAGACGACCATGATAGACTCATACTCCGAGTTTTCCAACGCATAGCCGACCAAATGGACGGCCGTGGGAACTCTCAAGCCCCACAGCCTCCTCGAACTCCCCGTACCAAAGCTCGCGAACCTGACATCTTTACAGGTTCCGACCCCGCCAAACTCAAACCCTTCCTCTTCCAATGTCGGCTCTACTTCCGTACTAACCCGGCCCAGTTCGCTATCCCCGCCACCAAGGTCAACTTCGCGTTGACGTACCTCACAGGTGTGGCACAGCAACACTTCGAAATCGGCCTCGATGAGGCCGACAACCACGGAATAATGCACCACTGGATCGAGGACTGGGACCAGTTCACCCTGGAACTGCAGACCAATTTCGGTCCCGCGGATCCGACCGGAGAAGCTGCTGAGCAGCTCGACTCCCTCCGAATGCGCTATGACGAGAAGATCGCCGTCTACAACGTCGACTTTCTCCGCCTAGCTGGCCAACTCCGCTGGGGTGACGAAGTATTTTGTCACCGCTACTATAAAGGCCTCCCCGACCGCATCCAGGACATTCTGTCCAATCGGCCCGACGGCAAGCCCGACACCTTCATCGAAATGCGAGCAGCAGCGATGAAGATCGACGCTCGCTACTGGGAACGCCAACGCGAGAAGGCCCGCGCCAAAGCCGCTTCGGACCCGACCACCTCTAGGAAACCTGGAGGTAACCCATCCCCTTCCACCTCGACCAACCCGCAACCTGCCGCCAAGCCTGCCAATAATAACAGAGGCAGCACGCCCAACACCAGCTTCAAGGGCAATCCGCCCAACCCGTCCGCCGGTCAGAAATCGGCCCTGCCCAAATCCGACCTTACTAGTAAACTTGGTAAGGACGGTAAATTAACCCCCGAGGAACGTCAACGACGTTTCGACAATAACCTCTGCCTTGTCTGCGCAGATCCCAATCACAGGGCTGCTAACTGCGACAAGAAAAAATTCCCTGATGCCAAGGCTAAAGGCCGACAGGCTCAGCTCCCCGAGACAGACGCGCCGGCTCTCCCGAGCTCGGAAAAATAGTCGGCGGTCCTCAGGCCTCTGCACAGACTGAGGATCGCATTGAACTCTGCTGTGCTCCAGAGAGTTTCCGTCTCAATGCGTCCGCTCTTTCCGACCCGAACTCCTTTCATGTCACATTAACTTCTCCTTTAATTACTTCTGTATCTTCTGTCTCCGCTTCCGTACTCTCCGCTTCGGACCCGATTTCTACAACGGACAATGTAGTTAGTTCTGATTTCTCTTCTCTTTCTCCTTTCAAAGCCCTTGTTGATAGTGGTTCTACTCACTGTTTTGTGGACTCATCTTTTGTTTGTTCTCATAGTATTCCAACCTCGTCCATTCCGGCTATTGAACTTCGGTTATTTGATGGGACCTCAAATGCCTACATTACGGAGCTTGCGCAACTGCCTGTATCTTTCCCCTCCGGTGAATCTATCATTTTGGACACTTATGTCACCCGGCTCGACTCTTCCTGTTCTGTGGTCTTAGGACACAACTGGCTCACCCGCTACAATCCGTTGATTGACTGGGCTTTGGGCAGTATTACTTTCCGGCCATCCCTACTCGAGAATCCTGCTTCCGTCTCTACCTGCGTCGCACCTGCATCGGCTCCGCCTATGGCCGCCCCTGACTCTCCTGACCTAGGTTCACCACCCCTGTCCGGGACCTCGTCCCAATCTGTCCCCCTTGCGAAACCGCACATCTCCTTGATAAACGCTCCTGCCTTTATCCGCGCTGCCAAGCTCCCTGGCTCCCAACAATTCCGAATCAATCTTTCCGCCGCCTCCGCATCGGCCGCGTCCTCTTCTGTCTCCGAGGAACCGCCTGACCTCTCGTCTATCCCCGAGGAATACCACGAGTTCGCTGACGTTTTCAGTAAATCGCGTGCTGACACACTTGCTCCACACCGCCCTTACGACCTCCAGATTAACCTAGAGGATGGCGGTCAGCCTCCGGTCGGTACCATTTACTCCCTTTCACAATCGGAGCTTGGAGCTCTACGTGATTTTATTGACGAACATTTATCTATTGGTTTCATCCGCCCCTCCACTTCCCCTCAGGGAGCCCTGGTCCTCTTCGTCAAGAAAAAGGACGGCTCCCTCCGCTTATGCGTTGATTTTAGAGGTCTCAACCGTATCACCAAGAAGGACCGCTATCCCCTTCCGCTCATCTCCGACCTCTTAGACTCCCCTCGCAAAGCTCGCGTATATACCAAGATCGACCTCCGCCACGCCTACCATCTTGTCCGCGTTGCTGACGGCGACGAATGGAAGACCGCCTTTCGGACCCGCTACGGCTCCTTCGAATGGATGGTTATGCCTTTCGGCCTCACCAATGCCCCCGCCACCTTCCAGCGGTTCATGAACGATATATTCAAGGACATGCTCGACGTCTGCGTTACTATCTACCTTGACGACATTCTGATATACTCCGACAACCATAGTATCCATTGTGACCAAGTCAAGGAGGTCCTCAAGCGGCTCCGCCAACACGGTCTATACACCCGCCCTGACAAATGCCAGTTCCACTCTGACACAGTGGAATATCTCGGCTACATTCTCTCCCCCGACGGCCTCCGAATGGACCAATCTAAGGTCAAGACCATCCAGGAGTGGCCTGAGCCTAAGAAAGTCAAGGACATCCAGTCCTTCCTAGGCTTCGCCAATTTCTACCGTCGCTTCATTCACGGATACTCCGACATCGTCGTTCCGCTCACTCGCCTCACCCGCAAAGACGTGAAGTGGAATTTTACTGATGATTGTCGCGAGGCCTTTAACTCCCTGAAGGAAGCATTTATCTCCGCCCCCGTCCTCACTCCTTGGGTCCCCGACGCTCAGATCATTGTCGAGACCAACGCCTCCGACTACGCCCTTGCGGCAATCCTCTCTATCGTCACCGACGATGGGGAGGTCCATCCCGTTGCATTCCATTCCCGCACCTTTAACACGGCCGAACTCAACTATGACACTCACGACAAGGAACTCCTGGCGATATTCGAAGCCTTTCGCATCTGGCGGCACTATCTCGAAGGTGCCCCCCTTGCTATTGATGTGGTCACTGACCACAAGAACCTCGAATACTTCTGCACCACCAAGATCCTGACTCGCCGCCAAGCTCGTTGGTCCGAGTTCCTATCCCAATTCCACCTCGTCATCCGTTTCCGACCCGGCCGCCTCGGCACCAAGCCTGACGCCCTAACTAGACGATGGGACGTCTACCCTAGAGGGGGGAATAGCGACTATGCATCAGTCAACCCGCACAACTTCCGGCCTGTGTTCACTCACGAACAGCTTGCGGCCTCCGTCCGTGCCACCACTCTTTACGCCCCTTCCCTTCGCGCAGCTGTAGTCATGGACCTCGATCAGCTACACCGCGATATTCTCGCCGCCCTACCAGCGGATCCGACCGCTTCCGCCCATCTTGCCAGCCCAGAAGGCCGTTGGTCAGTTAATGATAATGGTTTCCTCCTCTTAGACGACAGAATCTACGTCCCTGACGCCGACAATCTCCGACTTCGGGTCCTCCAGTACAAGCATGATCACGTCCTAGCCGGCCACTTCGGTCAGAATAAAACGCTGGAACTCATCCGGCGCGAATACACCTGGCCTAGCGTCCGCACCTTCATCAAGGATTTCTGTAAGTCTTGCGTCACCTGTATGAGGTCTAAACCCCAGCGCCATCGCCCCTATGGTCTCCTTAAGCAACTCCCCATCCCCGAACGCCCTTGGAATTCAATCTCCATGGACTTCATCGAAAAACTTCCCGCCTCCTCCGGCTATGACGCCATCCTGGTAATCATTGACAGACTCACCAAACAATCCCTCTTCATTCCGACTTATGATACCATCACTTCCTCCGACCTCACCCGCCTATTCGTCCTCCACGTCTTCTCTAAGCACGGCGTGCCCGAACATGTTACCTCCGACCGCGGCTCCGAATTCGTCTCCCACTTCTTCCGCTCATTGGGACAAGCCCTTGACATGAAGCTACATTTCACCTCGGGCTACCATCCAGAAGGCGACGGACAAACGGAACGCACCAACCAGACCCTTGAACAATACCTTCGGGTCTATTGTAACTACCAACAGGACAATTGGTCCAAATTACTACCCCTAGCTGAGTTTGCTTACAACAACGCTCCTAGTGCCACCACCGGTATCTCCCCATTCTTCGCTAATAAAGGATACCATCCGAACATCACAGTTCATCCTGAACGCGATCTTGCCTCCGCCCGGGCCCGCCATTTTGCTGTTGATCTCGACGACCTACATACCACCCTGAAGTCCGAAATAGCGCTAGCCCAGCAACGTTATCAGACCTCCGCCGACGCCCGCCGACTCCCCGCCCCGGACTTCAAGGTTGGACAAAAGGTATTCGTGAAAGCCCAATTCTTCCGCACCACCCGTCCCTCCAAAAAACTCTCCGAAAAGTACCTTGGGCCTTATGAGATCATTGCACAAGCAGGTACTCACTCCCTTACACTCCGGCTTCCCGACTCCATGCGTGGAGTACACCCAGTCTTCCATGTTTCCATGCTCGAACCAGCCACACCTAACACCATACCCGCCCGATCGGATCCGCCTCCCACGCCGGTTTCCATTGACGGTGAACCAGAATACGAGATTGCCCGCATCGTCGACTCTAAGATCGATCGGCGCTGCGCGTGCAAGCTCCTCTATAAAGTCATCTGGTTAGGTTACGAAGACACTGAAGAAGAGTCCTCGTGGTTGCCAGCCACCGAGCTTGAACATGCTATAGATCTCGTAGAGGCTTTTCATTCCTCTTACCCTGCAAAGCCTGGTCCTCTTCACTCACTTTGAGTTACTGACCACACATCACACCAAGAAACAACCATGTATTAAACAAACCCAAAAAACAACCCCGTACAACTACCTATCGGTGTCGTCTCCAGAGAGCCCGGGCGACCCATTCACTTCTTCCATCAAATCCTGCACCTCCTCCTCCGAAGCGGGCCCGACACCCCCCTCCGAACCCTCCGTCTCCGAAAAATTTCCACTCGACCAATTTCCGTCCACCTGAGCCTCCCAACGCCGTAGTTGCTCGTAGCGGCCAGCAAGCGACCCCATCTTGTCGACCTTACCCCCTGAATCCCCGGAGTCCTCCTCCCCCTCTTCCTCCTCGTCCCTCGCCTCATCCCTATCTGTATATTCGGAATCCGACTCCTCCGTATCTACTTGCATCGGGTCTTCCAACAGACGGCTCGACGAGGCCCCTGTGGTCGTCGCAACGAGTCGGGCCCGAATCGCCCGACGCTCTGCCTCTGCAGTTTCCTCTTGCTGCCTCCTGATCTCCTCCGCATATCGCTCCTTCGCGCGCTCTTCCGCTTGTCGCTGGCGCAGCTCTATGAGTCGCCGTCGCTCCTCCTCTTGACGCTCTATTGCCAGCCGCCGCTCCTCCTCCTCTCGCCGTTCCTCTTCTTCTAGCCTCTCGATTTCGAGCCGCTCTCGTTCCTCTCGCTCCGCCTTCTCTCTCAGTAATCGCGCCTTGCGCTCCGTAGCGGTCGGTTGACGGGATGGTTGTCTGCTCATGGGGGTAGGAGGTCAAGTTGTGTCCCCTCAAATTCGAATCAGTTCACCTTTTTTTTTTTATACCCTCGTGGAATTTTCCGGTGGGCCCCGGTCTAGACCGCCTTGGGCCTCGAGGCTCGGCCCTAAAGGGGGGGCACTGTCATATCCACACCAAACCTAGAGCTTAACCATTAGGTTTCGGCTTCTCGACTCCACGTGTGCTCCACACGACAACCCTATGCCCTCCGACTTGGCCCCGACTGGCTCCGACTGCAACCCTTCGCCCCGATCACGCGACCTACCTCTACACGTGCCACGATCACCTGACCCTCGGTGCTCCCATTGTCCAGTTCTCCATTCTCCGTCCGTAATCAGAATACGTTACCAGTCTCCATACCCGTACCGGTCTCCATTCCATTCGAAATTATTCGTAATCCGCTTGTAACCATATGGGTCTCCGCTTCGCTCCGCACGTAGTCAGTACGAGTCATAATTCGTCGAGCTAGTAGTATATATACCGTAGGCACTTGGCTTGTACTCCTCAGTCTGATAATCAAATCGAGCAGCGGACCAGCTCCCTGTTCTCTATCCTCTCCTCTCTTCTGCCTCGCTCCGCTTCGGCCCCGACTTCCTGAAATACGGACTAGGACAGTAGGAGGGCACAGCACATACACTGAGGCCGCAAGTCCAACCCCCCGCCCGACGTACTCCGCCTCGGTCCCGAAGTCTACGTACTGACTTCGCCCTGTCTCCCGGTTACCTTATATCAAGGATACCACCCCGACCCTCCACTTTGGTCCCGACCCGCACCGGCTCTAACATACTTGCCAACAATACAAGATCAATCGCCACCCCTTAAAACCACCGCTTCAACCCATCCCTGGACCCCGTTCTACCCGTCCATTCTCAAACATCTCGATGGATCTTATCACAGACCTACCCCCGGACGGACCCCATGATTCTATACTGGTCGTGGTCGACCAGCTTACGAAGGGGATAATTCTAGAACCTACTGCGAAAACCACCAACGCGGACAAGATCGCCGAAATTCTTATCAAACGACTATTCTCTAGATTTGGCCTTCCCGAGAAAGTTCTCAGTGATCGCGACCCCAGATTCGCTGCCAAATCCATGAAAGAATTCTACAAACAACTTGGAATCGAACAAGCACTCTCTACCGCCTACCACCCCCAGACAGACAGACAAACAGAACGATTCAATCAAGAAATAGAACTCTACCTTGGCATCTATTGCTCATCGAACCCGAACAAATGGGTAAAGGCACTCCCACTCCTGGAATATGTCCACAACTCGAAAACACATGCCGAACACCAACATACCCCATTTGAACTCCTCTATGGATCAAGCCCCAAAGGATTTCCGACCTCCAAGGAGCCAACGAACATTCCAGCAATAGGAGAGAAGTTTAAATACCTCGCCAAGATACGCCAAGAAGCCCAAACTGCGCATGAACAAGCCAGACTAAAAATGGCTGCAAGATATAACCGACCAGATATCAATCTAAAAGTTGGACAGAAGGTTTGGCTCGACAACCGCAACCTCCCAATTCAGTACGCCTCAAAGAAACTGGCCCAACGCCGAGAAGGTCCCTTCACCATAACAAGAAAACTCGGACCTGTAACCTATGAACTAAAATTACCCATCAAATGGAAGATCCACAACAAGTTTCATGCGAGCCTCCTAATGCCTGCAGAAGAGAACGACACACATGGGGAATACAACACAGCCCCACCACCCGACCTTGTAAATGGAGAAGAAGAATACGAGGTCGAGTCAATACTGCGCCACAGAAAATTCCGGAACAAGTATCAATTCCTAGTCAGATGGAAAGGATACCTTCCCACTGAGGATTCCTGGGAGCCAGAAGCAAACCTGGAGAACACCAAGGAAGTCATTGAAGAATATAAAAGGGCCCACAAATTAGACAACCCCACCAATGACCCAACCACCCAACACTCGAGCAACCACTCCAGACCTCCCAGAGCCAGACAACGATGGACGCCTTCTCATCCGGGAAAGAATCATATCCCTGGCGAACCGCGTCACAGGAAATAGCCAACCTAACCCTGCCACCGATACCGCTGACAACCAACCAGACAGGACCAACAGTCCTTATATCATCCGGCATACCTTCCTTCCCTCCAACCAACCCGAGATACGATCCATCCTTTTACACGAAGTTCCCTTTCATATTACCGGAACCCGTCTTAAACGCAGTCCAGCGATGGTACCCCTGGTCAACACCTGCTGGAAGACATTTACTGCTCTTCTGTATCACAAGCGCCTCGTCCACGACCGAGCAACAGAATTCAAAAAACTATGCGCCACTATTCTTTCTAGCGCAACAGAGGAACAGGACCGCAATACCATTTCTGCCATGTTATCAACCGCTCTCACCAAATTCCCGTTCGAGAGTCCGATCCCAAGCCCAAGCAATGGAAGCGGAAGTCAGGACCGCCCTATCCTACCTATCGGGACCACCACCCAACCTTCCAACCCTCCCATGGTGGATACGAGTAACCAACCATCAAGTGTTGTACAAGCTATATCTGCTTCTAATGACGCCCCCATCAGGACTACCACCACTCACTTATCCACCACCCGAACTCGCTGCAATTGCTGCCGTCGATTCGGCCATATCAAAGCAGGATGCCCGCGCTACCAATGTCGATATTGTCGAAAGATTGCCCCAGGCCATTACGAGAAGCACTGCGAGAGAAACCCTTACCAGCATCAACCCGCAAGTATGGTACCTGGCCTGTATCGCCGCCCACGAGGAATACCAAGCAGAGCTCGATCCCTCACACGCAAAACCACAAACAACAATATTCAACACATTGTTGCAAGCACCGAGCAGCGCCCCGCTTCAGCCAGACCCCTCCGCACCCGAATTCAAAATGCCCCCGTCGTCATTCCGACCACCAACGCCACCACCACATCTGCTAGCGGAAGCCACCGACTTCCTGAATCGATCCTTTGGCGCACCCGCCACCATTCACTCCAGAGAACCCATCGTCATCGACCTCACCCAAGACCCGCCATCCCCAGACCACCAAGCTACCGAAGCGACTCCCCAGAACCCGACCCATACTTCGACTGGGACCCCATCGCCGAATCAAACATTACAGGAGAGCCTGTCGGATTATACTGAGGATATGTCTGATGAGGACATCAGACCTTACGAAGGGGATAATGTTATGAACAGTCCAGACCGGGAGGAACAAGAACTATTGTTCGACTTTACAAGATGGGTACAGGAGACTACAGACCAACTACGGGCACAAGAATACGAAGACGAGGAAGGGGAATATTATACCGCCATGCAGGACCTGGCAAGAGAAGCAGGAATGGAGATAACCTTGGAGGATATATTGGAATACCCTGAGGACGAGGAAGATAACCATGGATCAACCGACCCAACCTCCGATACGGATGGAAACACCGAAAGAATGGAGAGCGAGAACGAAGAAGACTCCATGGAGATACAATCGGGAGAAGAAGATTATGAGTCAGAGGAAAGCGATGGAACATCGCACAGCAGTAGCGAGAGTACTGACTCATTGTAATATAAATAACACTAGGATGCCATCAGCCAGGATGTGCATCATGGTCAGGACTGCGCACGACCAGTAGAACGGCCAAGTAACCTATAACGAGTATATAGCACCTCTTAGGTATATAAGGCCTGTACAAGTAGAGATTAAAGCCTCAAGCTTTAATCTTGTTAACAGCGGTCGTTTACCTCTCTGCCTTAACTTGGCGTCTTCCCTCGTTATCTCATTGAGCGCGATCCACTAAGCTCTATAAGGCCAACCGTCTCGGACACCTTGTAGAGTGATTGAAGGCCATCTCCAGTTATCCTCGGATACAGAAGGAGCACGGATCATAACATGCACCTCCTCAAGCCTCTTCCACATTTCAACTGGATCCCCCACTAAATCTCAAACATGCACCCTTTGGTCATGATCCAGTAACAGATATATGTCACCAGCAGCCTTTTGCACCTTCAATTCCCAAGCATCTATATTCCCCTGATCCTTTTCAGGCTTTTTCTCTTTCCTACTGACCACATTCCACAATCCCTTTGACATCAACCATGCCTGCATTTCACCTGACCACTCTCCATAGTTGGAGTTGGTAAGAGGTGTAATTCTAGCACTGACTGAGTCAGACATAGTGATATCCAATAAATCCCCAATAAACTCGCAATAAAAGCGCAATATGGTGGCAATAAGCCAATAGTCACAGTAGCAGCAATATGCAGCAGTATCCCCAACAATCAATGATTAAAATGGTGTAGAGCTGGGGCCCATAATCTGTTGGACTGAGTAGAGTCAATAGTATCAGTGACACACTGATCACTAGTCACTAGCTTGAGTTGATCAACAATCACTGATGTATTCACACATTGTTAATAATAGTGTGATTTGATAAGCCCACTGATTCAGTCAAGTGTAAAGGTTCTTTGTATGTAACTCCCCTTCACATAATAGGATTTGGCTAGTCTAAGGTCCCATCCTGTCAAAATGGACATGAGGCATGAAACTCAGTGTCCACTAATTGACATCCCCAAGGGATGGGTGTACATAACAACTAATTACTTATATATTATAATTTGTTACTAACTAATAAGGGATCTGTCACTTTATTTAACACACATATGACTCCTTTCATATGTATCTACATGAGTAGTACATGCTGTGAACTCTTACAAGTATAAATATAGCTCTACATTTCTTGTATTACCTTAGAGCAATTTACTTGCTCTACAACTTGCTTTTATCTTCTCTCAGCAACTCTCTCAAGCTATAATGTGAGTGTCCATTGCCACTTCACTTACGCCTCACTGCTTCAACACTTCTTTGGCTCTATGGCCCAGCAGGCATTGGCAAGTCTGCTATAATGCAGACTCTTGCAGAAACAGAGCATGGGACCAACTTGCTGGGGGCTACCTTGTTTTTCTCATGACCCAATCATCACAATAATTCCAAAAAGGCAATCACCACTCTTGCTTACCAACTCACCACTTGAATTCCAACCTATCAGGTACATATATGTTAAACAGGAGATGATCGCAGACCTTAGATTATTGGCAAAAGGAATGAAGGAGCAATTCAAGAAATTCCTTGTTGATCCCTTCACCCTACAGGGTGTTTGTGAACGTGAACAGGATTGATTGATAATAATCGATGGGCTAGATGAATGCGAGGGGGAGCAGGCTCAATGTGATATTGTTGAGTTGATTAGTGCATTTGTTTCAAAGTTCCCTGCTGCTCCCCTCGTCTGGATTATTGCAAGTCAGCCTGAGCCCCACCTCAAAGCCACATTCTTGAGTCCCGATATCAAGGATAGCTATACGGAGGAACATATTCCCATCGACTCAAATGAAGCATGCCAGGACATGGAGCATTATCTGAGGTCTAAGTTTAAGAGGATCGGTCAACACTACCCTTACTCAATTCCACAGAACTCCCAATGGCCAACTAAAAGCCAGTTCCTCATTGTTGCAGATGCTGCATCTGGTCTGTTTGCTTTCACATCAACTATTGTTCGGTTCATTGACAACATCAATGTTGGCAATCCTGAATTGTAGTTGAAGGATATCCTTACATGCATCATGGAGGCCAGGGTTGCTGCCAGGGGCCGTAACCCCCTGGCCCTTCTCAATACACTGTATTGGTAGACATACTCAGCATCACGCTCATTTCATGAACTGCTAAATATATTTTTCGTACCTATTGGTAGACGTACTGTAGTAGGTTTAGTGAGACTAGTTTTTCTAGCTAGTGTAAACTACTCACCTCAGCGTCATGCTCGTTTCACAAACCACTGAGGTGTGTTGGTAAGCTAATTCTTTTTTATATGTTGAGGACAAGAACTGTATAGTTGTAAAAAATGGAACACCAGCACACAGAATATGAAATCAGTGTGTGCTGGTGTGTGTGCAGAGCAACTCTGCTTTTGTTTAGTCTGAAAACAGAAGTGACCAAAGTCACTGTGTCTCGCCAACACTGCATCTCACCAACACTCCCCCAGGCGCAGCATACGGTGAGAGAGCCGGTCTCCTTAGTTCTCCTCATCCTCCTGAGCTTCCTCTTGATCCTCTATCAATCCCATACTCCTGGCATGTCATCTCATTGCATCTCGTGGCAGGGCTTTAGTTAACAAGTCAGCAATATTGTTGTCACCAGGGATATATGTCAGTTGAAACTCCCCCTCATCTGCCTTCTCCTTCACAAATTGATATCAGACTGAGATGTGTTTTGTCTGTTTGTGGCCTTGGTAAGTCTTCATAAGGTCAATCGCGCCATTATTGTCAATGTTAATGTTGACTGGACACTTTTGTGGCAGTGCAATCTCATCAAAGAAATCCGAGAGCCACATTGCCTGTTGAACTGCATGTGAAACAGCCATGTACTCAGCTTCAGTGGTTGACGTGGCCACTGACTCTTGTCGTTTGGTCATCCATAACATGGGTCCTCCCCCTACGAAAAATATGTGTCCTTCGGTAGATTGCCTTGTATCCCTGTCACTGGCAAAATCAGAGTCAATGTATCCAATCGGTTGTAGGCTGGCTCCTCAATGGTAAGTTATTGCATAGTCTAGCATCCCCTTCATGTATGCGAGGGCATGCTTCATTGCCTCCCAGTGTGCCCTCCCTGGATTCTGTGCATATCGAGACAGGAGGTTGACAGTATATGATAGGTCGGGTTGGGTTCCCACTTGGAGCCACATCAGGGATCCTAGAGCCTCTTGATATGGTATGTTTCTCATCTCCTCAATTTCTTCCTCAGTTGATGGGCAGTCATCCTTCAATAGCATGATCCCCATTGGTAATGGGACCAATTTGGCCTTACACCTCAACATACCAAATTTCTCCAACACCCTTTCTGCAGTACGCCTGCTGGGATAGTCTGATCCCTGCTGCTGGTTTCCTCTACTTTGATACCAAGCATGTGGTCCACTGATTCCATGACCTTTACCTCATACTCCTCCCCTAGCTCACATGTTTGCCATCTCTGCCTCTTCTTTAGATGTTGAAACCCCCATGGTGTCATCTGTGTATGTCATGCTGATAGTGTGTTGCCCATCCTCTCTCTTCCTCGATCAGACTGTTGGTTTGGCATGGGACTGGTGATATCCAAGCGACCTGTAAGTTTTGCCAAGTGTTTTAAACCAGTCATGCACTCCCTGCATTGTACCATACAGGGTTTTATTGAGTCGCCACACCTTACCACCTCCCCCCTCACTAAAACCTGCTGGTTGTTCCATGTAAATATCAAACCCAATGTCACTATTCAGGTACGCTACCACAAAATCCAGCTGCCATAACACCAGGTTGCGAGAGGCTGACAATGCAATAACAAGGCGGAAGGACTCCAGCCGGGCTGTGGCTGCATAGGTGTCATCAAAGTCAACCCCCTGAACTTGTGTGAAGCCCTTTGTGACAATCCATGCCTTCCTCCTCATCAAGCATCCATCACCATCAAATTTTGGGGCAAAAACCCATTTGGATGCAACCACATTCCGTCCCACTGGCCTATCAACTAAAGTGTACACCCCACGTGCCTTCATCACTCCTATCTCATCCATCATAGGGCCCATCCACACTTCCAGCTCCTCCATCGCCTCACTGGAAATTCTAAGGCACCCTGACCCCCCCCATAAAGGCTGCAAAAGCACCTGGTATCTTGCCCTCATGAGCCAAGTACTCCTGAGACTCAATCATATGCCTTGATGGCTGTGTCCCATGAAGTGAGTGGCATGGAGCTGGAGGGGCTACCTGGGCCACTCCTCCAGCCTTGGCACCCACCAACTCATCCCCTGTCACCAACTGTGTTACCTCCTCTTCAGAGGACATGCTACCATCAGGGGCAGTATCCACAGCATGTGTACCATCATTAGTCCTGGGTGTTCATTCATCCAGTGCCTCTGTCAGCAAGGGGTCCTCATCCTCCCCTCCACTCCATACATCAGGGGCCTCTTGTGAAATTTGTCAAGCCCTCATCAAAGGTGATGTTCTGCCCACTATATACAGAGCCAGATGCACAGTCAAGTAACTTGTAGCTCCCCTGTCCAAAGTATCCAATCAACACCAGTCAGGTCGCTCTAGGGGCCAGTTTCAAGTTATTCAGCTCAATGGGTATGTTCGCTGTAGGCTGTAGCACCAAATGGTCGGAGGTGAGTGACATCCTGCTGCTTCCCAAACCAGAGCTCAGCAGGAACAATATCAGGGTGTCTCCTGGAAGGAATGAGATTTCAGACATAGACTGTAGTACAGATAGCTTCAGGCCAGTATTTTGCAGGTAGTCCAGACTTGACAAGCATAGACCTTGCTGAGTCCAGAATAGTATGCATGCTCCTTTCTGCTGCACCATTCTGCTGATGTGCATATGCCATAGTGAATTCCATCCTTATCCCAGCACTCTGGGTATAGTCCTCCCACAGTTTGTTGTTCCACTCACAGTCCCCAATCACATCATACCACCTTCAGCTTATGCCCAGTCTGCCTCTCTGCCTCTGCATGGAAAGACCTGAAGATGTTCAAAGTACTCTCCACT
Organism: Lepiota brunneoincarnata; assembly: GCA_023014365.1. Taxonomy (NCBI): domain Eukaryota; kingdom Fungi; phylum Basidiomycota; class Agaricomycetes; order Agaricales; family Agaricaceae; genus Lepiota; species Lepiota brunneoincarnata. The sequence continues at coordinate 2,859,606 of JAEBUN010000002.1, read as the reverse complement.
GACTTTTTGGCCAGGAACTCAACTGTACGAAACGAGGATGCGCCATCCATCAAAAGCATGAAATAACAGGAACCTCCAGCAGATCTGGTTGGGGACGGTCCCCACAAGTCTACATGTATGCACTCCAGCAACCCCAATTCATGTATGACCTCTTCATCATAAGGTTTCACATGCAATTTACTGAAAATACAGTCTTCACAGGTACCATCCATCTCAAGCTGGCCAAGTATAACCAAACCAGTCGACAAGTTTCTTCTGTGCCATGTTCTGTAGGGAGCTAACTCCAACATAGCCTATCCGTCTGTGCCACACATCAAAACTGACTGGCTTGTTCCTTGACCTAGCTACCAGTGCCTGTGGGGGCTCAACCACAACCACAATGTATAGTCTACCCCTCAGCTCTCCCCATACTGCAAGTCTCCCATCCCCGAAGTAGAGCTCTACACTCTCAGGTCCAAAAGTAGCAAATAGTCCACATGCACAGATTTGTGGGATTGAGATCAGGTTGGAGTGTAAAGTGGGTGTGTGTAACACATTGTGTAATGTGAGGTCAATCAACCTTCCCTCAGCTGTAACAATCATCCTAACCAGTTCCACTCCCCACAACAGGAAAACTTGCATCCTTATCAGTGGCACCTCCAAAGTATGGGTGTTCAAACTTGTTGTACTCAATGAAGGTCCTCCCTCTGGACAAAACAATGGTCTGTTGCTCCTGAATCAATCATGGTAGGGACTGTCTCGAAGTCCTTTTGATTGCGCATCATCCTCAGTCATGAGAATGACCACATCCTTGGGTGTGTGAACTGGTACTTCATTGTTTGGTTTGTTGGTTGTAGTGTGAAACAATCGTGGTTGTTGGGTTGGTTGACTGGGGGGTAATTGATTAACATGGGGTTGTTGGTTTGTGGTCTGGCCCTGGATCCTACAACATCCAAAATTCACAGGAAATTGCCCAGGTTTCCCACCACCTGGCCAATAGCAGTCATCAATTGTATGCCCAATCTGGCAGCAGTTGGGGTTGGTACAGACAAGGTTTTGTTGGTTACATGGGGTGTTGGTTTGGAGCGCTGTGGGTGAGTTGGTGCTGTGGTGTGGTTTATCACGACTAATCCTGGCCCAGTGCATGTTTAACCTGGCAATTGCTTCGACAGACGATGTAGTGGTGTACAGTGTAGCTACCACTGGGTCCCAGGATCATGGATAATGAACCAAGTATGATGGATTGGAAAGCAGTATCAGCGATGTTACCACCCATTGCATTCACATTTTGCCAGAATGTTTGTAAAAGAGCAATATGGTTTGGGAAATTATCCCTGTCCTGGTAACATAAGTTCAGTAGCTCTTCTTCTGCATGTAGTAACAATAGCTCAGATGTTTTGTTGTACAGATCAACAAGGGATTTCCAGGCTTCAGCTGCGCTCCCTGTGATGTTGGCACCCATACTGATAGGATTGCGGATATTGTAGAGCAGAAGGCCTTTGGTCCATGCATTTCAAGTCTTCCACTCACTAGCCATTGGGGTAGTTGAATCCCAGGGGGTGTCTGCTGTTACAGGTGTTGTTGGTTGGATTATGGGGGCTATAGCTGGATTTGGAGTACCTGTAGTAGTAGGTGGGGTTACTATAACTGTGGGGGTCATAGTGGTAGTTGGGTTGATGATTGACCCAGTGAGGTATCCCATCACGCCCTGAACCTTGGCTGCGATTATGATCATGTTTTTCCAGGAAATCCAGTTTGATCCATTGAATTTGTCCCCCTCAGAGAAAGTTGGTGGTCCAGACTTTGTCATCTTTTATGTCTGTGAGGTGTATATGTGTTCCCCAAGTGTGAGTGTGTTTTATGTAGTTGGATGTGTTTTGTTCAGTAATGTGATGTGTTCATGGTAAGGATAGTGTGGTTCAATATAAAGTTAGTTGTGTCTTTCGGGGCCCATAACCTATTGGTAGACGTACTCAGCGTCACGCTCGTTTCGCAAACTGCTAAATATATTTTTCGTACCTATTGGTAGACGTACTGTAGTAGGTTTAGTGAGACTAGTTTTTCTAGCTAGTGTAAACTACTCACCTCAGCGTCACGCTCGTTTCGCGAACCGCTGAGGTGTGTTGGTAAGCTAATTCTTTTTTATACGTTGAGGACAAGAACTGTATAGTTGTAAAAAACGGAACACCGGCACACAGAATATGAAATAAGTGTGTGCCGGTGTGTGTGCAGAGCGACTCTGCTTTTGTTTAGTCCGAAAACGGAAGTGACCGAAGTCACTGTGTCTCGCCGACACTGCGTCTCACCAACACACTGTACACTCGAATTCTTTCCAGTGTTCCCTCCGCATCGGTGAAATCAATGAAGCTTCTTCTGGGCTACTATCTATTTTTCGGGGAGCCCAGAATATTGGAAACCATTTGCAACCTCCTGGGCCTTGGGTGAAGTGTTGCATATGGTGCTCTCCAGAAACTCCTTTCCGTTCTTTCGATCCCCCCACCCCGTGATGCCCATCGCTCTGGCTTGTCCTGGTATCACGCTTCTTTTGCTGGTTTTCTACGGGATCCTTACCGATCACACGGGTTTGCAATCACTGCCCTTGAGGCTAAAACCAATGTATGGTGGTGCTACAACCGAATCATGCAGCAGGCCAATGACACCAGTATGTACCTTCCTCATACCTGCTATATCCCCTATTAAAACAAGTTGCAGACCGATCGGCGCCGCAGGGTACTAATATTAGCTTATTCTGGCCCAGTTCTCCATTACTCTCAAGCCAAATGGAGGTGTTCAGGCTTGCGAAGGCAGACTGGGCAAACCAACTCCTCCGCTGCTCAACCGAATCGGCCCTTCCTAGTTTGCTCGCCAATGCACATCCTGTTTCGCTGGATATCCAACAGTGTCACGTTATTCTTGCTCAAGTCAACTTTCGCTTGCTTTATCACGGCTATCTCAGCACCAATTCCTTTGATGGACTCAGAAAATCTTTCTTTTTGTTTAAATGGTTATTTGTATGTTTATCCTGCTACATTCCTGCTTGGAGTGCCCTTGAACTGAACTCGGGTTCGTTGTGTATTAGGATGAACCCTCGCTTCGAGTTGGGGGCGCCATTAAGCAGACCTTCCTGTCGAATGTGGATTTGAGTAGGATATCTGTTCACGAAATTCACCGCGATTGTCTATTTCACTCTCCGTTTATCATCTACCATCACGTGGGTGGTTCAACTGGTTGTTCCCGCTCTTTGACAAACTAATGACCTAGAATTGGGTGCAGGACCTAGATTCTCGAGGTATTCTAGACAAAGTACAGTTACAGAAGGAAAGGTCCCCTTCTACCGTGGTTCTTGTTTGCGGAACTATAGCCTCCAGAAGGTGCCTCATGTTCGAGGGTGAAATGATCTCTGATGGAATCGAGAAATTCATTTTACCCTATACTTGAGCAAATCATCGGATGCCCTTGTTCACATAGATGTATGCTCATCGTGTATCCCCCACTCTGACCGAGGCTGATCAACCGTCAGATATCCTCCTCCTGATTCATACTGCCATCACTACCTCCACGCCCCAACGCCTCGAACCAATGCTGGCCGCCGTCCAACACTTTGGCACTTTGCATAGCAATGGCCGAGTTCTCGGCGGCCCAATCTTTGCCGAACCTAATGCCGGTGCGGGAGTGGGTGTGATACAGGAAACCTCCGACCGATTCCATTCCATCCAACATGCGCCCTTTAGCCGGGATTGGTATGTAATGAAGGTGTTGTAGATTTGGAAGAGTGGGGACTAGCGAAACCGGCGCAAATTGATGAGGGAGGGGTAAGGGATTGCGTTCGTAGACTCATGTGCTGCAAATACATTGAGGACCCGGGAGCAATTTGTTGACCGGTCTAAGACCTTTTCGGAGATGTAAGCATGGCAGGGAGTCAGTCAGTCGACATGAAACCGGTACAATGAACATTTTTCTCACCCCCTCATCACCAGTCCCTTTACATCATTGTTCCCGCCCCCCCGGCTTTCACATACCTTCGCACCCCGTCCGATTCAGATGGTATACCAGCAAGCGCTCATGCAGATTGTTATAACATGAAACCTCAACATCAATCCTTGACTATCCCTTAGCCGATCGACGGACTCCCAAATGAAGTCGTAAAACTTTAAAGGCCAGAGTGAGAGAGAAAGGTTGCAGAGTAGTGCGGTGATACGAGTGATGTAGTCCAATGCCAGTAATTCACGTTCCGATTATCAGTCAGGATATAGTTATCCGCCAGCTCCGGTAGTTACGAATGATGAGAGATGCTTGCTTTTTTTCTAAAAAAAATTCATTTATAGTCCTCGAGAATATACTCCATTGTCGGACTTTGCGCTATCTATGGTGTACAGATGAGTCCCTACGGCCCCGATGCCTTTTATAGACTCAGTGAAACACTCCAGCCCTACTGAGGGCACTCCCCGAGCGCTCGCTCCCGCTTGTAGTCCGGCACTGAAACGCCGTTTGGAGTGTCTTCACCCTTCCTACATCGCCGTCTAATCCTATCCGTCTCCTTTGACCTGTCTCTGACGACCGGCCTAGCAGCGAGGGATCGGTTGCCTCCACCCGCTCATACTGCCAGCTGGCAGTCGTTGCCTTGGCCTAATATGGGTGAGTAAAAAAGGGGGATTTTGTAGGGCTTATTCCGCCCTCTCCCGTTCGAGTGTCTCCTCCTGCAGCTCGGCAATCTTCAGTGATCCAAACGAGTTCTTTAGCCTCTTTGTTGCATGGGACGTAGTTTAGTAGTTCCCTTGTGTCATAGAGATGCTCGCTTGAAGCTGTTTGGAAAGATAAAAATACTGCTCGGAGTTGTGGTGATTATGTTCGTCGGTCACCGAATAAAAAGGGTTTGTCATACCGATCTTCAAGGACCTAAACAACAGGTGAGTGAGTGAAAGATAGAAGATGCTGTACCATGGCCAGCGCCCCGGCTTATAGATGAAATGGTCTGCTCCGCACCGGACTTGATCATCAAAAAATGACCACCACAAACTTGAAGATATCTCCTTCCTCTTAATCAGGTCAGGGTTGTATATAAGCGTTTATGTAGCCACAAACCACACAGTGCTTCTACTCACATTTGGTATATTTCTCCCACCACCCTCTTCTCCAGTAGATTTGGTACATTGAAGGCTCCTATATCTGTGCAACTTGGTATCCACCCTTGTTGTAACAATAGGGCTTAACCAACCTGTAGAGATATTGTTGTAGACATTCTGCCTCCGCGGATCACAGGTTCCTGATTACTTGTACATCTACATTCTTAACTGAAGAACTCCCGGCTGTTTGGGTATTCATTGTATGTTCCGTTGTTCGGGCCTTGTTAACTCAAGCGTGTAAGGACGCTTTCAAATGCACCATAGATTATCGACCCACCACGCTATTCCAACAACAGACCTCTATTACTTGGCATTTCCGCATGACAAATGGGTCTCGAAGGTGGCGGTCTCCTTGATATTTGTGGTCAGAATACTTCAAACAACCTTTGCCCTCCACGACTCGACCTTTATGTCCTGTTTTGCAGGCTGCGGAAGGTGTTGATTACCTCACCACCAAACTCGATCCCATAACTTTGGGTTTATGTGATTTACCATACCCACAAGCAGCGCAATTAGTGCATTTAGTGCATTTTCAATTGCCGTTAAAGTGTCATGTCGCATATCCTTACACGGTGTTTCCAGTCGCCTTCGCTGTTCAGGCACTATATGCTCATCGTATATACACTATATCGAGACGAAAGGTAGTGCCAGCAATTGTACTACTCGTGAGTGGCTCATCTTGTAGAATCCATTAGAAAACAGGCTGACTGCTGGCTATGGCTAGCTGGCGGTCATTCAGTTTGCCACTGGTATCTATGCCGCAGCCATAGTTTACCGCCCTCAACCGGGGCATACACTCCCTTCGAACCCTATCAAGGACTCCGCCGTTACGACGACTTGTGCCTTCGTAAGTCATCCTTATTCCTCACCTTGTTCGCCCACGCTCCTGAAGATGTTTTTAAGGCTTGGGGATTGGTTGGCGCATTGTGTGATGTTCTAATTGCTGGTTACATGTTCAGGTTTGCGGGTGCCTAGTTCACCCTGACCTTCGTAACGAGATTAATTTCGCGAGCAATTATTAATGCAGGTTAGAAGGATGTCCAAAAGTATACAAGTCCCTATAACAAAATTGAACAGATTGTGGACTAATAGACATGGCGACCATTATCCCAGAGCACTTCATGGTTCATCACTGCGACACTGCGGCCACTGTCTTCACCGTGGGCACAATACTTATGAAAACAGGTGCTGTAAATATAGCCCGTCCCGAGTTGAACCCATTCATATCAAACCCAGTACTCATCTGAGCTTCAGAACTCGTATAACAGGGCCGGGGAGATATGCTCCAGTATGTCCATACCGCTTCGACGAGAGCCGACGAAGCCAAATTGAATTAATCAACACCCGCACCATCCGACAGTCAGGACCTTGGGTCGTACTACGTATCGATCGTGTTCTCGTCGCCATCTCATTTGCTTGATCCTGTTTTCCTTCTCTCTGGGTGCATGGACCATTTATAAAATAGTACGGGAGACACTCCTCAGTATGTGAAGACGTTCGTGATTCACTAATTGATGGTTCATGAAGTGGCCAGAGCCATGCTTTTTTCGAGCGTGGATGTACATACAGGCTAAGCAGACTACTGCCCCGCTGTGTATGGACACCACCTCTGTTAGCCGAACCGGCTAGAAATGCAAAGCGATACATTACGTCTTGAGTGGTTTCTTTCGGCCATGATACATAACGAATCACAGATAGATGGGTTGTAATTCGATTGTATCCACCTGTGTCCCACAAGCACCTCGCTAGCCTGTCGTTGAACGGGTTCGAAAGGCTCTACTTGCGCAGTCGTAGCCCGGTAAACGGACGTACCTACCTACCGAGAAATGTATGATGGCTTGGATCGAGGAGCTGCTGTGAGTAAACACCAGTGATTGCCTGACCTGCCGAATGTGTTCATAGCTGTTACGGACACACAGCTCTTCAGTTACTGCCCGAATCTCTTCCTTTATGGAATTCTGACATTGCAAACGCGTGAGTGAGTTTTTATCGGCCTGGCAATCCCAGTGGTGTGACTGATCAGGAGGACGCCTACCAGATCTCTACTACCTGGCTTTTCCAAATGACGAGTGGGCGACCACTGACCGAGGCGATCATATATTTTGTATGTACCGGCGGAACTGTCCAGACAGCCCTCGCTCTCCACGACTTTTATTCTCTGTTTTGTACGCTGGAAGGAGAAGCCCACTTTGGGCCTCCAATTACAACCCTAGCTGGGTCAAGCACATATATGCAAACTCAATCCTGGTCCTGTTCAACAATCGGTTTATCATCATTGAAGGACGCAACAGTGCAGATCCATCATTCGATTTCCCAGCGCTCCGCTGTTTGAATGCCGCTGAGACTGATCCAGATGCACGGGCGACACTAGCCCAGAATATTGCTCTCGCCCTCTTTCAGCATCCGCGTCCTCACAGTTGAAATGAACTTTCGATCGGGCCAAAGGCCACCTAGTTGTTGAGGGTAAACGTGTCCAGAGTTAGCAATGGGAACACACGCTTGTTATTTCACCTGTAAGTAGACAGTGAGTTTAGATTAGAGTATCAATGCCAATTCACATCTTATTTCCCAATACAAAAATCTCTGAAGACTGCGTCTAGAATATCTTCCACGTCAATCGTACCCGATACTTTCCCAAGGGCGCGTGTCGCGTATCGCAACTCTTCAGCCGCCAGGACAATATCCTCTGAAGTTGTGATATTATAAGTCGTTACGTGGGGAAGAACATGGGAACACCGTACCAGATTCTAAAAATGCTTGCAAGAACGTGCTAGCACTTTCGAGATGAACGCGATGGCGAGCACGAGTGATAACGGGCGCGTGTATAGCATGGCCCTGATTTTCTCCCAGACCAGGGCTTTGAGTTGATGAAGGATGGCGAGTGACAGAATAAAGCCTTTGTAGCTCCTCCCCGAATCCTTCTAGGAACTGAGTAGTTCCTCGTTGTGTTGAGAGACTCAGGATCCATGCGCGGTTGCTCAAGGAAGATAGATGGGGTGAGGAAGATGTAGGGGACGAGCTCGACGGAGGCGGTAAGTTAACGATGGATAGATTGTCCAAGTTTATTGAAACGTCTTGATTGATTAGGTCTGCTTTGTTCAGAATAAAATAAGTGTTCAGCGAGGTTGCCAGCTCGCGAACGGTTTCTGGTAGTTGGATCACGTATGTTTGCTCATTTTGTGAGGATGAAATGGGAACCAAAACATCAGGAAGCGATAGCACGCAGATCGCTATATCTGCTTCTTTTACCCTGAGGTCGTAGGCGCGTTCATGGAGAGTCCGAGGAGAAGGAAGTTCAAACTCACGTTTCTATTCCTTTCTCGACACCAATGCCTTCCACAATGTCCTCGGTTTTCCTCAAACCTGCTGTGTCGGCCACGACAACGGGCATGCCCCCAATGTCCAATGTCAGCTGAAGGACATCTCGTGTGGTGCCTGGGATAGGCGTCACGATTGCAGCCTCGCGCTGAGCTTTATAAATCAAATTTAGCATCGTTCGCGACAGCATATGTGTTCGCCGTACCGAGGTAGTTCAATAGGCTACTCTTTCCCACATTGGGAGGTCCGAAAATCGCAAGCTTGATCCCAGAGCGAACGATCTCGCCCCTTCGGTTGTCTGCCAAATAAGACTGGATCCGGGCGAGCAGCAGCTCAGCTTCTTGCCGCGCTGTTTAATGTTATCCATGAAATGTATGCATCATGCCATCTGGTCCAAGTCACATACCTCGGTCATACACCCCTTCTTCTAAATCTTCACCTTCACCGAAATCAATGAGAGCTTCAACTTGCGCTAAGCAATTTATGATCCGTACACGAAGGTCATCATAAACCTTCTTTGTCTCACCCTGTCCGCACAACGCAGAAATTCACATCAGGATGTAGGAAGGAGGGTAGCATCTCACCCACCCATGCGCTTTTCCCAGCAATCTTCCTCTGTTCTTCTGTCTCAGCATCAATCAGATCCGCCAATCCCTCTACCTCCGTCAAGTCTAATCTCCCATTGAGGAACGCGCGTTTTGTGAACTCTCCGGGCTCAGCGGGACGGAGAAATGGTAGCTGCGAAAGAGCATTAAGGAGAGTAGTGAGGAGCGCTCGACCGGAATGAGTGTGCAGTTCTAGCGTTGGTTCGGTCGTGAACGATCTAGGTGCTGAAACGCAGGTGGGCAGCCGATAGCGAATAGCACGTAAAGAGAAAGTACCTTGGAAAAAGACAGAAAGCCCATCATCTATGACCTCGTCCGGTCGTTCTGGGTACACTATTCTACATCGTTCTAGTTTCCATGGTGTTGGCGTTGCTTGTGTTTTTTTCTTGTGAGGTCGCACCATCCTCCGCCAGACCTGAAGTGCCTCAGGACCAGAGACGCGTATCACCGCTACACCACCTTTACCCGGGGGTGTAGAGAGCGCGTATATTGTGTGTTTTTGAGCATCGGATCGCGTGAGCTGTTCCGTGTGGTTCGTGACTGTGGGGTGGGCCTGAAGACTAGAAGCGGTACGAGAAGCGGGGTAGTGAAAGGAGTCAGCAGTTGTCTTGAAGTGCAGGAGAGCACGGGATGAAGGTAGAATAACAGAAAGTATTCGACTTGTTGTTGTTCCCGACGTCCTCAGTAGCATTGAGAGCCAAGACGGCGACTCGAAGAATTTTGGAGGCGCGGGCCGGAGTGGACCGAAAAGCCGGTTATTAGATACCGAAGGACTAACAGGCGAACGCATACTGATATAACGATAGCATCTACCAACCAAGGGTACAAATCAACAATATCCGCCTGGGCATGATGGCTCAGGATCAGGCATCCAAGTCTATCGTTGCCTTGTCTTGTTCCCTCATGGTTTGGTATAAGGCGTCGCACCTCCTCAACAATTTTTCACCCTCAGCACGGTTCTCCTCCCATTCCTTCACAGGCGACAAACCTACACGTTCCCTACCCCACCAATCCGTCTCGGCGCTGTACCGCACAGGCCGCGAAGAAAGTGCAAAAAAGTACACAGGCACAAGGGTAAGGTGTACGGCTGCAATCGCGGCTTTGTAAGGCAGTATCGTATGATGCGCGGAACCCAGGAGTCGGGCCTTGCGATTAGAATAATTGATTAGTGCTCAGCTGGGAAAGTTGAACGGGTGTAGACATACAAGATAGAACGCCAGGACTTTGAACATCTCTAACACGGGACCACCAGTCAACGCTGCGCTGACATTTGTCGAACATACTCCTGGCTCTGCGATGAAGTGCCGAACTGGCTGAGAATTTGAGCCTTCTTCCTGGCTTCTCGAGGCCAAAAGATCCAGGTGAGTTGCTATCAAGTCGATTTGGTATTTCGAGCTCTCGTAAGAGTGGTCAGTCTTGATAAGCTGCCAGTCCTCCTTGTTGTAGAAGGTCGGTGAGGCTTCTACCGAGGATGTCCATACTACACGCCCGCCTGCTGGTGAAACCGCTAGAGAAGGTTGGAGAGCACGGAACTAGAAGGTGAAAATGTCAAAGATCAGGTCATGGAAGTCAAGTCATGGACGTACGAGGGAATAATGGGCGAACATGTTGCATTGCCACACCCAGCCCAACCCATCGATACTCATTTCTCCCTGGTTTTGGAGGTAGTATCGTGGTGCGGTGATAGCATTTACAGGCTCGGTAAAGAGCTGTGTAAAACAAGACGACCAATGTATACCACTGAAGCTTGCTAGGCCAGCGTTGCATATTAAATCTGTAATATAGGGGTATCTAAAGGGAGCTAAGCCTCGCCAAAGAGAACAAAGAAAGATATGGAAACATACTGATGTGAAACTTCCTCTGCAAACTTAAATACACTGGTCATTACGGCCAAATCCAGCTGATGTATCTTTATATCCACTGTCTCCCGGAATTTCTTGGCATGTACATAGTCGTCTGGACTCTTCTTCAGGCCCCCAATATACGTGTCAAGAAGGTTAAACAACTTTTCCCGGGCAGCTTCGGCGCGCTTCGGACTCCTACATCCCATGATAAGTGTAATTCCATCGTATCTGGGGATGGTATCATCCTCCTGGGGCTTGGAAAAGTCTTGAAGTGAGAACTTCTGCGGTAGCGCGTCGGTAGGGTTTGGATGACAGAGTTGGTACAGAAGGCGTTGGCAAATACCAAAGCCAACACCACTGGAAAAGGAAAGAATCAGTACACTTCTTGTCCTTATATAAGTGTTTCCAGTAGTTACCCGTTTGCACCGGTGACAATGGTAAAACGTCTCCTACCCATTGGTAACATTTGTCGCCAAGAAATTGCAGCCGATTCTCGTACCATGGGTCACGTGAACTCGCTCGCCGCTTCCCCATCAGCAAGCACACACATACACGCGTAGCACGTTCGAATGCCAGTTCTTTACGATTCGGATTTCGAGCCTCGATTATATGCCTCAGATCTTGCAAGCATTGTTTATGACAGTGGAATACGCTCTGGTCCATTCCAAGGCCTAACTTCTTGTCACCACATCCAGCTTCAATATGGGTAAAAAAACTCATCCTTTCGATTCATTCGTGGCGCGGTGAATAAAATCCGCATAATGATTGTACATAAAGTTTAATTGCACTGATCACCTGGTTACCCTGTGCTCTAGGAATTTGGTCCACTCGTCAGGGTCCATCGAGTAGCTCTCTGCCACTGGGTCTGGAAACGAGCCATCTCTAACCGCCTCGTTATACTGCTGCACCCCCTTGTCCCTCACCGTCTTCAAGTCCGCAAAACGTCGAACGAATTTGGCCTTATGGCCAGACCATGTGCCCATGACATCGTCCAGCACCAACACCTGCAACACGGCCCCTCTGGATAAAGGGACTGCATATAACAAAATAGACTCAACATACCTGACCACTCGTTCCCGGACCCGCGCCTATCCCAATTGTTGGGATTCTGAGCAGATCAGTGACATATCTCCCCAACTCTTTCGGAACAGCCTCGACAACCATGGCGAATGCTCCAGCACTCTGCAAGGCAAGGGCATCCTGAATAACCTTTTTCGCGCCCTCCACACTTCTCCCCTGAACTTTATACCCAGACAACGCTGCATGTCTTTGTGGCAGCAACCCCACATGGGCCATCACGGGAATCCCCACTTCTGTCAATTTCCTGACGATATCTAGGATCTCTGTTCCTCCTTCAATCTTGACACCTTCGACACCTCCTTCCCTGACCATCTTTACCGCGTTCCGCACCGCCTCTTCTACGCTTGCGTGGTACGTACCAAAAGGCATGTCTGCGACAAGGAATGGGTGAGTGGTGCCTCTTGCTACAGCCTTGATATGGTGGATCATCTCGGAGAGGGTGAGCTGGGTCGTTGATGTGTACCCGAGAGCTACTTGCGCCAGTGAATCACCAACAAGGGTGATATCGGTAAGGGGGGACGAGGAACATGCAAGTGCAGTGGGGTAGTCATACGCCGTGAGCATGGTGATGGGTGTTTTGGATGCCCTGAGAGCATGGAGAGCTTGGATGGTGACCTTTTTACGAGGTGGTTGCGGCGATGGTGTAGTTGCAGATGTCGACGTGGACGAGGGCGGGCGCACGCTCATCCACCGTCGCTGGAGGGGTTGGAGGACGGAATGTGACGATAACGAGGCCGAAAAGAGGAAATGCCGTGAAGACATCTGATTAGGGTTCGAAGTGCTATTAATTTGAGTGTGAAGATCCTGGAGTCAGGTTTTGTGCAGAAGGATGCAGACTTGGGTCTTACAGGTAGAGGGATTCCTTGAACTTTTGCAGTCAGGCCATCCATATTGATGGTGCCATCTGTGACACATCTTTCCGCAACTTGCGGATCGGAGGGCGGGGAACGAACCTCTCTTCCCACGCCAGCAATTCCCAATATCACCACTTTGTCGTCATGCACGTACTCTGAATTCGCAAGTGCATATAATCGGACGCAGTCTCAAAACCAAATGTCCGAAAAAATAGTAATATACGCACCACTTTCCGGTTCTGAACCGGTGCCTAGCCTGACGTCTCCGGGAAACAAACACAAAAATGCTGAGCCTGGACATCCCGTCCTGAGAGTACGAGGAATGAGGCACTTTCGTTAATACATAATTGTATGAGAGGAGCTAGTGCTACTAACGACTACCACTAAAGGCGTACCGAATAAAAACCATGGCATCCCAGGCAAGTGAAAGACGAGGCCCCTCCTTGGAATAAATCCGCAGGCCAGAAATACACAGGTCAGAGATTGAAAAATTATACGGACCGCGACATGCCTCCACTAAGCGCGGTCGTGGGTTGGGGTGATTCACACTGTTGCCCCACGGTGGAAGACTGATATGTCTGAGCACTTTGTTGAGGGGCGACCGAAACCCATCTACCAAGAGTCACATGAATCTCATCGCTCGGTCCGGGAGCAAGAAGAAGAGATATGGGTATTGTCGTCGTGTAAGACACAGGCACGGTATAAAATGTGAGATTTGTGAGGAGCAAATACATTTTTCAGGCTGCCGCACAATTGATCTGACACTTTATAGCTCTCTGTCGGCAGAAAGACTGGGGGTTTTGAACCATCGCCGGTGTCCGTACGTAGGCAGGTCACGGCTATTTTGGCTGTAAAGTATCAAGTTATTCCAGCTTTTGAGTCAGGGGTAGGGAAACGTTCTCGTGAGACAAGATCACATATTCCTCGAGAGACCCCTATTTCGGGAGATGCTCCTAACAACTGAGCTGAACCGTGGGTTTTCACATGAATGCGTAAACGGATGTATACGAGAGTAGGTATACACACACCAATGGTGCGAATCATGCGCTATTTCTGACGGCTGGTTCAGTGGCGAGGGTCTCTTCACTGAAACTGAAGCACTGAATAAGACTTCCCACTCCCGAAAGCATCATCTTCCTCCTAAGTGCGGTTCTCAACTCGATTCTAATCCTCAGCACGAAGGCGACAATTCTGCCCCAGCAGCACAAGTAGGGACCAATGCCAAGCTTTTGATTGCTGGCGCTATGGATGATACAGTGACGGTCGTCGGAGGCGCCCAGGGAGCCATCTGCCATAAACATTTGACTTTTCGGGCCCCCGGACCGCAGAATGGACGGTGGTATATCAGAATCTCACGACCGTATAGTAGCAAAATGCGCAAGCAACGTCGGAAGGGCTCGACTGTTATTTGGGAATACCAGACAGTAGATATCTGCCTCATTGGCAGTCCTGATTGAAGCCAGTGAGGGATAAAGCGGGCTTACATATTTGGATCTTCAAGTTCCTATAGAGTAGGACGATATTCAAACAGCCACACCCGGATCTTCGATAACGCAATAGTACCTGAAATTTGCGGGCGCCGGGGTCTGCTCACTTAGGGCCTAGTTCGATCAAACACCCATTTGTTATGTGTGCAATAATAGCTCATCCGTTGGAGTAGTCCAGCCAACCATCCCTCGGCCTCCTATCCTTTTGTAACAACACACATAATCCATACAAGATTATTGGGGTGACGCATATTCGGTCGTGATATGGATCATCTTGAGTGGTTTAGTGTTAATGTCCGTCTTAAACCCTTATCATCCCATACCAACCCCAAATATTAAATATACAAACACGGGCAGAAACATTCGTACCCACCCTCATCAATAAAGACTCGCATGGCTACTACTATGTACTCAGGTAGGTCTCGCCCAGAACCAGACCGAGGTCACATCGTAACATAGTCAGATGATTAGCATATCTAGACGATCAACGGACTCGGATGGAGGATACGAAATCATAAAAATATCATGAGTAGAGACAGTCAAACTGACGTGCGAAGCTCTGCATCAAATTTAAACCAGGGAGTAAGCCCCCACGCAGACCTTCCGGTTAGAATTTAGAAACAGCCAAACATACTTCTGCATTCCCTTTATTAGAGCTATCCACTTTTCCATGGGTTTCTTGGAAACAGCCCAGCACCCGAGGTTCCCAGCATTGTATTTCTTTTGTTTTGACATGTCTCTACGCCCGTCTCTGCAGGATTCGATCTGTAAATTCTCAGTGTGACACAGTAATGTATTAATTATTGGGACAGCTCACAATATTCGTTTAATAACTCTAGATAATATAGTAACTTTCCACAAGTGTTTGCGGATGGGATAAGAAAATTTGTTTCTACCTCCTGCCCAATGACTCCAAAGTGCCCTGTAGATATTATGCCACGTAATGGTGTTAGCAAACCGGGCAGGCGGGTTTCCCCACCTGCCCTGTTGAATTAATTGTCTACCAGTACAAGCCAAGACGGTCATTTTGTTAAGGGCTACAAGGCAAGGGCGGGTAACTAGGGAGAGGAAGGAGGGTAAGGCAAATAACGAGCAGAGCAAAAACACCAGTCTTCGAACAGCGGTTACGAAGGTAGGTGTAGCCACCACGGAGCTTTCTTTGTGTTCACGCGCGGTTTGTGACCTACAACCGGGGCATTGACCTATTTCTTTAAGCTCGACAAAGAGCACTCAGCGTCACGCTCTGATCATGTGATCGAGCTGGTTCTCATCCCCCACAATAAGGACTGCAAGAACGCGGCTGATCTGCGCCGAACAGACCAGAGTTCTTCTCCTCCGCAGTTGTCCTTACGCCGACACAAAAAGGATAACCCTGTGGTTTCCGCCGCTGAGCTGCCCATATTTGAATCATTGAACAATCATTCTGGCCCCGCGGGTTAAAAATTTTTGGCATTTTGGGGGTACCCAAGCTCGAGCTTCTGTCCGCAATTCTGTCTCCCACCCGTTCCCGGCACCGAGAGAACCGCGCGGTCTATTGCCTCAGAACCCCAGATGTTTTGGGCTTTACCAGGTTCTGAAGGGGAGTCCTCTTGGGCTTCCGGAAGGTGTTGTGTTTGAATTGATGACGGAATGTTTATGACAAGTCCGATCCAAATCGGGTGACCCTTATATTGACTCTTCGAGCTCAGGGCTGGGAAGAGCGAACACATCGTACAAGCACATATTCAGCTTCTCAAATATTATTATCCTAAAATTACACTAGAGCCCAATCAAAAACTACTGTATTCGGGATTGCGGCACCCTCAGCAATAGAACCTGAAAGCAAGGAGAAAGAGTGAAGAGAGGGGGGAAATGAGTGACTGTATGTTGGAACATAGTTTGTGCAGGAGTAAAGAGACATTGGCATAATTAAAGCAAATTGGATGATGGGTCATCACCACTAAGATTTTTCAATGCAGACGGAGAAAACTTGGAGACTACGTGACGAATCAAAGCAATAAGGGAGCTGGAAAAGAAACTGAATACACCAAGAAATCGAAGGTCATTTCGACTGCCGTCCCAGATGCTCGCGCTGACCACAACTGAAGCTGATGCTTCAGGTAGCGCCAACCACCTCCCCGACCGACGCAACACTCCCGGCCTTTCTCTTCCCCTTTGCCTTCTTCTTCACACCAACTCCCTGCCCCTCTACACCTCCCTCAACCGTTGTCAGCAGTGTCGGCAGCGGTCCACCCTTCTCCCAAATTCCACACCCTAGCCACGCAAACCACATCATATTCCTCAACTGCAATACATCCTCCTTCCACGCCAGCCTCTGGTTCAACTCCCTAAATTCCTTCGTCAATCCCTCGCATCGTCCGATATTCTCCACGCTCACGAAATCGATCGCCACCTTGATGCAATCCGACAAATTCGCCACCTGGTGAGCACACCCCGCGGGTATGAAAATGGCTTCCCCTGGGCGTTGGTACACCCGATACGACATGACACCGTACTGGTCGTAGAGTTCCCGACGGAGCACTTCGTCAAGGTAATGCTGTTGTGAGTGGATTGGATCGGTCAGGGCGCTTTGTTTGGAGTATTTGAGGCGGAGGAACGAGCGGATTTGGTCACTATCTTCTGCACGGAAGAGGTCCCATGCGGCGCAGCCTGGACTTCCGTCCGGACAAGGCTCGGTATGCGTCATCACATTCACCGCATCCGCCATATCCATGTGCAATCTCGTAGTTCCTTTGCTCCCCTCAGCAAGATTTGACGCAAGGGCATTATACATCTTCGGGCCCAAATCCGGCGCAACAGTGTTCGAGGGGAAATGTGACCCAACGTTCCCCACTCCGTCTCGGCGAACGTAATCAGGTACGGGCACTGCATCACTAAAGTCCTTGTACAGTTCTGGGAAAGCAGTCTTGAAATCAGTAGATGGTGGCCAGTCTTTGAGTTTCCAGCATTCCTCTCGACCCTCGTACTTGCCAAACATATCGAAGAACTGTCCCACTGTCATTCGTTTGTTCGCATCCGTTTGACACTCGATTATCAAGCATGCCTGTTCGCCATAGTTCTTCACGAAATACTCCGGTACCCATGCAATCTTGAACATTTTCAAGGCTCCAGTTACGACGATCGGTTCTCCCCGTTGCCAGATAGGTGCAAAGACAGTGATAGAATCTCCCATAGACACTTCCGAGTAGGTATACCGTTTGATCTCGTGGCATGGCACCGAAGCAGTGATGGGAGGTAGGCTCGGGGGGATATATGCGGGCGAAGCGAAGGACCTCGGACGGACGACGGGTGGTAGCGTCTCCTTAAGCATCATGGATTCTCCAAGCGCAGCTGCGAGGGCACTCGAATCGGGTGGGGGAGTCGGCACACCAGCACTCGAGCTCGCACTCGTTGATACACTGCTCAAGCTCAACTCTGGCACACCATTGTTTTGTAGACCGGAATCAAGCCCGACTTCTTTCCCTAAACCGGCTTCTTCCATTACTAGTCTCTCCATTTCTGGAATAGCTTCGTCCAACTCTTCTGTGAAGAACCTCGAGACTGGCGAGAAATCTTTGGCCATATGTTCGTTCCTCCTCGTGCAGCTCAAGAAAAACGGGTTACTATGCGCATGCTTCTCTCTCCTTGCTTGAAGCGCCGCAATCTCTGCCGTATTGGCACCGGACTTATCCACCGTCAACTCTTTCACTTGCACGAAACACTCTGCACATGCTTCTCTTCCGCATAGCCTGCACATCCATGTACAAGAGAACAAGGATGTCATACATGTATCTTCACAACAGGAGTTTTTTTAGACCCCAGGACCACTTGGAAAGGGCGAAATCCACTCACCACATGTGGCTCTAACCTCGCTTTCACGCGGCCGCCGAATGAGCTCTGGGAGTCTGATATGCTCATACTCCTTCTTGAGTATAGGTAAGAGCGCCTTGGCAATGCTCAGCTAGAAAAGGATAGAGCTCAGTCTTCTGTCTACCCGTCCCCACATCAGAAGTCTAAACTATACCTTCATCCTCTTAACATGAGCCTCCCTCAAGAGAACGTTCCAACGCGTCGGAAAATGCATTTTAGGGGCATCTTGGAAGCGGCCTTCCACGAAACTTATTCCCACAACATCGCGCTTCTTATCCTTGAGAAAGAATCGGATACCCTGAAAACGGCAAGTATCACCCGCCCAGCGTCTAGTGCATGAAACGCATCGGGGAAATTGCTCCGCCCGGTATCGATTTGACATGCATCGTGCAAACTGGAGCTCCGGATGCAGTGGAACCGCATTCTCAGTAACAAGCCCATTGATTTGTCCACCATCACCAGTGACGACTCGCATGCGTACTAGACACCGAAGCCCAGTTAGTTGACCGCACGTGAGACTGGGGGAACAAAGGTAGTGAAGCTGGGGTTGGGATGATGTTATGAAGGGGGGTTGCCAAGAAAAGCAATGAACGGTAATCATAAATGGGCGACAAAACTTCCAAAAATAAACGAGGGTAGGGATAACCACGTACGATTTGGATCATTTTCCTTGCCATTCTCACTCTGCACCGGAGCATATGATACGGTCGGCATCAATTGGCCTAGAAGACGGCGTATCGATCAGTCACAACATTCACAGAAGAAACATGCAATGTGAAAGAGGGTTCAAGAGGATGCCGGTAAAGCCATCAGGTCACACGCGAAAATCGAGACAAAGGAAGTCTGGAAGCGGAGATACCCACCATTCTGTGCTACAATCTGTGCGGCTTTGCTACGTTTCTCGGCGCTATAGCCGCGCTTGGACGATCCTGGAAAACAAGAGACAAAGTTAGCTGACCACGTTGAAGATGAGCATTGTTCGATCAGACGCGATAATCAAACGGCATGGGTCGTACCTGTGGAAGTGGCGCTTTCGTTGGCAGCTTTGGCTTTTCCCTTGGCACGTTTTGTTTGTGATTCAGACTGCGCCTCGGAGTCAGGGTGTGATCGTTTACGAAAATTAGAACTCGAGGCTTCTGGGTCGGAATCTGCATCGGGTCGAGACTGCAGTTGGGGTATGTGTTGTTTCTGTTCCTGTTGTGCGGAAGGATACTGTTCTGTCGGGTGGGTTTGGGGGTTATGAATGCTACGCGGGGAGAACTCGGGAGAACCGTGATGATGAGGGTACTGCTGAACATAATGTGGCTGGGTGGGAGAGGAGGACCCGGGCTGTTGAGTATACTGGGTACTGGCGGGATAGACGACTGGCGGATAACATGCTGTGGCGGCGGTGGCACCATAGCGCGCGTCATGTTGTGTATGGTGTTCTGGTGGCGACTGCATATTTTGCGGCTGCAGAGTTCCGCGCGCGGCAAGTCGAACAGAAACCCGATCTGCGGACTGCCAGACTATAAAAATAAAACCCGGTTAGATCCAGCAATAATGCCCACGCGAACATAGGAAGAGAAAGAACCGACTGCCTGAGGTGGGTAAAGATGGCTGAGTCTGATAGGATGAGTTGTACGAATCTATTATTATTGAGTCCATCAGCCAAGAGTGTGTCGCCAAGGCTGAGGGGTGGAGGACGAACTCTGAGACTGGTATTCGCTCGGAAGAGCTAGATGGATTGACAGTTGAGCAGAAGTGATGGGTCAGACGCCGTTTATGTGGAAGGAGAAGAGAGGGGGCGGGGAGAGATTACCTGTGCGTTCGTCAGAATACATGGGAGAGTATTGAAGGTGGGAGACGTGGTGATGATTGAGATGATAATTGGGGTTGGGATTGTGTGACCACGAGGGGGAGGAAGGGGGAAGGTGATGATTGTAGTGGTTATGGTTATGGTTATGGTAGTGGCTGTCGAAGCGCTGGGGCTGTCGCATCATCCGCGACGCGTGACCGTCGGGATACATGTCTGGGGACGGGATCTGAGACTGACTGAATGCACGGTGCGGGAGGTCTGGGTGCTTGCGGTCAAGAGCAGGCTGGGCGGCGATATCCCATGAAGCTGCCCGAAGGCTGTAGTTGTAAGGATATTGGTGATGGGACTGGTGGTCGTGATGAACATGATTGTGGTTGTGGCCAGCGTTGGCGGTCTGGGGATTGAGGAGAGAGGTGATGGAGGCCTTCTTCGAGGGATCGTGGGTGTTGTTCATTGGAGAGATGAGGAGGACTCGCGGAGCTGCTAAGTAGATGGCTTGCTGCCTTTTCAGGCAAGGGTGGATTACACGTGCCGTTGTGCTGCATTTTCTTTCGTAAACCCTTCTCTTCTCACCCCTCACACCTTCTCAAGAGCCAGCACTCTGGCTGTAAAAATGCCACTCTTTAATCTCTTCCCGAACCATACATAATATTCCGCACACTATCAACTTGGCAACCACAATTCATATATTTCTCCAAACTTTATCTCCGACGCTCTTCATTCACCTTATGTACCAACCACACCAACCACCGGAACGAGTGTCCCGCACTCCCTTCTGTGCCTCAAGAGCACATCTGTGCTGCACTGCCCTCGAACCCGGGTTGCACGAGCGTTCGTACATCAACAACCCCCCACTCCCAAAGACGCCGATTGATTTCATTGAAGGAGATATCTCCATCCGGAATCCTGATTCTGCATACCAAGTACATCCGCGTCAACGTGTGCGCCTGGACCCACTCAACAGCCTAACCCATCGCTGTTGGTGCCAGAAGCTCCTCTCGAACACGCGGAAGACCATTGCATTGTCCTCCTCCGAGACCACGTATACCTCAATATCCACTCTTCACCCTCAATTCATCATCATGCTCTAAAGGCCGCACAAACACTTAGCTTTTAACCTCCCTTCTTTCTACACCACGACAAAGGAATCGCGCCTGGGCTCACAGTCAGCATAAATCACATACATAGCACGCAACACGTCCTGCCCGACTCCAACACAAGAAGCCCTCGCTCAGGGTCCCAGGTCTTGTCTTCTTTCCAATTCTTTATGGATCGACGCATAAAGGTACAAAGCAAGTTGAAGGGAATTGCCGAACAACCGATTCGGGTTTTCAACTGAGCTATGTCATAGCTATGTCATCACTCGACGAGTTAGGGGATCCAGGGAAGCTTTAGCCAGTGCATGTCGTTGGGGGCCTGGGAGAGCCTGAAGGCTCGCGGATATTTTCTCAATCAAAATTTTCTCCATGGCGGAATTGCGGCAAATACGCAATGCAGGGCAATCGATCCGGGGTATGAATTCAGGGCCGAGTCAGATGTGGAGAAGTGCTGTCTCTGGACGGCTGGAGAGTTGCTGATTGTGCGTGCCATTTGAGCGCCAATCCCCCATGAGAATTCCGGGCGAGATGAAAGAAGCCACATTCGTAAGTCTAGTTTCCTTCCACTCACTGACATTGAACCCGGTTGGCCCCAAGTCCATGATGTTCGCGGAAATTATCGACTTGGACGCGCTATCATCCGGTTTGCACCCCTGACACTTCACTGGGAAGTTCATTCCGTCCAGGAATAACCCGAAAGGTGTGTTATCTTTACATAAATGCAAGCATTCACGTCATAGCTGTCATGTTCTAAACTCTCTCCCCACTAGAAAAAACATCCGCTAAAGCCACTGGCGCATAGACTCGGAGTCATCGGTCCTTGTATCAATCATTTAAACCTCCCGAAACATAATGGTATGTCAATCTGGACCTACAACTACCCTAACCTGCCAACGTGAAACCTATTAGACACCCTCCCAGAGTACACAAGCGCCGGCCATCACCCGTGCCTCCCCTTTGTATTTATTCCAAAAAAGGGTTGTACACCCCCACATCTCTACACCACAGATTGCGGGTACAGCTCTTCCCAGTTCATTCCCTGCTCACCAAAAGTTCACCTTTGATGACGTTTATGGCTTTAGTGATGCTCCTCTCCGGTTGTGTGGCGTGCCACCTCGGCAATTTACTAGAGAACGGTCCTCCTTGTCGTTAACTTTACGGCACGAGTTCCAGGGTCGCCGTTCCAGGTTCTAGGCCCGGCGTCACTTTCTCCTCTCCGACCCCGAGAGGTTTGTACGGGCCGTGGATAGTGGTAGTCTCAGCCGCTAGCTACCCGGAGTCATTGGATATGGGCGTTGTTACGTCGGGAAGACTCAGGTCAATTCTGTCCTTCACTTATTGGTCGAGGCGTAATCCCAACCCCACCCACGTCACCCCCAAAAATGTTGCCTTTGAGTGCCAGAATCCAAGCTCCGAACCGTTGTATTTCAGCTTGGCGTCCATCACATAAGAATGGCTTCCAGAAGATGGTCACCACGGAGGTGGCAGACTGGGGCCGTTCCTCGAACGTCGAGCCCCAAGCTCCGAATTTCAAGTCGTAAACCTCCTGTTTAAACAAGGTTGCTGTGCGATTTGCTGCGTACGCTGGTGTCTTGACTCGGCAGGCAAAGGCAACTTGATGACGACACTGATCTGGGCACGCGGGGGGGGACTGTTCACGGGAGGCCAGGTCCACTGCTGATTAGGAATTGCGATCCTCGTGGGCCTAACTTGGGCTAGGTAAATTATCCCTCAGAATAGAGTACAGAATTCATGATGAACATAAAATTCGTCTGGGCAGGCACGCAAAGTACGGAACTAGTTATGTTCATGTTTATGATGCCCCTTTTTTTCGACATTTACAAGCACAAGGCCGCCAGTAGCCGGTGTATGTATTACGGATCTCCCTGACAAACTCTGCCTATTCGCGGCCCGGACTCGCAGATTTTGACAGGAAATGCGTCATAACAAAACTGATAACCACAGTTCGTTAGGGGGAATACCCTGTTGGAGCCCAACAGGCAGACAGGGCCGTAATCACTTACCATGCTCACGACCCCAGGTTGGGATGGCTGGATGATGTTTGAGAGTTGTTCGCTGCCTCTTACACAGACAGAACTACCGCTGGCCGCCGCGGATCGCTGATCCTTACCTCAACCATTGTCCTACGGTCATAGTGTTTCGGCAACCTGCAGCCCCATGACTTTAACCCGAGTGGACAGCGTGTATAAACCGATAAGTACGACTACTAACTCACTGGAGCTGAGGCTTGGTTTGGATATATTGCTTCTTCGCGCGTGACGTTCCGCAGTCATTGAAGCAAACCTGGCGTCCCTTTATTTTCCAACGCCCTTCTCTCTTCACATTCGATATGAAAGGGCGTAAACAACGTGGAGACTGAGGCCTGGAGAGTTGGCTGGGTTAGTATACCAAGGGCCGAGTGCTGTGCTGAGAACATTGATGGGGGATCCCTACATTAAAATCATTAATACATCACGCACGACCCAATCAGAAAGCCACTAGAATGGCCACCTTCTCCACCCCTCCATGTGGAAGAACTCCAGCAAGGTGAGAGTCGCAGATCAGGGACTATCTGTTCTATAGCAAATACTCCCAGAGCAGACAAGCACCAATCGTCACCCGTGCTCTCTTATCACGCCCATCCCGAATTCGGTCGCGCAGTACGTTCTTGTGTTCGCTTTCCTATTTGCGGAAGGCTTGTTTTTATTGCTCCAGAGCCATACTGATGTGGCGGATGAGACGCTACGTTTATGCAACGCGTGCCACTGACAAGACATCAGTCCTCCGAGCAGAATGGAAGTATGATACTTGTTTCAGAATGAATCTTCTTCGCGAAATCAGGCTAGGACGGAACAAACCTTGATGATAATCGATTTGTTGGGGGTACTAGTCGGCCCCCCATGGACCCATCTCTGCTTCTCCTTTGCATTGTCTCTCCCAATGTGTGGTACGTGGATGTGCGAAGGCGAACATCCCTAATCCAACTGATCGCTTCGGACCCAGATGTCCACCGCTAAGTCGCCGACGCGACTGAAATTCAGATCCAGACAAAAGCAAGTCTTGGATTGCAGCAGAGTATGGACGGCCGAATTGTGACTAGCTGCTCAAATCTGTTAGCCTCCCGATATTTAAATCGTACTAATATCACGCGACTGAACGAGGCAGTGCCGATGAAGGTAGGGGAAACAGTTCCCTCCGACAGAGCTTGAAGATACTCCATGCGGAGTGGGTAGAAGCCGTGAAAGGCGAGTTAATTTCGCGTGGTAAGGACCAGGCGCAATATTGAGTTTGGATTCGTCTGTGCGGAATGTTGGTATTTGGGACTCGGAACAACGATAATCATCCCCAGGATATTGGCACCAGAGCAACTTTAGGTTTACCTACTTTAAACACTAAATGTAGAATAGTATAAGATATACTACACAAAGAAGTTAGTACAGTAATTAGAGGTATGAATAAAATATTCACTTCAGTCTCGTCGCGAGAGCTGAAGTGTAACTACACATAATACGCTATTTATCTAACACAACGGTACACGCGCTTGTCTGGAAACAATAAGCACAATAACATGAAGTTGACAAGCAGAGGGGCGTGTTGAAGGCACAGTGGGGGGTGGTGCAGAACGGTGGAGATCGTGCAATGATAACTGAGAGTGGGACATACAACAAAAGCGAAAGGCAGGGTGAGAGACGCCAGCGCAACGGAGATCGGAACTCGGCACGCGTTTGCGAGCCCGACACTAAACGCAGTGGAGACACATCTCCAAGCGATAACAACTCTTCAGTCAGTGTTGGCAGCACCGACATCGACTGGGGGGATAGAGTTGGCTCACAACCAGCCCTAGGTCGTACATCCGATCCACCACATTCAATAAGACTTCCCACCAATCAAGACCACAAATTCCAGAGGGAGACAGTCAATTCGTGCTGAAGTTGGCTGAACTCTCGCGAATACCCTGCTACTCCGCCGTTGGACGTCCAACTCCAACTTGGGCCAATAGCAGATCTAGACGCTGCCACGGAAATGAATCAACCTGGGGACCGAGGCTCATGGACAGTATTAATTGGCTGCTGAGACTCAAAGCGTCCAGCAAAAAGGAACCCAGTGAAATACTGGGAAAGAGATCGTATTAATAGAGGTACTTCCAATTCCCCTGTGTATAGTCGTCTCGACTTCGTCCGTTGACGAATTTGACATGTGGAATATTCTGTACCACGCAACGTTCAATATGTCTTGTATGATGTACTAGACCGGGCCTGTGGCTGAGTTTAAGTGCTTCAAGCCGCCAGCTATCCAACGACAATAATCGCATCCTTCTCTCAAAAAGCTCCACAAGGGTCCAGTTTGAGTCGTGCTCGATATCAAAGTACCCCAGATTGAGCCGTCGGAGATGGGGGAGTTTGATGGCCAGGGTATGGAAGACGGCGGCAGCGAGAATTTGTACCTCGATACTCAAAACTCTGAGTGGGGACGTTGCCGAATCCTGGATGACAAGCGCGTCCAAAAGACATTGGAGCTGCGCGAAGGTAAGCTCCAGCTCAAGTATCGAGAGTTCTGTGAGCGAGCGAGCGTGTTTGGTAAGATAGGAACAGAGCTTCGTCTCAATTGGGTGGAAAGACGAAGGGATCGCCCGGAGATGGAGTTCAAGGCTATGTAGGTTGGAGAGTTCTGTGAGACATGATGCCTGACAAAACCATTCGTTGTAGCCAGGAAAGGAACCTCCATCCGTATAGAGAAAATTGAGTTTGATATCGGTTATAGTATCACAGTGTGCGAATAGAAAGGGGTGAAGTGTACGGGTGGGACTCCCCCGTACCCGGCAAGGCTGAGTAATGTTAAATTTCCTGAGGTGGGGGATGTGCCCGATAGCGTGAACGACTGACATGGGAAAATCAGTGTTGGAGCTGAAGCTGAGGCCTTGAAGGGTTTCTGAATGCTTCTGAATGAAGGGTGTAGCTGTCATCACATTCCCGGGGGTAGCAGAGTCGTCCGCCGGATGGTCGTCGGGAGAGCTGAGTATGACCAGTGAGAACATCTCCAGCCTCTCTAAGTGGAGTGATGGAGTGAGGATTTGATTCAGAAACTTGGGGGCGGTAGACAAAGAAAGTTTACGTAGATTGGAGCCAAAACATCTCCAACCAGGGGTGAGCAGGGAATCTGCGTAAGGGGAAGACGGGGGGTCCAGAGGAGGGATCCAGGTGATGTTAAGGGTCGTCAGTTGATCAAGAGAGCCCACGAGTTTCCTCCATCTTTGGGCAAGCTTGCGGTCCTTTGCAGCAGTCGTAAAGTAGCCAAAGGACTTGAATGCCCTTCGAGTGTGGACAACTAGGTTTCTGGACCATGATACGTTCGATATTGGCTTCTGGGCCCCAGAGGATAATGCGTAGTACCAATTGAGCGGGAAACTAGTGTTATGCAAATCGAAGGATCGAACATGATGTCCCAATTTTGGGTCCTGACTAAAGGATACGGCCCAAATCAGCGGGAGTGCCAGAGCGGACCCATGGGGTACTTACAAGATCATGTGCAGGCGCTTGGGTTGAGTGAGCGTGGATATGTTGCGATATCTTAGCGACATCGATATCTGGAAGAGCTCCCTATTGACTGAGTATAGCCTTTCCAACTCGTAATTGGGAATATATGCGGAGATCTGGTACCATATATCTGAAGGAAGCTGGACGTTGGTAGCCATGATGTGTTCCTTAAATAAGATTCGTATGCTTCAACTGGGCGAGCGGCTGGAAATTGCCAGTCAGTCTTCTCGACCTCAACGATGGGGGGTGGGGTTATAATGTCGTACTGGGGGGTAGGGAGGGGGGCTGACTGTTGACGATGTGTGCCGTCAAAAAGTCGGAAATGCCTCCACTCGCACGTCGGACTCTGAGGACTGTCAACAGAAAGTGGGGAACTAAGTGACGTGGGAAAGCTCCATTGTCAAGCTCATAGAAACCTGTATGTACAGCCCCTATGGTCACGGACTGGCCAGTGTGTAGGCCCGGAGTACTTCATTAAGTATAGACTCCGGCTTTTGATAACAAATACGTTGTTTGAAAGCAGGGGATGGAAGTGGCAAAGGCACCAACTGGATTGCTCAATCGCGGATGGGAAAATAATCCTCACCAGAGCAACACCACACCCTGGCAACGCCAAGCGAAAAACATAAGTATATTAAAAAGGTCAAATTGAATTCTGAAATGGCTCCTCACGCACCCCGGTTTAGGCGCCAGTCAAATATTCGTACAAAGCATCCGGCATTGTCAGTGGAACGTGGACTCCGCGTGTCTGATATCTAATTGCTGAGGGGTGTTCTGCGAATTTTGAATTTTAAAGTCAAAACTTCCCCCTCCCCCGGTCCTCACACCCGAATAAATCTGGCGACATAAGCTCTCCCAACGTCCGATGTGTTGGGTGTCATAGCGTGACCGAGGCAACTTGGCCAGTATAATTAGTTAAAATGTTTGTGGCCTTGATGCGGGTGGCAGGGATCGTTTGCTCGATGGTGCGCAAATGCCAACCATTAGGTAGCAGGTAATTCCCCAGTCTTTCACAGGGCTGTGAACCTGCCGGGATTAGCCCCTGTCATTCGGCCGGTACTGACTCTGCTGCCCCCGAGATACTGTGTCGCTGGGCCAGTTTGGCATTCTCGATCGGCGGCGACTTCGCAGTGACGTTGAAGGCATCGGCTGTGAACCCAATAAGGCGGGAGACACTGGAAGAGCACAAGCTTTGTTTCTGTTCTCTGTGATTTTTCTTCACCCTCCGCGATTATCGAGGAAGAAGAAGTCGCTTGCACCGTCATAAGAGGGTTAGAGCTATGTGACCCACAACCCAACTCACTACCGACAACAAACTCGCCCGACCACCACATCTCACATTGTTCTTGACTCACCAACGGTGGACATGTGTAGGTTGAGGACGGTCCGTTTGGATGGCCCTTTGGGATGAATTTCTATGTTGGATACATGGTTACTCTCTAGCCAATCAGTATGCTCTGGTCCGGTGGCTAGCTAAGCACAGACCCTGTTCTCTGTAGAGCCTGTTGCTGAGGGGCGAGTATGAGCGAAAGGGACGTTACTAGCTATTACCTGTCCCGCATTGGCGTCGGTGATAATGGAACAGCTAAGAAATACAATCTCGGATGATGGGAGGGCCTCGTTGCATCCTCCGATAATAGTGAAGCAGTTGTTGAGCAGGACCAGGATCGGATTGGCGTACAACTTGCTGAGCGGGGGTCCGGGAATTATTTATGCATCCGACACTATCTTGTAACGCTTTGCAGAAGAGTTATTACGGCTATGATAATTCGGGGCGAGCTTTGACGGAGATTTGCGAGCACTATGCGTTAACTGTGAGCATCCCGATTTCGAGCAGCAGCCGTTGATTTCGGTGACGAATCGCTTTGGATATTCCTTTGGACCGCCTTGATAACTGCGTAAGTGGTTCAGCGGCGATGCACGAGAGGCACAAGTGGCGTACCAAGCCAAACATAAACACGGCAATGATCATATCACAAAATGCCCCAGCCACGGAGAGCAAAGGCTGTTTCCTACCGTGTACGATCGCTTTGGTCACTTTCTATGTCAGATAGTACAGGTTTGTAGTGTTGTTGGGTATGTCTAAGAAATTGATGACATCAGACGTGCTCCCTTTGACGCTCGCCCAGCGCCCATTAGCCTCGACCTTCCCGCGGGCTGGGACATTGTCTACACCGCTCTCTCTTCATTCATACTGAGAGATGGCGAAACCGACTCTCCTCCAGACAATTCTTAACCGTCCTTCCCAAACTTATACCCTCCCTCGAGACAAATCGCACCACTCGAATCGTCAAGAGATGCTCCGCATTGCGGCCGAGGCCCGAGCCCAGTCTGGAACTGGGGCTCGTGAGAGGAACGGACAGGGCGATGGTCTTCAATCCTCGTCGAGACAGAGGGTACAGGGCGTTGAAGTTGGTGTTAATCCCAGATCATCAGTACGTCCGTTGTTCCCCGTCTTTGTCCTACATAATTCTCGGAGCCACACGCACACACGTCGCGTCGCAAATTGTTGTTATGTATACATACTCACATGTTGGCGATGATGCTCAATTTGTTACAGTTACAGGGGGACATCCAGGGTTCAAGAACCCACGTCTCTTCCTCATCTCACGCCCCTCACCTCCCTTCTGCCTCGGCTGTATCCACCACCTCTGCTTCGACTATCTCTTCAACATCGGCTTCGGGACGCCAGTCCAGTCAGGGACCAGTACACGAGTTCAACATCTCCCATAACGTCAACTTGGCCCGCGATAACGTTTCTACTCAGGGGGCAGAGACAGTAGATACTCGAGTGTACCCTGCCGCCCGTAGCAGCATCTCCGACGACGAAGGCCAAGATCAAGACGACGACGACGACGACGACGACAAATCATCACCAGACGTGTTTTATACCCCCAACTCTTCACCGAGAGCCTCGCTCGCTTCATCATTATCAATACCCATGTCGTTTGTAGCCACTGCAGCGACAACGACACCCCGCAAAGTCAGCAAGCGTTCGCTTCGAGGAAAAGCACCCGCTCAAGAATCCTCGCCTCCCCGCCATACACCAAGTGAAAATGTAGAGAAGTTCGCCGATGAACCAAAACCAGACTTGGCGTCGCCTTCGCCATCAATGAATAGCAAGTTTAACGCTGCTACCAATAACAGTATGGCTGCAAGTACACATGCAAATGCAGGCATTACGCCAACAGGAGCGGCTTCTTCGCCTGCACCATCGCCAGCGCGAATTGCCGTACCCTCAACCCGAACACCCTCGCGATCTAATTCTCTCAATAAAGGCCGCACGGTTCCCAGCCCCCGCTCTGCATTTGATCCTGGTCCCATTGCCTCTGCAACCGTCGAACAACCACAAGGACGTGCGATGGCGACAGCAAGCATGGTCTCAATTGCCTCTTCGATGTCTTCGAATTCGTTGGACGCTCATTCGGTCTTTTCGGATCTCATGACGGAAACGACAGGAGCCACGACTGCTTTGCCTGATGGTACCATTGGAAATGACGCGAAACGGGAACATGGGTCTCCGGGAAAAGACGTAACGAAACAATGGGCTAACAATGGCGTTAGTAGTGGGTACACCTATGGGCCCACAAAAGCAACCACAACCCCAGCTGCCACTTCCACCACTCAACCAAGACGAATACCCACCAAATCCCACACGTACCATGGCCTTGGTGCCGCCGCTACCACCACCCCATCTACCTTTGCAGGCCCAAACCTCCAACAACGGTATCAATATCATCAGCAGCGCACTCGAGACAGACACACATCAAGTGTTATGATGAGCATGACTGCGGTACTTGAGGCTGCAGAGGAAGATGAGCTGTACAGGAATGGACAGAAAAGGGATGCATCTGGGTCTCCCTCGTGGAAAGCAAGGCAACTGTTGAAGCAGCATGGGGATGACAGCAGGAAGACGTCTGGGGTAGGCGGATGTGATGCTGTTGCAGCCACCGGGACTGGGACAGGAAGCCTCGACAAGGCTAAAGCCACACGCAGGGGGTCCAGTGAGAGAAGTAGGGCAGCGACGTTTCAAGCACTCCTTGGTTCAGGTAGCGAGCAGACGGAGCGGGGGAGAGAGAGACGAGGTCACTCATCCCAATATCCCAAACATCAACCTGTCACGCCATCCCCTCTATCCGCATCCTCTAAACCTGCTACTACGTCCTCTTCATCACAATATCTCCAAGTCCCTGCCCCATCTCGCCCGAGACTTGGACACCGACGATCAAGGTCGCTCGGTTCTGATGGGACACCCACGCTACGCCGCTCCGACTCGCCTATACCTCTCCGCTCGCATACCACATTTCTACGTTCAGATCCACCTTCACGCTCGCACGGCCGCGCTCACTCGGTTAGTCTCGGCGCTGGAACGGCTGCCGCAGAGCTTGTTGCTCTGCCCAAATTCTCCGGCGAGCTTCCTTCGCAGGGAACGGCAGGATATACTTCGCTAGTACTTCCTCGCGCGCCACCGCGTCTCGATCTGGATTCTAATCGTGGTGGACTTGCTCAGGGTAAAATTGGTGGGGGTCTTGGGGGTGTGGTAGGCGCAGGTGAGGGTAGGGTGGATTTGACGAAGAATGGAATGGCGCAGACGACGGTGGCGAGTGTGGAGGTTGTGAGAGGGCTAGGGAGTGTTGCGGGGCGAAAGGGTTTGATGGGAATTTTGCCATTGAATTTCCCGCTGGTTAAGAGGAAGACTGTTTCTGACAAAATGGATCCTGGGGGGTCGAGGCGCAGTGAGGATCAGGCTAGGTTTGGTGGGGTGGGGGATGGTGGACACGGTGTCGTAGCAGAAGGGGTTGGGAATAATGGCGGTGGCCCTGTGTTGGGGTTCACGAGTTATCGGAAACCGCCAGAGTATGTTCCTAGTGGTTGTGTCCTTGTGCAAGTGTGGGCTGTTGGAGTGGATGGAGTGGATGGGAGGGTGGTCGGGGTGAGGATGTCGCATGGGTTACCTGCTGCTACTCCTGTACTTGCTGCAGCTACGAGTGCGACCCGCGATCAGGAGATGGGTGCTGAGGAGCAGTTGGTCATGGTCCAGAGTGAAGTTGATCAAGAGCAGGCGCCCGAAGGAAGCGTCGCTGAGAAGGGAAAAGAAAAGCTACAAACAAAGGCGAAGGGGATTGGATTAGGAAGGAGTCTAAGCCTGCGCGAGCGACTCTCGAGGTCAGTCAGCCTTGGCCGATCTACTGGAAAGGCATCCCTGCAGCGGCGCCGACAGCAGCATCCTCCTGATAAACGACATTCACAACCGCCTGAGAAACAGGAGAATGATTACACAACAACGAAGAGAGGTAACACGACGGCGGTAGCGAGCGTTGGCTATATTCCCGGGCGGAGTTTTGTTGGGAGGGTTGTCGAGTGTGGATGGGAGGTGAGGGGGGAGGTTGTTAGGAAGGGAGAGTGGGTGGCTGGACTATTGGATGTTAGGAAGGTAAGGCTTCTGTCTTGGTCTTTAGCTTCAGGGGAAGATTGTTTTCGTTATGCTTCACCACACTAACTCAGGACGTCCATTGCCCCCCTTTCACATTCTTCTGTTCCCATTCTTAACAACGACAAAGCAACTGACGCATATTCTTCCCGGACAGTGTGGTGCATTAACAGAATTCATAGTTGTTGACCGACACCGGATCCACCGTGTACCATATCCGAACCTCCCATCCCCCGATGGTTCTTCTCTACCCACATTCTCACCGCCATTGCCATCATCCTTATCTACCGTACCAATCCCACATTCATTGTCGCTCGAGGAACTTGCACTTCTACCATTATGCGGTGTCCCAGCATATCGCGCCGTCAGAACATTCACGTACGCCTTTTCCTCGATGCGCGACAACCTCTCCTTGTCCTCTGTGAGCGGCGGTACTACGGACATGGCCAAAAATCGTTCCGCCGCAGGGGTCGGCCCACATCCCCCCCTAAATTTGGCAGCATATGGCACAATGCTCTCTCGACTTAATTTGGGTGATCACGAGAATGGTCGGAGACGACGCGCTCTTGTGTTACGAGGCCATGACGGAGTTGGCGCTATGGCCGTACAAATGCTCGTGTTGCGGGGATGGCGAGTATGCGTTCACGTCCCGTTTATTGCTTCCCCGCCGAACGTGCCTACGACTTCAACCGTTGCTGACCGGTTTATGGGAGAGGTGGAAGAAAGGATTAGGAAGTGGGGTGCGGAAGAAGTGATTTTTGACGATGGAGAAGTGATAGGGGCCGATGAAGGCCGAAGGGCGGTAGCCAGAGTTGTGGATGGGTTGAAGGATGATGGAGATGTGTTTGATGCGGTGTTGGATACGGTGGGAGGAAAGGTGGTGAGAGAAGCTGCGGAGAGGTTGTTGAGGTCCCCTGGGAGGACGCCAGGTCCAAATGGGAATGGGAATGGGCTTGGCAAGAATGGGAAGGGCATGGTGAGGTCCATGGGGCAGTTTACGACGGTTGTGGGTGATAATCCTGAGAGGGCGATCCCAAGTGCTGGAGACTTGTTCCGTGCCGGGTTGCGTTCACTCAAATTTGGCGGTGGTGGTGGGACGTCGGCTGGAGATGCGGGGCGGGGATCATCTGAGAATGCAAACATTCAAAATAACAATGGCAAAGGTGGCAAGGTGGGGTATGCGTGGGTTAACATCTCACAGGATGTGGATTGGGAGGGGAAGGACGTAGGGGAGACGATTGGATCTGTCGTGGATCTTGCGTTGGAATACGGTGTCAAACCTTGGGTGGGGGCAGAATTTGCCACGACTAATGGTGTTGGTGCGGATGGTCGGGGGATGGCGACGGGGACGCCGGCCGAGTCTGCCGTAGCAGCTGTCGAACGACAGTCTGTGCATTGGGAAGGCAGGCGAATCGTGCCCTTCGAGAAGGTCCCTGAAGTATTCGTGGATGGTGGTCCCCTTTCGAGTGGAGGAACGGTTGTTGTCAAGATTGCTGCCTGATCATTGTTCCATTCTGAAATTTCTCTTGTCTGGTCTTTCTGATTTCTATTCGACTTGCTCATCTCTCACATTAGAATGTACCGCCTACGTCAAATCAGAGGACATATTTATCCGTTTGTACATTAGCTTCTAATCCTTGGGCTGCAGTTTTATTTTGGGGACGGACGCCATATGCGGCCCCATTACGTCTTTGATTTTTCCTAGTCGACAGCCTATTCCTCTCTAGTTAGACACATGCACGCTACGCTTCCCCATTTGTTCCAGTATAATTAACTAAAACATATATGAATGTGTTCTTCATGATGCAAAGAGTATCAAAGGGCACCTCACTTCAGACGGTTCGGCAGGCCTCACGAAGTAAGTATTTG
Source organism: Lepiota brunneoincarnata (assembly GCA_023014365.1). Lineage (NCBI taxonomy): Eukaryota > Fungi > Basidiomycota > Agaricomycetes > Agaricales > Agaricaceae > Lepiota > Lepiota brunneoincarnata. The sequence goes on along the minus strand of JAEBUN010000002.1, from coordinate 2,825,738 downwards.
AGAGGATGGCCAAGAAAGAGAAAGGGAAAGAAATAATCAATTGGATGAATTGTGAATGACAGGTTAATCAAAACATTGTCCGTGACTCTCAACAGGGTCCAGAAATATCAAGCGCTCGCGGTTGGAGAACGGCTCAAGGGGGTAGCTTTTAGGAAAGAGTGCCGTTGGTGCGCAGCACAAAAGGGTGAAAAGGCAGGCGGTCTGTTAGGTGGTGTGTGAAGCCGGCCCTCGTGCACGTATGGCAGGAACAGGACCTAGGGTGCCCAGCATGTCGTCATATCGGGATGCGGCCATATGGTGCGCCAGTGTTGGGGTTCCAACGACATGGGCCGACTATGTAGGCATTTCAACAGCAATTGACAATCCGGGATTCCCTGGCAAGGGTTTATTAAAGAATGGGATTGTCCGGATGTTGTCTGGTGTAGGCCCCTCCGCTTCGAGCTTTTTGCGTGCACGCTCCGTCTGTGAAAGATAGGTGTGTAAGTAATCGAGCTTGGGAAGGGAAGAGGCTCTTATGGGGAAAAAAGGAGGAACGGGTAAGAGGGTGATACTTACGAGTCCTGATTCGGCCATTCCACGCTCAAGGCCTTCGAGAAGCGTACAGGCCTTGCACAGTGGGTTGCTTGACATGTATCCGCATCTTTGGCACGTTTCTGTAATATGAGAATGGAAATAGATCCATGGTGCTCGATGACTAGGTTGTAGGTACGCACGTTGTACATGTTGGGTTGCTTTGACTTCTTCCTTCACTTCAAATGCCTCGCCAGAATGGATGATATCAATTATAGCACTTGGCCGAGCAGCTTCGAGATCCTTTAGAAACGCTCGTGCGTGCCCACGGTAGGCATCTGGGGAGTATATACACTCCGTGGAAAAGTAGTCAAGTTTCTTGAAATATGCATACCTAGCAATCTCCGTCGGTCCCGAAATTCTGGTAAAGAGGACCCAAAACGCTTACATGACAATTTCTTTCTCATATGCATACTTGAAAGGTTTCGATCGCTTGATGGTGTCTTCTCCCTGTGTACAAATAGCCGTACATCGACCTAGCCTTGCAATATCACCTCGCATGACTGGACCACATGGATCAGGGCAGTTTTTTTTTGAAAGAGTTTAAAGCTCCCGCATACGCACTATTCATGAGGACGGTCTCGGCGATATCATCTGCGTTGTGACCCGTAACGATGTGATCCACCTCGAGCATAGCTGCACCTCGGTCTAGTGCCTGTCTCCGGAACACCCCACAGAATGTGCAGTTGTTCTTGCGACCGACTTGGGCAACGATAGAGTCCATGGTCCACCCGTATAGCTCCTCATAGGACAGGATCTTTAATGCCATGCTGTACTGCTGTTGGTTTCGCTTTACCGTCTGCGAGGAAGGAGCTGGGCTGAGCCAGGACTGCGTCGTTCGCTGTGGTATGGGCGGACATACCTCTAGTGAATCGTCACGGTACCCGGTTATGCCCTCGTCTATGGACAACAGCAATAACTCTAAGCCGTAGTTGTATCGTTCGTTCAGTGTTTTCATAACATAAGCTAGCACCGTTGAATCTAGGCACGCGCGCATGAGCCGTGAAATGCTCTATTCCTGCGTATGAATACAGGTACCACCTTTTCCTCCGGAGGCGCCGATGGCAATCCTGTCCCCCGTCTTGAACAGTCCAGCATCCGTGATCGTGTTGTGAACTTCGGTTTCGAAGACATAGAAGAAGCACTCTCGACAGATTTGTTGCCCTGTCTTTGGGCGTCTGAGCATTGCCTTGGTTGTTTTGCACAGTGCACAGTGTTTCGGTGCCATGTTGCAGTCGGTGGGAGAGAGAGATAAAGAGGTTTTGCTGAGGTGGCGTTTATCAAAATGATTAGCGATCAAACATAATTAAATACAACATCAGTCATTCAGAGTGATGGCTATCTATCGTGTTTACAACCATTACCCCGACATAATAAATTCACCAGGACGTCTACAAAGGAGGATCACGTTAAACCCAAAACAGACAAGTAAATTAACAAGGAAAGAGTACAACATCGTAGACCTAAAACCCCAAACAAATACCAAAACCCAAATATGAAGGAAATTGAGAACTGGTGGTACGAGTGAGCACTGGGAACACAACAAGAGAGCACAGACATGGATAATAACGTTCATGGACGAGTAGCAGGGACAATAGGCGGGTCGGGGGAATATGTATCAGAGAGCAAGGCCCTCGGCAACCCTACGCACTAATGGGGGAGCGATCCCGATGAGGAGAAACCACCATAGTACGGCCAAGGTTGCCCAATACCGTCACCTGGGACGTACGATAGGTGGTCGCGTTGGTGAAGTTGGCTTTGGATGGTCTCTCTTCGTTTCAACTTCTGCGCTTTCAACTTGTTTCTGCGGCGGTTGCAACTGAGTAGTACTCGATTCTCCATTCTCTGCGTAGGGTATTGTTGCGCCAATGCCGCTTTGATTCTGCACCGAAGACGTGATAGTTACGCCACTACCACCTTGCACAGAACTCGGGCGCGGGGCATCTGGTATAACACGTGATATCAGTGACCTCTGATCCATCGACCACCTCAAGTTTTCCTACCGGGAGCTGCTACGAAATAACCCATTAGTACCTGCAACTTATCAGAAGATCAAGCGTGGACTTACTATCAACTGAACCTTGGGTGTTTAGTTCAGTAGAAATCGTTGTATCTTCCTTTTTTTGTGGCCGTCTCATCTTGGGCGGCAGGATCGGTGGTAAAGGACTCCACTCAGAATCCAAACCAGCGTCTGGCACATTTTTGGCACTTGGTAACCCTTCGTGGATCGTGGCAGTCTTCGCAGGTGGGACTTCAAGCGCTTCGGACGTAGTGGCTCCCGCAGTGGCTGTGGAATGATCTAGGGGTGGATCGGAAACAGGCTGTCCAGAACATCTTGAGGGAAACTTGCGGCTCTTTGGTACATGGAGTCGGTCTGCAACAGCGCGTGCTTGTGCGGCTTGTCCTTTAGATAGCTTCTTGACTGCTTCTGGTCTGATATCAGCCCACATCTGCAGTGCCTTGATCGAACCCCATTCAATAATCTTGTTGTTCAGCCAAAGGAGAGAAACGGGTTTGGTCAGGAAGTCGTTACATCCGGCGGCAAGCGCATTGACACGATCGCTTTGCAACGACGAGGCAGTGAGTGCGACGATGATCACAGAGGATCGGTAAGGGGATGATGTAGCTGTGGAGCGCGTGTCGCTGGACGCGGGCGAAGGTGTCAAAACATCGGGGGGTGTCTGGGCAGAAGGGGTCATCGGGGGGTATCCAGAGGTGGCGTTTAATTTTTCCAGTTGTCGTATTTCCCTCGTAGCTTCGATACCATCCATAATCGGCATTTGAATGTCCATCTACAGTGACAGTCAGTATCAATAGCAGAGGGCCGAGAGTGGCCTACCAGAATCAAGTGGAAACCTCCCGTCTTCCACTTTTCGACTGCTTCCTTTCCATTATTAGCTATACCATACCGTATCTTCTTTTTTTTCATGAACGTGGACAAAATAGTTTGGTTTATAGGGTTATCTGTGAATCAGTATCAGCGTTTCTGTTCCAACCAGTGAAGGATAAACACCTCACCATCAACGATGAGGACGCTGATCGGTGGAACAATATTCCCATCTGTAGGATTCGCGCCCTTGCCCTTCTTACTAGCGCCCTTACCCATAGAGCCTATAGAGTCATGTTTCTCATGTGCCGGTCGTTTAGTCAATGCTTTCCGGGAAGGCGTGTTGTCATTCCCGGGTGATTCAGGTGGCGAGGACTTCCCAGGTGTCAACACCACGTCTTGTCCTCCGATCTTGGGGCTCGCAGCTGATTTTAATTCAACTGCCCCTTGCGAAACTTCATGCAATGTGGAAAATGATATCGTGTCCCTCTCCACGCCAGAGAATAGCCTCGGAGTAGATCCACGGCGCTGACTAGCCATACCCACTTGACCTCCTCCCCTCTCCATTGGCTGCGGCGAAGCATTCTTCTTTGACCGCGGATGAAACAGTATCCCAGCCGGCTGGCCATCCGGACTCGATACCAGGTACCCGGAGGATGGGGAAGGCCCGAGTTGTCCAGCAGGGTCAGGGAAATACTCAACATTATCAGGCATGCCGAGTGGTGACGGTGAAGGTAGATTGACAAGGGCATGCTCCTTTGTCGAGCGGTCAGAATTTGTCCGGGAACCATGAGGCCTGGTCGCGCGAGTGTAAGGGGATCCTGACGGGGAGCTCTGATTATTGGTGTTAGAATCAGCAAAAGTGGGGAAAAATGATCCTGGGACCTGTACGCCAGGGCTCGTGGGTGAAGTGGCAGTGGGGAGAAAGAACGGGTCGATAATAGGGCGAGTCACAGCAGTATGGATAGCTGTCAAGAACCTTCGGGGTCCAACAGGTTTCGGGATAATCATCACTTCCGGCAGGGGTACTGCCGAGGTCGCGTAGGTTGACATTACCAACTGAATCACATCCTTCGTTGCTTTGAAGTTGGCAAGACTTGCGAAGTGGAGGATAACGACGGGGGGAGGACGTGCCGGGGGTGCTTGTGCCAGTACACGAGTGATCTGGGGGGAGGACCTGGGTCGATGTAGCAAGGAGGGACGGGCGCGTGCATTAAGGTTCAGGGGGTGCTGTTCGACTCGCAGGGCGTGCAGCCGCTCTCGTAAAATGCCGACATCATCATCAATGAGAACAAATGACAACTGGGGTTGGTTCTCTGTTCCACTAGTTCCAGCTGGACTAGGACCTGTCGCTTCGGGAGGCGAGGTACTAGGTGCACCAGAGGACGAGAATCGGGCCTCTGGAGGTGGTGTTGAGACGCCTTCATCCGCCGAAGTTTCGCTGGTGCCATCGAGAGACACATGACTGACATCCATCCCCCATGCAGTCAAGTAGCTGGTAATATGACGAGCGAATGGACCTGTCGGATTTGCATACAAGGTCACCTTGCGGCCTTTGAGGGTTTCACCAAATGCCAGAAGTTGTTCCACGGTAGGCTCAGTGTCGGATCCAAAAGGCTCTTCCAGTATGCCACTACCCGATAAAGGTATAGGTGTCTTCGATGCTGGTGAAGCCGTCTTATTCAATATCAAACCCACTTCATATGTTTGACCATTCTCGACATTGTCCGCGATTGTGAACTGCGCATCGATAAGACGAAGAAGTCGTCGAAGCAAGGTCGTGATTTTGGGGTTGGACCTCCTCTCCTCAACCGCTGGGCTCCGTTCGTTGGAGTCCTGGCCTTCCTGACTGCCATGTGAATCAACTGAAGCGCCGTACTTGTGTTCTATCTTGATGGTACATTGTAGTGATTCCGTGTCCACAGGAGATGCCGTAACGCGACCTTCAGTACCCTCGTCTCGCAGAGACGGGGTCTCTGACCGGACTCCATGAGGGGTGACAACAAGGCCGAGTTCAATTGAGTCACCGATCTGGGCCTTGTCTAATATCTGGCGCAAAATCTGTGAAACGCAAGGATCGGCCTGGTGCACCATGTAACAAAGCGGAAAGGACGCACATGAAGCAAGGCGTACGAAATACCGCACTCATCGCCTTTCACATGAACGTGCCTCAAGCCTACATCTCCGTGATAGAGAACCAAGTCTACACCAGCCTGCGCCGCGACTCCACTTAGAGTGTCTCCAACACCCTGTAACAGTTCTCCAATATCGAACACGTTCTGCACCTTGGACTCGCCATCAGCATCACTTAGAGATCTTGATTCGCTGTAGAATCTGGACAAATTTGCCGACATATAGTTCAGGGTCTTCATAGCAATGAATATCGCAGACATTGATGGGGTGGGTACAGATAGCGAACAAGCCGAGTATTGTTCCTTGGCGGATTCCAAGACCTGGGGTGGTGATATTTGCAACATGGTCTGGATGACCAGCTGAAACGCATCTGCGAGTTCGACTGACAGGGAGTCCATAGGGGATAAGGATTTCATAGGCGTGATGGGGCTGGAACAGGCAGCACGAGATAGCGGTCTATGGGGATGTTGTAGGTGACTGAGTTGTGAGGGGAGTGGCATAGACATTGTCCGGGAGAAGTGAGGTGTGTTTTGGAAGTGATGAGCGGCCGTACCGGTAGCCGGTCGAGCCTTGGCCATCATAGACGTTGGTGCAGTTGGGGTCATCGTCCGACCTCCACTCTCGTTTCCGGACTCTCCTTCCTCTGAGCTCGGCGGGTCTCCCTCTCCTTCCGATGAATCTAGCAATGGTCGCGATGGAACTGTGACAGAGGCTGGACTCCTAATGCCAGGCCGCTCGGTAGCATACGAAATACTAAATCTACTGGGAGAAGTAAGTTCCAAGGTGACGCTGTTCTCTAGGTTGTTTCCCTCGGTGAGCACAGGGAGTCGCGCTCTCGGTAGCCTTGTACCGCTCATAGTGTGCGAAGCGGCCTCTTTGGGCTAGCTGACACTTGTGAGTGGCACCCAACAACAGTGACGCAAAGGGTTAGCTATCGTTTGCCTGGGTAAAGGAGTGAGGATTGTGTGTTGGAGGATGAAAGGATAAGAGAGTGGTATATAAGAAAGAGTGGAGCAAGGTGCTGCATTTCAAACCTGACCAAATATGTCGACCAAAAATTCATCGACCACATATCTTTGATTCACACAGTTATCTACCTCATGCCGAATAAAATTTTCATAAACTGAGACATAGACAGACATGATACACATTACATCCCTAACCTCACACCCAAAGACGACTCCGCCATGGGTCGAAGCTCATAGCATCATTAGTAGAATAACTCAACGTCTCCCTGCAGTTCATGGTCACATCACTCAGGAAGCAAGGTCGATGATGAACAATCGTCAATTTTACATACCTCAGCAACAAGATCCATGTCATGATAGCTAATCCTTTTCCCGGCGGCAGCCCGAGGGTCCTCCTTCGCGTCCGGAGGGGGCGGGGGAGGAGGTCCGCCTGTCTGCCCACCGTTGTTCCTCGCACTTCGCCGTCCACTCCCACTCGAAAGTGCAGAGTCGAGTGCAGCTGGTGAGGGTTTTGGGGGAAGACCTGCCCCTGCGGGAACTGTGGTTTCCGTGGCGAAGCCACTGATACGCTCACTCAACCGCCTACCACCCCCCTCATCTCTTCTCGCGGGTACAGAGGATGGAGGATAGGGAGCCGGGGGACCATATGAATATGCATATGGATCCCAGTATCCATTGTATGGCGGCGGGTAGGATCCTGGCGGGTATGGGTAATGTCCACCAACGCGCCCGTAATCACCATGGTAAGAAGGCCCTTGTATCCCGTAAGCTTGAGGTGGAGGAGCTTGGCTAGTGTTTCCAACAGCCGGTGGTGGGTGAGTGAAGGGTTGGATACGATGGGGGTCAAGTGCGAAATTGTTGAAGTAAGGTAGCTGCAAAGGACGTCAGCGATGATGCCATGTGGCGTCAAATGGTATATACAAACCTCCTCGAGGTGCTTTACCAGCTCGGGATGTTTGTTGGCGATATGCTTCTCGACGAATGATGCGGCCTTGAAAAGTTTCTGGCACGTCTTACATCTGAACTTGCCTTCATCCTCTTGTTTGATATGGGGTTCAGCGGCCTTCGAAAGCTCCCTATAACGCGACTGTTGGCGGTCGTCCGCATCAACAAGAGTCCACTTACTCTTCATAGGATTTGCCTCCATAATCACGGGGATTGACGCCGTCACGGTTGATGAGTAACGCAATCTTTGAATCCAACCACTCCAGCCACCGCTCATCTACAAATAACCATGGGTATCAGAAAATGTCAGAGATCAACAGAAAGAACTTAAATCACCATTCCGCTTCTCTTGCTTCTGCCCCTCTTTGCTTTCCTTATTATCCTTCTCGTGGTCAGCGCCTTCCTTTTCTGGATCATCAATCCTCTTATCCTTCTCAAAGCTCTCAGTTTCTGTGGATTTCGTCTCCGCAGGAGGCGCCGGGACCAAAGGCTTCCTCTCGTGTTTGATACACTTACGCTGCAATTCCTCAAGATGATCGGTTACTACAGCGCAATAGTAGCAAGTGTGGAATGCTGCCCGAAGGTACGCAAGATACAACTCCAGCGAAACCACAGTCTACATGAATCAGTCAAAATATGTATTTTAAGGGGGACTGGGAAACGTACTCTCTTCTCCTCATACTCCTTCTCGTTGTCAGTATCCACTAGGCCTTGATCACGGAGGTCCGCCATGATTTTCTCAATCCGTCGTTCAACAACGTCGCTTCCTCGTTCTCTGGGCTCCGGGTCTTCCTCTTCTTCCTCGATTCCTTGTGGTGTCCCTACAATAGCGTCTTCCTCCTCTGCCTTGGTGTCACCATGGAACTTGGATCTCGGCTTAAGTAAAGAGGGCTTCATGGAACGAAGCCTAGCTGCCTCCTCCTCTAATTGACTGGCGAGAATTTTGGCGTTGGCTAGATCTTTCGCTAATCGTTCAGGTCGGCTTGCTACCTCGGGGGTATATCGCACTCGGTTAGTGAATGGTTTGATGATATGCGAGACATGAAGCTTAAAACCCTCGATCTGGGAAGAGAGGTTTAGGAGAAAATTAACGGGAAAACGAGTGGATTCATTAGCGAACCTTCTTTTCACTCAGCTCCGTCATTGCAAAAGTCATGTCTGCATCATCCTGGAAGCGTATCCATCCGGCGCGGTAAAAGTTGCGCTTTTGTAGAGGGTCACCTAGAGCAAGATACATAAAGCCTGGAATCTTAGAGCAAGCCTATAAAGGAGAGATTCAGTCATGGCAACCAAAAGAAGATAAATAACCCACTTCTTCCAGTTTGACACGCCCAATGTCAGGAGGGATTGTTCTAATCATCACTTGGTTGCCCTCAGGTGCGACGGAAATCTCTTCGCCACGGTTATTACGTTTACTGTCTGACGAGTGTTTTCCATTTGCTTCCACTCTGCTGACATCAGGGTCGACCGTCTCTTCGTCCGCTTCTACGGTGAACTGCATTTCATCATCGCCACCGGTTGGTTTGCTCTCTTCAGTGGCAGCAGTGCCATTAGTATCCATCGCATTTTCGGTACTAGGTGAAGTCTCCTTTGCAGATGAGGATGGCTCTGGCTCAGTTTCATTGAAATCTGGGTCGAACTTGCCAGACTCGAGATCATCAAGAAGAGTATTAATACGACCTCTCCAACCCTCTTTCCGCACCCTGAAGCGCAGATATTGGTATTCCGGATCATACTTTTCTGCAAACCACGGAGATTTCCTATGGTGTTCAAACATCGTTTGAAGCTACGATACAACACCGAAAAGGTTTTAGCCAGGATGTCAAGACAGTGGAATTAAGTGAGTGCTGGGCTAGCGGAGAAGGGGTAATACTGACCTGATTAGCAGAAAACTCTTTCTTGTACTTCTCCCATTTGCTTTTGATGCCATTCCGTGGTTTTGTACCATTGCCGGCTTCTTGCTCAGCGGCTTTGTCAGCATTGTCTTCCTCAATTGCTTGCTGGGGATAGAAATAGCGAAACCACTCTGCATACTGCTTCAGGGTTGCAGGGAAATCAAACGTATGTGGATCGGGAGGTGCGCGTCGGGAGGGAGGGTAGGGACCAGGTGGTCCTCTACGTGGAGGAGAAGAATATCCGTAGCCACGTGAGTGGGCATCTGTTTACAGAACCGATGTGAGCCAACGAGAATATGCCAAGAAAACAGCCGAAAGCCAAACCATAGTCGTCGTTGTAACGCGGACGTGGATCGTATCGATCCCTATCCCTATCGTATGGCGAAAGTGATCGCCGACGTTTTCTTGTCGCTGAAAGAAAGTGTGACGTGAGCATCAAAGTTGAATATTTGAGACCTTGCAACTCACCCTCATCAGTGGGCGGGCTCCTACTTCTTCGCCTACCATACTCGTATGGACCTCTGTCGCGGTCGTAGGATGTCCATCTGTCGCGGTCATAGCTGTCCCAGTCCGACCGGTATGAGTCGCCTGGGTAGCTAGGGTCCGGAAATGATGATCTTGGTGGGTACGAGCCCCGTGGAGAACGAGAGCGAGAGCGCCGGGACGGTGGAGGATACGAAGCAGGCCAGGACATCTTTCAGAGGTTAAGAACTGAGGCAGAAAGAGAAGCGAACGCAAGGCGGTAGATCAGAGCCCGCGAGAGGGAGGTCGAGCATAGTGAAGCACGGACCTCTTGAGATCACGACGAAGAGCGTGGACGTTGGCAGTCTGCGTTGAACTTCCCGACACGCTCAACGGTGGTCGTGATGAAGACCGTCCCAAAGCCGAATTCTCGCATTCAATTGGCAGTTCAAACTCCGAAGGTTTCCCACGGCCCGTGCGTCATTATGTCCAGAAGATAGAGTTAGACAAAATCCTGCTTAGAATATGCTGCTCAATACGTTTTCCAGCTGGCTGTCTGTGCCTCCCTTCTCCGCCGCCTCCGCCTTTGTCTTTATTTTCTTTCGTTTTTGGTTTTCCTCATTTTCGCCCAGCCGTTTTGATGGGCGGAGCTGAAATTCTTCCCCCTTTTCCCTCTTTTTCGCCATGCGCTTCTCGAGTACCCTCGCAAGTTCCACGTTGCGCAAATATTCTTGCTGTTCCGTCCGTGACTGAGATAACTCGATGCGTAGTTTGGCCTGGTGGAGTTGGGCTTCGTGTGCTGGCGATCACAATTAGCGTTCCATCCATATGCCCGACGGACCTAGCTGAACTCACCAACTTGCTCGGTCAACATGTTCCATTTGAACTTGGGTAAATACTTCATCGTCCAGACGTCATCGCGCCAGCGCGAGCCCTTCTTTCCACCAATAGGCTGAGCATTGAGCATCTCAGCAACACTCCGCGCGATCTTCTTGTCCTTGAACTCCACCCATCCTTCGGTGAACTGTGGTTTTTTGGTTGATGTGTACTTTTTTCTTAAATAAGCTCTCTTAGGATCTGCACGTTTGCGATCAGAGCTATGCAGACAACCCGTGAAAATGCAGCAGCACATACCCTCCTGTTGCAAGTACACCCTCCCAACTTCTCCATAGGCACTCATTAAATGTCGTACCTTTGCGGGGCGCATCCCAGGGGGGATTCGAGAAATATAGATAATTCCTGCCCTGTCCTGGGCAGCCTTGAACGTGGCCAATGCCTCCGCAGTCAGCGGTTTCACAATTTTCTGCGACGGCTCCGGAAAGCTCTCAGAACCCATACCCTCACCCAGGTCGTCATCTTCGTCTTCAGCGTGGCTGTTGTCCGGTTCAACGTCTTCGTCGTCGCTGTCCACCTTCGGGAAGTGCATTTTACTTCAGGTTCAAGTTCGGAACGAACAAGGAGCCAACTTCTGATCGGCATTAGTATATTGATTACATAATGAAAAAGAACCTCAAACCGAAAGTTTGGAAACATAGGCCAATAAATAGTAATGTATACCCGGCCCTGGTATATCCTCTCTCCTGTGCCCCCCCATTCCCATCTATCCTGCCCTCTCACTCGCGCTTGGACCTCTTGACTCTCTGCCATGCCCAGCTGTCCCGAGAAACTCGAAACGGTGACCCCCATTCCGTTTTTATTCGCGCGCGTCGTCGCTCACGGTCGAGCAGATGTTACTCGCATTGGAGGAAGCGAGCGAACTGCGCGCGATAGAACTTGAGGGACAGGAGCACGTAGCCGAACTAAATGGTCCGGCATCGCGTGAGATGACTTTTGCTACTTCCACCACTCGCCCAGGACCACGACGAGGAAGCATAACCATTTCACGCTTCGGCCAGGTACGTCCACCCAACACCCATTTCACTCACAACTCGATAATTGATCCCTATCCCAGCTCCCGGAGTCACGGTCTCGGGACCCAAACACACCGAAGCTATCTGCGATTGCAGCACAGTCACCGTTTTATCAAGCACAGGCCGCGGTATGTCTACTCGCTCTCGGCTCCTTACCGAAGCACCATTGACTCCTTTTTTCTTAAGAACATGAGCAACGGCTCGTTCGCATCAGGCGCCTCGGACCTTTCCGACGAGAACGCTCACACCGAAGACCACCATCAAGTTACACAGGTGCAGCAGATTGCCGGAAAGCAGGGGATAACCAAGGCCGTCAACAACATCCTACCGCGACGTCTCAATCGTACCCCGTCCGCCAATGTCCTCACACCTTCAACTCAGGCCAGCCTTGTGGTCGGTGTTTCCGTACAGGAATTCACAACGGAAGCTTCGGACGACGAAGGAGAACTAGGCATAAGAGCCACAGTATCTGCTCCTGGAAGCAGCCTCCGCAACCAGTCATCCAGGCGCACTCTTACCACTTCAACTGCGTCAGGTGTCGGATGGATTGCCAAAGCCAAAACCCTTAGACAAAAACTCAAGGGGAAAGACAGGCAGCCTCTGATCTCACAGAATATTCCGCCGTGATTGTCTCACTTACCTTCCACGTGTTCTTCCCTGTCCCCACCCATTTTTCTACGATCTCCATATTTCCTCTTCCACATCTGTCTCATCCGCTGTGCTTTCTCATAGGGTTATCATTTTAACAATCATCCCGTTATGTATGTACCACGTGTTTGTCCCTTTCCATCTCACCCTGGCGGAATCACCCACACACGGTTCTTCACCCGAAACTTTGCGAAGGGTTGTAAACATTAGAAGCCAGGGGAAAAAATAGAGATAGGCTGTATGTCATTCAGTCAATCAGTAGGGCTTAGAGAACAACATTTTCCACTTCAAGATCAACATCCATGACATTGGACTGTTCAATGACAGATAGGCGCAGACACGGCTCGCGGCATGCTCGGCTTAAAGGGACGATGCGAAAAATAGAATAAAAGGCAAGCTAATCACAGACAAGGCTACTCATTTATCTATTCCTGACCGGTAGCAATGTGCCATAGCTTCTTGAGGAGGTCCGCGGCTGGATCATTGCCGCCCTCGAATCTCGAGAACGACACCACCTCAAGCATATTGGTGTACTTGCGCAGGTAGGGAGCGTACTAAAGAGAGCACGTCAGTCACATCTGATCGCAATTTGAAAAGACAGACATACCGCTCTGACGAATTGACGATACCAGCCCCAAGTTTCCCAAGCGTTCCACTCGCCACGGCCCCAGGAACTTCGTTTACTCCAAGCTTCCTCGTCGATCACAGCTCTTGAATGAGGATTAGGGTTTGCCCCATCCTCAGGAGGCGCGAGACATGCAATGAAACCTTCCAAAGTGCGCGACAGAGCAGCTTTTTGTTCGCGAACGAGTGATTCTGAAGCCTTGAGTGCCGTTTCCAGCGCAGGATTTTCAACGTCGTCGGTTTCATCTGTGTATGACAGCAACAGCGTCCGAGGAACAGCGCGCACGCAAGCACAAAAGCAAAATTGATCAATTGTTAGTGCTAAGGTGGAAAATTTTGAGGAAAATGAGTTCATACCTGCTTTGCTTTCGCCATCAACTTCCATTCCTTGATTAGCTTTAGCTCGCGCTCTGGCATCGTCGTCTTCCTTCCTCAGCGTGGCGATCTTCCTTCTTGCAATAACGACACGCCCGTTTGCCTTGTCCAGCGCTGCTTTCAACAAATCCCACTCAGAGGCGTTCAAATACAAGGGATCCTCAACTTCCCCTAATTGGGTGAACACAGAGCTGTTCAAGAACGTCCAACTGATAACGTCGGTGGGATCGACAATTTGATATTGCATCAGCTTGTCAAAGACGATCCCAACCATTTGCCTGTTGTGCTTCCAAAATGCAGCTGAAGCTGTAAGTATGTCATTCTTGGCTTCAGTATTCCCGTAACCACCCCCGCTCGAAACGCCACCACTAGCGAGGTTGCGAAGCAAGGGAAGATACCGTTCGATGCCGTTGAGAAGGTGCGAGAAGGACCGAGAACCAATGTTAAGAAGAGACTGCATCGTGATGGAACGAACAACACCATCTACATTGTGATGGGCCTCGTCGGTTGTTTCCAGCTGATTTTTGAGGGTGTCAAGATGGGCAATAATGTCCTCGGCCTTGGCCCTTCCTCGGAAGAGGTTTAGAACAGATTGAGCTGCCTCATGATGAGGATGTGCTATAGATTTTTTGAGTGTCGTGCGAAAGGGGAAGAAGCATGAATATTCACAAGGGTCTTCATATTTGTAAGCCGGTGAGGGCGCTTGCTCAGAAATTACATATGCATCTGGCTCTTGCATTTGTGGTGGCAACATCTTGAGGATACGTTCATGATAAGCAAGGCGGATTTCAAACTCCACAGCGCGACGAATGAAAGTACGCTTTGGATGCTGGACAGTCAATGACAAATCCGGCACCCTAACATAGGAGATATGTCAGTAAATAGACAACCATAGAACAACCATCACTAACCATTCCTTCCACACCCATTGAAACCCGAAATTACTCATATGGACAGCAAACCACTCCGCAAAACGACGAGCAACCTCAACATCCAGCGAGTCTGCAAGAGCGGAGTAAAGTTTCCGAATAGATTTACCGACTGCAGGTCCGACCGTTGAGGGCGAGAGTTTGCATAGTTCCGTAATGAGGCTAACATAGTAGATAGACTTCTGAGAGGTCTCCGGTAGAACGAGGTATGCTCCAAGAATAGTCTGTTCTGAAGGTGAGATAAATGCACAACAGCAAGGGGAAAGGCTTACTTCGAGAACGGTGCTATCTAACTGCCAGTCCTTTCCTGGTAAAGGCTCGTATTCCACTGTTGAGCCCGGTTTGGGCTTGAAAGTGCCTGGAAGATTCCACTTGGGGTACTCCAATAAAAGGCGTGCACAATCTTTGCGGTTGATCTCAAAGATATCAATAGTATCAATCAGAGCACTGTGAATAACATAACCAGCCGGTGTGTTAGGATCTGGTGACACCTATGTTGACATGTGAGTTCAACCAATGCTCGATAGGAAACTTGCTGGTCTCACATCATCTGCGAAGAGACGGAAATAGTACTCCGGCCATTCTTCCTTCTTGAACTGTGCTTCGCTGCCAGCCTCAGACAGAATGCCCTCGACTTCAATAATCTCAGGAGGCACCAAGACAGCCGGCAGGTTATATTTAGGTACTTCGTTTTCAGGGATTGCCCCAGTTAGATATGGCCTCGGAAGGCAATCTGCTGTTCCTGCAAAGTCACTCTGGTTGAGGGTATTCAGGACGTTCAATAGGCTATCAAGCACCTGAGAAAAGTTTGCGTGAATGCGCGAATACGTGAATAGGTCGGACAACAGACATAATTACCTCGTTCGCGCCGCCTGGGATCGCCACCTCATTGGAAACTCTACTACTGAGCGCAACAAGCCATTTGGCGTTTGTTGTGGATTCGCTGTAGGTGTGGATGGCAGTGATCATAGCATTAACACTCGATGGAGAATGCATTTTCAAAACAGGCCCTGCCTGGTCACAGAAGTTTAGGAAACGAAGCGCCGCTCGAGTGAATGCATGTACTTACAATTATCAGTCCTTCGCCTGCCGACAAAGCTGCTTTTTTGGCGCGACCGTGCGAGACACCAAACTCATCCAAAACAGCGACAAAGGACTGTAGCAACGCAGTCATTGAGTCAGGGGAAATGAAGCCTGCGACAGTTAAATGTGCAAAAAAATGTATCTAATAACGAATCAGCATGAATCGCGCAACAAACGAATAATACTTGCACATAAACGCGTCTCCCGCCAGGCCGTTTTATCCAGATAGCCTTGAAAACCTTTCCAAAAATCCTCCAGTATAAGCCGCCCCAGGGCGGGCGTATCTGGTGACGCCAATTCGGGCTCATCGTATAGAGAACGCAAGAGGGCAGCATAGAAAGGAATCTTGTACGGTTGCTCGGTCACACTGCAATCCATTTGTCAAATGCTGAATAAAAAGCTACAGCCCATACTAACCTAATCCTGAATGCCTCCGAGATGTTTGGTATGTTCAGCGGTTGATGCTCGCGTATTTGCTTTTCGAGGCGCGGTAACTCTTCAAGTGCATCCTGCATCAGAACAATCAAGCCCATTGGCCCACAGATTTAACATTGTTTTCGCACCACTTCACCGAATTTGACTATAGCAGTCTTCAGTTTATCATCTGGCGTTTCGGGCACCTCGCGTCGGCGGTCATCATAGTCGTCTACGTGGACGGTTTTCGGTTACTACCTAAAACGTCGAAGGGGATGGCTACTTTCACTCTCACCTCTGTATCGCCTGCGGTAGCCCCCATGTCGGTAACCCATTCTTGGATACACCGACTCTTACAAGATATAAGTAAAGCAAATATCTTCGTTGACGCTGACAGTGACCGTCGCAGAGTGTGATGTCTCGACTCGAACGAGACCACGTGACTAAAACCAAATCTAGTCCAAAGGCGCATTTCGGGATGGAGACATAAAACTGGTCTTCTACGTTGCTGAACAAGTACCTGGTGAGGCCGGCGACAATATACAGAAAATGTGCCTCTCTGACCTTCTTCTAGTTATGTGAACCACATGCAATGCATCTGGCAAAACTTTGTCAGGAATCCGTGCGACCACTTGGGCCGCGCCGCAAATCTTCTTTCTAATGTCAGAGCCTCAAGGCCCCCTGTGCGCCGACTTGCCAACCGTTTTCCATGCACGCACGCCCTCAAGAACGCATACCGGAGTCTAAAAACTTCACCTCTTTCAATCTCCCAACCGCTCTCTTTTCTCGAGCTACCGACCTCCCTTCCAACTTCGAAATGGGCATCCAATACCCAATCCAATGCCCTCTCTAATTCACAATTAGCACTGTCTGCCACCAGAGCTATTCATGCATTCCTCAATGAGCACGCCCTTGAGGATGCATTTATGACCGTCAGCTCCGTTCGTCTTGCCTCGCTCCCGCCCAATGTAAAGCTCGACCCTCAGTCGTGGGCAGCTGTGAGGAAGACTCGTATACATTTTCCTCGAGGCATCTCCCCACGATTACCTGCCCACGCACTTCTTCATGGCCTGGTACGTATAGGAATGGCACAGCAAGCTTCCTCCCTGGCCACAGGTATGATGAAGACCGGAATCCAAGTGCGCGGGAAGACCCTCGAGAAGATCGTGGGTGGGCTCGTGAAAGCTTCAACTGTGGAAAAACCAATACGCAAGTATAGCGACACTCGGCTCAAGGACCGTATGCAAAACCTCTTACGGTCACCACGCGTGCTTGTTTTGGGATCCTCCATGACAGACGATCCGAATATTGCGTCTGGATTGCGCCTCTTGCGCGCAGCTCGGCAGAGCAGGAGCCAAAGAACAGAGGAAATGTTCAACATGCTGATCACACTCTGTCTTATCAATGGCGAGATAATTATTGCCTCCCTGCTCTTTGGCGCCTTGGTCAAAGATTGGAATATCAGGTCACAGGTCTTGACACGCATTGCCACACCTACAACGTCAGAAGAACCTCAGGTCACATCACATTCGGAGCAACACGAAAGCGTGTCCCGCTATCATTTCGACAAAACACCCCGCCCATTACCTGGAACGCTGAAAGCTATTGTGATGCAGATTGATGACGAGTTCTCCCGAGCCACCCGAGCGACACTCGACACTCCCAAATTTCAAGAATCACTACAGGCACTTGCCAACGTGGCAACATTACTGGACGATCGCCAAATACCCTTCCCGAGGCTTGGCTCCCTTATTCGGACGATGGCTCGCTGTCCGGTTTCCGATAGCCCAGTATGGGTTATAGTCAAGGGCCAAGAACCAAGTTCCATACATGCCTACCGATACTTTCACGATGTACTCCGGAGACTCATTGATTCGATGCCTACCAAATATCCAGAGAAACGTGTCATTAAACTAGTACGCCCCACCGGACTCGCATTGGTTGAATTCCGCATCCCGGACCCCATTCATCACCTACTACCTGCGCTCAACCGCTCTTCATACAACGCCCTCATCCACTATGCCCTTCGAGAGCGCTTCTCCCCTGCTATGGCTACCCAGGTGTATGAGCATATGACACTCAAACGCGAACCACCGGTGTTTAAAGGAACAGATTCTTTCAATGCCTCGCTAAGATGGGTCGCCTTGTCTCGGCGGTCGGACGTCAGCAAACAGATATTAAGTGTTCTTCGCCAGTATATTCCTACAGATACTTGGAACATCACCAATAGCCATGCAGATCCTCTGCCTTCGGAGCTTCCACGCGCTTTTAGACAAGTCAGCCAAGAGCAGTTTCCATTGGCCCCAGCACCCACCCTCGAACAAATACTTGGAGACAGCTATACCCTCGTGGCATACCTATCCGCCCTCGTCTCCAGTGGCCACCCGCGCGTAGCTGTTCAACTCATGCATCTTCTCATTCCCATCTTTGACTTCAAACGCCGCCATTCCTCGCTTCTTTCTGATCATGCGGCCTACAAACGTCTGTGGCGAGAATCTGTCGTCCGTGCGGTCGTTCTTGGGCCACATGTGCTAGGTGTCTTTCTCAACGCAATCAACAAGAATGGTGTGTCCAAGAAATCACATTTGCTCTTCAAATTGATACTTGCTGCGTCCGCGGCAAGCAAGGATAATAGAATTGCTGGAAAGGAAGGACCATGGCATCCTGCCATTGCCGTGTACACCACGATGTTGCAAGCCTATAAGACGGAATTCACACGATGCCGTCGGCGGACAGGTGTGCGTATCTTGGACTACCTTCTCCGTAAAACGACAAGCTTGTATCACTTGCACAAGCAAAATACGGACAAGAACGCTTCTCGAGGGCACAGACCCGACGCCAGATTCTATAACGCTTTGTTGAGAATTATGCGCGAGTATCTGCCATCACGAGGGACAACTCTGAAGGAGGCTCACAGCCACCTCCATTTCGTTCGTCGAAAATATGCAGAACAAGGCTATATTGACGACCGTGGCTTGCAACCCTTGCTGGAGGAGATTGTCACTGACATGGAAGAGAGTGGATACCCTATTCCTGTCGGATTCCAGCATCTCTTCGTTGGAAGGCGCGGAGATTTCAACAATCCTGAAGAACTTCCTGAAGTGGACAGGCGTCCATTTATTTTCCAAAAGAACAGCAGGATTGGAGGACCTTACACTTTACCTGTTCACCGCACCAAGGGTCTTCCCTTGCGTCGTAGAACCCACAAAAGGATTCGTAGGATACGGGTAGCTGCCCTAAATTGATAGAAGTAATGTATTCTAAGCCATAGTAATGGTACTTATGGTTGATCTTCTAGCATTCGCGAATTCAGTAAAAACTCTTTCTCCTGTCGCCTTTTCTCTTCTAACTTCCTGGCCAACTTCTCCCTCCTCTGCGCTCTCAACAGAACTCTCTCGGGGGTTCCCCCTGCCTCCTTGATCTCTGTTGCAGGCGGCGCAGTTCCCTGAAGGTATATCACCATAGAATTCCTCGTAAAATCTCGGTCCTTCCATTCCTTCCCAGCTCCAGCAAGCTGTCCGACAAGTTCCTGCGCGCGTACCTGCCTCTCGCTTAGTGATGGAGCAGCGACACCCCTCTTCGGCGTCACTACCAAATCGACTCTATACCCCTTCTCCAAATCCCCCTTCGCTTTCTCTAGTTTGGTCTCCACATCCACTTCAGACGAACTCCAAGTCAGTTGCACCTCTTTGTGCACCCCCTTGGTTGCATTGATCTTCGCTTGTTCGCGTGCAGTCTTGGCCTTTTGGTACTCCTCGCGCGTATTAACGATCTTGACAATAGGGATCCGGATCGTTGGCAATCAGTCGCGCCTGGTATGATTTATGATTCTTGTTCGTTCCCGGCTCTGTTGCGGCCCCCTGCTCAAGTTCGGAAGCATTGAGTTGGTCAACTTCAGTTAAGACGTCGGCGAGAGGTTTGTATGGGCTGAAACCTCCACGGTCGAGGACCCGCACTTTTTTGTAAGGGATATCAGAATTACGGAGGCCAATCTCTTTGCGCAACCGTTCCTTCGAGCGCTCTTTCTTGAGAGCATCCTCAGTTTTGGCGGTCTTTAGGGTTTGCTTGTTTTTGACCCAGCCTGCCCGAGTATAAGACAAGTGGAAGGAGCGGTGGCGCGAATGTGGTAGGACGAGGGTCGCTTGGAGCAGGTCTCGACATGGGGAAGAGGCCGATGGTGCCCGTGGTGACTTGAGAAGGAGAAGTTCAACTGCAACGGACCGGAACGTGGAGAAGGTGTTCATTCTGAGAATTTGATAATAGGTTCAGCCCACATTCTGAATTTCAATACAAACGGACACGCACACAACAGTTCGAGAGTCAGCAGTTCAGACGTGTATTCGCCTAGAGGGAAAGGATTTGGAGAGATCCTGTTTGGGCGAGGGGATGCAGGCAAACAGAGCTAACCCAAAATCTGTCACTTGGCTCGCCGAGTCGCCTTTACTTACCCCCCTCCTTCCCTGCTGAGGATTCAATCTACTCCTTGGACTAGACCAGGAGCTATTTCACGGATCGCCAATGTTAAAAAAAAGTCTACCTTGACCCGCATCCCACTGTCACTCCAGGTCGCTACTAACCAGCAATCCTACCCCTGATCAAGCAAAACGGTTTACTCGCATCTCCGCCAACAACGGAAAGCCGGAATACTATGTAGACGATTTCCTCGAGGGAATTGATATTTACCGTTAGTCGGACCCGACCCACTGCCACATTTCTCAACCCTCCAAAAACCCAACTGTAATGCTGCCTTGACCAAGGCAAACTCCACATCCGGTCTACTCGCAGGTAGAACAACCGCATGGCCGGTTTACTTCGCCTCAATGCCTCTTATTTATCTATTCGGGCCGGATTCTCGACTTGCAGGTCCCCCCCGTAATCACAGCCGATTGACATCCCGAGCATTTAATATCAGGTTTAGTACCACTGGAAATGCCCTCTAAACTTGGCAATGATCTCCCAAAGCACCCTCGGAAATCCCTTCCAAACTCCTTTCTCAATGAATTGATGAGTGGGTGAACCGCTCCAAACACGCCGAAAATGAAAGGCCGCTCCATGTCCTGGCATTTCCTTGCGACAAGGCAACTCCGATACGGCATTACTCATCCCCCCAAGATTTCAGGTCAGGACCCGGGCTTGAAGCTTGAAGCTGTGCCTCAGGGCACCTCGCGCATTCATTCAAGCGGATTATTACCCGTTCTTTTGCGCCCACGAGCTTATCGCATCGAGCCTGTCTATCTGCGACAGGGTGATTCAAGTCGCACCAGCAGGCAACCCGGGAACAAGCGTCCTTGCATAGACAAAGCAAGCCCCCGGCAGGACGCTCAAAACGCATGCCGGCGACCACATGGAGTGTCAATTATTAGCCGCTGAGAGAAAACATCCGGGGCTCTTCAGACCTCACACAAGTTCACCGTTGGGTACGATACAAAAATCGGCTCGGCCATAGGGTGCGGTGATTATCTCATTAGTTGGGCAGCACTAGGGCACAACGTAAGTCGCCACTCGGGCCCAGTTCTATGCAACGTGCCTGGTAGGGGTTATTGTTCAAGGCAATCGCCGTGTAGCCACCCCGCGACCGAAAGGCCAGGACCTATCTGCGGTGGCGTCAGAAAAGGACACAATCCTAGGGAGCGTTCCCGCAATCAGGTTTATCGCCGAGTCTCCACCAGAAACCTCACGTACTTGAACTACCAACTCAGCGAGGATGAACCCAACAACCTGCTCAAGTCGGCTGCTTCGATGATCATTCAACGGCACTGTATTACCTGATCAGAAGCATTGGAGGGTGCAGACAACATGTTACTCGAGCCCCAAGGCCATGGCGCAGAGTCCACTTCCGAAAAAATCTACCAAAACAGCGTAACCGGGTTGGACATCCGTTCCAACCGTGGTCAGTGAACGGGCCTCCAATGGACCACACCAGGTTCCTAGCGATCACCTAAAAACACCATAAGTAGATAATAAGGAGCGTTCCGTAGAGGCTGTGGGAGAAAAAAAAAAACATTATAGTCATCCACTTGGCTAAGCTGACATCGTGCACTATGATTGTGCCTTTCAGACAGAAAATCTACAGGTCTATAAAATATGAACGCCCGGACACGAGCGAGATAGTATGACTAAGTCAAATTATCGAGTCGGGGGAGTGGGAGACAATACATTAAGTGGGCGTATAAGGTGCGTGGATTGGGAATGGGAGACAGGATGATGGGCCGATGCGAATTCCGAAGCTTGGCGAGCACTGCGTTTGATATTGGCCAAGTATTTTTGGAGCAGAGCATGATGCACGCCACCGATGGGCTGAGTAACATCATCGGATCACAAGGTAGCTTCGCGGGAACCTCGAGTCCACGTCGAGCAACGGACATGGAGAAAAGTTGCCTTGGTTAAGAAGCTAGCCGATCGCTGAAACCTTTATGTTGCACCAGGTTACGAATCGGAAGTTTCGTCGAAGTGGCGTGGATTCTCTTCCGTAGATCGTTTTGCGTCCCGCCTCGCAGCGGATGTTCTGAGCAACCAGGCCAAATTCTCGTATACAACGAACGTTATGCAATTTCCTGGGAGGACCCGCACAAGGCTGGTTCCGAGACCACGGTAGAAGCCTCTGAAACCTTCTCGTTTCCAGGTGCGCTTGATAGTGGTGGGAATGTCAGGGAATAGGTCTCTTTGAGCATTGTTCTACCCGATAGGGACGGAAAACTCATCAGCTCAGTTATAAATTAAGAGCGACCGACCGACCTGTATCCTTGACCGAACAACCTGGTAAGGGTATGTAGCAGCTGATGCCATGAATTTGCTCGATATTGACATTGTTGAATATGCCAAGTTGGACTGGACAAAATAAGTCTATCTCCCGCGACCTGATGGAAATTACTGACCAATTTGTCCAGGTCTTGATTATAGGGTTTTCCAGCTCGTTCAGCTTGTCTCCGCTTCTGATCAAAGCCCCACTTTTTCATCTTCTCATACGCCATGAATTGTATTGCACCATTGGAAACGCCGACAAGCGCCAGCGTGGTACCTCTAAAAAGACCCACGAAACCGTCAGTGCGCAAGATAGTGGATAGACCATCTAGCAAAGGTATGAATCAAGAAGCCAACCACCATTCTTCATTGACATACCCCAGAGACCACGATACGCATTAGGCGAGCCTCGTGTTGTCGCAAACATTCGAACCCGGATCAACCAAAAGGGATTGGTTATGACGGCCGTCACGGCGCCTAGATCATGCTCTTAGTATTTCGCCAGCCTCTGGAGGAGACGAGGAAACGGACTTGCTTCGGCAGAACAGACCAGATATTGAGCAGCAGATAAAGGCTTATTGTGATCACCTCCACCAGCCCGTTTCTTGAGCATGTTGTAACTTGCGACACGAGAGAATAAATTGAACCACCAATCGCGCGATCCAGGATAAGAAAAAACACGTACAAAAGAAAATATAGCCCCCAGCTCGACGCATTCCCCGCAACGTTTGGCGAAATACCACGGTACAAGCCTTTCCATCCTTGCTGCTGCTGGATATCCTTCAATGCAGAAAATATCTGCCTTCCGATGCCACTCGTCTGAGCACCTGTGTTGACCTGAAACTTGACCTTGAGAAGATCCAAGGGATTCAAACACAATGTCGTTACAACGCCTGCGCCCAGACCTGCTACTGCGTGGTCCTTTAGCCGCAGACCAGTGCCAAAAAGTTGGGGATAAATAAGTCAGTAAGCGGTAATACGTGGATGAATACATACAAGGGGGGTAGTTGCAAAGAAGCTCGACGGCGGTTTTGTCATACCAGCCTGTGCTGGTATATGCGCCAGGCAAAGACAAGAGGGGTGAGGAGAACGAAATGGACGAGCTGTCGATGGACGCGGACGTTGACGAAATCATTCACCTCGTCACGTGCAAGCCCAATGGCCCCATCCCAGAAAAGGAAATCCCGTCTTGAATCGTGGGGCTAACTTGAGTTATTATGAGCAGCACCGAATATCTTGCCTCATAAGTGGTAGCAATTGCAGATTTTCACGGCAACTGCTCTTCAAGTCAGTGGTATTTCAAGCGCCATTTAAAATACCTGTGCCCATGCTAAACCCACGGCCACGGCTTGTACCAACACAGCTCTGCAAACCCGATCTGCCGGAAAATGTATACCCCCACCGTAGGGAACGCCTGCTTATTGGCGTATAAGAAGCCATTTCTGAAGGTAATATTTTACCCACGGCAATGACATGGCCCTGCCGCGGGTAGTGAGACCGACGGTCCCTTGAATAGTATACAGTCGGTACCGACCAGGACAAGGGAAGCCACGTCTTTCTTCGCGATGTGAGAGAGCAACACCGGCACATGGGTATCATGATTGTCAGAAGCGACTGTGACATAAACACATAATGTGGTGACCTGCGCCTGGTGCGCATTTCGCCGGATTCCGTCTGGATCACTGACGGGGTTGTACCGTCACAGACCTTCCCAGCTTGCCATTGAATCTCGGCCTTGTCCTCATCTGCACATCTCGCGACTCTGGGAACACATTCATGCGAGCTGGAGACGGCACCCCGTCGCTCCAGACAGAATGCTCCTGAACATGTTTTTTTTTGTTTTCGTTTTTCCACAGCGGCCCGGTTGCTGCTCGGCTCTGGATATGTCAAGCCCCACCACCACGAGCGCCGCAATTTTTAGCACATGCTTCGTCCTAGAAAATAGGTGTTCCGAGCGGTCGAGAATCCCCGTGAGTTTCGACCACCGTTCATTATACTTTTAGTGTTTCCCGACCGCCACAAAGTCGCTGATCCAGAGTCTGTGGCGTATTTGACATCAAGAACGCTTAATTACTTTCGGGACTGTTGTCCCTGGACGGGTCGTAAAGATTAACCCTGGTTGTCCCCGTCGAGAACTTGACTGGCTCATTCTGGTTAAAGCATGCCGTTCCCAAACACCGACGATATCCCAGCCATAATCCTCATGACTTTTCTATATCCAATATGGCTCCCTCGTTTCTGACTTGGAATGCTCCTAGGACTGACGTATTACCCACGACTCCAACCGTTCACGAGTCGGCTGACAACTGGTGTGATGCAGAATACTGATTAGAAACCCCCCCGTGCAAGAGGCACCCCACTCATCTCGGACCTATTCACCGAAGAGCATATGTGGTTCTGACCAACTTTCACCGACAAGAGTCTAGACAATGATGTACTCATTATGGGAACCGAATCAGCGTTATGTTCCCCCGGTTTTCTCCATACTGCTTTGACAACGTCAGTTTTTGGCGAGATCAAAGTTCGATGATTGTTCAGCACGCCGTGCCAGTAGCACACATATGCACGCGTGGAGTCTTTTTTTTTCTTTCTTTCTTTACGAGATGACACAGATGTTTCTTCGTGTGTGCTCCCATGTGAGAGTAATTCTCTTTCGCATTTTAAATCCACTCTACTAGCCCCCAAGATTCGGAGGTAGTAACACTTCCACTTTGGTGCTCGCGGAAACTTTGTTTTACTCCGGCATATTTCGGTAAGATGCGCTTGTTCGTCGTCTGATATGGGTTGTCAAATGCTGCCCGCTAAGTATCCTCTTGTGTGTCGCTCCAGACACAATGGCCTTGTGGTATCGGGTGCCATCGAATTTAAATGGAGGAACAAGAGGAGCAACTGGATTATCTTTTAGGCAGAATCACAAGCTTGCTAATCACATCGACAGAAGCACATTGCTATTCCAGGAGTAGTATAAACATTCCGAAGGACTGGGACACTCCCCCCAATGTCTTCTGCTCAATGCTCGAGGGTCCCTGGTTACGGGTCTGGATGTCAGAGCTAATAATGCCAAGAAAGAACTTGAGAAGTGCTAATATTCGAAAGAGAGAGAAAAAAAGATCCACGTCGGTACTCTTTAGGCCGTCTCCCATGAACACTGGAAATCGCATTGGGCGGCTGTGAGACTCTGATTGAATGACTGAATTGACGTTGGCCACAGTGCTAGATTTTTCTCAGGGCTTTGATAGCGGATTGGAGCGGACCCCTGTTGCCCTTTGCTCGAATTGGAGCACCTGGGTCGTCAGAAGGGCGAAGCGCCTCGAGGCCAACTCAAGGCAACAAAACCAGTCTAGTTACTAACCATGGAACTCCCGTTCGGTAGGTGCTGGTCCCCGTTGAGCACACTTCCTTACCCCCAAAAACGCCTGTCTGTAATTTGTGGTTGTCATAATACAAGATATGAACGACTCATATTCGTATGGGGTTAGCACCACAGCACCCTAGTAGGGAAAACCAGACGTACTTTTACCTTTAGGAGCCTGGGGGTCAATTCTCACATCTATATGTAATTACCACCCCACTATTCAAAGTGTCATCTATGATAGGTCAATGAAGTGATATATAGCACATGCTTGCCAGAAGCATTGCGTTAGGAATATAGCCGAGAGGAATCTGATAAACTGCTTCAATAGGAGTGATTTCCGCCTAAAGGAAAGTTCTACCATGGCCCGTATCTTCTGACGGTCATGGACAGCCTCGAGTTGTTCGAGAACGTTATAGCTGCTCCTGGACTCGAAGGGGATATTTCTGCCTTTTTAATTACGTGAACGCTTTTCCTGTCATATCATGTGAACGGGTTATTAGTCTGATCCCTTGTTGAGTCGTCTGCGAACCGCAGCACCAGGCAGCAGCACGCCACCGTACATACTCTCCCGAGATAATTTCATCTACGGGAACGGAGGTGTTATTATTCCTTTTCGTGGCAGAGCGATTCGTGCCCACAATGCTGTGGAGGCGTGAGGGGCCGCTAGAGGGTAGGTCCACCCTCGAATATGGCTCCCTCCTTGACATGCCCAGTCTGAATTGAGCTTCAGGCTCGCGACAACGCCTGCTGCAACCGCCCAAATCCAAATTCTATCATAAGCCGGTTGGCGTCGGTTAGTACGATGACCCGCCGGAGTGGTTTCGTCAATGAAGTTCCTCCCGTGTTTTTGCCCCTGCAGTGCCACTCGTTTCGTGTTGACTTCCGAGGCGGTTCGCATGCTGGATTCCTCCGCAACACGAGCCGTACCCCTGAATAAGACTGTCTCCTTGGTTTCTTTTAACCGAATGAATGTAAGAGGGTTCCAACTGCCCCCCTTCCGTCACCGTTGAGGCTCCTGGATATTCGTCTAGTTGGGGCGGCTTGGCACACCATTGCAAGGGCCGCTGAATGGGACACAACCTGTCAGTAGGATGAAGGTTACCTCGTTGTTGCCGCGTGAAAGGAGATGTTGGTGCGGGCCGAAGCTTCCCACTCTGTTCATTGAGCGTCTGCGATATCTCTTCGATGTGGATAGTAATCAAACTCAGCGAAAGCCAGTTAGCGTACAGCAGACAGTGTGTCATTGGAGGTGGAAAGTCTAATCGAGTGTATTACTCGCCTGTTGGCGGGACACGAGCCACGGAAGTTGTTAATGCTCGGCGGAAACCCGCAGAATGAAAAGATCTGAACCCGGGTCGTAGCGATGTAAAGGAGGCGATTCAGGGAGTCGGACATGAATGGTTCATTTACTTACAACGATGGGGGTGCTTGCAAACACTTTGAAGGGTCAGCAAATCAACCCTCGCTCCTTGGCGTTGCCCTTAAATAGTCCTAAGATGCCCGTGCTGCATATTATCCGTCTTCGACCTCCCCTATTCACCAGACGCGCTCTAAACACCTTTTCACGCTCATCTACAACTTTTGCGATGGCTACTCCCTGGACTCCAAACAAATACCCCAACGCACGTCGCGCAGACCATATCGATACATATCAGAGTGCTACGAAGGGAACCGTGCGCGTTCATGACCCCTACAATTGGCTGGAAGAACACACCGACGAAACCGACAAGTGGACGTCCGAACAGGAGGCCTTCACCCGGGCCTACTTGGACCAAAATCCTGACCGAAAGCGCCTTGAAGAGGCCTTCCGCGCCAGTGTCAACTACACCAAGGTATGTATCCGTCGTAATCTGAGCCCTATGCTGCCCTCAGTAGCTCTCCTCAGTTTGGTTCGCCGACTTTGCAAGATGACAAACGCTGGTATTGGGATTACAATAGTGGATTACAGCACCAGAGTGGTGAGTCCTGCAAATTACTGATCATATGCGTATGTTTCAACTCTGGAATTCAGTCGTCTATCGTACCACGGACGACAAACTCCCCGAGTTCAAGGATGGCCCCGAGCCCGGCGAAGTGTTCTTTGATGTATGTTTTCTGCTTGCTTCTCCACGATCCTTCTCATCGACTATCCAGCCAAATCTTTTGAGCAATGATGGTACAGTGGCCCTAACTCACTTCCAAATCTCCAAATCGGGAAAGCTATTGGCCTATGGTCTCTCGGAATCTGTAATGTTTCTTTCAAATTTTTGTCAGTGCCACTATCTAACCCATCCGTTATAGGGGAGTGACGGGTCTACTTTATATGTCAGGCCTACGGATGCGCCACTGAACCAAAAAGAGGATACCGGCCGGCTTCCAGATGAGATCAAATTTGCCAAGTTCTGCAGCATCTCATGGACTCCCGACTCAAAAGGGTTCTTCTACCAGGTTGAATCTGTATGCCATTTTTCGTCTTCATTCCGCTGACAGGTACACTGGCAGCGTTTCCCTGATCAGGAGGATGGACTTGCCAATGGGCTTAAAACTTCAACGGACAAGAACGCCATGATTTACTATCACCACATAGGGACGGATCAATGTGAGACAGATAGCTTCGCTTCAGACGATGAACTCATACTATTCTATGCCTATTTAGCGGAGGATATTCTGGTCCACAAGGATGAGGATCACCCGACGTGGATGTTTGGCATCTTCGTGACCGAAGACGAGAAGTATCTCGTTTTGTTCACCTCCAAGGACACCTCGCGAGTGAGTTCTCGTATTCTCTGTTCGCACGCGAGCGAGGATCCTTATTATATTCTAGAAAAATTTGATCTGGGTCGCCGATCTGGAGAAGGTGACCATTGGGAAACCTATCCAATGGAAGAAGCTTTTTGATACCTTCGATGCCGAATACTCGTGGTAGGTTTCTCTCCCGATTAACTCCACCTTAGATCGTTGATTGTTGTAGTGTTGCCAATGACGGCTCGGTTTTCTTTTTCCGTACCAACGAGAACGCTTCACAGTACAAGCTTATTTCGATCGACGTGTCCGCGGAAAAGCCTCTATCCACAGTTGTGATCCCGGAACGGAAGGACGCCCTCCTCGACCGCGTCAAGCGTGTGGATAACAACCGCTTTGTTGTCCAGTACAAACACAATGCAAGTCAATTCCAAAAAAATTCCCTTCTTTAATTGACTCCTCCCTTCTTCCAGGTCAAGGATGAACTCTATATCTATGACAACAATGGCACACAGCTAGAGCGCCTGTTCCCAGACTTTGTGGGATCCATGTCTGCCAATTGCCGCCAAGACCATTCATGGCTTTTCATTACTATGAGCGGCTTCACTACTCCTGGGACCATTGCACACTATGATTTCAAGAGGCCTGAAGGCCAGCGTATTACGCCATTCCGTCAAATCAAGGTCAAGGGCCTTAATCCTGACAATTTCGAGACTCGCCAGGTCTGTGGTGATCCCTAGCAGTGTCCTGTTCCTCCTCCTGACCCCCCGCCGCTCAGGTTTGGTATCCCAGCAAAGATGGCACAAAGGTTCCTATGTTTATTGTCCGTCACAAATCGACTCCCTTTGATGGCACCGCTCCCGCTATCCAGTATGGTGGGGAACTCTGTTTCCAGCTATGCTCACTATATATTCACCGAGTTCCCAGGATACGGAGGATTCAGTATTTCCATTAACCCTTTCTTCAATTCAATGTTCCTTGCTTTCATCCAAATATATGGCGGCATCATTGCGGTGCCAAATATCAGGGGTGGAAATGAGTTTGGAGAGGATTGGCATCAGGGTGGTTGTTTGGAGAACAAGGTAGGGCGAATTCTCTCCCGCGTATATCTGCCAGAGAGCCTGAAATGTTGCCTATTTAACAGAAGAACTGTTTTGACGACTTCATTGCTGCCACGTAAGCTCACCGTCGCTTTTGTCCCTGGCCATGCTGATCAGGAAATTTTGCAGGGAATACCTCGTCAAAAACAAATATGCGGCGCCGGGGAAGGTTGCCATTAACGGTGGTTCCAACGGAGGTAACCAGTCATTTCCGTTGCTTTGTTTGAAGCTCGGGATTTAACACATGGTCTTTAGGTCTTCTCGTCGCTGCGTGTGTCAATCGTGCATCTGAAGGAACATTTGGTGCTGCCGTGGCCGAAGTCGGTGTTCTGGACCTGTTGAAAGTGCGCTGAAGTTCAATTTTGTCGTACTGTATTGTGCTGATCTCTTTCGCACGCCTTTCTCAGTTCCATAAATTCACCATCGGTGAGGGCTCTCTGCTGCGTCTGTTATCGCTCGTACTGATGCTAAACGTTAGGCAATGCATGGATGAGCGACTATGGTGACCCTGACGACTCCCGCCACTTTGATTTTATCTACCCTATATCTCCGCTCCATAATGTTCCCAACCGTGTGCTGCCCCCCTTCATCCTCTTGACAGCTGATCGTATGTTCCCTTTCCGGTCTTTTCCGAATCCGAGAGAACTTACATTTTCTCACAGATGACGATCGTGTAGTACCAATGCACTCCTTCAAGTATGCTGCGACATTGCAGTATACCATTCCCAACAACCCACATCCTCTTCTGCTGCGCGTTGACAAAAAGGCGGGTCATGGTGCGGGCAAGTCTGTTGAGAAAAGGTACCGAAAGTTTCCCTATCAGCCTGCCCTGTATGGATGGCTCTTCCTCATCATACGCAACTTTTTTTTTTTTTTTAGAATCCAGGAAGCATCAGACAAGTGGGGATTTGTCGCCCAATCCCTGGGACTCGTGTGGAAAGATAAGCAACAGCATTTGTAAGGTGCGCCAGATGGGTGAAGGCAGGGACTCAAGTCGTTTGTTGTTTTCGAGGATGATCTCTGGTATTTTTGGGCCATACGGGTTGTTGGATGCCACAGTTACATTTATTGATTACCACGATAGCTTAGTTTTCTAGTTGGGTAATAGCTGGATACTCGTCTGGTTTTGATAACATGACGGCCCTGACCTCGGAATGTGGACTATTTTTCGCTATTGACCACTTCAAAGGCCGTCCCGTCTTGTTCTAGGTGGCAATTGAGGTACGGTGCCATTCCCTTGGATATGGTATCCGGGAACAACCATGGATCTCTCAGGAAGTGTCAAGAAGGAGTATCAGGTCGTATTTCTGTCTTGAGGATGCGGTTCGCCTTGGATTTTGGGACCGGAGCTTCGTCCGGTGAGGGTTAGCTTCCAAAATTGAGAGATTGGGCGAGATAAGAAATGGACCGCACCGTTCGTGTTTTCGGTGATGTAGAATCGGCGCAGTACCATGATGGCTTCCTCGCGACAAAATCCACCAGTCGCATTATAGGGCGGATGGCATGGGTGGTCGAGACTGTTGCGGGGGTGTGAGTTGTTGTCCGGAGAGCAGCCGGTTCCCCATATTCTTTGAGAAGCAGGACGAAGACTCACTCTTTATTTACACCCAGGACACTACCGCAACCCCCGAATCTATCATTGGCACAGCCGTAAAAGACCTCTTTTATGCCCAGCTGACGAAGCGCAGCAGCGCACATGATACAGGGCTCAACCGTGACATAGAGAGTGGTGGTGGAGAGAGCATAGGGGGTCATTCTTGGAGTGAGGGTCTTGTCGGCAAAGATCGCATCGATGGCCTCCAGCTCTGCGTGTCGCGTTGCCTGTGGATCCGTGGAGAATTGCGTTTTTATACGTCATTTATGTGGTAAGTAAATATTTTTGCTGACATTTCGTAGCTGGTTTGTCCTGTTTCTGGCTCTTGCGATTATCGCACCGTTTCTCACGAAGACACAGCCCACTGGCACCTCGCCGGCTGCTAGGGCCTCCTCCGCCTAGAATATAAATTTGTGTTGGTCCCGGAAAGCCCAAGTGACATACCATTTTCATGGCTTCCCACATCCATTGGTCGTGGAGGCTGGTCATTTAGATTATCGGTTTTAAATACAAATTGATGTTGAGTGGTGATAGAGAAATGAGCGTCAAACTTTATCCCATGATATAGCCTGCCCTGATGTCCCCGGGGGCTGGTGTGCCCGGACATCTGGTCCTCCTCCACACCACCCACAAGATATTAGCATGTTGGCCTTACTGCTGCTCTTGGTTGTATCCCCATTTGTTGGTGCCTCACTGCTCCCTCTTGCACAGCCAAATGACGTCCTGCTTGTGGCTGCTTTGAGTCCTCTGGTGCCCCGGCAGCAGGGGAGTGTACCGAATGTTCCTGACCCATGTAAACAGGACTGTGACCCTATCAACACCCAAGTCCAGCAAGTGAGTTTCAGGTCTCACTAATCCCGGTCGCAGCTGACAGATCCCTAAATCTAGGGTTGTTCCGCCCTCAAAATGTTGTGTCTCCAGCTTTGTAAATGGGTATTCCGACTGCCTGAAATGTGTTGGAACGACCCTAGGTATCCCGGATTTTACTCCGGCACAAGCTACCCTTGATAGTGAGTAGGCTTTTCTTGACCTCTCAGTCGTGGGTGGCATTAAACAAATACATGGCCAGATCTTGTTGAGCAGTGTGTCCTAAGGGGTTTCGATGTCCCCAGGCCCACCCTTCCCGGTGTTGATCCAAGTGGTCCACTCTCAGGGGTCGCATCCTCTACGCGAACTTCAGCAAGATCAACCTCGCTGCCTGCTAGCTTACCACTCGCCACCTTTTCTCTTACCTCCACCACGCCCCCCAATCTCCCACCCCCGCTTCCCCCCAGTGCTACTAGCCAAATAACTATCACCTCAATTGACCCGCTGAACACCCCAGCTCCTCAGGGGGCCACGCCGACCAGCACGCCGACCAGCACGTCGACCAGCGGCACCATCACGCACCGCCTCTCTACTCCTCAATTCTCACACCTGACCATTCTCAGCATTGTGTTTGTTGTATTCGCCCGCTTCATGGTGTGAGATCATTTCGTCGAAGCTTCTGAACCCCATTGCAACGTGCTATCTTCTGTCATGTGAACTATGTATGTACAGTAAATTAAAGGACGATATCAAAAAATAAAATAAAAAAAGACAAAATACATGAGTTTACCTTCACATCTTGTCCAGAATAACTATCCGTTTAGAGGCGCGTGTCATGAGGCATCTTCTTCAGAGCCTGACGAACGCCCAAGTCACCTAATACATCTTCCGCGCCAGCGAGAACTACAGAGAAAGAAGAAATATCAGAATCAGATGATATCATACCAGACGTGGGTTAATAGGACAGGTCGGAGCACTTACTGGCATCGAAACCGGAACTCCGATGGTACTATATACCCATAGTTAGTTCCGAATCTTCGGATGAAAAGATATACAGAAACCACTGACGTTTTCAATGAGTCTGCCCATTCCAGTAACTGTTAGACCACGACCACCAAAATCTGCACCGCGTCTGTATCAAGAGAAGCACAGATATATGTCTATACATGTAAAGAGCCACGAGGGGTAAGGCATTGGACGCACCTTCGGCGGTTTCGCGGGCGGTCCTGGATACGAATCTATAGGAAGGCGGAAGATACATAAGATATAGATATAGATACTCCGGCGGCAAAGGGGCCTACTGTTTTAGCAGACCAATAGGCCCTGCTAGTTTGTCAGACATCTGGTTATATGTCATCTATGAACCCGTTCAGCATCCTGAATCTTAGGAAATCCCACGGAAGATGCATCTTTACATTGTTCATTTGGTACGTCACTGATTCAAACCAGTTTTGGCAACTCTCAACGCGGGAGATCATGTTTGCAAGCTTGGCGCGAATGACAGCTTGACTTGTCAATGGCTTTCCAAAGACTACACGCTGAGTTGACCACCTGAGTGATGCTAAGCACGAGGAGAGACCCGATTATCAACACACTTACTTCAAACACTCCTCAACAATCTGGCGTTGTGCCGCGATCGAAGTGGCGCAGACCATCCATCGCTCGTGATTGAAATTGCTGAGAATCACAGACATGCCCTTGCCAATAGGTCCGAGCGTGTTGGAAACCGGTACGCGGACCTTGTCAAAAGTCACGTATGCGGTCCCAGCAGCGGAGGAATACGCGGTCTTTACGGGTTTGGTGGATACTCCAGGGCCGCGAGGGATCAAGATAACGGTGAAACCAGTCTTTGAAATATTTAGCTCGGCAGAACGGAAGCTTTTGATCAAGCGGAAACATTACATCTGTTCGGCAGCCAGTGGTAAAGTAATCGGCAAAGGTGCCATTTGTGATCCACCTGTTGGCAAACGGGTTAGAGGGGGGATATTTCAAAGAAGTGGTGCTGCTGCGAACTTCTTCGTTCCAGTGATAATCCAGTGATTGCCGTCGCGGGTGGCCGTAGTCTGCAAACCGCTGACGTCACTGCCAGCGAAGGCTTCAGTAATTGCCAGGGCAACGTATTTCTTTCCGGAGAGAGTCTGGTGGAAAAGTCAGTATTGCGCTATCGGACAATCTGCAGCGGATATACCTCTGGAATAACTTGGTTACACACGCCCTCGGAGCCATAGTTCAACACAGGGGGGATACCGATGACGAGACCAGCCAGCATTCCATCGACAACAGAGCGACTACACACGCGGGCAAGTTCATTGTGGATGATAGCCTATCGGGTTTACATTAGCAGAAGAGAGGTATTTAGAGGCTTCGAAATACCTCGTGGAAGTAGTCGAATTCTTCGGGTTTCACGATTCCACCCATTAAGGTGCGACCTTTGAGATGTTTGCCAGGTCCCAGGCGCATGGCGATAAGGTTATTCTCACTTTGCAACTCTCAGCGCAATTCCTGCGGCACGGAGAGAAAGGGAATACTCACGCCATCTTATCGACAACCTCTTGCGAGATCTTCTTGCCAGTCTCCTCTGCCTTGGCGGCTTCAGGGGCAACAACAGTCTCGAAGAATTCACGAACCGCCTGCTGGAATTTACGATGGTTATCGGTATAATATGGGCTGAAATGGCCTTTACTGAGCCAGGTCGGTTCCGCATAGGGAACTTCGCTGAGTTGTCCGGGACTCGGTGGCTTAATGGTTTCCTCCTCCCCTTGGATTGTGCCTATTTGGAGTCGCTTGTATTGTGGTCTCAGAAGAACTTCATGTCGATGCAGACCAAAGAAGGGCTGTGTCGCGTCATTTCCGGCTGGTTAGGATCCTTTGGGTTAACTGGTGATATATGGCAGTTAGCCAGAAGTGCGCACCCACAGACTCGGAAAGCAGGACATTGGCTCCGCCTGGGTGAAGATCTGCGAATCTTGAAACATCGAAAACCTTGGCATCAATGACAATCCACTACATCCTG
Organism: Lepiota brunneoincarnata; assembly: GCA_023014365.1. NCBI lineage: Eukaryota > Fungi > Basidiomycota > Agaricomycetes > Agaricales > Agaricaceae > Lepiota > Lepiota brunneoincarnata. The sequence goes on along the minus strand of JAEBUN010000002.1, from coordinate 2,790,624 downwards.
TATGAGCTCCCGCCCAAAGCACAGGGTAATCTAGGTTCCAACGTACGAGATCCCCCTCCTTGTTATGCTACAGTTTCACAGTCTGAGTTTCCGGGTCCCCGGTGGAAAGCAGGCGTGCACTGCTCACCTTTGTAACTTCCTCCCTGGTATATTCCTTGAGTTGCTTTCCAGCCATTATCGCAGGGCGACAAGGAACAATGTCGATTGACCCTCGGGTACAGTATTTATCTGTGTTCCGATTGGCTACTGACGAGAATCACGTGGATCAGAATTACCATTATAAGTACCTAGTTCTACAAGGCAGACAGCTCAAACGAATTGGTTGAAACAAGTAATATTTTCATAATGTACGTGGAAACCTCCGTGGAAAATTTCCCTCCACATGGGTAAAGAAATACATAGGGATATAATATAGGGCGTGCATGGTACCGCCAGGGAACGGAACCAAGAGCCAGAGAGCCCACAATTTGGAGCTAAAGCTACTATGACACGTCAGAAAGAGTTTGACACGACTTATAGGACATTTGGTACTCACTCTGAAAAGGAAGCCTAGCTGTGAGGAGAACGAACAGGTAAGGATATCGTTCACTTGAGAAGTGGTGGTAGAAACTCACATCTTCGGGTGTCAGTCTGCCCATGGCTTGGTCGTCTGCAGATAAGGTTGCATTCACCATTGCGCTCTTCTTTTCTTGAAGCTAATTGACAATATTACGAATTGAAGTTGAAATGTACGGAACGCAGCTCACCTGGACTATACGACTTTCAATGCTATCTTCTACGACGAGTTTGATAGCATGTACAGGACGACGTTGACCAAGACGATGAATACGATCCATTGCCTCTGTTTCACACGTTAATAATGGCGGGTGATTTAATTCACCATAAACTCACGGTATTCAACCTTGAAAAGCAGAAATATCGACAACTGTAGTAAGAAAACAGGGTAAATGCACTTACAGCGGGATTCCACCAACTGTCCATCAAGTAAACACGCGAAGCCTCAGTCAGGTTGAGGGCAACACCGCCAGCCTTCAAGCTGACTAGGAACACAGTTACATCGACGTTGTTCACTGGAAGTCAAGTTTTGAGCACAAAGCTGGCTATTGTTCAGCCTGCAGACGCACTAAAATGCTTGATCGTTGCATCACGAGCCTGTGGCGACATGGTACCTTCTAAACGACATATCTAACCCGTCGTGGTTGACAATGGGGAAATTGTGGGGACACAAAGCGGACGCACATTGAAACCAGCCCTCTGCAACCGATAGGCGATCAGATCCAGGAAATTGACAAACTGGCTGAACACAATGGATTTTGTCGTTGCATCCTTGAGTCGCAAATTACTCAACTCCTCAACAAGAGCTTCAATCTTGGTCGAGGAACGCCAGGTGTCGAGATCCAATCTACCCAAAATACCTTGTCTAGCATTCTGTACTTTGTCATCAATTTCAAGGGCTGCGCCCTCCAGATCGATAGTCAAAGGAACATGGCAGACGGGGCAGTCAGGCTGCAAGACAGAGCCATTAGAGCGAGCATTAATAAAGTAAAGAAACCAAAGCATACCATACCGTCCAGAGCAGATGTCAGGTACTGCCTAATACACTCTCGGTCAAAAATATGATGGCATTTGGATTGGATAGCATCTTCCGCGAAGTCATTGCAAAGTCGACAAACTGTTGCTTCGCCTTCGATGGGGATAAATGATGTTGAGTTCGATTTGCTGCGCAGAACGAGATCTGGATGGCAAGCCATCTGCCTCATTCTCGTCAACCTGAATATTCACTGAGCTAGTGTTCAATGACATTAAGTACCACTGCACTTACAAACTGAAGATGTTAGAGTAATCTGGGGAGGGGAAGTCAACATCACGACAGATCCTATCCTAAAAGGACGTACTATTGAGCACAGTTCCCTGATCGAGGTAAGTGTTGAACTGCCTCTTCGCATCAGAAAATAGAGACAAGTATAGCTCCTTCTCTTCAGGACTGAAGTAATCCCTGCGAACGATGACAGTTCTCGGCGGCAAACCGAGATCATCGGCTCGTTGAAGCTAACGAAAAGATTCACTGAGTCCTGAGCGTTGTGGATACGGAATAATACTAACCTTGGTTCGACGGAGCATCATCCTATCCAGCAAAATTTTAAGCTTCTTGAACGCAGTCTTCCCTGGACCGATCATTCCACCCTTTTGAATTGGCGTCAAGATTTCATTGTTCCAAAAACACGTCTGAAATGTAATCAGTACTGGCCGAAAATGACAAGTTATTATCACCCACATGTTGCATTGGTGTGTGACCACAATCTGAAGAGACGTAAACAATGTCCAAACAATAGAACATAGAGTCTCACCATCACAGCCGCTCTTATTGCTGAACTTCCAGTGTAAAGATTTGCAGTCGCACATTTTGCCTAAGATCGCCCTTAGGAAATGTTCGGCAACGACAAATGATGTTGGCGGCTTACAAAAGTAATATGCAAACGGGTCACCACCCAAAAACCTGATGAGACTATACAATTCTCCGACTCGGTTTTGCAGTGGGGTTCCAGATAAGCACCACTTCACGTCGCTCTTCAATTCGAAGGTCGCTTTCGCCGTGTTAGTTGTGCGCTCTTTGATATTGTGCGCCTCGTCAAGCTGAGAATGGATAAGAAACAATATGCTGGGGTAACAAAGAAACTCACAATAATACGATTCCAGTGAATCTGGTGGAGAGGTGACTTTTCTTTAATTACAACACCCTTGCGCTTAAAACCCGTTTCTTGCTTGCGGAAACAACTGGCGATCGCATGTTGAGCAATGAGTACCGAAAGTAGTTTGGAGAAACCAACCTCTCCAAGACAGCATAAGTAGTCAACACCTAGCAGCTGCAGTGAGGTTGTGGACACTTCCGGAAGACAGAAATGAACATACTACGTCAAATGCCTTCAGCTGCGTCGTATCGGACTCAGCGGGAAGCTCCATGCCAAACCTGGACTTTCAGTCCATCAGTGTGTGCTTCTATTTCGTTCTTCCACTGCATAATGGCAACAGTGGGCCTGTTTTATGTTAAGTCATCCATATGTTGCGTTAATTTAAATGAAGCGTACGCGATGACAAGATTAGGCCGCTGCTGGCTGGATACAATCAGCGCTATGATCTGTATAGTTTTACCCATTCTGGGACAAAATATCAGAAGGATAAAAATGGTGTCAGGAGGAAAACTGACCCCATCTCATCCTGCGAGGGTGCAACCAGCCAGGATATCAGTATATACACTGGACAGTGAAAGGCAATGAAACAATTACGAACTGCGAGCATTCCACCACGCCATTCTCCTTGCTCCTGCTTACGCATCCAGAACAAACTCTCCTGCTGGAAGGGCAATAGTGTAAGCTTCAGATTCTTGGGCTGTTCTGCTCGGACTGGGTCGATAATGGGAATGCTAGCTTCCACATCACCCCACACTGTTCTGAGCTCGGGGTGGAACTTGTATAGGGCAATGGTCGCTCTCTCAGCCTAGAAAAACGAATCTAAGTCTGGGCCAGAAATCGTTATAATGGGATCATACGTAGGTTAGCCGACGGCCGAGCTTGAGCACAAGCGCCTTCTCTTCCTTCCTGAGGGCTTTCCTCAACTCGAGGCTAAGCTTCTTCCGGGCGTAGAGATCCCCGAACGTCGCGACAACAGCCGTCTGTTGAACCTTAACGGTCTTCTTTTTGTTCGAAGAGATTTTCTCTGCGAGCGGTTCGTCCTCAGACTCCGAGTCCGACAAAGAAACTGCATCGTCGAAATCAAAAACAGATCCGGTTTCGTCCTCGTCCCCATCTTCGTTGACCTCTTCTAGGGCCCGAGCTAGCGTCAACTGGTTACGTGCAAGTCTCCTTTCAGCGGCTGCGGCGCATAACACCGCGGCGGGGCTTGGACCCGGCATGCGAGCGGAGGAAGTGCTTGCGCTATTGGAAGAAGCTGTTCGGAGAGAGAGACGAACTGCAGCATCCATCACGATTGTTTCGTCTTCACTGTCGTCATTCTCGTCTTCCGATGCCAAGAATTCCGAATCGCTGGTGCCTGAGGATTCTCTGGGCTCGTATTCACCCTCAGCCTCGGAGGCGTCCTCAGACATGGGGGTCACTGCTCTGGCTTTCCCTTTTCCCTTGTCTTCTCTGGTGGGAGTCTATACAACTTATTGAATGGCTATTTTGTTGCGATGTGGCACGGTTGCTGACCTGGAATTCCACCGCTTTGGCCTTTATGGCAACATACATGCGGTTGGTTACAGCTCTACGCTTCGCTGCGCGTTCTTCTAGCTCATCCTCCCTCAAATCTTTCTCACTCGCGACACGTTTTCTGTTTCTTGTGAGCCTCACGTTTTGCGGTGCTCCTTCTGCCCTGGACCTGTCATCCTTGTCGACGTCGGAGGTTGCGGGGGTGTCCGAGACTAGAGCAGGCGAATGGGCAGGACTGAAGATGGGGGTGGCGGTGGTGGTTGGTGTAGTGCTTGCCTGTCTCTGCAGCGCTCTTGATGGCAGCAGCACTGCGCCTTTTCCTCGCTGCTCGGGGCATGGTGAGGATACAAAGGACGTGGAAAAACCTTTTTTAACGACAAAGATTTGGCCCGCGGGCTCATTAATGAGCGTGACAAATATAGTCACGATCACATGATCGCGGCGCTGGGATTGACTCTGGCAATCCCAATTTGGAGATTTGGATCCCTTAGTGAATTGGCGAAAACAAAAACAAAAAAAACATAGTAAATTAATAGGGCTCTAGGCCGAGCAACCCTTGACATGCGCCCTCAACGTCAACAATCTGTTTCGTAGAGTAAGCAAGGAATTCAAGACAACGAAGAGGAATACATACCTCCTTCGGTGCTGGCGTGCTTAAAACAATAGGATCATTCTTTCCAACGAGCACCTCGTCTTCTATCCGGATACCCATGTTGTGATACTGTTTTGGGAACTGAGGTGTGGGTGGAACGTAGATTCCAGGCTCGACAGTGATAACCATGCCTGTCCTCAAGCTAATTCAGTTAGAGGATGCTGATCCGACCGTAGAACAAGTCTAGAGCCAAACCTGTTGCTTCGACTCGTATTATATGATTCATGGAGGTCTGCAAATGGATGGATTAAAGTGGTCAACAGCGGGCTATTGGCTCAGGCGTACCAATTCCTATCGGATGACTGAGGAAGTGCGGATATAGCACTCGTTCTAGATCAGTATCACCTCCGAGCATACTTGATTTGAAGTTAAAGCCCAGCTTTGTTAGCTCCTCCCTTAACCGTGTACAAGACTTGCGGTGCAGTTCGTGTAAGGTGTAACCACCACGTTCAGTGCAGTCCCTAATCATCTCCTTTTGCACTGTTAAGACAGCAGAGTATAATTCCGCTTGAGCAGTGGTAAATTTACCAGAGGTTGGGAAGGTGCGTGCTGTAAGAGGATAAAATGAGACAGGCTTCGGCGACGTGGGCAGCTCACTGACTTATATCTGATGCGTAACCGCTGGCTCTCGAGTCGGTTTTCAAACGGAAGGCGACCTGGAAATGCAGACTCACTTGTACTCGCAACCCGCATCTATTAGTACCATCTCACTTTCTTGCAGCAAGTGGTTGTTCTCCGTGTAGTGGATGATGAGAGCATTAGGCCTGGGAAGCTTAAATTATAAAATCTTATGATATACGGCTCTAATACCTACCCAGATGCAACGACGGGCACATACGCGGGTCGTTGAGACCCTTGCAGCGCGCAGAGGTACTCAAAATGTGCAGCAAGAGAAGCTTCTGGCAGGCCAGGTTGTGCAAAACGCATTGTCTACATGACTCGTCAATCCTTTGACAATGTACATAACTCGAGCTGCTTCAAGAGCTCACCTTGGCATGTGCCCTTCCGCTGATGACGGCAGCTTCGTGCATAATTCTTTGCTCCGCCTTACTCTTGATCGCCCTTAGAGGAACAATTTCTGGCGTAAGCGGTCTTCTCTTGGTGCCAGAAATGATTCCAATGATGTCATCGACTTCCGACCGCACAGACGACCCAAGATACCGTAGTATTGCTTTCGTGGAACCCGTGTGTCGCGAAGAGGCCACAGCAGTTCGGTGGAAGGTCAGTATAGACATGCGAGTGCCGGGCCAGACAAGACTTGGCGACCTGCGCAAAAGAGGTGATCGGTTCAGCCGCGTGCGCACTGAATATCGCAGCGGCATCAACTATTGAGGTCCTGATGTGCTTGCTCAGTCAGAACCATCGCAAAAGAGGCAGGACATATAAACGTGCTTTGGTCCTTCCCATTTTTCCTTGGCAGAGTCCTTGCCCGAGCAAAACAACGTCATTCTATAACCTTGGGGAGATGAATCCTTTTCTACAGGTATTCAGTATGAAATGATTCCAATATCGGAAACATATTACTCACCAAGAATTACGGCCGAGTCTGGTTCTGAGAAACCAGTGAGGTACCAGAAATTCGAATTTTGACGATACTTATAGCTCGGGGGAGAATTCAGCTAGTTTGAATGGCCGCCGAGTCCAACGGTCTTAAAAACTTACAATATATCTAGTGGCACAATGAAAGAGGTACACAGGTCACAAAAGTGGGTGGAGTAACAAAGTGGCCGCGGCACTTACTATTGCTCATCAACTTAATCGGTGCTGCCACCGACACAACCACACTATCATCCGGTAGCGAATTCATCAGCTTCATTCTTCGCTCTTCGTACTCTTCTGGTTTGATCCCAGGCGTCAAGTCATGTTTCTGGACTTGTAACAAGTGCATAAACTCAGGCAGGTCGTCAAACGCAGTAGAAATGACGTGACGCACCAAGATGTGGGTGTGAGTGGAATAAGGGCTGGCCATAGGCTCCGGGTTTGGACACCGTCACTATTCTCCGGGATGCGTATGTATGATGAGTGCATTGGAAAACCGTCGAAGACGTCAGCGGTCTGCGTCGTAGGGTACCGGAGATCATTAGGCGGGAGGCAACAGCGGGTAACCCTAACCCTATTCTCGGTCTGACTTGCTAACGGAAAACATAGCGCGGTTATATTTAAGATTGAACCGCATAGATATGTCTGGCACTGTTCAAAATCCCTTTTCTACTTCAACACCACCACCATCGAATCAAACAATCATATCGTTCACCCGCCCTCAATGACAAGCATTGGTCCAACAGCTACTTTTCCAAATGTCAAACGCGATGCTCCCGCGTACTCTTTTTCAGTTGCAGACCCCGCTATCTCGTCTAGTGGTGGAATCAGCTACACCTCCATGCCATATGAAACCCTTTCTCCTGGAGGAAAATTCGCCATCTCTGTTTACGCATACGTTGGCATGGCCTTCCTTATTGCGACGTTCCTTTTCGGGGTTGGCTATGCACTTTACAAAGTCCGTCGAGACAGGGGGAAGAAGAATTATGACCTTGACAATACATTCTGCGACCCGAATGAGGACACGCGCTATGTAAGCAAACTCATCGGATAGTACTCTTGCCGATGTTCAACGGTGACATCCAGGTTTCAAAGAAGAATCGCTTGATGAACTGCGAACTCGGCAAAATAAACCCAGCATTAGCGAAACACGCTCGAAAGAAACAAGCCAATGATGCGAAAGCAGGTTGCAAATCCAGCCTCGATGTCCCCACGTCTGATCCACCACACCCGTTGATCCGTTCTGGGTCTAGCTATGGGACACTATCAAACCCCACCAAACGTGTCAGTTGGGCGTCAACGACATCAACAGTCCACATTGATGATGGCAACACCAAGACTCGAATCGACCAGCTGAAGCCTGCGGACACGTCGAGCGCCGCTGATCCATCCATGCGCCCTCGATCGGCCCCTGTTCCGAGCCCACCACGTACACAACACCTGCATGCACGTGCCAACGTGTCGCATATGTCGGACCCTTCGCGCTCTAAGAAGCCGGGAACTGGTAGGGAATACCACGCCGGAATTGTGTCAAAGCTGGGCGAACCCGGACAAGGCTGGACATGGGGTGAATAATTTCCTGAGCTCGTCGCCGTACACACCTCGTTGAGAGAAGAAAGGGATGTTTGTAACGCTGAGTGCTATACATGTGCGCCGGACGGGACCCCTCCCGATGCCTTTCGATTTGAGAAGCGAGCAACCTAACATTTACACTGTCAAGAACCTCTAACTCCGTGCCCAGCCCTTCTCATAAGGGCCATACTGCCCATGATTTTCTCGTGTCCCTGAGCTACGCATGGTGCATAAAGGGTGTGTCATACAGGCAGACAGGGATCGGCAGAAACATTTTTGGCTCAGCGTTGGTTGAGGTGTGTTGAAGACTAGGAATCAGGAAACCATGATGTTCTGAGGGCGATCTCTGAGGCCTGAGGAACAATGAGAGTAAGCTGCTCTGCGCCTTGAACGCGAAGACGACCCTAATCGATGACGCGCAAATCATCGATTAATCAAAAGAGGAAGTGGTGAAGGCTCGTATTTACCTGGGTACTTAATCGCAAAATGGGGAATGATGAAGGTGGTGATCAGGGGAAAAGGAAGCATCCAATGACGACAGTGAGCAGTGCTGAGCACACGGAATCCCGATGTGCAAATCTCGTTGAGGATCATGAATCCGACGGAATCCGAGCAATCGTGCTTGTCGCCTCGGAAATGTACTGTACTTCGTCGTCGATCTCGCTGCTTGGGGTTCCATTCGGTTACTTTCCCCGTTTATCATCGGTACTCAGTCCCCAGCGCCAGAGGACAGCGACAATTGAATGGCATTAGTACCTCGCTAACCTATTTTTTATGCTTACTTCGCGATGGTACTATGTTTATATGCTGATTTCCCCGTTTCTCGACATCAGACATTGACTTGTCACTTGGCCATCTTAGTCAACACAGATATAACTGATCAGTAGCGTCGTATTGATACCAGTCCGAGGACAAGCTACAATCTCCAATTCCCTGTTATTCAATATCCACCGCACGGAACCAGGAGCATCAATGATTGTGCTCCTCGGTACGGGCGGTGCCCGTACTTGTACCACCAAAAGCTTGGGAGGTGCGGTCGCGACGGAGCCAATTCTCCGCAGGGGTGAAATACCAACTCAAAAACCCAAACAAGGTTACACTCCCGAAGATCACACACGCCTGGAGGTATTTTTCAGTGTCTAATGCACAGTGCCAAGAGCTTATGACCACACACAAAATTGAATGTTTCAGCGGTGACTGGGAAGAAGAATGGCGATAGCATGACCTGGCAGGGGCAAGGATCAGGTTTGCTGAAAGCGTTCTCGGGATTGCGCCAGACTCACGGACACAATAAGACCATTAAATAAGATTGTAGTCAGGTAGAAGATCTTCCTATAGCGGCCGAGATAAAAGTAGGAATCTTTGAAACTGCTGGGGGTCATGCTGAGACGCAGCAGGGCAATCAATCCATAGGCTGCAATAGTGGGCACCCCACCCGCAGAGACCAGGGAAAAGAAGGCTACTTGGCTGGGAAGAATTGTGCACAAGAGGAGAGCGCCAAAGATATACATGACCGTGACCGCATGCCTCGGTTGCCCCGCCGCGTCAACCTGACCGATCCACTTGGACAACGGTAAAACGCCATCACGGGCCACGGCGAACACGAGACGTGAGGCAGCAACGATGGCAATACTGGTGTTCTACATTCAAACCTGAGTCAGCCGAGATCAACAATCACAGTCAACGTCACGCACGATGATCAATCCAAGCACTGCTACAACTGTCATAAAGGTGGCGCCCTGCTTACCCAATGCCAAGGAATAGAGCTGGACAAAAGGTTGGGGTGCATCCAACGAAAATAGCAGATCAAGGTCCGGAGTACAGAACAGGAATAGAATCGTGGTAACGAAGCCCAGTACCCCGGTTGCAACCGCACTTGTTAAGATGCCCTTCCCTGCAACGACCCTGAGGAAATCCCTCAGATCAGCTGGAGTATGGTAAAGATAATACCCACCTGGCATTTTTAGTCTCTTCTGCGATGTGTCCGGAAGCATCAAAGCCCGTCATGGTTCCAGCAGTGAATAAACTAATCAGATGGTCAATCAGTCGTTGAATTCAGCCCTTAAACCATAACTTCCACGCACAAAGACAGGATCCAATTCCATCCCACAGGGGCACCCGTCCCATTATCTGTGCGACCTGCATCAGCAGCAATAATTTAAGCGCTGAGCTGACTTACAAGACATGGTAAAAACATCTTTTGTGGGACGGAAGCCGTAGGTCTTTGAAACACCGATGGGAAGCCAGATAACACAGAGGAAAAAGTCAAGCATCATCAAACCAATCGAGAACTTGAAGATGAGCGAATAGAGTCGAGGGGGTAGATAGTTAATAGCGACAGCAACAATCAAGAGCGCCTCCGAAACAGCCCAAATGAACGCGCGCCATTTAATGTTGTCATTTCCGACACCACCAGGAAAATCGGCCTCCCAGATAGCTAGGAGCGACACGAGATAATTCGCGGTGGTCTGAAATACAGAAGAAAGGCGTCAACAGCAACGTCTCAATTTAAAGGAATAGTTTCAGCGACCGACCTGGCAATTCCCCGCGACGAAAGTCATCCAAGCGGTGCAAGACCACCAAGCTACGATAAAACCAAAAAAACGTGCAAACTTGGGACCTGCACTTTCTGCCGCCCAGATATAGATTGAACCACTCAAAGGGAGAGCGGAGCAAACCTCCGCCAGAACTGCCGCAGTGATTATCATGAAGACAATCGTAATAAGGTACGAAGACCTGTATCACGAATTATCAAGCTGGTTTGAGGCAGTCATAAACCCTTGATGGTACCATATTGCTACAGGACCACCAGCCAGAAGGCCCAAAAATATACCTGTCCTATCCGCAAAAGCCAAAGGTCAGAAACACTTGCGGATTTTCTCCGGCACAAAGAAAACACACCTGACGCCTCCGATAAAATTCAAGGCACAAAAACTAGCTGCAAAGCTCTCGACAAGATGCCAGCTGCGGTGCAATTGCTATTCAAAGAAGGATTAGAACGGACGTAAATCCCAGGGCCTAGCGACAAGGGGAGGGAACTTACCTGCTTATAACCAAGCTTTTGCTAAAACACAAGGCAAGAGGTCAGTTAACATACGAGAATTGCCCCAAGAAGGGGTGAAATGGCGATGACCCTGGGAGGCTTCCCTACGCAGGTATGAGCGCTGATCAGGTTCTAGCGGTATAATCTCAATCCTGGTGTACCCAATTCTTCAGCGTCAAGTCCACAAAGTACAAATTTCGTAGGACGATGGCCGCTGAAAGAGCATGGGCATTGACAAGGATACCCGCAGTCATTCCAGTTTATCACCGGCCATGAACACCGTATCGCCGCCCAGGTTTCCTGTATGGGTTGATCACTCCCTCCCAGGTCGTCGTCGCGTGAAAAAGGCATTCACCAATTGAAGTTCATCTGCATCAACTACAGCAACTTGTTCTCGGTCACCTATGTCAGACTTGGAATCAGTGGACATGACAGACTGTGGAGAGGTGGCCACTTCAAGAGGGCGGGAAAGCGATTGACATTGACTGTATAAATACACATTGCTTAGTAAGCTATCCTGGCCACCATGTGGATCACAATTTGGCGAAGCAGATCAGGGGATGCCGAAGCGCTGAAGGGGACAGATGAAGGGCTGCTCATTGAGTCGTAGAGAATGAATTCTCACATTTTTAAGGGCTCGAATGAGAAGCCAATCCTCACTGGAGACGTCCTGCCTGAAGTTGTTCTGAAGTAGGGTGGGACGACTCGAATCATGCTTGTTAAACGGTTTTAGTCGGAACCACTTACTTTGAGAACATCAATACTTTGACGAGTAACGTGGCTTAACAGTTCATCTTTTTCGTCAAAGTGGCGACCGAACATCTTCGCTGATTGATAGACAGCGTGCTCAATCTTCACTGCAACACCACCTCCCGCCTGTGATTTCTTGACAACCTGTTGGGAGCGTCCAGTAAGTACAGTCCAGTTAGGTTGACTGAATACTCGTACATCATGGTTCTTATGATTGATTTCGAGAGAAGTGCTAAGCGTGGTCAGCTGGAGCGTACGATGGGGAAATAAGCCTCACATCTTGCCAAGGTCGATGATATCCTTCTTTCCAGTTGTGGGATCAACCTTGACCACAGCCAACGGTGTGCCAACACGCAGACTACCGTCGAGGATATCCACGCCTACGATGATAGGATCTCGCTTACAAAAAGCAGCAATGGTCTTGAGTCGGCAAGGCCAGACAGCTTGAGGAGCCGCATCCCGACGCTTAGCCTCGGTAATCTCTTCATTGTATGCCTTGAAAGAATCGAATAGGTGGTAGATAATATCGGCTGCAATAAGGCGTGGGAATTTTCATCAGGATCCTAGAAGTTGAAGATCATCGTGCAATACCTTTGAAGACACGAATACCCATTTCTTCTGCTAACCGCTCGGCATCCTTATCGACAGCTACATCGAAGCAAAGAATACAGGCTAGCTCCTTGGCTTTTTCCAACATCGTGGCCGCGCGCATAACATCACGCTTGTGAACGGGGCCAATATTGATACCAGATACAGGAATCTTGCTGGATTTAAGGAAGTCAAGTAAGGCTTCCAAAGAACCAAGCGTGGAGGCTTGTACGCAAACACCGCGACCTGACTTGTCGATGTTGTTCAGCAACGACGTAAGATCAGACATCACTTCGTCTTTTAGGTCGTCTTCATCGTCATCAGGTCCTACAACCAGAAGCCGGGAACCGGCAATGGCCTTTTCGAGATCAGGTGCAACGATTTTAACCCCTAATGCTGCCTTGACTTCTTTGTGGTGAACATAGGCGGACTACAAGGAGTGGATGAGGACAGAAGAAAGTACTGAGGTAAATGAGCTACTTACCTTAATGCGAAGCTCCCTTAATGGTTGCGGAGTGAGGAGCGCCCTTATTTGTGTCACGATTGGTCCGTTCAAGCCACAAACCACGATCTTTTCGCCTTCACGAATGATACCGTTCGACAAGACAACGTCGATAGTGGTGCCCAAACCTTCAATAACTTTGACTTCGAGCACGGTACACTCCAATTCTGACAGATACATGAGACGATCACTCATACGTTGTTGAGTGAGATTGACCAGCAGCATGATCATATCCGGAACACCCTCGCCGGTAATGGCAGACGTTGGGACGAGCGATACGTTCCGGGAAAAGTTCTTGTTCTCGTAGTATAGGCAAGCATTTAGACCCTCTTCGGCGAAAGCCACAATGGTTTTTGCAACACGATCCTCAAACTCTCTCTGGACTTGTTGGTTTTGTTTGCCCAGAGACTCACGGAAAGCCCCATCTGGAGTTGCTTGCCACCCGTACATACGATCAATCTAGAGTTTTTAGGTGTTCAGACGCTTGGGGTTTGAGTCCTGTGAGAACTAACCTTGTTTAAAGCCACGATGAATGGAGTCTTGCGCTCCCGCAGCAAACGAAGAGATTCTAAAGTTTGTGCTTCAAGACCATGCATGATATCCACGACGAGAATGGCGATATTGCATAAGGAACTACCACGAGAGCGCAGATTTGTGAAGGACTCGTGGCCAGGAGTATCAATAACAAGCAGGCCTGGGATTTTATATTCTTGAGTGCCATCCTACTTTGGGGGTGAATGGACGGGTATCTGAAGCTGAAACTCTGTCTCCGTACCCTATTCATAACAGCCGTTTTTTGAACAATAGCCTCAGCCGGGAAGTAGGTCGCACCGATCTGCTGTGTGATACCTCCAGCTTCACCTTCTTGCACGTTGGTTTGACGAATCTGGTAAAATGAGCCAAGAAACAACGGTCACAAGAAATGGGACAAACCTTATCCAAAAGCTTGGTCTTTCCAGTATCGACATGTCCAAGAATACAGCAAATGGGACTGCGAAGGTTATCTTTGCTACGTGCGGCAAGGGCTGCTTCGTGTGCCTTCGCACGCCGCTCAGCGGCTTCAGCCTTTTTTTGAGCAGCCATTTTCTGGGCCATAGAGAGTTCTTCATCAGAGGACTCTTCATCGGAACTATCTTGTGAACTTTCATCTTCCGTGGTATCTGAGTCGTCGTCCGACTCGGAAGATGCCTGTGCGATGGCTTTCGGAGTGGGTTGGGGAGTAGCTTTGTCGGCGGGTGCTGGTGCCACATTGGTTCCAGGTTTGTTGCTCGTATCTCTCGCTGTTTCAACCTTGACCGTTGCAGGTTTGGCTAAAATGGATGGATTCGAAACGATGTCCGATATCACTGCATGGATTAATGGAGGATTGCGAAAATCACACACCTTTCCCAGCGGGTTTTCCATTTGCGATAGGCTGTGGTGCGGGTGCGTCTTCCCCACCGCTTGAAGCATCCCACGAGTCTTTAACTTTAGGTGCGACGGGTTTCTCTTCATCGCTCGAGGCATCCCAGGAATCTTTGACTTGAGCTGTGGGAACCTTCATTTCTTCATCCGTACTATTCTCCCAATCCAGTTTCGCGTCCTTCTCTGCCTGAGCTTCTTCCGCTTCAATGGGTGCAGAGACAGGCTCTGGTGAGCGTGGTCTCGAATCCGGCGTTGGTGACGCCCCTTTTGCTGGAGCAGACTTTTTCTTTCGGTTGCCATATGAGAACTTTTTGGGCGCGCTGCTACTTGAAGCTTGTTGCAAACCCTCAACTTGGACCCCCGAAGCCAAAAGGGCTTGTCTGCGAATTTCGGCCATTTGCCGTTCTTCTTTCTGTTTCTTTGTGAGAAGGCGACCCTCCTTCTTCGCCAGCTCACGTTTGGCCTAGAGATAATGTTAATACCAAATGCCTCGCGTCGCCGATATAATTTACGTTCCTTTTCCTTTTCTTTCCTCCGTAGCTTCTCCTCCTCCTTTCTCCGTGCTTCTTCTTCGGCCTTTCGTTCCTCCTCTTCGATCCTCCTACGCTCCTCTTCCTCGCGGCGCCTGTCCTCCTCCTCCAGGCGCTTTTTCTCTTCCATCAAAGCCTTCAATGCACTAATTCCACCTTTCTTTTTTCCAGGGGGAGGCGCAGGCGCCGGAGTAGAGTCTTCATCTTTCTTCGCCTTTTTCTTCTTCTTCTTCTTGTCTGGCTTTCCTGTGGTTGCTGCTGCCCCTTCCCCTTCCCCCTCCCCCTCCTCTTCCTCTTCCACCTCCTTTTCTGTTCCTTTCATGCGGACAGGAGCCTCCGCTGGCGCCGGCGATTGTTCTATGGGTGTCGATGGCGTCTCTGCTGCAGCCGCCTTTTTAGCGGCTGCCTGCGCTTTCTTTTTTGCCTATGTATTGTGTCAGACGGTAAACAGAGGGGACATGAGGATGTTAGAATGCTGCAGACCTTTTCTCGCTCTTTCTTAAGCTTCTCTTTCTCTTTCTTGGATAATACCTTGGCCCCCGATTCCTGAGGCTCTTCATCCTCATCGACCTCCTTCTGGACGGGAGTTCGGCTCTGGCGCAGAGGAAGCTGTAACCCCCGATTCTGCTGCGTTGGAAAATCAGTTTTGGAACCAAAAATTGGATGGGAGGAACCGACCGGCTTCTGGCACCTCTCCATTCTGCTCCTCATCCCCATCGCCATCCTCAGCCACATTCTTTCCTTTCTTCTTCCCTTTCTTATCTTTCTTCTTCACTTTGACGGGGCCCCATTCATCCTCTGCGGTGACTTCAATAGGTGGTTGTGATGGTACGACCGGGTTCTCCTCTGTTGGCACGTCCCCCACGGGTAGGTCGGGGGCGCCAGCCTTGTCTTTCTTCTTGTCTTTCTTTTCTTTCTTTTTATTCTGACTTGCCTTGAGCATAGACTAGAGAAAGTGTATCAGAGTCAACGAAATAGATATCCTGCTGTAGAACGCGTACCATCAACCCACCAAAGTCGCCCTCCTCCTCCCCCGTAACGTCGAAATCTCCTGTGGTGGCCAGCGCCGCAAATCCAGATGATCCGCCTTCTGGTCTTTCTAAAGTGCCTCCTTCATCGTCCGACATGTTGAGCGTGACGGCCTTGTTGGGCTCTATGGCCTCGCCAGCCTTATCCCTGCAATTGACGGGTCAGACACATATGCGATCCACATGATTAGATTAATGATTTGCCGACCAAAAGTCGTCGTCATCCTTCTTGCCCTTCTTGCCCTTGTTTTTCGGTGCCATCTTTAGTGTGTACGTTAGATGCGTGTCCGCGGAAAATGCAGAGGTAGGGGTTGATACAGGTGTGAGGAGAGCGAGTACAAGATACTCTGAATTTGCAAAGGAGAGCGTCACGGGGACTCCGGACACCGGCCGCATATTACCCATCAATCCACGGCCCTTGCTCATTTACAAACATGGGTCTCCTCACTATTATCAGAAAGAACAGGCGAAAAGAAAAGGAGATGCGGGTATTGTTCCTGCAAGTACTGCTGTGTATCGTGTCGACGTGGTGCTGAACTTACCTAGCGGTCTCGACAACGCGGGGAAAACCACGATCCTCAAGAAGCTCAGCGGTGAAGACATCATGAGCGTCAGCCCTACCCTCGGCTTCAATATCAAAACCTTCATCCATGGAAAGTGAGCGAACCTCCCGCTACTTCTTTGCTGAAAATTGTAATCGAACCTCCAGCAAGGTACACCCTCAATATATGTAAGCGTAGCCCACCCTTTCACCCTCGCTTCCCGTTCCCGCCTGCTGCCACTACCAAGCACAATCACAGCTAAACTCCGTCGTTGGTTAGGGGATGTTGGTGGACAACGGACCTTGCGGCCTTATTGGCGCAATTATTTTGAGCAAACTGACGCACTGGTGTGGGTCGTTGATTCAGGTGACAGAATGCGTATGCGCGATTGCAAGGAGGAACTGCATAGTCTCTTGACAGAAGATGTGAGAGTTCTATCTCTGTTCCACCACAACCTGCGGCCTTCCATCATCTTATTCACGCCGGCAATCACATTTCTTTTTGACAGCGACTAGCGGGAGCCTCCTTACTTGTGTTCGCTAACAAGCAGGATTTGCAAGGATCAATGACAGATGCGGAAATTCGCCAGGTAAGCCTTTTGTTCTCTGCGTCGCATCTATCTGTCCCATGGCTAGTCCTGTCATACTAATAATTTATGACCCACCCTGCAGACTCTTGACCTCGATTCGATCAGGTCACACAGCTGGAAAATCTGGCCTTGTAGTGCTGTAACGGGAGATAACTTGGTCTCTGGTTTGGATTGGGTCATTAGCGATATCGCTGGTCGACTATACTATAGCTCTGCCCCTCCCGACGACCGTGTTCGCCATGCAGCCATTGGAATTTCTGTGACTTAATGCACGCCAAGTCACGGCTATTCGCCTATAATAAGTTCACTCTCTTTACTGCAACAACTCCTTGACACCGGATGATAAACATTTGGTTTTACCTTGCCGTTCTTCTATCGCTGTTCGTCGCCGGCCCCCCTTAGAACCCGGGTCACACCCCCCCTGACCGTTCGACTTCGGGTGCTATAGTTGACCCATCTCCGACATTCCCAATACCCTCAACACTCACCTAAACCACAAATCGCAAGATCTTGCATAGTTTCTGACGCCCAGCTCCTCTTTCTTGGGGAGAAATACGAGTATCGACGATTCCTACAGACTCTACCGTAAAGAGCGGCCAGAGCAGACTGCGGGTGACAAGTGAGGGCTCTTTTTAGCCCCATGGAACTCTGCTTGGCTCATAGATTGTTACATAAATTGCAGAGTAGTTCTAGAACTCAAGCGGACCGGTCCTGGAAGCCGCCCCAGGAAATAACATCGCTCATTTTTGATCCAAATCAGAAATAGCCTGGCTGTTCTATCCGGACAGCTAAAAGGAGTGGTTTACTCAGAAGGATAAGCAATCGAGAACGCTCACAGGGAGATTGGGTGGTCTACACCCTAGTCCATACCTCACATGAGTAAGGTGCCCGGCAGGGTGTAGAACACCGGCATCCAGCCGAGCACAGCGCCCATTGCTTTAGATAAATCATGTCGCTAGCTTCCATTCCCCTTACCATTCCCAAGCCCCCAGCATAAGCGTAGCTATATCTGTCATTCCCAACTTACTCGCATATTTAACCCAACTCCTTTTACTGTTTATTTCTTCCCTGAGGACAGCATTACTGTGCCCTTAGTTGTCACCACCGTCGCCTGCCCAGACCACAATGCGTTTTCACTTTTACTGTTCATATCTCTATAGAATACTCGTTTAGATGGTACATGCTACATCAGATCAAAATTTGAACTCATATAGACGAGATATTCCACTGGGAGACGGGCTCACCCAACCGCTTGATTTCCTCCATGTTCCGATCGGGGACCACCGCCCAATCCCCATTTCCCCTGCCCCATTTTCATCCGGAAGCAGGGTTGCTTTCAGGTGGCATGCAAAGCTTCCCAACATCGACCTTGAAATATCGTGACGTATGTGAGTGCGTTGTTTTGTTTTTGTTTTTTTTTTGCCACCAACGTGCTTTGTGAACCCCTTCGGTCCTTCCCCCGATTAAAACCCGTGTTGCATATGCGCAACTCCTGAGGCCGAGCTGGTATCATTATTTATATCTGTCTCACAATGAAATTGATGGCCTGGTCAGGGCACATCACCAATGTTTCTTCAGACCAAATCAAGCACCATTTTCAGGGGTGGCATGGCGCCTACGGCACAGTGGTTAATGTTTAACCATATGGGAAAGCATTTGAATGGTGCCGTCCAAAAACTTACACCCCTGGGGTATTCTCAATTATTCTCTTGAGACCTTACTATATTCGGTATGTCGTAAAGGGCTCTTGTGGCTTTCTATTGGTTCTCCCATCCGTTGCGGTGAGCATATACCATTTTCCAGCAAAATGTCGCTTTCATTAGCCCAGAATTCTCATTTGTGATTCAAGGAGTCGGTGAATGAATTATGGCGTATTCGGTCGCTGTCAGTTATTTATCTATTTCTCTAAATTTCCCTCCGCTGCCAAAAGTGGCGGTGTCTCGGTGAGGAGATCACAGACGTAGCGGCTTCTCATCCATCGATATAATCATTCATAAGTACCACAGACACAACATTTAAATTATGGATTGGGAGAGGCCGCATATTTGGTCTTGGAGAGATGAATGAACGGTCGCTATCAACCTCTTTCTTATTTTCGGATCATAGGGCAAAATTTTGTGAAGGGCACGCGGAATCAGGCTGTCTACGGCAGCTAACGCCGATTGGGAATTATTGGTCTTTGCTTCAGTGCAATCCTCCTTTCTGGCCATCTCCAACGAGTCTTCAGTCCGAAACACTGTCACGGCCCAACTTGCACCCAATGGATCGGTTCCCCTCCAACCAACGGACCTTCTTTTAGAGACGACCTAAACCTGGATCTCACCCTGTGCTTCTCATTCACAAGAACTCGTTTGGCTCTTACGAGAGCGTATACCAAACTGACGCGGCAACAAGCAGGCCACTTTCCGATACAGATCCTCCGAGTACCCTCAGGGTCACTCGGGAAGTTCAACGGGTATCTTGTGGATTACCTTGGATTCCGAGACCATTGTGGATTGGACGATAGTTACCGGAAAGTTATTATACCGCCATCTTTAATCACCTGGACCTCGGAAGTTTGTATACATGAGTAAGGGTGAGTATGGTCCAGCCCCCCATGAAGTTTCAGACGCGCGCGCGCGGCGATCTGTACTCGCTGCCTTTGGGTTCCAGCGAGCCACGGTAGAAGGACGTGTAGTAGTTTTTTCAGCAGGACCACATGCTCAAATCCCTTTCCTGACATGTTTGGGGTTGACGGTTGGTTCCGAATATTAGATTCATGAATCCCAATCCACGGCGGGGTTGTTGAACGCTGGGTAGCATTGACTTGCCCTGCAGGCTTCGAACCTCGCTGCATTCTGCGCCCCCCTACCTCTTGCCTGAACTGCCTGACTGCTCCATTAATTCGCAGGGACGATGGGACGCAGACACGAGCATGAACAAACAGAATCTCCTCGTGCATCAGCCCTTCCCCCTGCATATATGCACAACGCATAGCCTAGTTTGCTGTCCGTGAAGACTGCGCGAGTATTTGCTTTACGACTTCTGAAGCTAAGGAGGCTCTCGTCGACACGCGCTTGATCGTTAGCCTAACCAATCATTAATCTACTGGCACCGGGGCCCTTTCCCACCCAATCGCAAACGGGTGGCCATTATCATGATAACTTTCCTTGGCAATCCGATGGATGTTGAGTATTTTGGGTTATTCCGGCCCTGAGGTAATACTACTGTGACTGCCGAGTTATTACTTGCACCCATATGCCGCCCTGGTATGGACAAGATCGACCCTCTTGGGATGATAGGGTACGCGAGAACGGTATAGAACATAGCATTATATCCCAGCGGCCTTTCCAGAAGATTAGAGACCCCTTGCTTTTAAGCTATATCAAATTCTCGGGCGGTGTGGCGATACCTTGGAAAGAATGACAAAAGGACAGAAAATGCCAGCAGGCTAGTTTATAAACTCAAGGTTTTCCCGGAACGCATGGGAGTAGGTGGCGGTGAGTATATAGGCTGTCTGATGTCCGTTTCCACCCCATTGGAAGATGCGAAGCAGATCAGTGATACATGCTGTTGGGTACCGCTGTCACTCTGCTTGGGAGTGGTGCGACCAGTAGTAGTATGCGTCTAGATGATATGCAGGTCTTTTCCCCCTGAGCCACGGATGGATGAAGAAAGTGGCAACCGCGTGGAGACTCGTCTGAGGCTTAGTCCCCGGAAATTGAAGACAGGGGGGAACACACTTTATTACTATGCGGATGCTGCAGATGGGTGGCGTTAGACTGTCCAAGAGTTAGCACCTTGGAGGTTCAAGAATTGCATATGCGGCGGAGGGGAGCAACCCGAGAAGCCGGGCTCGCCCGCCACCATTCCGTTCCGAGAATGGAGGAACCGTGTTTCCGGTAGTGCATGTATCAACAGCGGGCGGAGCCTTGGTTAAGTCTTGTACTGTGTGGGGAGAACAGCAAGTAATGTCATTGGAAATCGCGAGGGAGTGCGGTCAGCTGAATGAGGATACCTCCACGGGCCTTTGTCCATTTCCTACGGTGGGAAATCAGAATGTTGGCAAGAATAAGCTGAGAAGGGGAGAATAGGGAGTCGAGCCCCGACATATCTCTAGCGATGTCAAAGTTCTCCATGAGGTCGCAACGTGACCGAATCCTGTCAATTCCGTGGAGGTTGGAGTCGGTGCTCTTAATTGTGCTGGTAATGGACCGCAGTAGCCGTATGTGCAGTGTGTGCAGGCCCTGAGATCCCAAGCACGTCCGACTTGGGATTAGTGCGTGTTTCGAAAAAAAATTGAACGTCAAACACGGATGGGGTTAACACTAGAAATAGATATTGTGTCTAATGGCCCCATTGTTGAAGCGCTGAGGGATTCAGGGACGAATTTATGGGGAGCAGTCGTGATTGACTGTAGGTTCCCTCCTCGGTCTATGGACCAATCCGTTGCTAACGGCTCGACAGCAGTGCCGAGGATATGATAGGCCAGATAGCCGGGCTTGGGAGCGGTCGCGAGTATAGATTTATATCGCCTCGATGTTTAAAGCACGGGCTCCCTCAGCAATGGGACGAGGAAAAAAAGAAAAATTCTGATATCAAGTGGATGGCGACGGTGAACTGTGTGTGGGATGATGATACAGGTTTTCAAGATGACGTGAAAGAAGGGACGAAAAGTTGCACGCCGTTTTGGGGCGTCTTCGAGGGAGCAAAGGGCTCGACGATATTTGTGGAATCGAAGGGGACTAAAGTAGGAGAGGGAGTCAAAAGGCTATCGAGATGGGAAAATGGGATTTCCTCTGTCGGTGCCAGTTGGAATCAGATCACTTGGAGATGTTTTTCCCTCGGTAAGTAGAGATCAGGATTCCATCCAGCACAGAGAGGGGAATCCAGGATTCTGATCAATGTCACCGTCTGAGAGTATTGGTGCGAGCCCTGTCTGCCACGTGGGGCCGTGAGAATATAGTCAAGAGAGAGCCGGGGATCTCGTTGTGGGCGTTGTGATAGTGGGGGTGCGGGGTGGGCAGCGAACATGTGTTGCAGCGGGTGAGAAATGATCCATCTCAATGCGATTCATCTCACTTGCGATGCATCTCTCGCGAATCCCTCCCGTGCGGTCTGTTGACAATTTACTTTACCAGCACAGATGGTCCTCCCAGATTCACGGCCAGATTGTCCAATCTACCGATCTCACCAACCTCCTCCGCCCAGCGCATATAAAGTCCTCCTCCTCCTCCTCTCTCTCCTCCCCATCCTCCTCACTCACAACCAACCTCTCAGCCTCTTTCCTATCTCCTCTCGCCTCCTCTTCCTCTCACAATGCCTGCCTCTGCGCAACAGCCCTGCCTTCAATTCCCCGCCCCTTCCAAGGCCATCCAGCCCACTTCACTCTTCTCCTTCTCCAAACTCAGCCCAAAATCGTGGCTTGTTGCTTTCGGTGCGTGCCCACACGCGTCTATCGGTAGTTCAAAACTCACTTTACCCAATCCAGCCCGAAGCTCGATACTGGCCGTCCTCAACGACGCGATAGCTGTGGGCCACCTCACAATCTCCGATTCCGAAGGGTCGCACTATTATGGCAACTACCAAAAAGGGTGCAATGACGTTCAACTCAAAATTGTCAATGACAACTTCTGGTTGCGCATTTTATTGTAAGTCGTCAACTTTTTCTTCATCCCTGGGTTTCGTTAATAACTCGACGCAGATCAGGGGACTTGGGATGTAAGTCGCCTCCAGCTCGCACAGATGGGCTTCGTCTAATAAACTGCTCTCTACTTGCAGTCAGTGAAGCGTATATGATCGGTGATGTCCAAGTATCATCACTCAAGGGTGCCATGAATGTAAGGGGAACCCCTCACAAAGTTTTTGTTTTTGTGTACTCACATATACTATCAGCTGTGGCTCGACAATCAAACTGGAATGGAAGAAACTCTTTCTTCCATCGTCGCCAAAGTGTCGTCGGCGATTTCCGGCCTCTACAACAGCTTTCTCGGTCAAACACGCTCCCAAGCACGACTCAACGCCATTGCCAGCTATGATCAATCAAATGAGCTCTTCAAGGTTAGCCGTTCTTGGTCTTCCTCTGGCCGCCTTGCTTCATCCTCACCCTTCCCAACCATAATAGGCTTTCCTTAGCAAGGAGATGATGTACTCCTGCGCTCTCTGGTCTGAAGCAGAGGGTGGTGTCCGCGGCGACCTAGAGGATGGTCCAACTCCGGGCGACCTAGAGGCTGCTCAGCTGCGCAAGATCCATCACGTCCTGCGCAAGGCCCGGGTCAGGCCTGGCCACCGTATCCTAGAATTCGGTAGCGGTTGGGGAGGCCTTGCCATCGAGGTCGGTCTCTCCTTGATCTTGCCCTTCCGAGGCCTTGGGGCTGATTTCATCTTCAGGCAGCCCGTACCTACGGATGCGAGGTCGATACCTTGACACTCTCAATCGAACAAAAGACCCTTGCGGAAGAGCGAATCAAGGCCGCAGGCCTCGAGGGATGTATCCGCGTCCACCTTTTGGATTACCGGGAGATCCCCGCCGAATTTGAAAAGGCTTTCGATGCTTTCGTCTCCATTGAGATGATTGAGGTTTGTCTTATATATAACTTACTATGGTCAAATCACCGAGCTGACGGATAACCAACCCCTTGTCATACAGCACGTCGGTTCGAAATACTACAACACCTATTTCAAGCTTGTCGACTTTGCACTGAAGTCTAAGGATGCTGCTGCCGTCATCAGCTCGTCTACCTTCCCAGAGTCTAGATATACTGGCTTTCAGTGAGTCTCTATATCTAGATATCATCACTGGAACTGGGGATTGACGTGTTCGTTTTTTTTTTTCCTTTATCAGGGCTGAAGACTTCATGCGTCGTTACATGTGGCCCAATTCCTGCCTTCCCAGTGCAACAACTCTGGTCACAGCCATGAACACTGGTTCGCAGGGCCGTTTCACTCTTGAAGGTAGTTGAGAACCACGCAGCTCGTAAGTGTCAAGACCGATCATGGTTACATCTTTGGTTCTCAATGATTATCAGACTACCCCCGTACATTGCGCGAATGGGGTCGCCGTCTTGAGGCCAATCTGACGCAGGAGTGCATCGCCAAAGATTATCCTGCTCTCCACGATCGTGTGGATTATGAAGTCTTCAAGCGCAAGTGGCAATACCTCTTTGCCTATGCTGGAGCAGGCTTCGCAAAGGGATACATCACATGCCATATGCTCACATTCATCCGCCAAGTAGGTTTTGTTTCGAGTTCCACCAGTTCAAGCAATGTCTGACTTAAGACGCTTCCAGAATGATACACCTGAACCCTGCGATTAAATTCGCCCCTCTCACCTCCGTTCTCCGCCTTGTTAAGAAGGGCACTCCAATATCAACGGAATACATTTATACCCTTGATATCGCCAGGACTTACGGGCTATGTTATCCTTATTCCCATATCTTGGATTCCCCCTTCCCTCTTTATGCCCTCCACCTTTCGTCCCCTTCACGATCGCGTCCATTAGATTCAGATTCTCACTTAGACTATTTATTGGAGCCTTGACAAGAGGCACCCGTTTGGAAGGATCTCCACATACCACCATCACCCATCACTGCTGCCACAAACCTATCCTCCCATGTTTTCCTTACAGCTAACCAGAACCCAACATTGTATCATTAGACACGTTTCATTAAATGCCAACTTTCATTTTTCGTCACCTGATCCAAGCCTGACCATAAGGAACACACCTCACAGAAGGCGCCCCCCCCCCCCCTTCGAGTCAGGGATGATTGTGGATCATTACTATTAATGCAGCCAGACTTTGCATAAGGAAGGAAAGAATTCAGGCAAAGATGGACAGCGTTCTGATATCTTCCCAACAGAATTACTGTTCGCTGTTCAGGGTTCGCGTCGGGTTTTCTGCCGCCATCCACTCATGAGAAGTAAAAAATAAATGCTCAAGGTAAGCTTCATTAAGCGTACCATGGTCAGGTGACAATGGCTGACCAGTGGCAAAAATTCTGTTGACTATGTAGTAGGGCTGTCGGTCCCGCAGGGGAGGTGGGTGGGGGGAAAGAGGGAGGAAAGGGGGTAAGAAGGTGTTTATTCCTGCAGAGTCACCATATGCCCGCTACGCGACAATTGGTCAGACGTCATTGGACATCATCCTATCTACTTGCCTGCAGGTTCCTCGTCGGATTTACTTGTGTCACAAAACCTGGACATGGGACCTCAGGGCTTACCACTCAGGGTTTCCACAGTTGAGAAGGCCCCCCCCCCCCCCCCTCCCATTGTATTTGTATCCTTTTTACCGACTCGGCAGCGCTCTAAAAAAGTTCCTTGAGTCACGGGCTAGACACTTTACCTTTTTGTGTGTGAGCGGAGGTGGCGTCCTGAAGATTGCTTCTTTGTCGATCAGATAAATGAAATGCATTAGTCTCGCTGAGTCGAGGATTAATGAGATGATAGCTAAGCAGGGGAGGGATGGCCAGGAGGGGAGGGGGGGGGGGGCGCGACTATCATATTCCCGGTCTTGTGAGGCCTGTGAGGTTTGAGAAGCCCCGTAACTGATAGAGTTTGGTCCAAGCCCCAACTATCGGGGAGTGGGAACGGGTATCTCGGACGGCACCTTTGATCTTGCACTTAGCATAAAATTCTATCAGAAAGGGATGGTAGTGATATAGACACAAGCGGAGCACGTAGCATTCCCATAGCTTCTTTTTCTACTTGATGACAATGGGGTAAGGAGGTTGTTTTTCGATCTAACGTATGATAGCTGTGAGAGAGCCGTTGCGTTGCTCGGGACCAAACTGATGGGATTTATTTTCCGACGCCAAGGAACTGGGGAGTGGCCTGATAAAACATTTATCCACCTTTCCGCTGCTACCCAGTCACAGTGGGAGGAGGAGGGGGAAAGTAATGTCTAGACAGGAAGCATGGCTCGTTCCTTCCGAAGGAAGACCGCGAGCTGTGAGAGATTCGAAGAGAGTAAGTTGGCACCGAGTTTTCGGGTGGTTCGTGTTTTGATTGGATGGTGCAACCTAAGTAGTCTGTTCTCCCAAGACTGTCATCCCCACCCCCCTCCGTCGTGGTAGTAAAGAAAAGAGAAAAAAGAGCAATTGGATGCGAAAGGAAATTATGGGTTCGCGGGCTTTTTACTTTTCGTGAGCGTGTATTCTGCCACGACATTTCCGGTCAGAGGGCCGCGAGTTATGACGAGTCGAGTCTGTATCCAGACCAGCGGATGGGTCTGGAGTCGCCACCCGTAGCAGGCAAAAAGAAGTTCTATAGCAGAAGCAAGAAGAAGCCGTTTCCCTGGCATATGGACCAGACGGGGGTAAATTTATTCGCAATAGCATCCGCCAAGCCTCTCTCTGGCTATGGCTTGATCCGGACTATATTCAAGCTGTAAGCACGCCTAGACCGAAACCCCCGTTTGCTATTTGTATTCTGCATATCGACAAGGTATAGAACCACCCACAAGGAGGGATACAAAATAAATGTAAAGAGTAGTATATCGCGGTAACGATCAGTTTGTGATGCAATAGATAAAGAAATACATGTATGCAGATATGTCTACGAGAAAAGGAGAGTGGATTTAGTGATAAGGAGGCTATAGTCAGCATAAACAAACAGAGGGATGCCATTAAGCGGGTAAACGAGTGGGATCTAGTTTCGATGTCCATGATTCGAGTTCCTTGAGGCTGGATGCAGCAAGGGCATGTGAATTGGATGCAGTGAATAAAGTGAATGAAAATGGTTTCTGTCCATAGGGGTTCAATGAGTGGTTTGGGCAAGTGAGCTATTGGACTCACCCCGAGGAGAAGTGCCTTATGGGGGTCGTTCTCCACATTAACAGCGGAAAGGCTGATGACACCTATTTCTTCCAATTCGTTCGAGTGTGCATACATATGCAGATATGGTCTACGATAGGGAAAAAGTCAATCATCAAACCTCAGTAACTCGCGGGAATAACGCACCTCTTTAAAACGAACCATCTGCGTTCCCAAATGTTCCGGTTTGCATCAGTCAGTATCACGAGGTGCCCCTTCTTTGTAACGCCGTCACTGGAATAGGCATTGGTGACCCACTGTTTCCTTTATGGCTGAACAGCACCCACCTTGGAGGGACCAGCCTTGTTTCAGAGACATATTTGAATCCCTCATCATACTTGTTGGCACTAGCTGGGGTAGCCTCCTCAGGATCAGGCCCCTGATTCAGAATGATCTGCAAAGCAGGGTAGCACAGGGTGCATTAGCTTATGGAGAGCTTTAGTTCGACGCAAGACCATACCTTGCCACGATGCCCAAACTGCTTCTGCCAGAGCTGGATAGAACGCTTCAGAATATCCTCTGCCCTCCAGACCAGGGTGTCAGGCTGAACTAGGTCGAGGCGGTGTCGTCGCCATAATCACCCTTATAGCCCGAACGTCTGCCGCCCGTCGTTCTGTCGTAATCAACCGGTCGTAATCCTCCACAACCGTAATTCCACGAGGCTTCCATACCCCAAGTATCTCCTCTCCACGAACGTATTTCTCTGACGTATCCAGCCGCCACAGGTCCTTGGCAGACCTAGTCAGGGGGGGAGACAGCCTGACATTGAACAGGGTGCTCGTTCTGGACAAGATCTTACTCGAGGCAAAGAATGTCATCAATCTAGAGGGAGGACTAGCGTCGCGAGCGTGCATCCCAATAGCCACATCCATACTAAATTGCACCGGCTCTGCGCATATCTCAACAGCAACCGCACATGTAAGCTGCAGTATAATCCTCTGGTTCGCCGCCGTAACACGGTTCAACAAAACCGAGTCATGGGCACTCGAATCCCAAAGCGCCTCGGCAGACAGCGCACCAGTCCCATCGGGCTTGAATTCGACCCTCTGCTCCTTCTGCAAGGCCAAGGTCACGAGCGCCTTGGAGGTCGAATCATGCAGCCGCCCTTTGGCATCCAGGAGCCGCACATTACCAATTCGCATCTTGGTAAACTCCAGCCAAGGGAGCTGATGACCCGAATTCGACGCAAGATTGATCATAATCCGACGCTGTAATCCTTGATGCAGGGAGAACGCGCCTGGATCAACACTTCCTCGCGAGATCACCGGGACAGGTACATAGGACCCATCAGGCCCTAACTCGCATATCTGAAGCCAGGCGACAACATCATGGGTCTGCTCAACTACAAAATCATTCTCCGACCGGCGCATTGGCCCCGACGACGACGACGACGGGGTGATAGGCCGTGGATCTGGGGTGGGCGAACTCGAGATACGGGGTGAATGCTCTTTTTGTTCGCGCATCTCATCCCAGCGTACCATTCGCTCCAGGTATGTGGGCTTGAGCGAAGCAAAGAACTCGATAGGCGCGTATCCTTGACGTAGGTGATTCAGTACCTTGGATGACGCCACAATCGTGAAGTTACGCCGGAACTTGAGCTCTGACAGCGATAGGTTATCGATGTCGATCGCAGGTGAAGGAAACACCTCTTCCGATGCTACTGTGGTGCCGACGAACGAGGACAGTCTGACTTGGAAATGAACCGCGGAGAAGTCATGAGAAGAAAGGCCTTTGACAGAATCTACTGTTAGGAAGAAATTGAGCTTCGTGCCTACTGGTATTGTACCAGGTACCGGGGAGGAGGCCCGTGTAGACGCCGAAGATCCATTCGCATACTTTGGGGAGAGAATGACGCTGACGACCTTGATATCGACACGGCACGAGCCAATTGCCTCTGCAGTGTACCGGCAGAAAATAGGAACTAGGCAAGACGAAGATAGTCTGCGGGAGAGAGGGGCAAGAGAGATTAGGGCATTGCCGATGAAGGAATATTCAGGAGGCGGAGAATCAAAGAACGGTTCGTCAGATGAAAAGTGTTGGGTATACGAAGGTCGATCAATGTAGGTCGTGAGATTGCGCATACGCTGGAGTTGCTGCTGTAGGCGATCCAATGACCATACATAGATCGCATTGTGACGCTTGTCGATGACCTTGACTGCCACAGAAGGCTGTGTATTCGAACGCAGGATCGGATCTGCAACATCACCAAACTGGTCCAATCCTGCGATGCTATCGACCGCAGACGTTGGGGCGGCCAAAGATCCCCCGGATGCGATTGTGAAATTATAGGAAACCTGCTTCCCAAGTTCCTTACTGTGGGAGGGGAACAACAACGGGGTCTTGTTTGAGTGCAGACAACATATGACCGTCAGCTTAAGACACCCACCTGATGACATTCGCTTCTTTCACCGCGACCGCGTTCGTAAGGATAGTTTCCGCCATTGAAAACGATCGATGTGCCCTCCACTTGTCCAAGACCTTCCTGATGAGCCTCAACTGCTTCGCAGAGTAGATCACAGGCTCGAAATCCACGCCCTCAAAGTCCGTTTCACCCCTAGCGCGTGCATCAATCATTCGTCTCATTTGTGCACGAACAAGTCGCAGCTGATGCTCCATGTGCTCCTTCTCAACCTTGAGATCCTCTGCCTCTGTCGACCCCTCTCCCGCGATCTCCTGCAGCCGATTCTCCAGCTGATGCTGAGCATCCTTCAAAGATTCATCCACAGCAGGACTCCCATGTAAACTGGTATCATCTGTCGGAGCTTCACTGGGTACAGGCCTCCCGCCCGCCTCGCTCCAGATATCATCGGCCTGACTGAGACTACTCTCCGGCCGGGGTTTCGAATTGATGTCCCGCAAGGTCTTGACTCTCGTAATCTTCTCAAAGAGCTTGTTCAAATCGTCATCGGGCAGGTTGTCAAGAGTGGGGTCCAAACCCAAACGTGCAAACGCAGCCTCGCGCTGGGCAAATGTCCAATCAACATCTGCCTGATCGTCCTCCGAAGATGTGGGCGAATCTAGACGAGGCGAACCGTCTGCTGCGGCCTCAAGATCGCCCGCAGAGATGCTCAGGTGTAGATTTGACTTAGCCGTGGCGCGATCTCGCTTCTTGCGTACTTCCTCTGGGTTGTTGAATCGAAAGACATGGTTGTCACCTAAGATGTCACATTATGTCAGTGGAACTGAACTATAGCAACGGAAGTGTGCGTTAACAGTACCCAAGATGATGCGAAAACCGGATCGAAGCTTGTGAGGCTGTTAACGAGTATAACCATCAGCTACGGCGAAAGAATCCAAAACAGGGTGGTACACAACCTGCCCGGACGCAATTTGTTTCCCATTCAAAAACTATCACGGCAAAAAGTCAGTCTAACGGGGTCTTGTTTATACATCTTCGTTGCAAGCACACATACCGTAATGCTATCTGGCATGCATTGAATGGTGACTTTGCCGTCTATATTATCAAAGTGACAGTGTTCTTCTAGGATCTTGTCGCCACTTAGCCGAATCGCAGCTGGTTTCTCGCTATCCATCCTTCCAACCTGGGTTGTGCCCGTACAATTAGCTCTATCTCACCCTTCCGAGAGCAGACCCACTACCGCTTTCACGTCGTCCCATCACGTGGAAGTAAGCGTGAGGTCATGATGAGGACAACGAGGGGAGGGCAGTGATCGTGGAAGCGGGAAAGGATAACGTACCACTGTCTTTCCTGGTTTGATTTGATATATCAAACACTCGCTCATGAGTGGATCTAAAGGGAATCCAGTCAGTCGGGTCATTCGGTTCTCAAGTGATCTCGGGGCACACACCTTCGTTCTGTGCACGAGCGAATTCGTGAGCAAAAAAGCGAGAGTGAAGGGAATCTGGATTCGTACCAAATTTACAAGATGAGGCATCTAGAAATCCCAAACAACCCAATAATCAGCGATCGGATAGTCGGGGGGAGGGAGAGAGGTGACCTTTTTTGGAGTGTGAACACCAACCAAATTCTTCTCGACCGTAATACCCAATTCCTCAAGGGCCTTCTCCCGCTCTTTCTGCACCTCTTGGGTCCTCTGTAGTTTCTGCTCCCAGGTTTCGTTGAGCTCGTTCATTAATTTCTCTCTTGTCTCCATCTGTTCTTGCAACTCTGCCTTGGTCACAGACTTGATCTGACCGTCTTTTGTCTTGTACGTGACAACTTGTTTCTCGGGTGGAATCTTAGGATCATAGGTATCCTCCCCAGTCGACGCGGCCACACGAGCTGTAAAAGAAAAAGAAAGTTGATAAGTTCGATGGTGCACAAATCCGATGGACCCGATGCTACTACCTCTGAGCATCTCCAACTCTTCCTTGAGCTCCCTAACCAACTTCGCGTTCGGATCCTCGTTGACCACTGCCTTGTTCTTAATCTTCTTGGCCTGATCGGCATAGCGCAGGGTGCTGAGAGTTTCTTCATAGTCTGCTGGTGAGATTGCAGCTATCATTGCAGTCTTAGAGTTGCCTCCCAGACTGTCTTTGAGGAGCCATGTGAGGACCTACCGGGGGGATGGGGAGGGGAACGGTCGGGAGAATGTATTGGACGAGATACGGTGGATAACGTACAGAGTCACGATAGGGGACGAACTCGTCCGCCTTCCCTTTCCTTCCCCTTTTCCCTTCCGAACTGCTCTGTGCGGCGAGCGCCGAAATGACCTTTCCGAGGGTGGTAAGTGATTTATTAATATTGGCACCCTCTTTGAGTCGCTGGCCCGTCGCTCCCGTTGAGTTGGCTCGTTCAGATCCTGCTAAATCAACCAAGCTTGATGGAAGGGAGTCGCGATCAATGAACACACATGGAAGAAGGGAAGCCAAGGGGAAGAGGGGCAGACCTGATTCGTGAGACCTTTTCTGTGTCCAGGTTTGTATCTGTATCGTGACGCTTCATGGACAAGAGTAATGTAAAGACTGCATGTGAGCGGGAAGAGCTGCGAGTGATTGAGTCTCAGCTCCCAGGGAAGGAATTCGAGAAGGAAACGTACGTTTCGTTCATATTGGTAGCGGCGACGGTGCGTGCCTTATTACCCTCGTCCATGAGTGTCATCATCTCGTCGTAGCTTGTGACGAGTAGCCTTGACAAATCCTCGACGTAAGGACCAAGACTGGGGTGCTCGCGTACGCGCAGATTGCCCGTATTCTTGGGATTAAGGAGGTCGCGGACTTTCTCATTGTAGATCTGGAAGGCAGGGAGAGGTTAAAAGCTGTTGGTTGTGGTGGGAAAGAAGGGGAGGGACATGCTTCAATGTAGGAAACTTCGACGGAAAAGCTGATGTTTGGGTCTAGGGATTTCTTAGAGTTAACTCGTTCGAAGAGCTCGGAGCAGGTGAGGGGGATGATTCCCTTGTCGGGACCGTCTGATTATGCAGTTAGAGAGGGGTATCTGAGAGGAGATTGAAAGGACGTACAGCCCATCATACTGGTATGACGATATATGAGCTAGATGAGATGATGAATGGGGATGAAATATACGGACCTATAAGACTTGCCGGAGCCTGAGGACGGATGAACATGGGTCAGGGCGGGAGAAGGGAAGGGAAACGCACCCGTTTGACCGTCTGAATATGCTCGAGTCAGCCATCGGAGCGGGTGAGTGAGTAGGAGGGGATTGCTTACAGGCAAGGATACATGCATTAAAGCCGGCAAATCCATGGTCGAGGAGCTCCTTTCCGAGGTCGTCGTAGAGGGTCTGTTGAGAACAGTAGTCGGGATCGTCGCGGGGGCCAGCACTCCAATAACTCTTGTCGAAACTAAAGGCCATGGTCTTGCGCTCGGTAGCGCGTTTGGTGTCTTGTGCAGAGCCAGACTCTGGGGGGTCGAGGAAGGTCTGGTTACCCTGCATGCGGATGAGGCCCTTGGCACCACGGGCGAGTTCTGTGTAAAAAGCATAAGGGGGTGGTGGTGGCTGGAGCTGGCTGGGTTGGGGAACACACCGCGAGCATTGAGGGGGCGACAGCGGACGACGACCTTGATGTTGCCATCTGCAGCGTCCGCCATGGTGGACGACGTTTGAGACGCGTGTTGTTGAGAAGAAGTAATAAATTGATTGTGATGACAACCACGCGTTTACATATTTTAAATAATCTATGCACACACACACACATATACAATATCTACAGCAGATCAAAGTCGTCAAGCTGGGCTTGTCAGTGCATGTTGAAAAGAAGAGAGAGAGAAGAAAAACAAATACCTCGTCGTTGTAGCGCATGACGGTGCGTTTGAGTTTGGAGGTGTCGACCCATGTGACAAAGTCCTGCATGTGTCTAGAAAAACTAATCAGTTCATGTGAGAACGAGTAAATGGGAGCGCCAGACCTGGTGACAAGATAGGCAGGGTCTGTGATGGTATCGGGACCAACACGGATGTGGCCCTGCTCGATGAATTTTGTGGCCTAGGAAAAGAGTAAGTGGGAGAGTAAGAGGGTGAAGGAGGGACGACGGCGCACGGCAGAGACAGACTCCGCCATCTTGGACATGCAGACAAAGACAGCAAGACGCCTGCGGCAGAATGCTGCGACTGTGAGTTTGTTGTGAATGTCCGAGAGCTGCGTGGACGCGTTGAGGACGCCCATGTCGTATAATTTTGAGAGCAACTGTCCCTCTAGACGAGTGCGAAAGGGGTCATCTTTTGGAAGACGAGCGAGACGGAGAGCAAAGGCCCTGAGAGCACCACACTAGTTTGTTGTAGCGATGGTAGTCGTGTGTGTTTTGGATATGATATCTTCTGAGAACGTGCAACTCCCTCTTCTCTTTGCCCACAAAGTCTACTTTTCTGAGCAGACGACGGTGGTGGTGGTTGTTCATTGACACGTGTGCTTATTATGCTCCTTCCCAACAACACCAACAACACCAACAACGCCATGTCCGACCTCGCCATGCCCATCCACCGCCACAACAACCCCGCCTCAACACCTCTCCCCCATCGCTCTACCCCTGCCCAGCCCGTCATGGCCAGTCTTCCACACCCGACTCACCACCACCACCATCATCACCAGCACTCCTACCAGAACCAACCTCCCCCTCCTCCCCATCCTCCTCACCTCGCGCCTTCACCCCGCCCCAACCCTGCCTTAGGTGCGAATCATACATCCCCTGCTCCACCTCACCCACTCACTCTTCCCGTCTAGACTTCATGGGCGGCTTCGTCGCCACCCCTCCAAACCGCATC
The DNA here is from genome assembly GCA_023014365.1 of Lepiota brunneoincarnata. NCBI lineage: Eukaryota > Fungi > Basidiomycota > Agaricomycetes > Agaricales > Agaricaceae > Lepiota > Lepiota brunneoincarnata. The sequence goes on along the minus strand of JAEBUN010000002.1, from coordinate 2,756,710 downwards.
CCAAACGGCGCACCCTTCTCCTCATCGCCGATACCCATCACCAACCAACCCCTCGGCCCTGCTCCTCACGCCGGTTTCCCTACTCCCGCCCAGCAGTTTGAGCAGATGAACCACCCCCCCGATTCCAATCAATTTGTAATGCCTCCACCGTCCGCTGCGCCCCCCCGCCCGCTCTCGCATACCCCCCTCCCAAAACAACAACAACACCAACCACTACACCAGCAGCACCAGCAGCAGCACCAGCAGCAGCAACACCAGCAACACCAGCAACATCAGCAACATCAGCAGCACCAGCAACACCAGCAGCAGCACCAGCCTCATCCCCACTCACAACCACAACCACAACCACAATCACAATCGCAGCAGTCCCAATCCCAAATGCAGTCCCAGCTCATTCACCACCACCCCCAGCAGCGACCGCCGCCACCTCTCCCACTACCCCCAGGTCAACCACCAATGCCACCACACCAATCCTCGCCACTCCCTCCAGACACTCCCATGAACCCTCCTCCACCCCGTCCGCAGTCCCGGCTCGCTCGTCCCTCATCGGGTCCTGGTCCCTCACGCACCCCACGGCCCGCACAGCCGCCTCCTGGCTCTGGTGTTGCAAACCCCACCCAGCAGCAGCAACCTACAAACCCTCAGCTTGCACGCATGCCCATCCCTACAGGTCTCTCCTCTTCCCAGTCCCACAACCCCCATCTCCCCCACCCGGCCACCGTCGGCCCTCCTCCCTCCGCCCCCAACCATCCTCTCCCAATTGCGCCACGACCCCCCCACCATCCTCCATTACGTGCTCCTCCCTCCATGACGCAGCCGCCTCCCCCTGCAGAAAACTCGCAACACGCCATTCCCATGCAACGGTCCGTTCCGTTCCCCATTCCTTCGTGCTAATGAATTTCTAAGCTTACCACCCCCTTCTCACAGTCCACTCGTCCTTGGCTCAGGTCAAGGTCTAATACGCCTCCTGCAATTCAGTGGCATTCTTTCTAGCGAGACAAAAATGGTCAGCCCCTCCCCTTCGTCTTCCGAGATCCCTGACACACACACGTTCTACAGAAACTCCAACTGGCTTGGTGGAACGACCTAATTAAAGAATACTTTACTCCGAAAGCTTTTATGAAGCTAACATTGTGGAAAGATAACCAGAGAAAGGAAGCAAAGCCTTTCGGTGCGTTTCCTCTCCCAACCCTCCCCTTGAAAGGGTTTGCTCATCCACAACAAGAAATTGGTGTTCCAATCCTGCCGCGTTTCTTTCTTGTAACAACACAATCAGGCGTCAAATCCATGTCTCTTTCGCTTGACGGTGCACGGGAGCGCACAATCACCCAGGGCCATTCCATCGTCGAATGTGTTGCCGCCATATGGACATACAAATACAACAATGGCTACACCGTGACACTTCGGGGAGCACTATCTGCGCACGTCATCATCACCTCTACTTCCGCCCCTGGCACCGCCGCTCAACCTAGCAACTACACCTTCAAATTCGACGAGCTCACATTTGACGCAAATTACCATGACAAATTTATCGCCTTGGACGCCATCATGGGCCAGCGCGTTCCCGAGCCCGCAAAGAGCCCCTGGATCAGGAACGCCCCGACCCCAAACGCAAACGGCACTCCTGCCATGGACGGCAGCGCTCCAAGCTCCGGTGCCACAAATTCAGAGGATGATAAGAAGTGGGAGGAGCCAAGGGTCATTATCGAGAGGTGTTCGATACCAGGGGAACCAGTCAATGCGTTTGGCATACCCCAGGCAACCATGAGATGCTTAGAGGTGCGTAAGCTTCATACCCTCTCTCCTCCTCTTTCACCCCTGAAGTTGCGTCGTTTAGCTGGCAGAGAGTGTGGGATCAATGGCAGATCTGATTGTCTACTCGAATGAAACACAACTCGGACCAATAGGTAAAAACGTGATGGATCGCCCTATTGTTTTCACTCACCCACACTTCTTCCAGAGGCTTTGAAATCTCTAGCGATGAAAATCAGGGACAGCAATAACTTGCATGGCCAAGACTTATCTATCGCCCCCATGAATGGCTTTCCAGGCGGCCCACAACCTCCACACCCTTTTGGCTCTGGCGTTATACCACAACCCAGTGTGACCCTGTACTCGGCTGCCCCAACATCGATTACTCCTTTGGCGATGTCAATCAGCTCCCCGCAAACCCTCCCTGGGTCAGCAATGAGCTCGCCGCAGAAACAACACAAGACGATACCCCACCAACCACACGCACCGGCACAACAACAACAAATGCAGGGTGGTGGTGGCGGAGGGGGAGCGCAAACGGCAACGCCTACGATGATGCATATGACCCCCGGCGCAGGCGGGTCACCATCCGTTTCGTCCGGAGCGACGAATACGCCGTCGATGGCAAACGCGACATTGAAAAGGAGGCAGGGGGAGGCAGCTTCACCGTCAACCGTTGTTGACCAGGCACCAGGGAAGAGACCGCCGAGAAAGAGAGGGAGAACGGGTACAGGTGCAGGTGGTGGGTAGAAAATCTGCTGGTTGACCTTTCCCGAAGAGTAAAATGTCCTCCCCCCCCCCCCCCCCCCCCGAAAAATGGGGCTGGTATGGTATGCTTGTATTTCTCTTCCTTTTTTTTTCCTTCCGTGGTGCGACATATTCCCCCCCAACCACTAATTGATACACCCTTTACCCGTGCTGCATAGACTGTACCCTATTAAGCTATCGCCATCTCCATCGCCATCTTCAACTGGATCTCTAACCTTCTGGAGACTCGCAGCTATTTGCTTTATCATTGTGTTATTTATTTCAAAAAAAAACATGTTTTTCTCTCCAGTACTTCCCCGCATGTACTTTATTTGGAAGAAAATTGTAAACATCCCCCGCCCCTCTTTTCTTTTCTTTCCTTCTTCTTTTTTGGTGTTACTCACAGATGTGTTAAATGTGGTACAAGATATATCCCTTTTTCTTGAAAGAATGTGATTTCTAGATATGGACAAAGAGGACGATAAGGATAGCCAATTCAGGAATACTGTGATGACGACAATCCACCACTGCGGAATCTTTGCTAGACGTGATGTCGATAGAGAAGTCTGTCATATGTACATCAAGAGAGAATTCGAAGGGTGGTGGGGTGGTGGAGGGGGGGAGAGAGGGCGCTCCGGCGAACCCAAATTTGATCGATTCTTCTGTTGTTGGGGCAACATGTGGTTCCTCCTCTCACCAGATGGGGATACACTGGGGCTTCTCCTCGTCTGCAGCAGATAACAACTGGATACTTGTCCGTTGAGAGTGGTTATGTTTTTTTTGTGTTCATGCAACCAATGAGCGCGGTTTCTCTTGTTCTCTCCATTCTCTTTGCGCACTAACGGAAGGCACTGGGCACCAAAACAGAGGAAGCCAAATGAGGTTCAGTCGTTTCCCAGGGCTGCCCAAGCCTGAAGCTAAAATCAGGTTACTCTGGGTTGGGCGCGGGGCAGCAGTGGGGCTTTCCCCCCACCCTTCGCTTCGCCGGAAATGCGATGGAATGATATTTCTCTGCATTGTTGTGTACAAACTACTTTGGCTATCAGTGTATCAATAAATACATGCAGGGATGATGATGAAGGGAATTGCATACAAACGAACAATAAGAAAAATGCCTATAAATGCTGAAAGAACGAAAAGAAAAAAAAAAGAGTAGGTATACGGTTGGTATTCGTTCCGACGTTGGGCGGTCCGTTTGCCTTTAGGAGAAAATCTCATGGGCAAAGTCACATTGGTCTCCGAATTTGCATCTGTTAATTTCGGAGGGCTAATCATCAGTTCCTTGTCCCAATTTGGAAATTGATGGGGTTCAATGCTCGCCTTCCTGCTGCAAAGAAACTGCAAGGTTTTCGTTTATTGTGTTGTCTATATCCACCATCGTCTCCCCGTCCGCCTCCCCGGCCACGTCCAAAACCTCGTCCTCGCCCTCGTCCCTTGCCTTCGGGCGCCGACCACCGGTCACGCTCATTGTCATCATGATAACTTTGTCCCTGTCCATATTCGTTGCTCGGAAGATGATTGGGTGCGGCTCCCCATGCCGGATCAATGTCATTATATGATGATGAAGGATTAGATCCGGCTGGCCCATATGACGCTAACTGCTGAAGGAGCTGTTGTAGTTGCTCCTGTGGTAAGGCAGATACTGCAGACAAAGTAGCAGACGTGTCAAGGCCCACTGATTTCAAATCCAAACCCTGGCCGTTGAAATGTGTGCCGCCGAGTGCAGGATCAACACTTCCTGACGCTAGCTGTCCCACGAGGTCCGCCACCGACGCCGTGTGCGACATGGGCTCTATCGGCATACCACCGCTCCAGAAGACCGAATCACTTTCACCACAAATCATCATCACTACATCCTTGTCAACGTCCTCTTCGAGTATCACGTTCACAGGTTCGGCAGGACTTTCCGGAATCATTTGTGGTGTCATGTACAGAGCACCGAGCGCAGTTTGCTCCCTCTGTTCTTGTGTCATCTTTTCCTGACTTCTTTCTCCGCGCATGATCACCTCAATGTCGGGTGGCATCTCGAGTACTGTGCACAAACCAAATCAATTTTGTAGAGCAATTACATACCCAGCTGTACTTACGCGATGGTTCTGCCCAGTCCACCGTCTCTTCAAAGATCTGCGCGTGGAGGGCTGCGCCTTCACCACGATCCAGGTCACGTAGGCTGTGAGCAATGTGTGTGCCCTGAGAGCAACATCAGAACTTCTGAGCACGTGACCTAGGAGGAACGAGGAGTGCTCACCTCTTGTGGATCATCGTCGTAGACAGCCCTTTCAATCAGCCTTACCGATTCGAGCTGACCATCAGGCGCCCAGGTAACCGTTTTCCTCTTTTTAACATTCTTGATAAGATTATTTGTTTGTGGAGGTGTATTCATAGATGGAGGTGGTGTCGACACTGCTGGCGACTCTTTACGGGCCTTCATCGACTTGAGTACTTCTTGGAATGGATCTACCGAAGACGGCTGCGCAACATTCTCCCCCTTCTTCACCTGCGTGGGGGCAGGTGCTTTCTTGAAGCTCGGAAGCTTCGGTTTGGGCTTTGGCGCCGAAAAAAACGACGAGTCCGACTTGGCGTCCTTGACAGCAGCAACGCCGGAAGGCCTGCTCCTGTCTTTAACGGCGGATGGTTTCTGCGCAGGCCCACTTGCGATAGCAAGCTTCTTCTGTGGCGGGGGTGCCTTGGTACCAGGGGGTTCGCTGGGTTTCCGTTTCTTCGATTTGGAGTCTATCAAACGAAAAAAAAAGATCAGGTTAGAAGCTTAATCAGAAAAACGGACTGGCATGACCCACCCTCAGCCGAATTGTTATTAGGGGCGTTCAGCACCCCTTCTGCACTCGATACGAGCTGACGCCATCTGCGTTCGATGTTCGACGCCATATCCTTGATGGCTGCGTTCCGGGGAGTCACCGAGAAAAAGAGCACAAACAAAACGTTAGATACATGTATTCTATTACTTTTGTCCATTGTCCAGGCAGAAGGCTGTAACACGTAGATATAGCGTTGATGGGAGAGCGTGATCTCATCTTATGCTCGTCAAGAGCTGCAGTGTATCCAGAAGCATTTTGACCCGAGCGAATAAAGGAAACGGACAAGATGAAAGTGTTAGCTCACCTGGGGAAGGTGGATCTTTGACAAGTTTCACCACTAGCTTGCCAAGCTTGGATGCCTTTAGGGAGTCTACCGTCAGCGGTAATCGATCGATAATCTAAGAGGGCCATCACAGATCCTTCAGCCTCGAGCAAATTTAGCAAGCAAGGCTACGTACATGAAGCAGTGGCATGATCGTCTCAATTAGTGGACTGTCGTCGTTAGCGGTATATGCAGCCTTAAGCCACTCCCGCGCGATATCCATCGCGCGAGGGTTTTCAGACCAAGCCCTAAAATAGTGATTACCTGCGCCGTCGCGAATTTTTGTCAAAATTTCGAGCCGAATGGCGGCATCAGCATCTTGCATGTTAACCATTATTCGGTCCACGAGGGTGTTCACGGCTTGAGCACCAGTGAAGGCCGATGATTGCAACAGCGGTTTTAATGATGCAAAAAATCGCGCCTTTCGCTGGGCAATCTCTTCGGGCGACAGTTCCGGCGGTTGGGGCGGCTGCTGCTGCAAGTGAGGTTGAGACTGCGGAGACTGAGGTGGTTGATTTTGTGGGTCCTGCTGGGACTGTTGAGATCCAGAGGTAGTAGATGACTGCGACCCATAGAAGGAAGATGGATTGATAGAAGTCGAAAGAGTGCCTGGATTCATCAATGCTTGTGGTGATAAAGTTCCCTGGGAAGCGGCCAAGGGTTGTCGGTAATAGGGAGGGATGAACATGGAGGTTTGGGTGTATGGATATTGTTGTCGCTGAGGTTGAGATGTAAACATGGTGCCAGAGGTATAATGTAGATTGGGTGTTGTTGATAGCGTCAACGCTGGACTGTGAAAAACATTGAGATTTCTGATGGAGGGTTTGCTGTGACTATTTCACATACTCGATAACCAATTGTTGCGAACCGGCCGTCTCCTGTGGCTGCGACTGAACCGGGTGTTGTTGAACTTCCTGCGGAGGTTGTGATTGGTGTTGAGGAGGGGATTGTTGATGTCGCTGGGAGGGAGAAGGTGGGAGAGGAGATTGTCGTTGACCGACTTGCGACTGTTGCGGGGATGGTTGTTGCGAGTGTGTCGCAACGGTAGCGGATGAACTCGTTGCGCCATTTAAAGTCGAATAGGTGGAAAGGGGAAGAGAGGACCATGTTGAGTTCCCATACGCATGGGTAGGATAGGAAGGCAGGAAAAATTGATTATGTGAATGGGTAAGTTGGGAATAAAAGGTCTGGGGCGAAGCGAGAAGAGCAGGTGTGGAGGCTGTTCAGTAATGTGTCATCAGTTTGCGGTTCATGATTGGTAGGGCGCACGCGCAAGGATGCACGGCGCTGTGGGAAGCTGGCATAAATGCTCACCTCCCAAGTCTCCTAGGGTTGTAAAATCGCTAATATCCATGTTGTTGGCGGTCGGGGAGCTGACGCCGACAGGGCCCGTTTGGGACATGGCGGCGGGGCGCTCTTTGGACCAGTCATCGAGGGCCGAGGCGGGCTGCCTCTGTTGTTCATGCTGGGAGGACTTCCGGAAGTACAGAGGGCTGCGGAGCCCAGTGGAAAATATGATCCATCGCGACTCTGTTTTTATCAGGGCTCAAGGGAATTGTAGGCAACTATTACGGCTCAAGAACAAGTCGTGCCGCGATTCAGCAGCAGGTGTGGAGACTAACCGCTATAAGGAGGCCGCTGAGAGCGACACTAGGGATGAGCTCACCGGTATGCGTGGTGTGCGTGGTCTACAATGTCGTTGGGAGGAGTGTTGGCAGCATAGGGATATGCCTGAAATTTCCATGTCCGCTTCAAACTCAGATTTCCCACGCTCTGTGAGACAAGCGGGTCTTGTCAGAAATCACATAAACAAAAAGCGTTTACTTTGTTACCGCAATGGCCGAACAACTAAACCAACAGAGGGATCTGGTAAGTACTTGGCACATCCCCTCGACATATTCTCATTACCCCCTCTAGTATGTGACCAGCATACTCGCGCTGGCTACCAACATGCGCCAGTGCGCAGAAATCGGCGAAACTTTTGCAAAGATTCTCAAGAACGCCTCGGACGACGAGATGCATCACCTCATCAATGTGGTTTGTCCCCCTCCTCCACCAGTTCACCTGTTGCTCATACGTCTTGTAGGGCAAACGCAAGGCGACTGGTGCCCCAGACGACGAGGAGGCTCCCAAAAAGCGCAAGCGTAACACGAAGCCCAAAGATCCAAACGCACCTAAGCGCCCAGCATCATCCTACATCCTTTTTCAGAATGAGATCCGCAAGGAGCTCAAGGAGAAGCATCCCAATCTTACTAATCCCGAGCTTTTGAATATGATCTCCGACCTCTGGAAAAAGATGTCAGAGGAAGAAAAGGCCGTAAGTCCCTTTTACTCGTCGCGTATTTACGTGTTTCGACGCGTTTCTCGTAGCAATACCACAAGGCCGTTGAAAGTGCCAAGGAGCGGTACTCCCAGGATAAGAAGGCGTACGACAATCGCACCCCAGAGGAAGTCGCTGCAGCTAACGCGGCTGCAGCAGAAGCTGCTGCCGTCGGTCTTTCTCCTGCTTGGAGCGGTTTCCATCCCACTAACATTGTCAACCATCTATAGCTAAAGAAGGGCAAGGCGAGGAAGAAGACCCAGAAGGCGGTTGCTGCCTCCCCTGAAGCGCCCGCTCGTCCACCACCCATTACTGCAGAGACCTCCCAGAGTGCATCGTCAGAAGACGATGACTCCAGTGCAGGAGAGGAATCAGATGAGGAGGTGCATGGAGCAAAGGAGAGTCAAGCCGACAGCGACTCCAGCGAAGAAGAGGATGAGGCGGTAGTACAACCAGCGAAAAAGGCCAGGAAAGCTTTCAGCAGTGTCACGCAAGGATATAAAGGGAAGAAGGGCTCAAAGTAATGTTTTCGGGCTACAGTTCTGCTTATTTATTCTATTCTACGGGACTGAATCGGCGGCCAATTTAGCGCTGAGTTTTTTTGTTCGTTATTCTGTTTTTTATATTTTATCTATACTCGTTAATCCTCCTTTGTTGAATTGAACTAGCCGTGTTGTATCTCTTGTTGGTATTGCTGTAGTTGCAATGGCCACGATATTTGTTGTGCGAGTGGTCCAATCTTGGTCTCACTTTGGTCAGTTATCTTATCTTGAGGGCATTGATCCAAGGCTATGTATACACAATCAAATGCGTTTCTGACACCGCCCCACTATGGGATTCTCGGGTGAAGGATAACCAATCACACGTAGTGGCTGCGTGATGGCTGTGGTGGTAGGCTTGGATAGATAAAAGAAGGCAAGCACGGAGAGTGCTTACTCCCATCCTCTCACTCTTCACTATAATGTCCGCAACCCCGAGCTATAATGCTCCGCCTTCGAACCCTGATGCCCGACCGCTGCCTGAAGGGTGGGTAACCCAGTTCGATAACAAGTGAGCGCCCTATCATCGTACCAGGTCCTTTCTGTGCTAACCTGAGATTCACAGCTACATGACATGGTACGTTGGAGTTCAGGGCAATAGCAAAGAGCAATATCAACCCAAGTATTAGGTTCTATGTCAACACTAGAGCTCAACCTCCCGTAATAACATGGGACCACCCTCTCGGACCACCCCCGCCGTACCCCCCTCCATCGCACCCTCCTCCCGCCCCAGCACACAACAACTACCAGAACAGCGCCCCTGGTTTTCCGGGGGCGGGTGTGCAATCGTACACGCAGCCAGGACCATATGCACAGTCACCGCCTCCGCCACAGGCATCATACAACCAAAGCGGCAAGCCCCACTCGGGTCCGGCCACTCCTGGACACTCTGGACAATACGGTGGATCAGACGGGAAGGGTGCAATGTCAAACCTAGCAAGCCCTGCGGCTGCTGGTAAACGTATGTAACACCGTCCTTCTCGAGTAGAGCAAGCTACTTACTAAGCATTGCCAATCTAGTCTCGAAACTATTTGGCAAGCATGGCGGAGGTCACGGTGGTACTCCTGGTGGAGGGTTTGGCCATTTTGGATCTGGTGGACACGGAAAACCGCCAAAGAAGCATGGTGGCATGGGTGGCGGGGCCGGGTTGGCGCTTGGTGCGGGTGCAGGGCTGCTTGGTGGGTTGTTGGTGGCTGATGCAATAGACGATGGATTCGACGGTGAGACTTTTCCGAGTCCTTGCGTCCACGGTGGTGAGCTGATACAACTGAATTGCTTCTAGACGATTTCGGTGGTGGTGGTGATTTCGATTTCTAATGTCCGGTCTTGGGACCTGCCGTGCCTGCTTCCTCTATATCCATTATCGATATGCCTTGTACTTGTGTTCTTTGAATCGATTTGCCCTTGGCCAGGGGCTTCTGCCCGAAGCGGTTATATCTCCTGCAGCTGCAGCTCATTCATCTTACGTAAAACATCCGTCGGCAGTGCGGGTGCTTGTCGATCCTACTTATTCAATTCGTGTACGTGAACTTGAAGCGTCCAAGCATTCAAACGTTTTAAGGTCCCAGTTCTGGGATCGAGGGATAAGGGTCGGTCCAGGTCCAATGCCGTAGTACGTGCCTGTTGTCGCAAAGGCTCGGTCAGGTTCGAGCGGACATGTGGATAACTCGCCTATAAGTATGACACTGGGCGGCCGACGTCTATGCGACTGTCGTCCAGCACTCCTTAGCCAGCGAACACAACTTTGGGATAGGTATTGCGCCTGGAGCACTAAACAATCCTGCTAGACAAGCTATGTACTAATCAAGCAACGGGGCAATACAGTCAGTTGGCCGGTGTTTGTTGTCAATCAGGGCATGTGTTGTGATGGGTGCCTCTCTTTATTCCTTTGACATCGCTAGACCCTACTTGTCAACAGTCCGCGAGTGCTGAGACATTCGCCAATCTCTCTCTGGCTCGTTTCAACACTTCCTCCCGTTCGTAGCGTTTGAAGTGCGCATGGGGGACTCTTGGTGGAGGGTACCTCGCGCTCCGCCCAAATTGACACAAGGACCGCCCATCCTGTAAAGTGCTCTATTTTTAGGACCAACCTTCTTATGATGTGTGTCGAGTTGACAGACCAACACCGACAACAGGCAGCGGACAGGTTCATTGTAAGTACACAGCTCCGTCTGGGTACCATCTGTCCATATTGCGGGTTCTTTCCGCAAAAGGCGTCAAATCCTAGCCGCGAGGGGGCTTAAGAGGTCGAGTCTCCGTGTCAGAGCCATCATCATCTCTCTTTCTATTGACGTGAAACGGCAGCCTCGACGAAGAATATGGCGCAGATTAAACTAGTGAGCAGCGGGGGAACTGGGCAGGACACACGCCCCTTGCCTCCTGGATGGCAACAGCATTGGAGCCAAGAGTGAGCAACTCGCTGTCTTCCTGCCTTGCAAGATGTCGCTGACCGTGCCATGTGCCGATGCATACTTAGGATGGGAAAATGGTGGACTAACATCCTTCTGCGTAAATTCCGGATTGTGGACTTACATTATCTAGGTATTATGTCCAGGTGACAGCGATACCGCCTACCGTCTCCTTCACTCATCCCCTGGATATGACCCCTGCTCCGAACGTGAACTCTCAAATTTCCCCTCCGCTCAGGACAGTAGATCCGCCTCCATATCAATTGAATCCAAGCTCCCACCACCTTCAACGAGCGCCATCAATCAGCAGCATGTCTTCAGGCACTTCCTCCCTCAATTCCTCCTATCTGGTTAGCCCTCGCAGTTCGGTCGCAATGACCGTCGAGCGGGTTTCCACCAGTGCGGGAGGTCCAGTAGCTCCTTCTCCAGCGCAGTCGATCGTACAAATGCACAGCGAGAGAAGGTCGGCTACGATGCCACTCAACCCGATGCCTCATCCGCAACCAAGCCATGCTGTGGCTAAGTCTCCGGCGCAGCTTTCGAGGGGACATAGTGCCACGGCGAACGTACAGAAGTATCCGCTAGCGACAATGCCTGAACCGATGCCTCAACGTGGACAAGGTCCACCTCCTATGAAACTTGATAGCGCACATGGGCTCCTCCAAGCTGTTCCTGGTGGACTGCCACAAACCAATCCAAGCCTGCTATCTGTTACATCGAGTTCGACGAGTAGTGTCGCACCCCTCAAATCGAAGGAGAAGGAGAAGAAAGGGAAAAATGAAAAGAAGGAAAAAGATAAGAACAAGAGATCGTTGTTTGGTTCTTCAGCAATGGATGATCAGGGAGGGGGACATGGGGCAACAGCAGCAAAAGCAGCTCTGCAGCCGACTGGAATCGGTTCTACAACTACTTCCCAAACGTCTGGGCTTCCAAACCAGCCTACAATGAATCCGAGCGGTCAGATGCAAGCGAGTATCGGGCAAACTATGTTTGTTCCTGGTCAGGTGGGGGGATTACAGCAGAACATGGGGCTCGGGTTCGCTACCAATGCCGCTGGTCTCCAGAATGTCGCAGGAATCGCAGGCCAGATGGGACTACAGACAGCGGGTGTCCTGTCACAACAGGTCCAATCTCAGCCGCCTGGTATCGACTTAGGGGGGTTGGAGGGGTTGGCCAAGACGACTAGAAAATTCTTGGGGGGTGCCATGTATGCCCTTACCGGAATTTCTCCCCAGGACCTAGCAAATTTCCGAAGCCGGATGACGATCGCATTCTCAGGTGTCCCACTCAGTGAGATCGGCATCGATGCCAAACAGCTCGAAGCGGTTTTGACCGGACAACCTGGGGGGAATTATCAGGGCGTAATCAACGCGCTGATGATCCAGCAACAGAAGCAGCAGATCCTGGCTATGCAAACAGGACAACCCGTAGGAAAACAGGTGGATTACCAGGGGTTGATTGCCCAGGTGCGGAAAATGCAGGGGATCGCGAACACGAGAATGCAGCAGGCCGTGGCGATGAATGGACAAATCGGTGTTATGGGGGTACCAGGCATGCAAATGTGCATGGCAGGGATGCAGAACCAGCCATTGATGATGGGACAGCAGAGCCTGGCACAGCAGAATGCGATGTTTCAACAGCAAGTGAGGCTGGAGCAGCAGAGATTGCAGCAGACGCAAGCCGCTATGGGTCAGACCCCGATGCTGATGAACCCGGGGCAAATGCTACCACAGCAGGATGGGGATGCAGATGACCGGGCTTGCCGCCAATCCTATGTTGCAGGCGCAATGGATGGGAGCTCAGCCTGCCGGAGGAAGGAATCGAAAAACGAAAGGCCAGCGGGTCGCGAACATGGCCACGGTTGGAGGGCAGTTACAGGCTCAGGTAACGAAGAAGAAAAAGAGCAAGCAGACACCATTGCCGCTTGTTCTTGGAGAGAAGAAGAAAAAGATGTCAGTACAGGGACAGGTACTGTTGCCGGTTGCGCCGTCACAGACTAGCTCTGCGAGCAAGAAGCGACCCGTGCGCGGTAGAAATGTTGCAGGTACACAGGCAGGAGCGGGGAACTCAAGGAGCGTCCAAGTTACACGCAGACAGGCGGGACAATCGGAACCAAAACGGATGGCCCGCGGGAATAGAGCACAACGTGGTAGCCGGAGAAGTGCCGCCCAGAGGCAAACAGAGCAAGAAGGGGAAGGTGAGGAAGACGGGGACGGAGAGTCGTGCCTCGTCACGGCTCAGCCAGTAGATGATGGTGAAGAGGATGAGGGAGAGAGCGAGGAGGGAGAGGATGAAGACGAGGAGGGAGAGGATGAAGACGAGGACGAAGAGGATGAAGATGAGGAAGAAGAGGATGAGGATGAGGATGAGGACGAAGACGAAGAAGAGGTCGAGGAAGAAGATGAGGAAGAAGACGAGGACGAAAACGAGGAAGCATATGTCGACGAGTCCTGCGGGGGTGGAGATGTGCAGAACATGGCACCGTATCTGGACCCGTGCATGCAGCAAGGATGGGATAATATGCAAGAGCAACAAGCTGTGATGATGGCACCCGTAGACTTTGGGCAGGCAGATGATTCTAATTCTGGGTTCGACTTGTCGGCGAGTTTTGGAGATCTCAACTTCTTTGAATAAATATCACGTGACTCCTGTTCTTTATTTATGTATCACAATTGAACACAGACCATTTAATCAATGGCGACAAAGTGGGATGTGTACTCCCGTCAGTGCATAGACCTTGCCTCCACCGCCGTATCTCTCGGTTTCTCTGCAGTTAAGCTCGGCACCCGTCTCGGTGTATGTCCTACTTACCGCTCCATCCTTATTCTGCTGACCTCCTCCAGTTCTCTGTCGCTCGCAGCGTTACAGGTACTGCAGTCGGCATCACGACTGCTGTCGTCGACCAGGCCCTCTTTGGCGGCATTGCCGTCACCCGTCCGATAGCAGGGTCAGCAGTACACTCTGCATTCACCCTGGCCGAGCAATTTGCGCTCGCCCCAATCCACCTGTCCGAGTACATCACCTCTACCTCCCTCATCGCTGCCCACAGCTCGATAAATGTGCTCTCGGTTATTTTCCCCCGTAGCAATGAGGCCAGCTTCTCCCTCGTATCCTTCATCACACTTGTCCGGAGAGAGTGGTCAGACAGGGACGGTTCCTTGCCAAAGAAGCGTCACGGGTTGACACAGATCGCCAGGGCAATTGTTGCCTGGGTTGCACTGCAGGGTGTCACCCAAGAATGGCAGGAAAAGCGATGGTTCCAGTATCTCAGGGAACTCGATGTCAAGGAGAAGGAAAGGGATGAATACGAAAAACCAACCACTCGATCGCGGAGGTGTGTTTTGCCCTTCCTCAAATATGATTTCTGTTCAACACCATTCAGGAATTCGCACGTACGCGTCACTTCGGACGTTATATTTCCTGGTCAAGGTGGTCCACAGATTATCTCTGCAGACATCGGCGAGGCCTCTGTCGGCGCCAGCTTGAACCCATGCTCGAGGAACCCCACGTTGGCCCCGCTTTCATCCCTTGCTATGACCCCCATGTATTCCTGTAGTCCCTCATCGCCCGTCTTATCACGTTCTCCCTCTTTCCAGCATCTCTCACGTATTCCATCGTCTCAACACACACACGTGCCGTCCCCCTCATCTTCGCCACGTCACTTGCATTCTCATTCGTGGTCTCGCGCTCATCAACAATCAGCATACCCATCTCCTACTCTAAGTTCCCCTGGCCCTATCCCTCTACCATTGAGTGAACTCAAGCTAACCCTTCGCCGCTTGTCTAAAATGGTTCTTGCAGGGTATGGTGGAGCATCTTTGTTGTTCTTTGGAGTGACACCGTATGAGAAGAGCTCAAAGAAGGGTGAAGCACGAGAGAAGAGAGAGGAAGAGGCCAAGCTAGCTGACGCCATCGATGCTGCAGAGGCAGAGGCAGCGGGCGATGATGTAGATTTGGACTCTGCTCGATCTCAGTCAATGTTTTCATGGTGGGATCAATTACTGGGAAAGCATGACCAGGAAATATTCGAAAGGTCAGTGCAGGGTGCCGAAGGTGAAATAAATCGAGCCAAGCAAGAGAAAGAGAGAAGGGCAAAGATGAAGGCAACGGCCACAGTTGGAACCGAACATTTAATGCCCCGGTTCTGGGTGTTGACTGACCACAGCAGAAGGCAGATCGTGCTTGTGATCAGGGGTGAGTTCCACGCTCTTGAGCTGGTGTCCTTGGTTTATGAAGCAACAGGTACCATGTCCCTCAACGAGATTGCTGTTGATTTGACATGCGAGGCAGAGACTTTCCAACCTGCACAAACTCAGGATCTAGACATCGGCGAGGAGGGTACTCGCGGACGTTATATGCCTGGTGTATTTGTCTCTCAATCGAGAGATGGAGGCCAAGAGATATCTGAGGAGAAAAAGCTACCTCCGTACCACGTTCATTCGGGTATGCTTCGCATGGCAAGGGCTATGGGTGATGTAGGGGAAACCTGTACAGTTGGCTGTCCATGAGGCACTATATCACAATCCAGGTTTTGGTAAGCCTCCCATTTTCACGATTGGCCTTGCCGTGACACGTACTTTATAGACTTAGTGCTTTGTGGGCACAGTCTAGGGGCTGGGGTGGCAGCACTTCTGGGATTGGTAAATAGGACCTTGGATTGTTTGTACTTGCGCTCATCACTTGATAGATGTGGGCAGATCCAACGACATGCCTAACCGTCCCATCGAGCGGTTTACCTGTTGGTAGGAGAGTATATGTGTATTGTTTTGCGCCTCCGTACGCTTCTCATAAGCCATTGCTGTCGGAGAATTCATCATCCTTGCCAGGGCCCTTACTGACGCTAACCTGGGTCGACTCGCCAAGAAGCTCATTGTGTCCTTTGTGTACTCTCATGATGTCGTCGCACGGCTTTCACTAACTTCGGTTCGTGATCTACGGAGCGGAGCGTTCTGGCTCTGTGAGGCAGAGGAGGGAAAGCGTGCGTATGGGAAACGCGGCGAGAAATTGAATGAGGATGGATGGTCGGCATGTGACAAACCGTGCTAAGCTGTGGAAGGAGGGTAAAGGAGACGAGAAGGATATGGATTGGGTATAGCTCTCGTCCATTCTTTGCTTTTGTGACTGAGTAATGTGCATTTAGTTCATTGCTGTTCGCAAAACGCTGGAGGCGAATATGCATGACCAGGACATGTTCCCCCCAGGACATGTTCTTTGGGCCATGAGGGATAGTGATCTCCATCCCTCTCACCAGAGGGAGCATTCCCGAATCGACAAATTAAGGCTTTTTGAGGTGTTGGATGTAGAGAAGGTGTTTAATCAGATTGTATTTGCGAGGAATATGCTTACGTGCGTTCTTTCTCTCTCCTCTGTTGGCTGTACATATGTCCTGATGATCGAGTGGAAAATACGAATACGACAGTGCACATATGCCTAATCAGTACGATCGCGTACTGCATGACTTGTTCTAAGCTGGTTCCCCTTGCCGGGCCTGATTTTATATCTGACTCACGCTTATTTCGCATGCTCACAGCATAATAGGATTCTCTCTTGCTGGAGGATTGAGATACCCCAGTAGCCCAACGGATAACGGGATTTTCTGGAAACACTGTATAACCTAATCTAGTGGAGCCTTTTACTCAACGTGTATTTATTAGTGCTTTAAAGAACAGTTGCCTTCATCTACACAACATCTACACCATGTGCTTCTCTTCGATCGACGTCCCACTCTTCTCTGATGTAGATGCAGATGCGGAAGGTTCGCTCAAGTCGATATTGGGTACGGGACCCCTGAACCAGTGCACACCTCCATATTTTGGGAAATAGTACCAGATGATGGAGAGAATCAGGATTCCGCCAATGACAACAGTGCTGTAGTTCATTGTTGCTGCACCCCCACCTGGGACTTCTGGGAAGAGGAAGATTATCCCAAAGAGGAGCATGAAAAGCACAGCGACTACTGCAACTGGGAAACTCTAGAACCAGGTATTAAGCTTTGTACAGCCGATCGACAACGGGGGTAGATACACTCACGAGAACACCAAGATTAAAAGGACCAGGTTGAAACTATTGCCACCCGTAAAGCGGACAGTAATGGGTATGGCATAAGCAATATAGAGGGCTATGATAGACATGGAGAAGACGGCGTTGACGGCTTGGTCGCCTGCAAAAACGAGGAGGCCCATGGCGAGCGAGAGGAGGGCATCAAACCAGACAACATTGACAGGCGTCTGAGTGCGAGGATTCATCTTATAGAGCCATTTTGAGAAAGGGAGAGCTGTGGAGATAGTGTATTACATGGAAACTTCATGAACAAGGAAGAGGATGGTCTGGAAATGAACGTACGGACCTCCGTCGCGGCTGAACGCAAAAGTTTGTCTGCTCGCGGCGAGCAACTGGGGAGTATGTTAGCTGACGATATTCTTTATGCTGTGGCCCGGGCAAATTCATTGGCTCACCATGCTGGAACCCATCATATACCTTAAAAGGTCACACACAAACTCAGATTACACACAACCAGAGATGATTGGATGCTTACTGCACGAGGATTACCAACACCCAGATCCCCAGTGTAGCATTTTTTCCAAAACTGTTGAAGAGAATTTGTGCCATGGGTTGGTCACTGTTGGACAATCCTTTCAAATCGGTCCCCATGCAAAACGCCAAAGACATGTTGACAGCTGCCACATTCATGAGTTTGGTTTTGAAGACTTTATACGCTCAACCCACCCCATCCGAGAACACCTCCAGCAGCGATCGCTCCGACGATTGCCCATGGAACGGCGATGTTTGCATTGGAGGCTTCTTCACTGATGTGAACGCTGGAGTCGAAGGAACCTAAGGGTGATTTGAGCACCGCGAAAGTCTAAATTGGACGAGGAGGGTCGCACAAATGGTCCAGAGGGGTGCCAGGAAGCTATAAATGAAGGCAAAGCCATCGGGCCAACCGCTGACTGAAGGAGCTTTGTCAGAAATAGTCCCTTGAAAATGCCCTGGTGCTTACGGTTGACGAAGTCCCCCAAGGCAAATTTAGCACTATTCTTGAGTTCGTTGGGCGTTGAGATGGGAAGAGCAACAACAATCGCAATGCAAAATCTTCCAGGATGTCAGATTGGCCACTGAAGGATGACTACGAAGAAGACATACAACACATTCAAGACGATGTAGACTGTCTGCAGGCGGGCTAAAGCTTTCGTTGCTAGACAGCATACGATTGCATGGCTTATAACGAGGGCGGCGTATATACCACTATTGGCCGGACCGTCAGTTGTACATACATACGTTGCAAATGAAGTATGGGGGGAAGCGTACAAAGTCCGTGCGTTTGTCACCTCAAAATTTCCATCCATGCTAATAGTAATGGCGGCCATAACTTGCACCGCGGCTCCCCAGTCTATGGATGCGATAGCAGCAATAGAGCCAATCGTGTTAGCGTCTGAAAGCGTGGTCAGTAAGGAAGTCGAGCTGTTCGTGGATGAGCTGACAGCCAACTATCCAGCATAGCAAGTTCCTCCAGCGCCTTGACGCCAGGGAGTAAGTCCAAAAATAGAGCTATTCAAATTTGTCGGGTTCTGAGCCTGCATAGATACAGATAACGAAGGATTATAGTACGTACGCCACCAGAAGTCGGTGCAGCCGATGCAAGCTCAGCCATCGACAAACCGATGAACAGCACAAAGATACTGGAAACTAGCCACTACAGTATCAAGTCAGTAAAATAGTCGAGGAAGAGCGGACTACCGCGTACCCCCCAAACCATAGCGGGACCTCCACCATTAGGTATCGCGTAAAACAAGACGGACGAAATGGAGGGCACTAGCCCGATAATTGAAAAGGAAATGCCGAACACCTATCTCTAGATGTGAGCTTGAGCTTGAGCGGGACACTGTTGACACACCTCAAGGGGTGCGAATTCTCTCTTGAACTCCTGTTTGTACCCAAGTGCCGCTAGCAAGGCTTCATCGGCCCGCCGAATTGCGTCTTGGCGTGATTGGCTCCCTGGGCTCATGCTATCGAATGCAGCGCTGGTCAGTAGGAGGGAGGGGGACGGATGTCTGGTGGGATCCAGCTGGGCGAGGGTTTATAATGATAAGCATGAAGTTCAGATTTCTGATGGGGGGCTGCAGACTCCAGTGCGATAAGCCACACGCTCGGCTGCGGTAGTGAGGCAGGAAGGGATGATGATAAAAAGCTTTTTATATACGCAGTGGGAAAAGAGTCACCTGTGCCGACTTGAGTTACAAAGTAAGTAATGCAAACACATGATAATATCGCTTGTGGGGTTGGCGGGCGGGTGTCCTAGTGGAGTGGGGGTGCGGGGCCGTGGTTGATCCCGGCCCCGACTTGGAATAACTGGCAGCTAATCCCTCGGTATTGTTTGGGAGTTGATTCCTGCCATCACGGGGTGTTTCGAGCAGGAGAAGATTGCATTGGAGCACAGTATAACACACTTGAAAGAATGGAGAACACGCGAGTTTCCTGTACGATAGCATGGGTAGGAACTATATCTTGTACGATCTATGGTGCGGCAGCATAAGAACACAACCGGTGGACCTGTGGAAGGGACGCAGGCGGGGTCTTCTGGGCTAATCTTGGTCAGTCTGATCGCGAGGCCGGTATTTGATTCTTCTGTTTTCGAGTTCTGCTTCGACATCATCTGGTACGCGGCCCTTGACCTGAACGGCGTAAATTCCTCGGACATATTTCGCTAAAGGCACGAATTGTTAGCGTTGTGGGACGAGAGCGAATGAGACTCACATGTCCTCTGCCAGCGTGCTACCCAGCTATTTTCTAGGTCTATTACGGATATAACACCGTCAAATGACGTTGTCGTACAAGTTGCTATACGGTCTGGGCTGCCCTTGAGCTAAAGGGAGGAGGACACTTAATGATGAGAGGGGCTAGGAAGAGCATTGCATGAGGATATACCTGCATGATCTCTTCGCAATTGGGGCATCCAATTTTTCGAAAGTCGTTTGGAGCGAGGACGATGGAGCAGAGGAGACATGCACGGAGAGCTTTGCTCCTGGCTTGTGGTGGAATAGGTGCAGACATGACACTGTTGGTGAGTGAACAGAGAATTGTATTTATTTGGTCTCGTGACCCTTGTGCTCTGGTTCATGAATGTCACCAATCAGCTTCTGTCTGGTGTGTCCTCTCGAGCTCTGTAGTCCCCCGACTCCCGCTAAACGCTTTGTAGGCGCACTGTCTGGCTTTGCAACAACACTATGTCTGCAGCCCTGTAAGCAAACAAAAATTGTTTTTGGAACTTCCAAGTAAATATTGCACCAGTCGACTTGGTGAAGACGCGTATGCAGCAAGCGGATGGTGTAATACGACCAAGGTCCGTCATTCAATCTTTTAACAATTATCATTCGTTCCCCAGACTTGCTACCAGACATCATGTCTCCTGCATCCTCAGCACTACTCAGGAGGTTCTCGCAACCAATGGATTGAGAGGACTCTGGAGAGGCACAGAGGCTTCACTCATAAGGAACGTCCCAGGGGTAGCGTTATACATGACCGGTTTAACGCAACTACGGATGTGGATGGCCACTTCGCCATATTTTGCTGTTGTTCACAAACATTCACTTTCCGACAATCCTAATCCATCATCAGTCCTGCCCAAACTGACGAGCACGGGGAACTTGATAGCTGGAGCTACCACTCGAGTCAGTGTAGGGCTGTTGCTCAATCCCTTTTCTGTTTTGAAAGCTCGTTATGAGGTGTGTGTCCGTGTTGCTAGGTTCCTCCTGGTTGATACCTATGTCAGGATTTATCGGATTAGAGCAATATGTATGTATACGAAAGCCTCTCTAGCGCGGTCTTTTCTATCATCCGACAAGGACCTCATGAACTACTCCGGGGATTCCTTGCTTCATCGCTCCGAGATGCGCCGTATGCGGGACTTTTTGTTCTATTCTATGAGGGCATCAAGCGCGAAGCTTGTAAGTCCCTGTAATATTTGTACACGTGAACGATCCACTCACTCATGTCTATTCGCAGCATACCTCATGTCCCCAACAAGCGGTTTTTATTCCACGGTCATTCATAGCACCTCGGCCGCTTCTGCTGGTGCAATTGCGACAGTGATTACCCAGCCTTTTGATGTTATCAAGGTAACCCGTGCGTTTTCATGAACATCCAGCAATTGATGTTAAGGCTGTCATTCCCAGACAAAAATTCAAGTCCGCCAGGAGGATAGGTACCGTGGATTTCTACGAACCGTTCACACGATCTGGCAGGTGCGTTTATTTTCCAGGTCAAGTTGGGGATTCAATGAATGGCTGACGCTGTATCCCTTGCAGCAAAGGGGTGTATCTGGGTATTTTGACGGAATTTCACTTCGCATGTCCCGAAAAGTTCTCAGCTCAGCAATTGGATGGGCTGTCTACGAGGGTATTTTAATGTTCGTAAGAACGTCGAACCCTCAAAAGTAGCAACACCAATCTTAGGGCGAATGCATCTCTATTCCCATATTGTAATTGTGGAATCATACATATTCTTCGCATTTCACCCGTATTTTAATACTACCCATATTCTGCCGATCACTTAAGCTTTGACCCTCAGATATATCTGCTGCTCCTTACGGGTCATGCTTGGCGTATTTTAGGAAGAATCAACTCTGGGGTTGGCATCATAGTGCGTTGCAGATAGTAATTACTTGGAATATGAGGGATGGTTAGTTTACATTGTGATCTATCCATGGGATAGTTCAGGAGGTCCAAGATGGTGAAAGGCTAAGAGTACTCCTTTTGAATGCATTTGGCAATTGTTTGTAGTTGAATATTAGATGTACCCTCGTAGATAGCACCCTGTCGAGGGTATAAGTCAATTTGGCAGCATATCAGTAGTGAGGCACACACAATCTTGGAGTCCCTCCAGTACTTTTCGATACCAGTCTCCCGAGTGAATCCAACACCACCAGCCCACTCAATGGCCGACCCAGCAACTCTTTGGGCAACTTGACTACTCCAATACTTGGCCATAGCGGCTTCCTTGGTGAAGGGCTTGCCTTCTTCCTTGCGGCGTGCGGCGTTATAAGTGAGGAGGCGAGCGGACTCGATGTCAATGGCGGCCTGGGCTATCTGGAATTGCATGCCTTGGAAGGTGCCAATGGGTTGGCCAAACTGCTTGCGCTGATATGTGTAGGGAACCGCCTTGTCGAAGGCGCCCTGAGCGAGACCAAGCATCTGAGCGGCGATACCGATACGACCTGACTTGTTGTCAACTAGGTAACGTTGTTCGAGCTGAGTACATACCCTCGTTTAAGATCTCGATTGCAATCTTGTAGCCTTTGCCCTCGCCACCGATAATGTTTTCGGCGGGGATCTTGAGGTCGTCAAAGTTCAGAGTGCATGTCGAGGATGCACGAATACCAAGCTTCTGTTCCTTCTTGGCAATCTTAATGCCCATATCCTTGGTAGCAATGAAGCAGGTTATACCCTTATATCCCTTGCTGGGATCGACCTGGGTGATCCATAGGTATTAGGCGACCTTCCCGGAGGTGTGAAGGTCTTACATTGGCGAAGATGAGAAAAAAATCGGCCTCATATGAATTGGTAATCCACATCTTGGAACCGTTAAGGATCCAGTGGTCGCCCTCTCTCTTGGCCCGAGTCTGGAGCGCAAAGGCGTCGGAACCGGAAGCAGGTTCAGACAAGCAAAAGGAACCAAGCTAATGGTCCGGATATGAGAGTATGTCGGGTATGAGTAGTGAAGAGTGTGCCTACCGTCTTCTCGGAGAGCAGAGGTAGCCACTTAGTTCTCTGCTCCTGGGTCCCGTAGGTGCGCACGACTGTATTGACGAGGGTATTGTGGACGTCACACAAGACAGACACCGAGGGATCAACCTTGGCAAGTTCTTCGATTGCAATAATTGCGGAAGTGAAGGAAGATCCGGCACCGCCATGATCTGGGCTGGTCTCAATTCCCATGAGCTGGAAGAGTAAGGGATAGGACCATGAAAAATAATTCCCGAAACGACATACGCCTTGTTCAAAGAGACCCTTGATAACTGTCGGGTCCATGCTCTCGTTCTCGTCCATCTCGCGAACCTTGGGACTAACTACATCGGCCGCGAAACGTCGGACTACAGAACGACTGGTGAACGTCGGTAGAGAGAGTTTCCAGAGAGAGAGAGCCTACCAGCCTCTCTGAGCATCTGCTCTTCGTCGGTGAAGATATCCAAAGATGTCGGGACGCCGACTTCACTTCGAATAGATCTAGAGGTCGAGAAGGACCTGCTACATATATTGTATAGATCATGCCGAATGTGCTTGTAAGAGAGTTAGAAAACTTACCTGGTAGCTGCAAAAGGACGAGCACGGAACGCAACGAGGGAGCGAATAGCAGTTGTCCTGAACATGGTTGAGCTGAGAGGGGTACTTAAGTTCCGGCAGCGGGTTAGGTCTCCGGTCACGTGTACACCCACACTGCGCTTTGCCATTTCGTCTTCGTCCTCCAGACTCGACAACGATGACCGCCAGGACTTTTCACTATCGCTGTGCTTGCATTTGCAGCAACAGCCCTTGCAAGTACCTCTCTCCTCACTTGGTCCTCCTCAAGGTGCGGCTTTTTTGTTTATTGGTCGGGCACATTTAACCAAGTTGCACCAGATCGGCTGCGCTCGATACACTCCCAAACGACGCCAACTCGCGTAATCTCATCGACCACATCCTTCACAGCGCAGAATTTTGCAGTTTTGAAGCCGTGGTATTCATCCAGCAACCAGGGGTTGGTTCTCTCCTTCTTGTCGCTGCCGGGGGTTGACCATTACTTTGCAGGTCCATCACTCACCTCCATCCCATCTCGCCCGTAGCATCTCCTCCGCACCATCTGCTCGCTCACTACAAGTGTCTGGCCCTCTGGATCTCGTACTCGCTGCAGAGTCCCTCTCGTCCCGCTTGCAATGCTCGTTTCCTTAAATACGCGCCTGGAGTTTCCTCTTCAGGTACTATTTCTCTGGAAGGGGACAAGAAGCATGTTCTCTATCTCCAAATGCCGCATCTTCATCTCGACTCTGATATGGAGAAACACAGCAAGTTCTTTCCCTGCTTGACTGAAATTATGACCCATTCAACTTACGTGCGTACTCGCTTTTAGACTCCGCCCTCGCTGCGGAGCTCGGTACCATTGCCTCCATCTTCTCTTCTCACTTTGTCATTTACACTGGCTCTATCCGCCCGGATCTCCACATTCGCCAAGCACCGGATACCGGGTCTAGACCAGTCATTGACCTGACCAACTCGTCTCATGAATCTCATAGTACTTTTTCCCAAGGCTCTGTGTTTTTTACAACTGGTTTGGTCACCTCTCTACTTATTGTTTTTTTGATTCTTCTCCCCGTCCTTATTATGGGTGTTGGAGCTCTTTCCAGTATACAGACTCCGACACGCATGGATGCTCCCAAAGGATATAGCGCAGTTGAGAAGAAAAACCAATAGCTCTTTCTCATGTACTGTACTTACCAGGGCTTGCGTTATTCTGTACTTCGCTTTATTACACTTTCCTTTGGTTGCTTGTGTGCTAGGATGCCATTTGGTGGGTGGTAGATTGCATAATAAAATGCGGTGCGTCCGAATGAGTTGTAGGTATGTCGTGGTGATAGGTGTACATACAGTGTGATATGATGGCTGGAGACGGGTATGCAAAGAGAAATACGCACTTGCAAAATACAATAATGAACAATGCGATATATCGTATTATACTGGAGAATCAAGGATGGGGGGGTTGGGGGACGGAATCAGGAATCGGCTTCAACATACTCCGCACTGTCCGCAACTTGACTCATGACCTCTACCATGGCCAAGTGAATTGGTAGGATTGGGTTTATTCCGTGTTTTCCACCACCACCACCACCACCACCACCACCACCACTGCTTGTGCTCCGACTGCCAGCGCTGCCACTTCCGCTATGACCATCATCCATGTCACCTTCCGAACTTGATACCACCCTCCACCTCGACTTGGCCAGTACACTCAGCTCGTAGAAGTTTTTTGTTACATCGGCGTGTACTGTTTTGGGTTCCAGCACGCTCGATCTTTCAGCCAGTGAGAGAGTGTGGCTGTAGGTATACAAGAAGTGAATGTGGAGCATAGAGACGGATGTAACTGATGGGGAGTATGGTATACGGACAAGGCACGTTGTAGATTCTGGTAGCAGTCCAATGGTATGTGGGCAAGAACCCTTTGAGAGCGAAGATATTGAGGATAAAGGGGATGCGAGTATCGGAGTGGTAGGCACAGCAGCATTGGTCACTGTGGTCGGGCTAGTGGTCGTACTTTCCGCGTCGCCATCGCCTGGGCTGCTGCCCCCTGATGGATCCACAACGTAGGGTAGTGCAAGCCCCAGATCGGTCAGCGTAGGTGGAACGGCGATAGGTAGCACGACGCTCGGAAAGAGAGCGTATGTTGTACTCGAGACGTCAGAAAATAAAATATGCTTGCCGTTCGAGAATTTACCACCACCGCTGTTGAGCTGGGCTAGGGCTTTTGTATTATTAACCTTGGTGAACACCCAAGGGCTATCAGGGTCCGCGCAGGTAAGCGAAACATGTACAGAACCAAGGCGACAAGTGGGGACCGTTGCGGGCAGGAGTTCTTTCCAGGCTGAACAGACGTGACGTGAGCGGGGCGCAACCAGGATGGGCCGGGATCAAATCGTACCTGTGAGTTCTGCTTCGCCCATGATGCCGAGTCTTGAGATCACAATCCTCCATTCCACATCTGCTCTCCTCGCAAAACCCACAACAAAGTCCCACACCTCCTGGACTACATACCCTTCTTCCTGACTGCTTACTATCCCAGCGCCAGAGGCAGATGCCGGAGTCGACGCTGTACCACCGTTACCTTCACCGTCCGTATCCTGTTGATCATTCCTCACAAGCCAGACCCTCTGATCCCAAGCCTCTCCGCGCTGGTCGACACACGCTGCGACAAGCCACTTCCCACAACTGCTTAGCCGGTATCCAACATGCAATAGTGTATGTCTGTCCAGCACTCCCAGTGACGTATGTGCGCTTCTTGTGTATGTCACTTTGTTACAGATCGGCCTTGCAAGTGTGAACACAGGCCTCTGGAGATAGATCAAAGGGGTATTATCAGGTGAGAATGAGTGTGCCAGGGGCCGGTCGACTGGGATGACAATACGATTGTAAAGGCTAGCACAAAAGGTCTCGAGTTGATCTGTACACGCTGGATCATTCTCCATGTAATTGACGATATGCTCGGGTATCAGCTGGACGAACACGCGGTCTTGTGACAGTGACTTCAGAGCTTTTGTTATCGAGAGTAGTATCTGGCGGAAAATAGGAGAAGAAAGGCTCATGAAGGCAATGGGCACAACAAGGAAGAGGAGAGTGGGTGTTGAAGCACCGACGAGACTTGCAGCAAAAGCAGCTGGAACAAATAAGTATACAGACGCATAAAGAGCACGCGACATACCAAAATGTTTTTTGAAAGAGATATCAAATCTCAGGGGAACGAGTCCGTCCTTAATACAATATGACCCCGTTCCAAGCGTCAGCTTGCCCAAGTGTTTACTCTATAAATGACCGGTTAGAGCTGGACTGGTGTGTATCGGGAGATCGAAACAGACTTGATAGGCAGTACAAACACTCGCAAGCCAGTTTTCAGCGTCATCCTGACGATACTGCTCCCCGTCGTCAAAGAGTACGTATGCTGATGCATCTTTCTCCCCATTTTTGGGTCTTAAGCCAAGTTTCTCCCAAAATCGGAGCGCCGTAGGCAGAACGTTGATAATCGTGTCTCCCTTGCCAACAGATATTTTAGGCATGTGCATAACCTGTGGGGGCGGGGGCTTGGTATTTAAGGACATAGATAGCGTGGTGTTGATCGAATCTGGTATACCGGAATCTCAGCCGAGGCCAAGGCTGAGAGCACGCAGACGTACCTAAATCGGAAAGCTCACCAACCGTCAAGTCCCCTTGAACACTTTCCAGGGTACCAAATAGCTTCTCTACAAACTTAATATCACTGGCCCAGACCTCGGTAAACTTCTTGCTTTCACCAGCAGACCGTCCGCTGGAAGAGCCGAAGACGTTATTGGTCAACCACGCCTCACCCCATACCGCATTCTCGACAGCTTCCTTGGCAAGGACATTGACCACAATTTCTAACGCCCTCCATTTCTCTGCTGTGAAGCCTAAGCCAGCCGCAGGGGAAACAGGAGTAGGCACATTCGCAATGGGCATAGCGACAACTCCAAGGACCCCATGCACTCCGGAAGCAGATATGGAGGAACCCGGTGGCCGCAGAGGCTTGCTGACAGGTAGGAGGTGTGCATGATTAAAGTGTGTATGCAGCAATGAAGGACCGAGGGGAAGGTAAGATGGTGGGGGAGTGCTTGGACGGGAGGTAGCAGGGGTGTCGTCCTCTTCCGAGAACCCATTGTCCGACTGGGTGCCTTCCTCATCCTCGGATGGCTCTGAGTTGAAATCATTGGCGTCAACTGTAGGTGATAGACAAACTTTCCATTCTTCATACTCCGCAGTCCAAGGGGATTTACGAATATCCTTTCCAGTCCTCCCGCCCTGCGTTGCATGCTTCCTCTTCACACCAATCAGCTTGCGCATCACGCCAACTCGAGGGTCTGTAACAGCATTGTATTGCATTCGCCACCCCGAAGCAGCACTGCCCTCGCTCTGCTTAAGTAGCGGTCTTCGGGCCGAAGGAGATCGGGTCTGAGTAAAGGGTACCTCGATTGGGTCATCTGGTTCGTCTGGTGGTGGGCTGGGTAATCCAAATTTCCCCTTGGGGCCATACTTTCCATCGGCAACACGATGATACTTGGCGAAAGGAATGGGATCGAAACCCTTCCGGGTCTCGTCGTCACGTTGCTCAAAGGTGGTCAGTCGAGTATCATGTTCTAGATGGATGTTAGGGGTAGGGGTAAGAGGGCCTCTTTCAGCACCATCTGGAGATGTGAAACCTGGGGAGGAAGGTACCAGTTCAGGTGGGAGAATAGGGTCTAAGGGTTCAATAGAACATGGTGTAAAGCCTTCCGGATAATCAGAAGTCCAAGGAGTGTGGGTTGTTGGAGTTGGTTGTGTGTGGGCTGCGGGGAGTGGAGGACCTGGACCAGACAGGTGCATGTCTCCAAATAAAGGAGGAGTAACCTGCATGGCAGTCGCAGTGACAGCGACGGACGATGCAGCGGGTGCGGGTGCAGGTGCAGTAGGAGCATGAGCAGAAGGCTGATCGAAAAAGTTGAAATCATCGTCCGTAAGCTCTTCAAAGTCCATGCCTGAGCTTCCACCAAGCCCGATACCTCGGCTACTGTCGTCGTTATATCCTGACCTGCTGCCAGGGCCACCCGGTCCCGTACTCGTATTCCCGTTTATATTCATACCGAGGCCCATATTAAAGCCTATGCCCATGTCCATACCAAAATCTATACTCATGTCAGTCATATTCATGCCAAGATAACCAAAAGGATCATAAGAGGACGAGGAAGACGAGGTAGCAAGGGGGGGAGCAACTTGAATTGAAGCAGAACTGGGCGTGTCAGGTTGTGTAGGTTGTTGCTGGGAGACAATTGGTAGGATGGGAGAAGTGTTGCCTGGAGGAGGAGCTGTGGAGGGCTCAGCTTGAGGAGGTGATGGGTAGAAATTCTGTGAGGGTATAGATGGTTGGGCTGGTACAGGTGTGTGGGCCGTGATGGGCGGGGCTACCAAGGGAGCAGAAGGGAGAGCTGAGCTTGAGGGCGTAGTACGGGGAAGCATGTTCGGAGAGCCGGCGTTCCCTCCTTCACGTTCTCGCTTGAGACGTTCGCGCTCTCGCTCTCTGTCCTTGGCAACATGATCGACATAGCCACTAACTTGCGCAGCTACTGTCCGGATGTTCCTGGATTTGGACAGGGTAAGAGCACGGAAGGCTTTGAGCTCGGTGGTCGGGGATGTGAGCAAAGAGGGTCGATGCGGATAAGTCGGAGGATCTTCAGACAGGGGTGAAGCTGCACTCTGGAGTTTCGGTGAGGGCTGTAAGGGTCCAGGGAGATCAGGAGTGTGCTCTAGAAGGGGCCTTTTAAGAGATGGGACAAATGCAAGGCAGAGGCAGGTAGGATAAATAAAAGTAATGCCCTTATCTTCGCCCTGCTTGTTTTCTACGCCAATCCATCCAATGATAAATGAGGCATCTAAAGGGGGCTGGCCTTGTCCTTGAAGAGAGTCCGAAAACTGCCGTACGAGCGCGGAAGTGGGACCGGAGTAGGTGGCAAGAAAGTAAGCAGGGGTAGCATAGGGAAGGAGGATTATGGGCGAACGTGGGGCGAGTGGTAGACAAGAGTCGAGTGGAAGGTATGGCGTCGGCAACAGGGTTGGCCGGATGACGAGTGCAGAGCGAGCCGGCTGCAGCTGGATGTGGCAGAAAATGAGAGGTCTGCTAAGGGCCTTGTACTCCCAGCCGGCGCCCCAGTCGGTGCCAGTATTGAGCTGGTGGTGAGATATCAGAAAGCCATCCGTGCAGCGGCGCGTTCCTGTGTTGGTAATGACAGAAATATCGTCGATAAGGCGTATGCGGACGGCATTGAGAAAATGGGAGGCGAGATGGCGGGGGCTATCGTAGATTTGCCGAAAAGGGAAATGAGAGGCGGGAACGGGCGCTGTAAGCCCGTCGAAGCGGAGGTCATCGAGAGAGGTGGTAGCTTGTGATATGCACTGCGAGGAGGCAACAAGGAAGATGTAGAGAGCGGGGCGGTAGCCAAGTTGGACACTGGGAAGGAAAGCTTCGAGGATTGGTGTTGTAGAGGTGACTATGCGGCGGCGAGCATACTCGATAACGTCGGGGGCAGAATTGGAGGAGTTGTCAGGGACGAAGCGGATGGCAGCGACGGCAGCGTCGGGGTCGAGACGGAGGCGGGCGGCGAGGAGGTGGTCGTCTGTGCCGACCATGGAAGAGAATGGGCGAAACGTGTGCCGGAGAAAGCCGAAGTGTATTTTGCGTTGGTCTGAGTGTGAAATTTCGATTCCTTGACCTTTCCTGCCGCCCCGATGTCCTCGAGCAGCGTCAACACCCTCACCGTCACCCTTGACGGTAGCCATGCACGCGTCCTTTGCATCGCTGATATCCGCGGCAAGCTCTCTGCACTCAACGACCTCGCCCGTCAGGAGAATGCCGCCGCCATCATCCACACTGGTGACTTTGGTTTCTTCGACGCCGATAGTCTAGCGCGTATCACCGACCGCACCCTCCGCCATGTCACCCAGTACTCTCCCCTTATTCCTCAGGCGCAGCGCACGCACCTTCTTGCAAATGATAACCCACCCGATGCTATTCGCTCAACTGTCAACGTTTCCCTTCTTTCAGAGTTTCCTCTGCTCCTCGCGGGCCAAATCAAACTCCACGTGCCCGTTTTCACCGTTTGGGGAACTTGCGAGGATGTTGTCGTTCTCGAAAAGTTCAGAACGGGAACATACAGCATCGACAATCTCCACATCATCGACGAGGCTACAACACGTCTCCTCGACCTTGGTGGCATCAAACTCCGCCTCTTGGGTCTCGGTGGTGCTCTCGTTCCGCACAAGATGTTTGACAACGGTGATGGTAAAGCCACTATTGCGGGGGGTGGAGGAACTATGTGGACAACTGCACTGCAGATCGGCGAGCTCGTCGACACAGCACAACGCGTATTTGACCCCTCAGAGACACGCCTTTTGATTACCCACGCCAGTCCAGGACGTGAAGGTATTATTGCTCAGCTTGCTCTCGTCCTCAAAACCGACCTTACGATCTCCGCTGGTCTCCACTTCCGCTATGCAACCTCATACAATGAATTTAGTGTTCAGGCTGACTTTGAAGGTTTCCGCCATAAACTTTCTATTGGTAAAGATGGCTGGGACAGAGTATGGGAGAGTATCAAGAACCAGGTCGACCTCGTAATCGATGACCATCAAGCGCATTCTCTTGGAAAAGGCCCTCTCCGTTGTTGAGCGCATGCCTTCCCCCCAGCCCTCTTCTGGTCCTGGTGCCACTGCTACAGGAGAGGAACCCGCATGGAAAAATTGCTGGAACTGGAATCTCTGCGATGCCGCGTATGGCTCTCTTGTTCTCGATATCAAGGATGGAAGAGTCAGTTCGGAGCTCAAAAGTCAGGGTACGCCTCCGAATTTTCTCTTGATGTAACCGTAGTCTTGACTCATTGCTTAGGCTTTAACTATGCCTACCGACGCAGCGCAACAGTTGCTCCCACCCCTAACTCTGCCACTGCTGCCCTTCCCGCCCAAAGTACCATCAACGGTAGCCAGCCACCCACAAAACAGCCTACTCCTGCCCCTGAAAAAGCCTTTTCCTCCTCATCTTTCTAATAAGTCTAATGCCCCAACACCCCCGCCCCTAGCCCCTGCTTCCGGAGCTGCCAGTCCCTCTCCTTCCACTCCTAAGCTAAACGGGGCCACTTCTGCAGACAAAGAGCAGGTAGGCTTCAACAAAAAGGACAAGAAACGGGACCCGAGGAGGGATAGCAAATCTGGGAGGAACACGCCTGATGTACCCAGAACCTCCTCCGCCTTGCCCGAATCTTCAACACCAGTCACTGGCACCCCTGAGTCTAACAAGCCGACTGACAATGCCACGGCGGAGGAACCCAAATCTCCTGCAGACGGTGCCAGCTCGGGGATGCGCTCACCCAAGCCGACGCGGCCTGCGCGTCATCCATGGACCATTTTTATGAGAATGCCATCGACTATCCAGGTCACTGATGCGGATGTGAGAGAATTCTTTGGTGATGCTAGAGAAGGAGTCAGTCATGTTTGCGTGCCATTTTCTGCTATTTTACTGATACTCTTCCAGATCATCAAAATCAACTTTCCCCCTCATCCGGGTCGTGCCAAACTGGCGTACATCGAATTCGTCGACGAGGCCGGTATGAAGGCGGGTCTCGAGAAACATGCTGAGGTTTGTCCCCTCTCTGATCCTTTCCACCACTTGTCCTTTCTAAATTATAGCCAAAGAAAATCAAGGATATTACACCCGAGGTCAAGCAAGCCACTGATCGTGAATCACGCGAATCTTCTTTCAGAGGCATGGGTGGCCGCGGACGGGGACGTGGCGGCGCGGGCAGCTACGCTGTAAGGGGCCTGTCAGCTGCCGGTTTGACCAGAGGAGGTGCACCACCCAGAAATAACAGTCATGGTGACACGGCGGGCGGAGATGCTTGAGTTGGACTGGAGTTTCAATTTGGATTTTTCGTCCTCTTTCCCTTTGACTTTTTGATCAACACACTTTTCGCCCATGCGAGTCCGATATTTCTTACGGTTTAATTTTGGCTGTCTGGGTTGCTACTTACACGTATATACCATACTGTTATGCTCATAATCGAGTTGGTTCGATGCTCTAGAGTCCGAGGAAGTGGTAGCCGTGGTGGCTAGTGAGGTCATAGATAGTGAGGTCATAGGGTCCATAGGTGGAAGGCGGACTTTGGCGGAAAATGACGTTAGTCGGCGGTGACTACTATTCTTGGGCTATCCCAACGTCCTCTGCGCCGACTGCCTGCACTACGGATGTCCTAGGAGCAGTCAGATCCCTGCCTCACTGCACCTACAACTTCGAGAATGGATGCCAGGGAGGTTCCTCATCCCTCAGTATAAAGACTCCTGGTGAAGAGGACTGTCGTTGGCTTTGTCTTTCCCTTCCCCTCGGGTCTTGATTATCCTTCCATGAGTTACTGAGCCATGTGCTGACCATGGTGCATGCCTAATCATCAGGCTGGAGGGGTTGCAACAAACATTGCTGTGTTGCAACAAGTTCTCAGGTGGAAATACAAAAATTGGCAAAATGCAATTTTCGGGGAGAACTTTGTTCTCTCTGCAGGAGGGTGAGGAGGACAACACAGTTCCCTGACGCTTCGTCATTTCTACGTATGTGCACGGTATCACATTAATAATCTGTGTCCTCGGGAGGTCGACAACGAAAAGGCATCAAACAATGACAACACCACGGAAGAGAATAATAACCTGTGCATCAGTGCACACATCGCTTCGTCTGAATGCCCCCTCGGAGGTCAAACGACGGGCCAATGGAATGCTGAACCCGGGATCATCTACTAAAATGTGCACAAACCCCGGTTTACCAGCAACATAGATCACAGATCTGGGCGCTACCCTGTGAGATTTCTATCGCTTGGGGTTGAAAAGCAACGTTACCGAGGATTATCTACGGATCACCCAGGATTAGGCATCCATCTTTCATACTCTCATTCACCATATCTCATCGCGGATTACTCCGCTTTGTCCTCGGTATTTTACTACGTCGGCTACGACGGACATAACGGAAAACTTGGATTTCTCCCCCGCAGATCACTTTTCTAGCCCGTCACCACGATCTCCTTCATTGCTTCTCCATTGACGATCATCCTCACGGCCATGATTCGTACGCCGGTCTTCCGTTGAGCAGAGTAACAGACGTCATCGAACCCTGCTTCAACCCTTTCGCCAAGTGCCTGCACAAGAGCCTCGGCCTAGACCAGTTGCGACCTACCGAGGCGACTCCTATGAATTCAATTGATTATCCGTGTGCACATAGGTCAAGGTATCTAAGTATGGTGGCAGCCTATTCTAGGGCACCCTCGAACAAGAGTTTTCGAGGTTTTTTGAGAAGGGGAGGATGTCCAATCAGGGCAGGCCTGAAAACTGGTGTCAATGACTGCATCACTTGGTGAGAAGTAGACCCCACATCGAAGTTCCACACATCGCTGCAGGGTTGCCCATGATGATGCTTTCGGAAACGCCTGAAATGTCGTCATTCTTCCCATATGCGGACGCGTCAAACAAATGGTCCGTTGTCTTCTCGAAGGATGCCAGCATCAGCACGCTGTCCTTCATTTTGGCGACACCAAACCGCGTAATCCCAAGGACCTCCCCCTGCATTTCCACAAGTCAGCGTGGCCACAGCAGGCGTGAGATAAGACCCGCCTTATACGTCATGACGTCTCCCAGAAGCATAACATGCCGCGGGTCAATGATCATATCATGCGACTTCATGGTGTATTGGATCTCGTTCACAATTGTTCGTCGCGCAGCTTCAATCCCAAGGACTTGCGCCACCTCGATAACGTGATTCGATGTTGTATATTCTCCGATAACACCTATCACACAACGGTGAGGTTGGAAAGATGTTGTCTGAGGCTTTCAGCCCACCTTCAGTGATCATGCACTTCTGCAGGCCATACCCTTCAACTAACAGCTCTTTATCACCTTTCTTCCCCTTAACGTCGTCTTGATCCTTGATGTTGATAACGGCACGGGATATGGTTGGAACTCCTTTGACGACGATTTCAGGTAGGGCTCGCTTCAATTCGCGAAGCTTGTAATATTTGTCTGCCCCATCAACATAAATGCGGAGACGGTTCTTCCGTGGTATAATAGTGATAGTCTAGAGACGCCCTTTAGCAGCATATATAGACCAAAGTAACGCTTGGACCATACCTCTTGCTTTACTTTCAGCTTCTTCGCGTTCACGATGGCCCATTTGATGTCATCGAGCGTCAATTCAAGCTAGAGAAGCGATGGGTCAATCGCGTACCATACGAACCAATCTCTAATTCGCACCTGAAGTTTCCTGATAGCTTCTGTATCCACGATGATGCCTACATATGCATATTCTGGGGCCCAAGCTTCCTCAAGCACACTTGCAATCTGGTGAATACGTCAGCGGAGTAGATGTGTCAAGTATTGAACGCACATCTCCCAACAACGTTTTCTCAAGGCGACCTTTGACGATACGAGCAGAAGCTTCGCTATCACGAGTCACGAGTTTGCAACTGATGATCGGTGTACTGATTGCTTTGGCAGCATTGATGATTTCTTTGATCCGTGGCACGCCGAGTGTAACGTTCATTGATGCGACGCCAGCAAAATGGAAGGTTTTCAGCGTCATTTGAGTGCCTGGCTCACCAATTGACTGTGCGCCAACAGCACCCACTGTTGATCCTGTTACAAGCTAAGTTTATGCCGATAGGACAACACCCGACAAAAACTGACCTGGCTCTATCCGTGCTTTGACGTACTTGACCCAGCAAACCTGGAGAAACCTGCGGAGTTGACGTTCGGTCGCCTTTGCTTTGTTATCGACTATTGCGACATCATCAACTGAACGAATGTCAAGGAGTGTGCAACCTTCATTGGAATGTGGTAAACGAACCAGTTGCACCCATTGACAAATCAGTAGTTGCATCCCATTCATCTTCACGCTCCAGTGCTTCGAACATACCACGACTCCTCCGGTTTTCTGCAACTTTACCGGCAACGCGGTTGATAATAAAATTGCGTACAGCATCCAGGTATGTCTGGGTGCATTCGTTCGCGAAATTCGCAGTCTTGAGTTCTTTGTCTGTAATTTCCAGTATTTCGAAGGGCAGCAAAGAGCGCCCAGCTCTGCCTGTGGATGCCTAAACGATCCGTTGGTTGATTCTGCCCATATCAGAACCTGTGGAATAGTGCTCACCGCGACATGCGCCCAAGCCCTATCCAAATCGATGGGCTGTGCATCCCCCTCTAGACAGGCTGGGTCTAAGCCGTCATCTCCGTAGCGGAACTGCACAATACCGCCAACAGAATTTCTGACCGACAGATCATATTGTGTTGTCAAGTCTTCTAAGGCTTTCATCAAGCGACGTTGCATGTAACCTGTTTCTGCAGTCTTAACGGCTGTGTCAACCAGACCCTCACGACCAGAAATAGCGTGGAACAGGAACTCCGTTGGAGCCAGGCCAGAATAGAAACTATTGCGGACAAAGCCTTTTGAAGGGGGCTCTTTCGACTTCTTCGGAAAGTGCGGAAGCGAGCGATCCTGAAAACCGTCTGGCACGCGGTGGCCCGCAATGATCTGCTGCCCTACACAAGCGACCATCTGTGAGACGTTGATCACAGAGCCTAGATATGTTTGTGTGGTGTTCATCAAAAGGTTCGATGGGGGACACACCTTTGGAACCGCTGGTTGCCATGATAAGAGGTGCATTATGACGGCTTAGCTCCCTCATGCAAATTTGACCGACAGCTTCACGGACTTTAGACAAGACTGAGGATATCAGTGCTTCCAGAGTCTGTTCCTGGTTACAGCCAGGCTTGTTTTCGAGTTTGCCTTTATTGGCAAGGCTAATGAGGTCCTGGCAGTCCATGTATGCATTTTCAACCAAAGTCTCCTTTCTAGCCTTCAGTTCTGGGCCTGGAATGACGTCATTAATACCAAGGGAGAACCCATAGTTAGCTGTTTATATTGCGTCAGCTTTCGGGTATCCGGTAATAGGGCTCGTACATACCGAGGTAGCGAGCACAGAGCTTAGCTAGGCGATTCATCGCGGCGGCAGCTTCATGCGGCCCATAGTCACGTAGTATGATCCCGAATATCGACTTCTTTTTACCACTACCGACGGTCGCCTTATCCATAACACCACACATGATCTCGCTATTTACGATCACCAGCCAGCCGTCGTTGGGGGAGAGATCATTAGCGGGAATCATTCGTTTGGGGTAGTTTTCGGATCTGGCCTCTTCCCATTTGTTACATTTGGACTCGACGTTTACGAAAATCTTTGACTCCTTGTTCGGGCGCATAAGGACACTGAAAATCTGCTTCCCTGTCCATAGTCTAACAGGCTTCCAGATTGCAGGTGGAGGGATGTTGATCTGCATATTTGCATCGTCGAGGTAGCAACAAATTTGAATGAACTGACGTCTGTCCAGGAATGTGTCTTTTCGTGAGAGGAGATAGGAAGCTGTGATGAAATCCTGTATGGCGGCAATTACAGGATCACCGTTGCGAGGTGTCACTAAGTTATGCTTCACACCCATTAGCTCCAGGGCTTCTGTTCTTGCCTCTTCGGTCTGGGGTACATCTGGACAACGGCGCAGGTTACTTGTAACATTCGGCTAGAAGAGCTTGGGGACACACGTAGGTTCATCTCATCACCGTCGAAATCAGCATTATACGGTCCACATACGCATTCATTAAGTCGGAAAGTCCGCCAGGGCCTCACTTTGGCCTGGTTGATCGAGCTATCAGTGACATAGAACCAGGTGTGAGTTTATTGCGTACTCGATGACACATGATGGACAGCTAGGTGAGCGAAGCTCATCAGCGGTCGAGAATAGGGAATACATAAAGCTCAAACCTTGTGTAAACTCGGTTGTCGATTGAACAGGACAATGTCGCCGTCTATGACGTGTCGTTCCACGATGTCCCCGATAGTAAGGGAGTCCGCCATGGAATTTCTGTTCGCGAATTTCAGGAATTTCTTGGTTTCTCCGCGGCTAACATAGTTGGCTCCAGGATGGATATCAGGCCCATTCCTCACGGCTTTTCGCAGAATTTCTATGTTGTGTAAGGCGACCCGCTCAGGGTAAGTCAGGATTTTTGCGACCCTCTCGGGAACTGCGACCTCATCAATACGGAGGTTGGGATCCGGAGAAATGACTGTCCGTCCAGAGAAATCTACACGTTTCCCGGAAAGATTTCCTCGAAAGCGTCCCTGTTTACCTTTGAGCCGCTGAACAAAGCCACGTATAGGTTTCTGGCCAGGTTGGGACAATACGCCGGGGAGTTCAGAATTAACATACATCGCCACCGAAAGTTGGAGGAATTCCCATTGTTCCTTTTGAACATGAGTTGGATCCCAGTGTCGTCCTAAAGGTGACTCACCATGAACTGTGGAGTTGGCAATCCCCTCGCCAAACCTTGTTTAATTATGGCATTAGTGAAAACGATTTCTGTCAATTTGACAGTTAAATCATCCTCATTCGAAGCTCCGTCTTGGGCTACCGAGGGCCGAATACAGACAGGAGGAACAGACAGGTACTGCCAGATGAATTCTTCGGGTCTGCCCCACGTCGGTTGCAGGCCCAATAATTCGCAGTCCTAAATAAGTGAGTAAACCAGAGCCATATTGCAAATAAAAACATACTTCGTCAGAGATGCGACGGAAAAGATCTAGGACTTTGAGAGGGTTGAGATCTTCATGGACGGCTTTGTTGATATAAATGGCCAACTCCTTTTGCACTTCAATAGCCGAAATGAACGTCCTTTTCCACTTCTCCATCTCTTCTGCCGTTTTCTTGGCACGGAATTTGTCATGGATGATCTTTAGGGCGCCGGCCTTCTTGACCGCACCATTTGTTGCTGAACAGTATGGACAATAGACTACTTTGCGGGCGATGGTACTGACTGCCTTGAAATGTGCTTGACGTTGAAAATTTTCGAGTTTCGGTCGCCGGAACTTCTTAATGAACGTGCGTCTGTCCGGCTCTTCCAACAATACCCTGGCGCAAGTCTGAAGAAACGGGAGGGTGGTGAGACCTCGCCGTAATTAGAAATATCTTACTCACCTTGCAAATGGTTTGGAGGATAGCGATCGTATGTTTGAAGTAGCCAATATGGAATACGGGAACGACCAGCTTGATATACGCATAATGCCCGACACAGTTCACATATGACTGCCCACATGTCTCGCAGAACGCGTTTTTGTCCGTGGTACCCTGATGCAAGTAAGTATCCTGTGTTTGCAGCTAATTGTGAAGGACGCACCAAGCGACGATCCAGTACACCATCCCGAACGGGCAGCCTGTCCGTCAGGGTGTACAAGTCGCGGTGAGTAACCTCGAACTCTGAGATCTTGACGGTATCTTGAGCATTGAGAAGGCTAAACTGGAGCTTTTTTCTGGTTCAAGCCAAGTTAATTAGCGGATATTTCGTCGCAGTGGTAATCACATACATTATTTTCGGGCTTTTGTGAGAGACGGCTTCCTTCATGGAAAAGAGCAAATCATATCTGTGACGTAGCGTGACGCGATCGCGTGATGACTTGCGCGTCCAGTGTGGACCTTCGCTATTACCTGACTTAACCGTCTACCATGTCCAGAACATCTTATGACAGGTATTCTGTTCGTTTACGCTGTCAAAAGTTGAACCCTTATATCTTTTCAGATATCTCACTGTATTTTCTCCTGAAGGTCGCCTGTACCAAGTTGGTATGTAACATCGGGAACTTGTTGATTCAACATTCATCTGGCGATTTGTCTGTAGAATATGCCTTCAAAGCAATCTCTGGCTCTGGGCATACCGCAATCGCAATAAGAGGAAAGGATACTGCCGTCGTAATCACTCAACGGAAGGTTCCCGTGCGTATGTTAGTTCTGATCCTAGTCCTACTCCCGACACCAGATGCTCCCTAGGATAAGTTATTGGACGCGTCTACAGTCACCCATCTTTTCAGTATTACACCATGTATCGGTTGTGTGATGACGGGACTCATAGGTACGCGTTACAAAATGTCTTTATATCACCCGAGGAGCTAACCCCTTGCAAAGCCGATGCTCATGCTCAAGTTGCCCGTGCTCGCGCTGAGGCCGCTGAATACCGGTATAAGTTTGGACACGAGATCACTCCAGATGCCCTCGCTCGTCGTATTGCCAACGTCAACCAGGTGTACACGCAGCGGGCCGCTATGCGCCCGCTGGGAATCTGTAAGGACAAACTACGTCTCCAATCCCAAGTTTACGAGACAAACCCCTTCAGCAATGATCCTCATTGGGATTGACCCAGAATTCGGGCCTCAGTGTTTCAGACTTGACCCAGCGGGTTATTTTGTCGGTTATCATGCAACTTCTGCAGGGCAGAAGCAGCAAGAAGCTATGAACCAATTGGAGAAAAAGTGGAGGAAATTGGACTCAGGGCGAGGTTCAGACGAACCAGCAAGGGCCGGGAAGACATTAGGCCGTAGTGAAGTCATAGAGGTAAGCCACCTCCCGAAGTTACTGGTTCCATACTCATCTGACGTGGGTTGAAGATGGTCGTAGAAGTGATGTCAACTGTCCACGCTACTGACTATAAGCCTGGCGAGATTGAGATCGGGATAGTCTCTGAGAGTGAGGAAGAAGATCTTAAGACCCGAGGAAAGTGGCGAGTGATGGACGAGGCCGAGATTGAAAAGCATTTGTTGGCCTACGCAGAAAAGGATTAACAACCTGTGTTGGCTCCTACTCCCTCTTTGTTGCTCCACAAGGAGTGTAGCTATTGCAGATGAATGCTCTACATCAAATTCTGCTATATGATGAGGCGCCTCCGCTCTGTAAAGTAATTTAGCAAAACCATGTATTGAACACTGGAAGCAATCACCATAACGGCCTCCATTTCCGATTCCTCAATTTCTCTCAACCTTAGCTTCTGGTATTTCAAGGGTGCCTCCCAGAAATACCTATAGGTGGCGGTGTCTGTCGAACGTACACCCGCACCTAATAAGACATATTGACGCGTAGGACTCGACGACTGTCGCTTCTTCACGAAGTCCGCGAAACTGTTCTGGGATTCGAGTGGTGCAGCGGGATGAGGGTGCGAAGCCTTGGGTGCTGGCAAGCATGTAAATTCGAAGATTTAGAAGGAAAATATCGGATATTGACCGACCGGAGGGCCATTCCCGTTTCCCGATGAATTGTATCAGAGGCCGGCGGGGCCATGTAGCACAGACTCGTAGGGAGGGGAACATAAAAGTCCTAAATGAAGACGCACCTGAAGCATTCTCGTGACACTCCATCACCAGCACATAGTTTCCCACGTACAGAGTCATGGGCCCCCCCCCGGCGCTGGAGGTACCTCCAACACCCAATATACTCACTTCACGTGGCTGCCTGGCCCACCAAACGCGGCGAGCAAACGACCGTACCAATTCGTCGCGAAACCCCCTGAGAAACGAGGCAGCAACACCCCCATGATTGCCTCAAACGCAACTGTCCTCCAATCACGAGACCCGAACGCCAGATCCCCATCCCCACCGGCCACCCCAACCCCAAAGCGACCCCGCCAGAACCTGAGGGCGCGTGACCAGGGTGAGTAATAGGATGGCAAACAAAGAGAATATTACCATAGCAGACATTTTCCACTTCACCAAAGATGGGAGACCCCAACCATCAACCAACCAGCCAGCTGAGCAAATGGACAAAGGCACAACTCCCAGCCTTGAGGGCCAAACTGAGAGTCCTGCTGAGGGACATGGCCAATATTGCTGAGAAACTAACCATAGCCTTTAACTACACAGATGTCCATCACTGGGGCCACAAAATCACCTTCCTCATTGAGAACCTCACCACAAAGGTAATTGACCAACCACAGACTGAAGACACAGCAAAACAAGAGGAAGTCCTCAAGGCCATCCACACCCTGACCAACAATGTCACAAAGACAGTGGACTTGACTGCTGCCCAACAGTCAAGGATCAAGGCCCTCAATGTTATCTGGGTAAGTGTAGTGGTGATACCTCTTACTCTCTATGGGTGTCTATACAGACTTATTCCCAGAGATATTCGGAGGTTGACTTGTGAACACAAACACTTAGCAATAGCTAGGAGAGCAAAGGCAAGTGTATAGAACAAACTACACCTATAAGAGTACATAGGTAGCTCTACTGGGTTTATATATGTATTTACAGTGGCTGTGCTACTGCTATATTTGGGAAGTACTAGATGATTGGGGAAGATTCTATTTTAGGAATGTTCTGGATTGTTCCAGGAGGGTTTCTGGAGAGTTCTGATAACATTAGGTCCTTCTTACAAGTTGTCTTCATACAACTCAGCATTCTCCAAAGATATTGTGGTATACATCATCATCATATGCAAACTCTTGAGGTTCTTCTTCATCAGTGGGAGAGGAAGGTACAGGTTTGTCTTCTTCAGGTAGAGGTGTTAAGTATTTGAGGTTGTCATTGTAGATAATATCAGTCAGATAATTTTGACTGTCAGGTAATGGGGAGAAGGGTCTTGAAATAGGAGAGTAAGGGGGTTGATCAGAAGTAGAGAAGTGGGTGGATTCTTGTTCAAGCAGGTGTTGGTATTGTAGGTGGATATTGTCATATTGTTCCTATCATAAGTCTCATTGGCTAGGGAAATTGGTTCCTGTATATTGTTGTTGGTATAATTGGTCTCAATATAATGCATTTTTGTAGGCTATTTGAGTGGCTTCTTCTTCACTCATATTGGATCTTGCCAACAGGTTTATTGCATATGTTAGATTCAGCAACTGGGTCATAATAGGAGAGGGGGGTGTCTGGTTGGGTGTCAATGTATTGAGGTCAATAATTTGGATTAAAGCATGGGTAAGGGTGTTGTGGGACTCAATATTGAGAGCATTCATTTTGTTTGTATCAGGGTTGGTAGGTTTCACAGAATAGACATTGGTATTTGAGGCAATTATATGAGTAGTGTAAGGGGAACTTCAGGTCACTGCTCACAACCTCAAATTCAGAAATCCAATTCCCAACCTCCTAGCACTTGGAAATCTCATCCCCAGCCCCCTTCAGCCTGGAATTTGGTCCTCCAGCACTCCAGTGCTTGGAGTTCCTTCCTACACACCTCCAATGCAGATGTGAACCCTCACTGGTGCATGTGACCCTGTCCCAAGCCCATTCCCAACTATACCCACTTTAGACATCCCTGATACCTCACAGCCATTTACAGTATGTAGAGTAGATTACTTAACTTGAGCTTATGGCAAGTAGTATAAGTAGTGTAGGTGAGCTCAGAGAAACCTTACTCAATTCTCTAAGGTTTCCCCCTGCTCAGGTACAGTAAGGGACAAAACCCTTCCAATGATTTTTATAGTTCAACAAATATGTTAATAACTGCCCACCTACTAAGGATGAAACCTTCATATTTTAATTGGGAATACCTATATGACTCATATATCATCCTGCCAAATATCATTATGTCATATGCCATTTTGGGAAGTCAGTAAATTAAACAATCATTTAAGGTCATTGGAAGGGTTTTGTCCATCTCTACTCTAATCACATGATTTTGTTTATTACAGCCAAATAAGTGCAAATAAATGTCATGTGACTGGTTGGAATAATGTATAAATATAGCTGCTCACTCCCCTAGCTCACACCACCCCCCCAACCTCATTTTGCTAACATGTGATCTCTCTCTATGACTCAATGCAACCATATTCTTTCCCTTTTGGACAAAGGCCACTCTGCTACCCATATTGCTTTTACCACTGGTCTTGGCCTCAGCACTATATCTCATCTTTGCTCCAAACATCATTCAACACTTTCAAAGTCACTTGGTGGCCACCCAACCAAGCTTTCTGTTGGCAATATCAAATATGCCACTCATCTTATCACATCCTGCAAGGCTGAAAATGCCTCCCAAATCACCAGAACCCTTTGTACTGTCATTGACCAACCTCTATCCTCTAAACCAGTTTGCAGAGCACTCAAAAAAGCTGGAATGAAGGCTGTAGTCAAGCAGAAAAGGCATAAACTCTCTGTTATACACAAGAGGAAAAGATTGGAGTGGGCAGAGGCACATGCAGACTGGACCCTGGAAGACTGGAAGAGGGTGGTTTGGTCAGATGAGACCAAAATCAATTGCTTAGGGTCAGATGGCAGGGTTTGGGTCTGGAAAAGAGCAGGGGAGAGGCTTAGTGATACAGTGACCCATAAAACTGTTCCAATGTTTTGTACTTTTGACTTACAGCAGTAATAGCTCAATGAATAAAATGGCTAAATTTGTGAAGGTATTTACAAGCATAGCCAAATATGTTGTATCCGACCCTGCAAAGTCGCGTTATGTAATACTTCCAAATGAGGTAATCATGAATTTTGTAAGCATTTTAAGTCATTGGAACAGTTTTGTCAATGGTGATTTTTGATACTAATCCAAGCAATCACATAACTCCATTGTTTGTGAATCAACAAGATTATGTGACCATGTGCCTTTGACATATAAATAGATGTGCTGACAACCATGTCCCATCATTCTCAACCCCCCCACTTATCATGAAGCCATTATCTTCTACTCCAAAGAAAACTATCCTCTCTATGCTAAATTCTCATTATTCCTATACTAAAATTCAGGCAATTACTGGTGTTGGGTGCAGTACCATATCCAGACTAGCCTCTAAAAATTGTTCCAGCCTTACCAAATCACTTGGAGGACCTCCTTCAAAACTCTCTATTACTAATATCTAGTATGCTATCCATCTTATCTCTGCTGGCAAGGCTGAAACTGCTGTAGATATAGCCAAATCTCTTACTCCCATCATTGGGACATCAGTCTCTTCACAGAATGTGGCAAGGCATCTCAAACAGGCAGGAATGAAGGCTGTAGTCAAGCAACAAAAGCCTTTACTCTCTGACAAGCATAGGAGAGCTAGACTGGATTTTGCTCTGATACACCAGCATTGGACTGTAGAGGATTGGAAGCTGGTTGGATAGTCTGATGAGACCAAAATCAATCATTTGGGGTCAGATGGGAGGAAGTGGGCATGGAAAAAGAAGGGAGAGGGGCTCAGTGAAAGATTGGTTAAGGAATCTCTAAAGTATGGAGGAGGATCAGCAACAGTTTGGGGCTGTATGCTGTGGGATGGCCTAGGCTATGCCATGAGGATTGATGGAAGGATGGATGCAGAGTTGTCTGTGCAAATTTTGGAGGAGGATTTGAAGAAGAGTCTCTAGTGGTACAAGCTTAAACCCTGAAATATCATCTTTTAGCAAGATAATGATCCCAAACACAAGAGTATATTGGCCAAAAAATGGTTCAAAAAAATCATTTTATGCTCCTAACCTGGCCAGCACAGTCACCTGACCTCAATCCCATTGAACACTTATGGGATTATGTGAAGAGAAAGCTGGGAGAGTATAAATCTCCTCCCAAGGGTATAGAGGAGTTGTGGCAAAGGGTAGAGAAGGAGTGGGATGCTATTCCAGCTTCTGAGTGTCAGAAGTTAATGAAAAGTATGCCTAGAAGAGTAGCAGCTGTCCTCAAAGCCAAGAGGGACTACTCTAAGTACTAGAATAATAGGATGGCCTGGTATAATATATCATTGACAAAACTGTTCCAATGACTTAAAATGCTTACAAAATTCATAATTACCTAAGTTGGAAGTATTACATAAC
Organism: Lepiota brunneoincarnata; assembly: GCA_023014365.1. Lineage (NCBI taxonomy): Eukaryota > Fungi > Basidiomycota > Agaricomycetes > Agaricales > Agaricaceae > Lepiota > Lepiota brunneoincarnata. The sequence continues at coordinate 2,711,910 of JAEBUN010000002.1, read as the reverse complement.
GTGACTTTGCAGGGCCAGATACAACATACTTTGCTATGTTTGTAAATATTCTCACAAACTTAGCCATTTTATTCATTGAGTTATTACTACTTTAAGTCAAAAGTACAAAACATTGGAACAGTTTTGTGGGTCACTGTAGGCTGGTGCAGGGAACCACAAAGTTTGGAGGAGGTTCTATCATGGTATAGGGCTGTATGCTGTGGGAGGGTCCAGGGTTGGCAGCCAAGATTAATAGTAAGATGGATGGTGATCTATTTGTCACCATTTTGGAGGATGAACTCAAGGGAAGCCTGGAGTGGTATGACAAAGAGGTGGAGCATATTGTCTTTCAACATGATAATGATCCCAAACATAGGTGCATCAAGGCTCAAAAATGGTTCAAAGCAGCTGAAATGGAGGTTATGGCATGGCCCCCACAATCTCCAGACCTTAATCCAATTAAACATTTGTGGACTCACCTTAAAATCAAGTTAGGGAAGTATGACACTCCACCTCAGGGGATGGAAGAATTATAGGATAGGACACAAAAGGAATGGGATCAGATTCCAGCAGAAGTGTGTCAGAATCTGATAGAGAGTATGCCTGATAGGGTTCAGGCTGTCTTGGATGCCAGGGGAGGGTATACAAAGTACTAAAAGTGTAATTATTGGTAATTTCTTAGAGATGGACAAAACCCTTACAATGACCTTAAATGATTGTTTAATTTACTGACTTCCCAAAATGGCATATGACATAATGATATTTGGCAGGATGATATATGAGTCATATAGGTATTCCCAATTAAAATATGAAGGTTTCATCCTTAGTAGGTGGGCAGTTATTAATATATTTGTTGAACTATAAAAATTATTGGAAGGGTTTTGTCCCTTACTGTATATACTTGGATAGATATCCCAGAATGACACTAAGGTTTCCCCCTGCTCAGTCGACATGATGTGACAACCAGGTTGCCCTTACAGAAAAATCAAGTCTATTCTCAGAGGACTGGCCATTGACAATGCTTGGACAAGCTACACCACTTCTCCCATACCAACTACACCCTTCCTCTACCTCCCAGCACCTTCTCCAAAATGTCCCAAGAGCAGCAGCAGCAACCACCAACTCAAATGATCATTGAGGAGGCTATAGGCTCATTACTCATAGACATGGCAGCTGTACAGGCCTGACAAGCTGAAGCTGTTATCAGAAGTCCCCTTAAACCCCTTATCAGAAGCCTCACCAGAAGGAACTCTTATCAGAAGCACCCAAAGTATATAAATAGATAGAAGACCTGTCATCCTGAAACCATCAGAAGTACCATCAGAACAATCTATACTTAGATAGATAAGGATATGACTCACTTACCTGGGTCCAGATATATATAGTAGGAGCACAGCCACACATAGTAGTATATAAGGATACTGTACCATACCCTTGTATCCTTATCTTAGTGTTATAAAGTTCTTGCCTCCTATACCTCTTTGCCATAACCGGCTGGACTTATAGTGCTCCGTCATCTCCAAGTCATGCTCAGTAGGACAGGACCAAGTCTGTATAGACATCCTGTGTCGAACCCCATGCTACTCAAGAGCAAACCCCTAACCCAGGTAACAGAAGCTGAACAGAACATAATGGATATGGTGAATGGCATATATGACACCCTCTGAAACCTCATGGACTCAGTAGGATGCCAGCACCCTACCACCCCCCCCTACATATCTCAGCCATGCCCCTCAACTGAGGAAAGTATGAAACCTGAGCTGTGATTCACAATTCCCCTCCTCCCACTCTTCACTCCCATCCACCATGCACCTCTACCAAGGCCAAGGTGGCAACCCCACCTGAATTTGATGGAGAACATGCCAAGGGTTGTACATTTTTGAATGCATGCCAGCTCTACATCAGGCTCTCAGCAGATCAATTCTGTTCTGATGAACAGAAAATACTGTGGACCCTCTCATACATGAAGTTAGGATGTGTGGCACAATAGGCTGATGAGCTATTCCGCTTGGAAGTGAGTATCAGTGGATTTCCATTTATGGACTGGTGGGATTTCACTGAACAGTTCAAGAGTTGGTTTTTCCCTGTCAATGCTGAAGCTGATGCCCTGAATACATTAGAGTCCCTGTTGTACCACCAGCAAGAACACATAGTCAAGGACTACCTAAACACCTTCAAATTTCTCATCTCTGAGTCTGGGTACCAAGACCCTCAGGTTATTGTAGTCAAATTCTGCCGAGGTCTGCACCCTTCCATCTAGAATGCCATCACCACTCTCCCAGCAGGCCGCCCTTCTGACTCAGACCCAGAGGCCTGGTACTCAGCAGCATAATGGGTGGACCAAGCTTGGATAGCAAACAAGGCATTCTGCTCTAATGCTCGCTCCCCACTTCCTTCCACCTCTAGGCCTCCCCCAGGATATGTCAGACTCCCCCCCTTCATACCAACAGTCTGACCCTCAGCCCCTCCATGCCCCCTCACCCATTCTAACCCCTCCCTGGGAAATCCAGTCCCTATGGACATTGATGCCTCCAAGCAGAAATTGGGACTTCCCCAACTTTGCTATCACTGTAAAAGACCAGGACACATGAAGGCTGAGTGCCCACTCCATCATGACATCCGGTATATGGATCTGGAGGAACAAGAGGAGCTAATGCAGAGGTGGAATTCTGAGATAGATACCCTAGCTGCAATAACTGGAATTCCAAGAGGGGAAGAAGCAGAGGTGGTATCAGAGAAGGATTTTCAGCAGTGTGATGGGTGACTGGTGTGCCCCTGCTGCATTCAAGTAATAGGTTCTCTGTTTTGTCGGTAGATGAAATAGAACCCATTTCCAACTCCCTATCAACCTCCAAAGATACACCACCACCCCCCAAAACTCCAATGCAACATCCCTGTTGGAACACCACCTTCCAAAGAGACCAGTCATTGCTTACTCTGATTCGGAATCCAAATCCCTCTAGCTGATGGTAGAACTCGAGACCACTGACTCAGCCAAACACAAAACAGTCAAGGCATTGGTAGATTTTGGAGCAACTGGTTCCTTCATTGACCAAGATTTTGTTCATGCCACTCACCTCAGTACTTGCCACTTATCCAACCCCATCCTGGTGTTCAATGTAGATGGAACTCCGAATGAGGCTGGCCAAATCTCTAAAGTGGTAGATGTGGTCTTATATAATCAGAACCATGCTGAGCACACACTGTTGGTGGTAACCAAGCTGGGAAAGCAAGAACTCCTCCTTGGGTTCATATGGCTGAAACAACATAACCTGAAAATTGACTGGCAGACTGGCAAAGTCAAATTATCTCAATGCCCCTCACATTGTACTGAATGCCAAGACCAGTTGCATGCTGAGCGCCATGTGCAGAAGCTTCAAGCTAACTGCATCCGTGCATGCCAGCTTGGCCCATTCCCCACCTTAGCTGAAGAAGAGGAAGAGGATGAGCCAAACCCTCCCACCTCAGAGCCAGACAAGCCTTTGGAAGATGGAGATTGTATCTTTGCAGTTGGACTCCTCCCTGCAAAGCCTACACCCAAAGTGATTGCTGCAGGTTCTACTACTTCCCAATACCTGGCTGAAGCATTTCTCTGGAACTCCCAAATAAATGACCCCCAGAATTCCGGCTTCCAAGCACATGTCCCCTTATACCTCCAGGAGTATACTGCCATCTTTGCCAAAGAGTCCTTTGATATGCTCCCAGATCACCAACCCTGGGATCACACTATAGAGCTTATCCCTGGGGTGCAAGGTCTACCTGCTGTCCCCTCTTGAGCAAAAGGAATTGGATGAATTCATACAGGAAAACTTGTCTTCAGGTCGAATATGCCCATCTAAGTCTCCTATGGCCTCTCCAGTCTTCTTTATCAAAAAAAAGGATGGTTTGCTTCACCTGGTACAGGATTACCAAGCACTCAATGCCCTCACAGTGAAGAACAAGTATTCCCTCCCCCTCATCTCTGAGCTAGTTGTGCAGCTCTGAGGGGCCAAGTACTTCACCAAGTTGGACATCCAATAGGGCTTTAATAATGTCTGGATTAAGCCTGGAGATGAGTGGAAGGCAGTATTTTGCACCAACTGGGGCCTCTTTGAACCCCTTGTCATGTTCTTTGGCCTCACTAATAGTCCAGCTACCTTCCAGATGATGATGAATAATATCTTTCATGAACTTATCATGGAAGGAGTCATAGTCGTCTACCTAGACAACATTCTCATCTTCACCCAGACTTTGGAGCAGCACAAGGATGTCGTTAGGTGTGTTATGGAGATCCTCCAATAGCACAAACTCTACTTACGGCCAGAAAAGTGTGAGTTTGAATGTACTTGCATTAAGTACCTAGGACTTATTATCTTGGAAAACTCCATCAAGATGGACCTGGTCAAAGTTGCAGGAGTCAAGGAGTGGCCAACCCCCAAGGATAAATTAGGACTCCAATCCTTCCTAGGTTTTACCAACTTCTACCATTGCTTTATCCAAGACTTCTCCCACATAGCACAACCCCTCTTTGACCTCACCTGAAACAGTGCTGTGTGGCAGTGGAATTCAGAACAGAAGGCAGCATTTGACAGCTTGAAGGCAGCTATCACTGCAGCTCCAGTTCTGGCTTCTCTGGATGACAAGGTGCCCTTCTGAGTAGAAGCCGACACTTCAGACTTTGTGACTGGGGCAGTACTCTCTCAACTCTCAGGAGATGATGGGAAGTGGCACCTGGTAGCATTTTACTCTAAGGCTTTATCTCTGGTAGAGTGCAACTACAAAATCCATAATAAGGAGATGCTGGCCATTATCCAGGCACTGGAGGAGTGGAGATACTTCCTTGAAGGAGCACACAAAAAGTTTGAAATCTGGATGGACCACAAAAATCTGGAGTATTTCATGACTGCTCAGAAGCTGAATTGCCAACAGGCATGCTAGTCCCTATACCTTTTCTGGTTTGATTTCTCCCTTCACCACCATCCTGGTTGCAGTATGGGAAAGTCCAATGCCTTGTCCTGGAGATCCGATCATGGCTCAGGAGTGCACAATAATGCTGACATTACACTTCTCCTGGCATCTCTCTTTGCGGTATGGGCTGTGGACAGGATTTCCCTCCAAGGGGAAGAGCAGGCCCTTCTCCAAGATATCTGTTCTGGAAACCAAGGAGGCAAACAAGAGGAAACAGTGGCCAAGGCAGTCCAGGAACTTCAAAAGTCTGCAACATGCTCAGTGTGCAGTGCCAAATGGTCTGAGCTAGATGGTCTGCTTCTTTTCTGAGGCAAGATATATGTTCCAGATGATGCAATGCTCTGCCAATGCATTGTAGCCCTTCACCATGACTCTTGGATTGGGGAGCATGCCAGCTGATGGAAAACTCTAGAACTGGTCTCCCAAAACTACTGGTGGCCCAACATGTCTTGCTACATTGGCTAGTATATTTCTACATGCGACCTATGCCTCCATGCGAAACCAATCTGGAAACTCCCCATCAGAGAACTTCACCCTCTCCCCATTCTGGAAGCTCAGTGGGATACTATCAGTGTAGATTTTGTAGTGGAACTCCCAGAGTCCAACAGGTATGACACTGTTATGACAGTGGTTGACTCTGTCTCCAAGTGTGCTCATTTCATCCCAACACACACCACTCTTACAGTGGATGGAGTGGCACAGCTATTCCTCCATCATGTATGGAAACTACATGGACTTCCACAACAAGTGGTCTCAGATCAAAGTCCTCAGTGTTAAATAAAGTGACAGATCACTTATTAGTTAGTAACAAATTATGATATATAAGTAATTAGTTGTTATGTACACCCATCCCTTAGGGATGTCAATTAGTGGACACTGAGTTTCATGCCTTGTGTCTATTTTGACAGGATGGGACCTTAGACTAGCCAAATCCTATTATGTGAAGGGGAGTTACATACAAAGAACCTTTACACTTGACCGAATCAGTGGGCTTATCAAATTACACTATTATTAGCAATGTGTGAATACATCAGTGATTGTTGATCAACTTGAGCTAGTGACTAGTGATCAGTGTGTCACTGATACTATTGACTCTACTCAGTTCAACAGGTTATGGGCCCCAGCTCTACACCATTTTAATCATTGATTGTTGGGGATACTGCTGCATATTGCTGCTACTGTGACTATTGGCTTATTGCCACCATATTGCGCTTTTATTGCGAGTTTATTGCGCTTTTATTGCGAGTTTATTGGGGATTTATTGGATATCACTATGTCTGACTCAGTCAGTGCTAGAATTACACCTCTTACCAACTCCAACTATGGAGAGTGGTCAGGTGAAATGCAGGCATGGTTGATGTCAAAGGGATTGTGGAATGTGGTCAGTGGGAAGGAGAAAAAGCCTGAAAAGGATCAGGAGAATATAGATGCTTGGGAATTGAAGGTGCAAAAGGCTGCTGGTGACATATATCTGTTACTGGATTGTGACCAGAGGGTGCATGTTCGAGATTTAGTGGGGGAACCAGTTGAAATGTGGAAGAAGCTTGAGGAGGTGCATCAGTCCAAGAAACCTGGTGCTCAATTCAATGCATATGATGATCTCTTCTCCATTTGTAAGAATGATGAGGAATCATTAGTTGATCTTGGGACACGAATAGAGAAGGCAATGGTGGGAGGCTTTGGAGGAAAGAAAAAGTGGAAATCAAAGACACCAGGGGTTGTAGTCACTTGCTATGTCTGTGGCAAAGTGGGGCATATTGCGAGAGTGTGTCATGATCGCAAAGACAAAGTTGGGACAAATACAGCAGAGGCACACAGAGTTGAGAAAAGTGGGGAGAAGATGCCAGAGTCGGCTCATGTGGCAAGTACTCTTTCTGGTTTTGAGGCATGCTTTACATCATCTAATAGTTTCCATTGGATTATAGACACAGGGGCCTCTTCTCATATGACCCCTCATAAAAGCTGGTTACAAGATTACACTCCATTTAGAGTTCCTGTTCGACTTGCGGACAACAGTATTGTATATTCAGAGGGTATTGGACGTGTTATCTTCAGACCAGTTATTAATGGACAATTAGAAAGAGATGTTGAATTTACCAGAGTACTACATGTTCCGGCATTATGGAGTAATCTTCTTGCTGTTCTATACCTAACTCTTCATAAAGGGATTGATGTTCACATTTCTCTTGATAAACTACAGTTCTTCCAAAAAGACCAATTACTATTTACTGGTTCAGTTAAAGGTACTACTGGTTATCTTGATGGTTCTACTGTAGAAAATATAGAAAATGTTCATATTGCATCAACTCTCCCTCTGAATCTATCTCTGTGGCATAAACAGCTTGGGCATCACAACTATGAGGACATCAAATGGATGATCAAAAGTGACATAGTTAGTGGAATGACAGTAAGCTCATCTGAGAAGCCTGATCCAATCTGTGAGCCATGTCTAGCAGGAAAAATGCATGCAAACCCATTCCTCCCTTCAGAGCATAGAGCATCACAGTCATTGGAACTTGTTCACTCTGATCTTCACCAAGTATCAGTAACATCATTGGGTGGTTTCAATTATTGGGTTACATTTATTGATGACTTCTCTCAATTTCAGGTTGTCATACCCTTAAAGAGAAAGAGTGATGTATTTGATTCAAGTGGTTTAAGGTGTTTGCAGAAAATCAAACTGGACACACTCTGAAAACCTTCCGATGTGACAAAGGGGGTGAATATATGGGATCAAACTTTATCAAGTTCCTTGATGATTGTGGCATTGCTAGACAATATACTGTGCAAAATAGGCCACAACAAAATGGTGTTGCTGAATGAGCAAACAGAACACTTAATGAAAGGATCACAGCTATGATCTCAGAAGCTAATCTGTCAAAGGGGTACTGGGGTGAATATCTTGCTGCACTTGTTCATGTTTGGAATTGCTGTCCCACATCTGTACTGCCAAGTATGACACTATATGAGGCATGGTATGGCAAGAAACCTGATGTTAGTCATCTTAGAGTTTGGGGGTGTATTGCATATGTCCATATCCAAAAGGATAAAAGGTCACCACTTAGAAGTCATATGGAAAAGTGTGTATTCATTGGGTATCCTGAAGAATATAAGGGGTGGAAATTTTACAACCCTGTTACAAAGAAAACAGTTATCAGTGAACATGCAGAGTTTGATGAGCGTGTTGGTTTAAATGGTGTTATGAACAGTCCAGACCGGGAGGAACAAGAACTATTGTTCGACTTTACAAGATGGGTACAGGAGACTACAGACCAATTACGGGCGCAAGAATACGAAGATGAGGAAGGGGAATATTACACCGCCATGCAGGACCTGGCGAGAGAAGCAGGAATGGAGATAACCTTGGAGGATATATTGGAGTACCCCGAGGATGAGGAAGATAACCATGGATCAACCGACCCAACCTCCGATACGGATGGAAGCACCGAGAGAATGGAGAGCAAGGACGGAGAGGACTCCATGGAGATACAATCGGGAGAAGAAGATTATGAGTCAGAGGAAAGCGATGGAACATCGCACAGCAGTAGCAAGAGTACTGACTCATTGTAATATAAATAACACTAGGATGCCATCAGCCAGGATGTGCATCATGGTCAGGACTGCGCACGACCAGTAGAACAGCCAAGTAACCTATAACAAGTATATAGCACCTCATAGGTATATAAGGCCTGTACAAGTAGAGATTAAAGCCCTAAGCTTTAATCTTGTTAACAGCGGTCGTTTACCTCTCTGCCTTAACTTGGCGTCTTCCCTCGTTATCTCATTGAGCGCGATCCACTAAGCTCTATAAGGCCAACCGTCTCGGACACCTTGTAGAGTGATTGAAGGCCGTCTCCAGTTATCCTCGGATACAGAAGGAGCACGGATCATAACATTTAGTCAGCGACCAGGACAAGATTATTTTGAAACCTTTGCATCAACTATGCATCAGAGTACCATCCGAACTATACTTGCTCTGGCTGCTATTGAAGACCTAAATCTGCATACTGTGGACATATCTCATGCTTTTATCAATAGTGATATTGATGCTGAAGTATATATGAAGCAGCCAGAAGGGTTTGAGCAAGGGGGTTCAGAGTATGTTTGTAAACTGAACAAGTCCCTATATGGGTTAAAGCAGTCACCTTGTCTGTGGAGTGAAAAAAAAACTTGCAACTGTAATGGAAGGGATGAATTTCCATAGGTTGCACAGTGATCCATCAGTTTACCTCTATGCCCAGGATGATGTACAGGTAATCATCCCTGTGTTTGTGGATGACATCACAATTGCATCAAAATCTGTTGAGGAAATGGACCAGTTTGTGGAGGAATTATCTTCACATTTCAAATTGAGGGACCTAGGTGAAACATCATTCTTATTGGGTGTTGAAATCAAACGAGATAGGCAACAGCACATATTGACATTGTCCCAACATCAATATATTCTAAAGAAGTTGGAAGAGTTTGGAATGACAGAGTGCAAACCACAAACAACACCCATGATACCTAATAAGGTCCTTACACTAGATGACTGTCCAAAAACTCCAGAGGAAAAGCAAAAGATGGTTAATATCCCTTACATGAATGCTGTTGGCTCTCTCATGTATTTGGCCACTACAACATGTCCAAACATTGCTTATGCTGTAGGGGTACTAGCATGCTTCAATGCTAAGCCTGGAATGGCTCATTGGTCAGCTGTTAAACACTTGTTCTGATACTTAAGGGGTACATTGGACTATAAGCTCACATATGGATCTGACTCCAGTATTGGTGATAGGATGTTTGTGACATATTGTGATGCTGATCATGGAGGAGACAAGGACTCTTGCAAATCCACAACAGCATATTTGGTGAAGCTGGGTCAGGGGGTTGTGTGTTGGAGAAGCAAGCTTCAACCTGTAGTCACCAAGTCAACTACTGAAGCAGAGTATGTGGCTGGGAATGAAGCTGGAAAAGAAATCCTGTGGATGCAAAAATTGCTAGGAGAGCTTGGATATACTCCATGTGCCCCATCAGTACTATACACTGATAGCCAGTCTGCAATGTCTGTTGCCAAAAACCCTGATCACCATGGGAGGATGGAACACTTGGACATGGGTTATTATTGGTTGAGGGAGAAGGTGGCAATGAGAAAGCTACAGCTTGAGCACCTGTCTACTGATGACATGCCAGCTGATCTGCTTACAAAACCTCTTGCCCAAGTCAAGGTGGAGAAGTTCTGTGATCTTATAGGTTTAAGGAAATGATGGAATAGGAAGTTGGATAAGTGAAGGTGTGCAGTAGATCAGGGGGTTGTGCATTGGTGATCCACTACACAAATTAAAGAAGTGTTCTGTCAGGGGGTTGTGTTAAATAAAGTGACAGATCACTTATTAGTTAGTAACAAATTATGATATATAAGTAATTAGTTGTTATGTACACCCATCCCTTGGGGATGTCAATTAGTGGACACCAAGTTTCACGCCTCGTGTCCATTTTGACAGGATGGGACCTTAGACTAGCCAAATCCTATTATGTGAAGGGGAGTTACATACAAAGAACCTTTACACTTGACCAAACCAGTGGGCTTATCAAATCACACTATTATTAACAATGTGTGAATACATCAGTGATTGTTGATCAACTTGAGCTAGTGACTAGTGATCAGTGTGTCACTGATACTATTGACTCTACTCAGTTCAACACTCAGTTCACCACATCATTCACCAAGGAACTCTACTGCTTACTTGGAATCAAAAGTGCTTCTTCTACAGCATGGCATCCCCAATCTGATGGGCAGACAGAATGGGTCAACCAGGAATTGGACCAATACCTCTGGATTTTTGTCAATGAGTGGCAGAATAATTAGCATGACCTCCTTCCCCTAGTGGAATTCCAGCATAACAATCACATCCATGCCTCCACTCAACACTCACCATTTGTCCTAGACACCAGCCAAAACCCAAGAATGGGGTTTGAACCTCGCCAACAACCATCTCAGCTGGAAACAGTCAACAAGTTCAAATCCTGGATGGAATCAGCATTGGAGGAGGCAAGATTAGCACTTGCAAAGTCCAAAAATGATATGGCAAGGTACTACAACCAATGGCAAACCCCAACTCCAGAGTTCAAAACTGGAGATAAGGTCTTTCTGGATGCATTGGATATACAAACCACATGACCATCCAAGAAACTCTTGCATTGCTGGTTAGGACCTTATGCAATTGACAAACAGATCAGCCCCAATGCATACTGACTGAAGTTGCCAAAATCCATAAGACGCCTCCATCCAGTCTTCAATGTGGTAAAGCTCACACCTGCTCCCATAGACCCTATTCCCAGATGCCATCCCAAGCCACCACCAACACCCATCATCATTGAGGATGAAGAAGAGTGGAAAGTTGAGGAAATTCTAGACAGCTGCATCCACCAGAGGAGACTCCAGTTCCTAGTAAAATGGAAAGACTTTGGGATTGAAGAAAACTCCTGGGAATCAGCCAATGACATCCATGCCCCCAACTGTGTAATGGAATTCTATCAACAGCACCTGGGAGCTCCAAGATAGATCAGAAGTCTTGCATTTGGCTCAATCCCTTTCTGTGCCCTTGATCCACCCATTGTGCTGAGTTGTCACAACCTTGAAGGGGGGTAGGTGTAAGGGGAACTTCAGGTTACTGCTCACAACCTCAAATTTGGAAATCTGATTCCCAATCTCCTATCACTCAGAAATCTGATTCCCTGCCTCTTAGCACTTGGAAATCTGATTCCCTGCCTTCCTGCATTTGGAAATCTCATCCCCAGCCCCCTTCAGCCTGGAATTTGGTCCTCCAGCACTCCAGTGCTTGGAGTTCCTTCCTACACACCTCCAATGCAGATGTGAACCCTCACTAGCACATGCGACCCTGCCCCAAGCCCATTCCTGACCATACCCACTTTAGACATCCCTGATACCTCACAGTCATTTATGTACATAGAGTAGATTACTTAACTTGGACTTATGGCAAGTAGTATAAGTAGTGTAGGTGAGCTTGGAGAAACCTTACTCAATTCTCTAAGGTTTCCCCCTGCTCAGGTGTGTACTTGGATAGATGTCCCAGAATGACACTAAGGTTTCCCCCTGTTCAGTCAACGCAATGCAACAACCAGGTTGCCCTTACAAGTAGTGTTCTGGGGCAGTTCTGTGGCATCCAAGACATTTAAATTGGGGACAGTCCATTGGCCAGTGGCCAACCATTCTGTATTGACAACAGTATGTGTTAGTGGGGGCGATGGAGTTAGTTGGTGGATGAAGGGGTGTGGGGGAGTTCTGAAGTGTTCAGTGTGTAGTGATGGAGGTTGTGGCAGGGTTGATAGGGTGGAAAGGGTTGTTTGTATCATTTCAAGGACAGGTCAAGGGTTTCTGTGACAATGAGTGGTAGGTTGGGTTTTGTTCTTGGAGGGATCATTAGTGGGGGTGGTGACTTGATTGGTATTGGGGATGGTGTTGGGGATAGGATGAACTCATACTGTAGAATTGTCAGGTAGTTGATTTTGGGTTGTTCTTGGGTGGAGGGATAGGTATGCTGACAGACTAAGCATAACCTCCAGCCTTATTTGTAGTTGTTGTTCAAGTGAGGTTTTCCAGGCCTGTTGGGCCTTGATCATTTCAGTGAGAGATGTAACATATCCTACATGGTTGGCGTAAGTTTGCCAGATTGGTTGGTGTTCTCAATGAAGGAGAGTGTCCTCAAATTGATGTGAAGTGGGTTCAGTGGCTGCAATTCTGTTGATATCATCTGTGTCAATTCTAAGTAATCTGTGTGATCAAAAACATATTGCAGGGGGACTGTGTCTTTGAGCTTGGGTAAAGGTGGGTACATAAGGGGTGTTTTGGGTGGTAGGCTGAGGAGGAGAGGACAGTAGGGCAGTAGGCAGAAACAAGCTCAATTTTTCTTTGATGAATTCAGTTGATGAGTCTGAGGGTAATGGGGAACAGGAGCAATGATCTGAGCTATGGGAGGAAGTGTGGTTGGGGATGTAAGCAAGGGCAGATTGGGGGTGAGTGTTGGTGTTGGTTTGATTCATATTTTTATTGTATGTTTTCTGAGGCTTCTTCTGGACATAGGGTTTATGATGGTGATTGGGAGGCCATGTGTTTCTTGGTAGGTATTTAAGTCTTCCAGGGTGTGGGGCTGCTAATGGGCCCCACATAATAAATTGTTGATTTAAAAAAAAGGAAAAAAAAGGGTGTGGGGCACCAGGTTACCTTCTGGGATCCATTCTTTATTGTTATGGGTGAAGCCTTTCCATTTCATGTAGTACTGATTTTTCCCATGTTGTCAGCAGTAATTGATGATTGACTTAATTTTGTATTGTTCTTTGTCATTGATGATATCAGGTGGTGGCAGTAGTGGGGTTTTCCTATAAATCTTGTTTTTGTGTAGCAGAGTTAAAAGGATGGCATGGAACAAGGGGTGTTGTTGCACCACAAAATCATTTCATTTGTGAATCACTAGCTAATAAAGTAACTAACTCTCTGATACCAAATAATATCAGTATATGGCCATGGTCAGACACTGGGTGTGAGAGATTAGAATACTATCTAAAATATGTGAAGGCAAACATCTCAGAAACAGAACCAGAACACCCAGACAAGTAAAAAGTGCTGTTAACTAACTTATTAGTAATAAGGCTATGGAAGAATGACTCTGGTATGAATGTACCCAAGCATTGTATCCAATACCATGTTAACTAAGATATTAGTTAAGATACTCATGACTACACAAAAGACCCATTTCTTTGCCTCTGCCCTAGAAAGCAGACAAGTTGTAACACTTATGACCTTCAGATGGTACCTAGCCATAGTAACAGGTCCTGGAAGTGAATCTTGACAAGATTATTTAGAAATTAGCTAATTTCCTGGTAAGGATGTTCCCTTGGAACAGCTCTGATGGTATTGAAAGATAAAAGAGCGGATGGGGGTATCCAAGAGGGTACTCAGGGACATATGCTCCCTCATAGTAACAAAAGGGACCAGAAATGATGGACTAGAAAATAAAGATTGATAAGAATGAAACAAGCTAATTAAATTCTAATATTAGTTTACTGCCTAAAGGCTATGGAAGTGAACTTTTAGGACATTAGGGTTGAGAACCTAGGTGTGGAGAATCCAAGAAAAAGATAAAAACCCTTAGATAAGAGTTAGCAGGGAAACTCACTAACCCAATTGGCTGTGATATAAATAACCAGGCACTTAGGGAGCAAGTTCCTGAGAGCAAATTATGTCACTGATATCAGAACTCCTAGAATGATGCTCCTAAATGATGAAGAGACAATAAAATGATGAAGCTGAAGGCTTGTTTCAGGTATACCCATAAGTTAATTGTATATTGTTATAAAAACTCGTCTGTAAATTACATGGGAGGCAAGAAACCACTTGCTTATTTCCCCCCCCTGACTGTATGGTCAATTAGGATAGGAATACAAAGCAATTTTACATGATTTTCTTTGGTCATAGACCAACAGAGACTTAAAGAGTTATACTCTTAAAAACCAGACCCTTTGAAATGATTGAGATATTGACAGACCCTTCTGCTTGACTTGAGAGCTGAATACAAGTTGATATGACTCTTCTGTTCTTAAGTAGAAAGTTCACTAACTTCCATTTCTTTGGGTTCCTCTTAGAGGCCTTGCCTCAGAAGTACATATACCATTGAATTGTAGAGCTGTTTAATTGAGAAGCAAACATAGTATACTAGGGCCTGTTGAAAACACTGTCCACTAGGTCTATCTAGTTTAAAGATACTTACTGCAGGAGCTCACCAAAAGCCTGTCTTGCTGAGTAGTATAAAGTTTTATTGCATTGTTCAGAAGCTGTAGTGTGCTAGGGCCTGTTAGATAACACTGTCTACTAGGCCTACTAGCTTAAAGACACTTACTGCAGGAGCTTGTCAAAAGCCTGTCTCGCTGGGTAGTGTAAATTTATAGTATTGTCAAGAGAAAAGGACATAGTATGCTAGGGTCTGTTAGAACATGTTGTCTGCTAGGTCTATGGAGGCTCACTGATTGCGAAAGCTTGCGTTTTGCCTGACTTATCAAATCATGAAGATATTAGCTAACATATTATATAGTAACGACTGTCAAGGTTCCCCTTGTATTCAGATAGGACAACTGTCTGTCTAGTTGGTGACTAAGAGAATAACTTACCAAAACCCTAAAAACATTAGAATTGAATATATTTCTGGAGATTTGCAACCTCTCCCCCATAAACTTATAAAGTTGGAATTAGCAAACTTGTTAATGAACTTCATTTTCAATCTTGTAAAGTAATCTACATTTCAGTGTATCTTCCATGTTTTGGGTATTTTTAGTTTGTATGTGAGTGGTGATAGGATTTGTTCAATTTGAAAGGGTCCTAGTCATTTTGGCATTATTTTCCTTGATGGGAATGCTGTCCTTATATTCTTGGCTTCCAACCATACTTGTTGTCCTGGGGCAAAGGGTTTAAAGTTTGAGGTCCTTCTTTTGGTCATTGTTTCCAATGCTAATAGGTGGGTGGCCTGTGCTTCTTTCCTGGCATTGTCTAAGTTTTGGAGTCATTCATTCAGTGTTTTCTATGATTGTGGGAATAGGTAGGGGGTTGTATTCCCATGATTAGTTTGAATGGGGATTGGTTTCTTGTGGCATATGTCTTTGAGTTGTGTGCAAATTTGGCCATTGGTAGCATTTCAGACCATAAGGTTGGGTTTTTAGTGCAATAGATGGAGAGATAGGTTTTGATTTCTTGGTTGTATCATTCAGTTGATCCATCTGTTTGAGGGTGATAAGCAGTAGAGAATGCTTGTTGAATGTTGAGTCTGTCCATGAGGTTTTGCATAGATTTTGCTGTGAATTGAGGGTCTCTGTCAGAGATGATTTTGTCTGGAAGTCCAAATCTGGTGAATATTTTGTTGATAAGAATTCTTGCAATGTTATTAGCTGTCACAGTATCTGAAGTTGGAGTAAAAACCATCCCCTTTGTAAGGCTATGGTCCACCATGGACAGAATGGCATTATGGCCATAGAATGGTGGTAATGATGTAATCAGGTCCCAGGATATCTGGGCAAAGGGTTGGAGGGAATTTGAGTGGGGTATGGGTTGGAGGGGTGGAACTTCAGGTCATCTGATAATCTTGTATTGCTGGCAAGTGGAGCAGCCTTTGACATAGTTCTTGATAAATGTGGCCATGCTGGGCCAGTATACTTCTTGCAATGTTAGATGGTATGTTTCTTGTTTGCCAGGGTGGCCTTGTGATGGATGGTCATGGTATCGAGCTATGATGTTGTGTTGGAGTTGGAGGTCTTCTGGTATGACAACTTTATTTTGGTAAGTGAGTAGTGGACCATTCACAGTGTGTATTGTTCCATAATTGCTGTTGGTGGACTTTGGGATGGAGTCTTTCAGAGTTTGGAATGTTTTGGATAAGGTGGGGTCAAATTTGGGGGAGGCAGTGATATATTCCTGGAGTTTGGTATTGATTGTGTCTATGAATAGTTTGTCTGGTAGGACTATTGTCAGATTGGTGGAGTTTGTGAAGAGTTTGTTAGGTAGTATGGTGACATCTTCATTGTTGTTATCTTCTTCAGGTATGTGATCTGGGTGGTATGAGAGAGCGTCTGGTGCCAGTATTCTGGTTCTGGACACATGTTCAAGTTTGAAGTTAAATCATGAGAGAATCTGTATCCATTGGACTTGTTGTTGGTTTAGCTTTTGGGGTTTTCTCCAATAGGTTGGGTTCTAGTGATCAGTCTTAATGATTACAGTATGTGGTAATCCTTTGAGGTAGTGATGCCATTCTTCAAGGGCACAAATTATTGCTAGTAGTTCTCAATCATAGATATTGTAGTTCTTTCAGCCAGATTGAATGTTTTGGATATGAAGGCGACTGGTTTTTGATTTCCATTTATGTTTTTTTTGTATAGGACTCCTCCAGAAGTGTATTTGGATGTGTCAGATTCAATTTTGAAGGGTTTATTCTGATCTTTTTTATGTATTTTTAAAATCAACAATTTATTACATGTGGGCCCATTAACAGTCTGCACCAATGAGTATCTACTACATTGGATTAGTTAAAGAGATGGGGCCAGAGGCCCCATAGTGATAAACTATGTATGGCTGCAAAGGAAGGGGGGGAAGGTGACAAAGAGGGAGAAGAGGGTGGTTGGCTCACTCTGGAGGCAGGAGTCCCTTGGGAAGCAGTAGGCTTTGAAGGAAAGGCAAAGGCAGCTGGGTTGTCTCAGAGAAACTGAACTGGGTCAGAGAGCAGCAGGAAAGCGTTGCATTGAAGGTTGGACTTTGTCCTTAAAAAGTAGGGGCAGTTATAGAGGATGTGGTCCCAGGTCTCCAGGAGTTCACCAGATGGGCATTGGACTGGTTCATCAGGGAAGAACTGCTGGTGGTATTCCCCAATAGGGGCATGGCTGGTAATACAGCAGGTGAGGTGAGCAGTGAGAGATGGTGGGTCCTTGGTGGTTAAGATGAGCCAAGTTTCATGGTGTAGGGATGATGGGGCAAGGGGCTTATTGCTCTTATCAAAGATGGTGAGAAATCAGGAGCCAAGGTATTTGGATGAGGCTGCAAAGTCCTTCTGCTATTCAGCAGATGCAGTAAGAGAAGCCTGAGCCTGCAGGAAGTCCAGTGTGGTTGGAGAAGCTGCAGAAGCAGGGAAGCATGCAGATTTGGTCTCACAAGTGACTGAAGCCAAGGCAGGGAGCTGCCATGTGGAGGGGATAGAGACAACTTGACTGTCCAGGAGGGAGAAGCTGCCAGCCAGGGGAATAAGGCCTTAATGACCACCAGAGAGTGAGCCTGTCCAGAGTGGGGGGAGGGATGAAGAATGGTTTTACAAGAAGGAAAAGAAGAACAGATAAGGACAGTAATATCTGAAGCATTACCAACAAGAAAGGGAGAAGTACATAAACCAGAGCACAAGGCAAATAAAGCAGCACAGGAGTGTCAGCCCTGACCAGGGGAGAGAGATACACTAAAAATAGAGGAAGAAGAGAGGGTGATAGTAACTGAGGCTGATGTGCACAGCCCAGAATTGGGGAGGGGAGAGTGGGTAGAAATGCAAACTAAGGGAGAGAACTGGGAACAAGAGGAGGAGGAGATGATGGTGTCTACCCTACTATGAAAGAGCTGAATCTCCACAGGTGTGTGGGACAGGTAGTCAACCTACAGTGTATTGAGTGAGTGGGGCTCAGCGGGCCCGCTGAGACATACATTGTATCAAGCAAGTGGGACTCAGTGGGCCTGCTGGGTTGGTTCATCATCCTATATAGCTCCACTCATGTATTTGGGAAGCACATCAGAGGGGCCCTTAGGATCCAAGGATCACAAAGGCATAGAATGCTGGGCTTGGAAGTGGATAGCAAGCAATTGCAGAGCAGTGGCATGGCATGAGACTAAATAAGAACATTTCCATGGATTGATTACTTGACAAAAATTAAGTGATAATAGATATTTGACATAATGGAAGTGCCGAATGGTATTGGGTTAGGCGGCATGGGTGGCAATTTTGGGGTGGCATGAGTGAGGTGAATCAGTCTGGTTGGAAAAAGAAAGAGGGGGGCATCTAATCAATGAGTGATGGATAAGGCAACAACAAGTCAAGGAAAGTGACAGCAAGAAAAAAGCCGGCATGGGGTGGTGGGTGGCACAGAATGAACATTGCTGAATGGTATGGGGGGTGGGCAGCATGAGCAGCAAGCTCATTGCGGCACTTTTGAGAAGAATCAAGATGGTGTGATAAAGCCGGAAGACCATTTTCATGGGCATGTATTAGAAGATATTACGCAAGATGGGGCAGCATTGTACTGGATAGCCTGAAATGAGGGCAGGCAAAGTTTTGAACAATGGGGGTCAGGGATGCCTTTAAAACCATAAGCAATTATTATGTATGGTATATACACAATGATTCAAATGTTTGGCAAGGTGGGGAGGTTAGGGACAATGTGAGTAGTATTAGAGTTGATGCTGTCAATGGTGAGAAGGCGTTTTGTGATATCCTCTTCAATAAGTTTGTCAACAGATTGCCATAATTTGACAAGTTTGCCATGGGTGTCATCTTGGACAGCAAGCTTTAGGGTTTCAGAGTGGTACAATTGGTGAGCTGCATCCTTGTAGCTCAGGCCTTGATGTTGCTGCAATGCCTTAATCTCAGCATGAGCAGCAAGGAGTTCACACTCAGTGAGACTCTGGGCAAATGGATCAAATAAGGGCCTGGCATTTTAATATGATATACAATGTGGATGGCCATACCAGAAGGGTGGGAACCATGATTTTGCCATGGCCAATGATGGTGTGAGGGAGATCCTCCATCAAAGTTGGCTGAAATATGAAATGGATGGTGAGCAAAGAAGCATAATAAATGAATGATTAGAAGTATCCAACAATGAAGGCATGAGTGAGTGGATGGATACATTACCCAAGTGGCAGGTTTGTTAAAATCACCGGCAAAATGCCAATTGCCACAGCAATGTGGGGAGAAAAGGGTTGAATGTTGGAAGTGGAACATACTGTGACTTTGATGTTTTGCACATTGAATAGTTGTTTCATTTTGGCATTTTGGCAGTGAAGCTCGTCAGCATTGACTAAATATCCAGGCATGGAGTCTGGAGGCAACCTAATTCCCAAAGTGGTGGATTCAGATGTGTCCCCCAGTGATTCCATGTTGAGGGGTGCTGCAGTGTTCATGATGGATGGATGGTACATGGGTGGATTTTGGAGGGGGAATGAAGGTGTTAAGGGCGGCACTTAAGGCAAATTGTATTGAAGACTGATTATTAAGCAATTTGTGATTTGATCACATGGCTTGTGTTGAAAATTTTTCTTGCGCTTCCAATGTTACATTCCTGCTTTTTGTATTTCTCCTATCAATGACAAACATCTCATCTTCATTTTGGCAATAAGAAAAAGATCTTTGTGAGATGTCCACAATCAGCAAAAGAGAAATATTGGCTGCCCTGAAAGAGTATGAGGGTATTGTGCAGCTTGGATTACAAAGCAGCACAATACAAGAATTGATGGAAAAACATAGAGAAGAAATGGTAAGAATTCCCTCATGGTTGTCATTTCATTGCCAACCCCCCATTGATATATATATTACCACTTGCAGCAGAGGACATTTGCCCATACAACCAGTCAAGACCCGGAAATTCGTGCAGCATTCAAAGCACATAAGTTCCTCATAAGGTTCCTAGCAGAATGGCACGAACATGGCAGTGAACCCTCATTTGCCATGACCCAATTGGTGGCATTGGCAAAACATGAGCGAAAACAAGTGAAAAAGAATGTCCATAAATTGGTGGGTGATCCAGCAAACTGTTTTTGTGTGGTAGGCAACTAACTAATGTTTTATAGGGGGCATACATGAGCAAACAAGGTGTGGTTACTGGAATGACAGCTACAGACTTGCTGCCAACTGTTAAACACCTGCTGCCACCAGCAAACATAATGCTAGCATTGAGGAACGGCCAAGGACAAGAGCAACCTCAACTTACCAAACATGAGATGGAGAGTCAGGGTAGCACCATGGGTGGTGCTGGTTATATTCCCATTGGCCAATGCAAGCCAGCACAAGAAATGCCATGACTGGCACCAGGTCAAACAGGTACAAGCCCAATGCCGCAATCACTTTTGGTCCCAACAGCAATGCCTGAGTGACATGACCAGCCTGAAACATCAACAGCTGGACATGCCCAGGGTGCTGCAGCATCATGGCCCCCGATCATCATTTTGGATGATGTGATGGAGGTCTCAAGCTCAGAGTCATATAAACCCTCCGCATTGCCTCCACCAGTTTTGCAGAGCAAAGGGAAGGGAAAGGCACCAATGGTGGAGAAAAAGTCTACAGTGGGAGACAATGAGGGCCATGGGCGTGGCCAGTGTAGGGTCATGCCACAGCACCAGCAAAGAACCCAGGGGCCCCAGCCCCTGCACTGTAGGCCACAGCCAACCAGAGAACTCTTCAACATGGCATGCCAGTATTGTGCCTCAAGAAATCAACCTTGTGAAATGGATGCTGGTGGAGGAGCATGCTGTGCCTGTATGGTGAAGAAATGCCAATGCATGAATTACACTGGTCCATGGGGGGTAGGGCAGCAGCAAAGGAATGTGCCACAAACATTGCCACAACAACTGGCAAAGCGGCGAAAGGGACTCAAGGAAGAGTGGCCGACAAAGAAGTATGTGGAGGTTGTGACAGATGGGGAGGACAAATTGATTTTTATGGAGTCAGAAGATGAGGTTCAGGTTCTGGAAGTACTCACAGCACTTGAGAAGGGCAAAGGCAAGGTGGTGGCAACCTATGCTGAGGACCCCATTGAAGATGTGGAATGGGGCCCTGAGAAAGAGGTGGAACTGTAGGAAAGTAAGTAAAAAACCTCACTATCTGGTCTCCACTAATAATTCATGCTCCCACTTGCTTTTTCTTCCAGTAAATAAATATTGCCAGGAACATCTCAACTGATTTGATCAATGGCTGATCAAACATTTTTTGCATGCCAAGGGACAGGCAAGGATCCAGGTCCTGCGCCTTTTCAGGCTTGAAGAATGTATAAATGCTTTCGGTGACCGATTGACAGAGGTTGCAAACCAGATTGAAGCTGCGGCACCAGCCACACACCTCATATTTGACAGCTGAGTCAGCGCATTGGAGGCTGCAATGGAAAGGCTATCTCAGTGGATAGATGCCCTTTGTCCTGCACCACTGGTCAGCAGCAGTGCCGCTGCGGCAGACACAGCAGTGCTAGATGTACCTGCAGGTGCTGCAGCAATGGAGGTTGATACTGCCGACCACACTCCCTTGCCATCACCACCCACCCCACTGCCAATGCCAGAGATACACAGCCTGTCTGCCATTGACATGCCCTGTGATCCCATGGCAGATCTGCAAAATACTGCTGACTGCCTCTCTCCTGAGTTGCCGCGGGAAAGTCCAGTGGCTATGTCTCATCCTGCTGTAGGGACCACCCCAATAACATGTCTTGAGGACGCTCAGGGGAGTCAGCCAAGACCATTGGCATTGCTTTCAGGTAATACACAATGTAATTGTGTGATTTGGTGATTTACTCAGACCATTACAGTGCCAGCACTTGCTGCTGCCCCCAGCATGGCCGCCAAGTCTGACATTACAGAGGCAGCATATGCCAATGCTCAAATGCATGCAACTGGGTGCCAATTAGCACCAGGGCAACTCCCCACCCCGTTTGTACTTGGGCCAACATCTTCTGAGGCTCCACCAGCATTGGGTGCCACTGCTACCGTGGCAGACTCCCCCTCCCCCATCATGAGCAATGGTACTTTGAACATACTAGAAGATTATATGGGATCCATCCCCACAAATGATCCCACCCCTGGTCCAATAATACCAGTGAATCTCCCCCCTCCAATTCTTGCCACTCTCTTGGTGGCAGAGCCTCCTGGCCCTGCTGCATATGTCCCCTCCTCATCCCAGGCAACATTGGAAACTCACACCCCAGCACATTCTCCACCAACTCTGACAGACCTTTCTCTCCCAATCGTAGGGACCTCCTCAGAACCTCCTGAGTTGGACACTTCACAAGTCTCAATTGCTGACACCTCTCAGGCAGCAAATGTTGACTTGAATTGTATTGCCACCGAAGCCATTGACAACTCCCTTCCTGGTCAGCAACCTGCCTCTGCTGTTGTTATGCCAGGAGTGCAACTCATTCCTCCTACACCCCTCAATTCTCAAGATGATGTCACACAGGAGGTCACCCTATTAGAGCCCCCAAGTTCTGTTATGGCCCAGCCCCAGACTTGCTCACAGTCACATGCTGATTGTAAGAGGAATAATGGACCCAACAGTGACCCTCTTGCTGAATTGTCCTATATGCCATGGCATAGTCCCCAGCTTATGGAATCCTCTTTGCCAACAGCAGCAAACATTAACATGCCACACAGCAAGAAGCATAAGCTATCTGGGGACAATCCTGATGAGTTGGAGTCACAACAAGCAAAGCCTTGACCTTCTTGATGACTATTAAATCCTCCTATTCCATCCCCTGTTCCCTGTACATTCATTATCTGATCTATACATAATGTTATTTTTTTTATAATTTTGACCTAATATGATGGGGTATTTCATTGTTCTTGCATCACTGGCTGATTCTCCCCTCAATTCACTTTT
Source organism: Lepiota brunneoincarnata (assembly GCA_023014365.1). Classification (NCBI taxonomy): domain Eukaryota; kingdom Fungi; phylum Basidiomycota; class Agaricomycetes; order Agaricales; family Agaricaceae; genus Lepiota; species Lepiota brunneoincarnata. Next base: position 2,688,835 of record JAEBUN010000002.1, on the reverse strand, counting down.
TCTGCCTCCTCTGCTGAGCTTGTTGTGGTAGTTGGGATGGGCCTATGAATGCACAATTTTTAGAAAGAGGTTCAAAGATAATAAGTTGACAAGGAAAATACCTGCATGTGGTTCATTCACCGGCATTACCAGTGGGTCAATTATAAGTGCTGGCAAAGCATTTTGCACCATTGATGTTGGTCCCAGCATGTCCATTGGCACTGTGGAACTTCCTGGGGGGAGCCTTGGGATGTGGTTGAGTATGGAGGATACAGGCACAGCATATTGCAGATCTCCCTCGGCAGGGCCATTGTGTTATGATCCGTGCTCCTTCTGTATCCAAGGATAACTGGAGATGGCCTTCAATCACTCTACAAGGTGTCTGAGACAGTTGGCCTTGCAGAGCTTAGTGGATCACACTCAATGAGATAATGAGGGAACACACCAAGTTAAGACAGAGAGGGTTAATGACTGCTGTTAACAAGATTAAAGCTTAAGGCTTTAATCTCTACTTGTACAGGCCTTATATACCTATGAGACACTATATACTCATTATAGGTAGTTGGGCTGTTCTACTGGTCGTCTGCAGTCTTGACCATGATGCGCATCCTAGCTGATGGCATCCTACTGTTATTTATATTACAATGAGTCAGTGTCCTCATTCTCACTGCTGTGTGATGTTCCATCGCTTTCCTCTGACTCATAATTTCCTTCTCCCAATTCTATCTCCATGGATTCTCCTCCATTCTTGCTCTCCATTCTCTCAGTGCTTCCATCCTCATCGGAGGTTGGATTGGTTGATCCATGGCTGTCTTCTTCGTCCTTGGGGTATTTCAGAATATCCTCTAGAGTTATCTCCATTCCCACTTTTCTTGCCAAGTCCTGCATGGCATTGTAATACTCCCCTTCTTTGTCTTCATATTCCTGGGCTTGCAACTGATCTGTGGTCTCCTGTACCCATCTTGTAAAGTCAAATAGTTGCTCTTGTTCCTCTCAGTCCGGACTATTCATAACACATTGCTTGGCAATGTAGGTGCAAATCCACTTGCCACCAATCGATCCATGAATTCCTGCTGTAGTAAGATCATACCTGTGTCTGCTTTGAGCTCCAGCATGAGCAGCATCTCTCCAGCAACTTGGGCCAGCCCATGAAATGTGGGGTCGGATAGGATGGTGACTGCTTCTGGCACATGTTCATCACTAAAGTTAGCCCATAGTGATGCCAGGCCTTCAGTATGTGCTTTTGCTGTTTTTCCATGATGATTGTATACGTTGTCATTGTGATCAATCAGTGACACCATCCCACCAGGTGGGGTCTGGCCAATGATACTATTAATTGCCATTTGTGCTGCATTGGTCAAGGCATTTGGATTTCCTGCTGCCAACTTGCCACTGATCTTGGGTGGTTTGCCATTATCTGCCATTGATGCCTTGATTGTTCCAGGATAATCTACTGGCAGGTATTCTCCATTATGAAGATGAGCACAGAAATGAAATGCATGCTCAACACCAAAGGTTGCTTGGCACCCAATGATATGTTCAAAGAAGTACTGTATCTCTGGCTTCTGAATGTTCCAGGGATTCCACAACTGAAAATTCCTTGGAATAAATTTCCAATGTATCATCTTTGGCCACAAGGTTGCTGTTAGGGGAGGATATGGCACCGGAACCAAGTTGATATTCCGATGGCGATTCCATTCACCACCCATGCTATATATTTACATAGCGGTCTGCACACAGACTGGGCAACCAAACACTATGATAGCTACCAGTAATAATGTATGCAAACAATAAACAAACAACAAATAGTAAGAAGTTGTCCACAGATTGGGCTCAGGGATGGGGGTGGCTGAAGGCCGAGACTGGGCTTGGGCATTGGGCATTGGCTAAGAAGGCCAAGCCTGGATGTCCAACCACAGGCCCCTAGACATACCTTGCATAAGGGGGAGCATGACATGGAGCATATGATGCCAGTCCCCTTACAGTTGCCAAGGTTTTGAAAGGCACATGGCAAGATTGGTTGCCAGAGGCTAATGCTTCCAACCCAAGAAATAATCACAATGAATGACCATTCTATTTGCCAATTGAATTGAATGCTTACCATAGTGTATAGTCAGATAAGTACACAGTAACTCCTCCAGCTCTTCCTTTTTCATTTTCTTTAGCATGATCCCTGATGAAACAATTGGAAATCCATTTTCAGTGCAGTCAAAATGTGGGGTTGCCTTTGTGGCCATGGAAAGCAGAAATGGTAGCACATGCAGCAATGGTGGCAAGTATTTCTTTTGTTGGTGGAGTCCCTTGACATACAATAAAAACGCTTGTTCCAATGCCAGCACAGGCACCTTGTGGGTCTTGACGAATGGTGTTGCCACCACACCTATAGTTGCTGCAATCTTGTCAAAACTGCCATCATGTGTTAGTTAGTAGTATCAGGCATACTTTGGGAAAACTGGACCTCACACGCCAAACCTTATCTCTCCATCATCACCCCTGGCAAATGCAAAAAATGTCATCATTACAACCCCCATCTCTAGCCAACATTTCCTTGACCATTCTTTCATATGTCACTTGGCATGTTCTGTTGCTATCCTATATTTATATATCTTATCAGCCCCTTCACTGAGCACAATATGAACATGCCACCAGATTGGTGATCCTGCCAACTTACTTTCTTTTGAGTTCTGGCTCATTCCTGATGGTCTTGTATGACTGAATGTATTCTTCAATTGCCTCTTTTCCTGCATCATGCATCTGTCCATACACATTTTTGGCAGCCTGAGTATGATTTTGAAAGTATTCCTGTGATCCTGGATGGAGTTCTGTGACATTTAGAATTGCTTTCATCTCCTCTTTGACAGGTACTTTCTCCATCCTCCACACTGCTTGGTTTCGATCTATTTTGGCACCATGGTTTATTGCTTTGCAGGAAGCATATGGATGCCAGTTGTTGGTCAGCCATTTCCCTAATGCCTGTCAAACCATCATCCGACATCCTTGCCAGGGTGACTTGCAATTGCTGCATACCTTGACATGCCATTCTACCTCATCTGCTGCCATGGCCCTTGCCCCATTGTTAGTCCAGTAGTTAAACATATCGGGCAGAATTTGTGATCTGAAAATCATTCCTCAGTGCTCAGGAGTCATTTGTTTTCAGTAGTTCTCCTTGTATTTATGGATAACTTTCCATTCCGCAGGAGAATACTGACAGTTTGCTCTGGGCTTCTTTTCCTTCATGATGGCTTGCATGGTGGTGATCAGATACAGTAGGAATAAAGGCCACAAGGGACCAACCATGATATTTTGAGCCATGCTGAAGGCACATGTCCCTGCCTTCATCCAATACCAACTATATCCCCTTCTTCAGATCCCATGGATTACTTGGTTGTGCCTCACAAAACATTAAAGCAATGCAAGCATGGGAAAGATGATGGGTGGGTGGTTAAAACTGCCAATGACCTTGTTGATGCTTGGACATATGAGGAGATAACAATGGAAACAGCCCAAGGGCCTGTCAAGACAGAGGTTGAGGTTCCATTCAACTTTGGGTCAGGCATAAGAGCCACAGAAGAGTATGGAGGCAGCACATCCAAAAGTGATAACACGACAGTACACGATGGATCTGACAATCATCTGGATATGAGTGACATTGACATAGAGGAGGGGGATGCAAAGGAAGCTGGCTCAAACAAAGTCAGTCATCACTTACAAGTCATCCAACAGAGGAAATCCAGTGGTGTGAGGTATATAGCAACAGAACTGGATGGAAGATTTTGTTAAGCATGCTGATGATTTGCTGGTGGCACAACTTGCACAGGAGGCATTTCCAGGCAGTGGCAGGTGTTCAAATTGTGCCAAGTGACGAAAGGCAATTTGGAGGTGTAAAGATTGCTTTGGGGCCAAGATGTTATGCTGGATATGCATGCGACACTCACATTTCAACAATCCTCTGCATTGGCTAGAATGGTGGACAGGGAAGTTTTTTTGCTCAGTTGCCATGGCAGAAGTGGGGACATATATATGTGTGTCTCCTGCCAAGTTAGACTCCTTGAAATAATCAGGCCAATGTCCTGCCATCAGGCAGGCATTGGCAAGATTGATGAGCACGCAGCAAGACATTTGGTCTGCTACGATGTCCTTCAGGTATGACCACATATGTTACCCGGGTTAGGGGTTCACTCTTGAGTAGCATGGGGTTCAACACAGGATGTCTATACAGACTTGGTCCTGTCCTACTGAGCGTGACTTGGAGACGACAGAGCACTATAAGTCCAGCCAGTTATGGCAAAGAGGTATAGGAGGCAAGAACTTTATAACACTAAGATAAGGATACAAGGTATGTACTGTATCCTTATATACAGTGACCCACAAAACTGTTCCAATGTTTTGTACTTTTGACTTAAAGTAGTAATAGCTCAGTAAATAAAATAGCTAAATTTGTGAATATATTTATAAACATAGCCAAATATGTCATATCTGACCCTGCGAAGTCGCGTTATGTAATACTTCTAAATGAGGCAATTATGAATTTTGTAAGCATTTTAAGTCATTGGAACAGTTTTGTTAATGGTAATTTTTAATACTAATCCAAGCAATCACATGACTCCATTGATTGTGAATCAACAAGATCATGTGACCACGTGTCTTTGACATATAAATAGATGTGCTGACAGCCATGTCCCATCATTCTCAACCCCCCTACCTACCATGAAGCCATTATCTTCTACTCTAAAGCAAACCATCCTCTCTTTGCTAAATTCTCATCATTCCTATACTAAAATTGAGGCAATTACTGGTGTTGGGCGCAGTACCATATCCAGGCTAGCCTCTAAAAATTGTTCCAGCCTTACCAAATCACTTGGAGGACGTCCTTCAAAACTCTCTACCACTAATATTCAGCATGCTATCCATCTTATCTCTGCTGGCAAGGCTGAAACTGCTGTAGATATAGCCAAATCTCTTGCTCCCATCATTGGGACATCAGTCTCTTCACAGACTGTAGCAAGGCATCTCAAACAGGCAGGAATGAAGGCTGTAGTCAAGCAAAAAAAGCCTTTACTCTCTGACAAGCATAGGAGGGCTAGGCTGGATTTTGCTCTGACACACCAGCATTGGACTGTGGAGGACTGGAAGCTGGTTGTATGATCTGATGAGACCAAAATTAATCATTTGGGGTCAGATGGGAGGAAGTGGGGATGGAAAAAGAAGGGAGAGGGGCTTAGTGAAAGATTGGTCAAGGGAACTCTGAAGTATGGAGGAGGATCAGTGATGGTTTGGGGCTGTATGCTGTGGGATGGCCCAGGCTATGCAGTGAGGATTGATGGAAGGATGGATGCAGAGTTGTTTGTGCAAATTTTGGAGGAAGATTTGAAGAAGAGTCTCCGGTGGTACAAGCTTAAACCCCGAGATATTATCTTTCAGCAAGATAATAACCCCAAACACAAGAGTACACTGGCCAAAGAATGGTTTCAAAAAAATCATTTTAGGCTCCTAACCTGGCCAGCACAGTCACCTGACCTCAATCCCATTGAACACTTATGGGAATATGTGAAGAGAAAGTTGGGAGAGTATGAATCTCCTCCCAAGGGTATAGAGGAGCTGTGGCAGAGGGTAGAAAAGGAGTGGGATGCTATTCCAGCTTCTGAGTGTCAGAAGTTAATTGAAAGTATGCCTAGAAGAGTAGCAGCTGTACTCAAAGCCAGGGGGGGCTACTCTAAGTACTAGAAATAATAGGATAGCCTAGTATAATATGTCATTGACAAAACCGTTCCAATGACTTAAAATGATTACAAAATTCATAATTGCCTAATTTGGAAGTATTACATGACGCAACTTTGCAGAGTCAGATATGACATATTTGGCTATGTTTATAAATATATTCACAAATATGGCTATTTTATTTACTGAGCTATTACTACTTTAAGTCAAAAGTACAAAACATTGGAATGGTTTTGTGGGTCACTGTACATCTAAGTGTGGCTGTACTCCTACTATAATAGTTTGGACCAGAGTAACTATGAGTCAGAGATACATAAGGAACATGAGGCATGTACTAATAATAGTCCTTCTGATGTACGCTACTGATGGTTTTGTAGTGACATAGGAATGTGAACTAAAAATAACTGTCCTTCTGATGAGGCTTCTGATAACAACGTAACATGGTCAGGCCCAGGGGCAGACTTCTTTGCTAAGAATGCAAGGTGTCCTCGAGCTCTAAAGTCGAGAAAGGATACCATGCCCTCTCCACCTGCACAGGGAGGGCATGCAACACAGAGGGATCTACAACACAGCCAGAGGCCACGTTGTAGGTACCATGAAGGGCATCCCACAGGGAACCTATGTTGTGACACAGCTTACCATTGTGCTGAATCACATCGCAGGCTGGTAACTTGCGCTATTTAACCCAGGCCATGAGGTCCCAGGGGTGCTTGTTTGCAGAGGCAATTTCCTCAATCTTATCATTGAAGAACTTGTGTTTGACAGCCTTAACAACCTGTCGGAACTCAAACTATGCTTTCCCTGAGAGGGCCGCCTGGTACACCTGAATGGCTGCAGTACAGTCATCATTCCACCATGGATTAGACTGCCCAACAATGAACACCTCCTTAGAGAAAGCATCCCAAGCCTGGGAGATGATGCAAGCCACAGCCAAAGCCACCAGCTCTACCTCTGCAAGGGTGTCCAAGGGCAGCCGTAAAGTGGCCAGCCCCTTGCATATCTGCACCACAAACTTTGACTTCTTGTTGCTATTGGGCCTCAGAACTCGATGGATCATACCAGTCATAAAGTGAGTGACTGGGAGAACTAGGGTTAGAGGTGCATGGTCCTTTGGACCACACTTCTCGAGATTGATCAGGGGCCTGAGATCAGGATCTTGGGCCATTGGGAGGAAGACGAGATCGATCACCAATGGTGAAAGATTCAAATTGTGCAGGAAGTGAGTCAGACCTGGGACCACCGGAAGTGCCAAGTCAAGCTGGAGCACTGGTTATTCCCCTGCCACCTTTGGGTGGCATGTAGGGATTTACGTGGGAATTGACTCCTAACCCCCATTAAGGGGGGGGACCTTGTTCTTTTTTTTTTTTTTTTAAAAAAAAATCTCCAATTTATTACGTGGGCTGCATAGGGAGGCCATGTGCAGCAACATACTACAGTGTTAGTGCCGGTGCAGATCGGGACCGAAGCAGAGGGTCAGGGTGGTATCCTTGGTATAAGGTAATCAGGGGACAGGGTAAAGTCAGTATGTAGACTTCGGGACCAAGGTGGAGTACTGTGGGCAGGGAGTTGGACTTGCAGCCTCAGCATATGTGCTGTGCCCTCCTGCTGTCCTAGTCCATATTTCAGGAAGTTGGAGCCAAAGCAGAGTGACGCAGAAGAGAGGAGAGGATATAGAACAGGAAGCTGGTCCGCTGCTCAATTCAATTATCAGACTGAGGAGTACAAGCCAAGTACCTATGGTATATATACTACTGGCCTTACAAACTATGACTCGTACTGACTATGTGTGGAGCAAAGCAGAGACCAATCTAGTTACAAACAGATTACAAACGGATTACAAATGGAATGGAAATGGGTACAGGTATGGAGACTGATAATGTATCTTGACTACGGACAGGAAATGGAGACAGGGATATGAGATACTGAGGGTCAGGTGACCACAGCACATGTGGAGGTGGTCATGTGATTGGGGCAGTGAGTTGTGGTCGGAGCAGGTTGGGGCCAAGTCAGAGGGCAGAGGGTTGTTGTGTGGAACACATGTGGAGTCGAGAAGCTGAAGTTTAAATGATTAGACTCTGAGTTGGCATGGATATGACATACAGTACAAATGACCGAGCCATACACTACAGGGTATCTGTACATACAATGCATGACCGTGGATGCAGGCATGCATTTTCCTATGCCCAGGACAAAGCTGCCCCAAACAAATGGAGGCAGGAAGACGGCTGCTGCCCAGCGCGTGGCATGAGAACCAAACCAAAGCGAGGTCCCCCCCCCTTATCGGGGGTTAGGGGTCAATTCCCACATAAATCCCTACATGCCACCCGAAGGTGGTGGGGGAATAACCAACACCCCAACCTGGAACCAACCGGGTGCCAGGCAGCGCCACTAGCCAATACCCCCTGGGGGGGGCCCAGCCCTCTCAGTGAATGCAAACGTGGTTGGCGATGCCTCAAGGAAAGTGATGAGGGCCTCAACTGAAGCCAGGACCCCCACCACGGAGTGCCTGGGGCAGCTCTGGAACACATGCTCACAAGTCTCCTCCTGAAACCTGTAGTGACAGGAATAATCCTGCTATGGGAAAAAGCACCTCCGATAGCTCCCTATCGGCATGTGATTAAGAATAGCATGTGTCATCTGGGCCATGACTGACACCAAGTAAGCATGCAGGATCCAGGCCCCACCGTGGAGATACGTGGGCTGCAGGGGACAATCATCGTCCCTGGCAAGCTGGAGGAACCCATGCCCACAATAGTCAGGATCCTGGAACGAATCAATCCAGTGGTCCTGACATGAACATACTTCCTCCTTGCAGAGGTAGTCAAGCAAGGCCCAGGGACGAGCCCCTACCCCAACAGGAGGCAATGACCAGGGGGGACCTTGTTCCAGTTTGGTTCTTGTGCCGTGCGCTGGGTGGCAGCCATCTTCCTGCCTCCATGCATTCAGAGCAGTTTTGTCCTGGGCATGGGGAAACACATGCCCACATCCATGGTCATGCATTGTATGTACAGATACCCTGTAGTGTACAGCTCAGTCATTTGTACTGTAGTATGTTGCTGCACACGGCCTCCCTACATGGCCCACATAATAAATTGGAGATTTAAAAAAAAAAAAAAAAAAAAAAAGAAGCACCAAGTCAAGCCCCAGATCCATCCCAACCTCCAGAAGAGATTGGACAATCCCTGGATGTGAGACCCGATTAAGATCCCACTACTCTGAGTGGCAATTGAAGTCATCCCTTCTTGGACTTCAACCACCACAAACTTGGTGCACAGCCACAGCCTACCCCTACTCACTATCCTCTGCAACAAGCTCTTGTAGTCTGATCACTGATCTTAAAGTCCTACGCACATGCCTCCTAAGTCTTCTTGCTCCACTCAGGGGGTGGGGGCCCCTCTGCTGCTGGATCCTTTGTTGCTGGACTCCCTTGCCTTGGCTATCTCTCGCACTCAGGATGCCCCCCCCAGCTCCTCTTGACCCGGCTACAGCTTTGCATTGCAGGCTGCTGCCCCTGCTCCAGCTGCTAAGGCCCCCAAAAGGTCTCACAAGTCTGTCGTTTATCCGGATGATGCTCCGGTGACTCCTCGTCCCAAGCATACCTGCATGCCCAAGCCCTCTACCTCCCTCAGGCAGGAGCTCAACCTTGAATCGGTTTCTGGTTCCGCCACAATGGCAGTCGACATGCCTGGCCCCAAGCTGTCCCCTGGCCCTACCTTTGCTGCAGATGAGAAGGAGGATCCCGACTTTGTCCCTACCTTTCTTGCCCTTTCCTGCAGTCTTGCAGATGTAGAGGGTGAGACTGGGATTGTGGCAGATGCACTTGACACAGTGGCCCTTTGGCTGGAGAAAGCCAAGAGGGCCAGACTTTCTGAAGGTAGCAGCATGGAGGTTGCCCACTCCCTGGCCAGGCTCTTCCATGAGGTGGAGGAGCATGACTGGGACAATATCTCCTTTGTGGAGGGCGAGCGCACCCATAGGCTCCATGAGTGGGCCTCTGAGGTATATGGTCCATCCAGGCCAGACATCCCCACCCCTACACAAGGGAAGGGCAAATGGCCAGACTCTGCTGGCATGGCTGCCCCTGCTGGGGTAATGGGCAGCATGCACACCCCCTCTCCTAGGGCCTCTGTGGCTCCTATGGAGGTGGATGGCGCTCCACAGGTTGGTAGCTCTCGCCACTCTCCTGTGGAGGGTAACCTCCCCCTACCTCCCCCTGGGGCAGAGGATCTGGGATGTTTTCCTGTGGGGTATGCACATCCTACACCTACCCAGCAATTCTTCAGGAACCTGGCCCATACTGGGTTGGGCAATCCTGTCCCAGTGGCTCACAACCCTGGTGCAGGGCAGCGACCATCTTGCATCAGGGCAGCTCATGCTGCTCTTGTCCCCTTGCTGTCAGCGGTGGACAGGGCTTGGTTGGCCACTAGGCCACCCCCTGGCCCCCCCCTCCACATGTCAACTTGGCTACCAAGCCTTGATCCCCACCCCGCTCCTATGCGGCCACAGCTGTCTCTTCCCCATTGGGTCTGGTTGACCTGGTGTGTGCTCTCCCAGGGCTGCCTTCTCATAAGGTGGTCTCGTTTCACAAGCAGGCAGCAGCTGCTTAGTAGTTACTCAAGGCTCTTAAGCCTCGGATGACTACATCGGGACCTTTGTGCAAGCAGGTCATGCTCACCCTTGCAGGAGGTGGCCTCCTGGTTAATCTGGGCCCCATTGTCTGTGCGGAGATTCATTGGGTGGCAGCTGCTGCCCTGGCTTCTGTGGGCTCGCTTATGCGCATCAAGCAGGTCCAGCAGATGGACTCCCATGTGGCTTGCTACACCACCACCATGCCCAGCGAACTGGACATTGGCACCATCAGGAATGCAGTCTGCACATGGTGGCCTCAGACCATTGTGGATGCAAACCTCCCCCAGTCAAAGAGTTACCTCAAGCTCCTTGATGTGCCTATGTTCCAGGGTGGTCAGCCCTGGCTCACACCCAATAGGGTTGTCGAGGCTATGCAGCACTCTGTGTGGTCTGAGTATTTTGTGCTGGCCACCAGGCCATGCATTGTCAAGAACTTGTGGGCCGCTAACACGGCCACTGTGTTCTTTGAGATCTGGGACTCTCAACAGGGTTCCAACATGAAGACCGTCTCTCAGCAGGTCATCACTATTGATGGCACTCCATGCAGGATCATCCCTACCAAGGCCAACCCTGGCATCCCCCTCTGCCAGCGTTGCTGGAAGTGGGGGCACCCTTCTCTAGCCTGCCAACGTGAGGCTATCCGCTACTCTCACTGTGGTGGTCTGCATTCCCCAACTACCCATCGGGTGTTTGCTTCGTGCTGCACAGGCTTTTTTTTTTTTTTTTTTTTGAAATCAACAATTTATAACGCAGTGCTCGAATGCAGTCTGCATGCACTAGCTATGTACAAGGCAACTAATACAGGGTATAACTACCACTAAAGGTAGGGAAGAGAGTCCTGCTGACTCGAAAGGCTACACTCCCTAAAGAAGTGCACATGGGTGAAGAGCTCACTACCCCGACGAAAACCAGGGTGCAACAGATGAGGGGTGGATAGGGCCAACAGGTCCCCCCTCCGAAGGGGGTAGGGGTCAATTCCCTGCAAATCCCTACACCTCACAGACGAAGGCTCTAAGAGCATCAGGTCCCCCCCTTATTAGGGTAATGCATCAATTCGCAGTAAATCACTTTAGACTGCCTGAAGGTGGCTGGTGAATAACCATGGACTCCTCAAGACCTAAGTCCATGAGGGGGGATTAACCCGAAGGCCCTCCCCAGTTATCCCACCCCTTGGGGCCAGGATAGGAATGCAAACACAGAAGGATTGCATTCCAGAAAGCCCATAAGGGTGTTGAGATCACAGGGTAAACCACTATGCCACATATACTTTGGACAAGAAGTGAGGATGTGGGTGCGGGTTTCAAGCCTCAACCCACAGGGACAGGAGTGATCCTCCTGGGGGTGGAATCTAGCATGGTACTCCCCTGTAGGGCTGTGACCAAGTATAGTGCAGACTGCCTGCGCTGTGCCGGCAACAGACATCTGAGGACCGATTTCCCAGAGCCATGTACCCCCGGAGAGGTACAAGGGTTGTAAAGGCTTCCCAAGGGAGTCTAGCAGGGGGAGGAAGTTCCTACCCCTATACAAGGGTGAGTGAAACATATTCACCCACTCATCAATGCATCCCCTTGTGACCTCAGCCCAGAGGGAGTTGATAGTAGTTGTCGGGCGAATGCCCAGCGATACATGAAGCTCCTTCGCCATTGCAACAGCGTCAGAGTGAAGTTCTGCAACAGAGCCCAAAGGCACCTGCCAGAAAGTGATGGTCCACTGGGCCTTGGCAGACAACCAGCAGTCCAGAGACTGATACACCTCCAGGGAATGAGCCTGGCTGGCGTGCACAGAAGGATCCACAGCTCTGTGGGTGGAGCCCATGGAGCTGGTATAAATGAAGATGTGGTCAGTTTCAGCACAATCCAAGACCATGCCTATGTTAGGTTTTGTCCAGCTACACCTTATCTTATCTTATCCACTCCCTTGATTAGATTATCTCCCTTTGTTCCCTTTTTGGTAATCTCTTTGTTCCCATTTTAGTAATACCTTTGTTCTTCTTTTGGTAACTCCTTTATCCCTCTTTTGGTAGTTGTCTTGTGTCCTGTACATATATAAGGAGGCTTCCTCCTCTCCAATCTAACAGGACATTCCCTCCTTTTGTGTCAGTGTCAGTGTCTGAGTCTCCTTCTTCTAATACTCCCTCCTCTATATCCTTTTATCATCCTCTATTCTCTCACTCTTTTTGTGTTCCCCACACTCCTTTATTCTCCTCCCTCAATAGCCTACTCCCAGCTGAATGGAGTGGAGTTCCACATCAGTGAGCAGAACTCTCCCTGCGGCCTGCCTGACCAAGTGCCTGCCTGCAAACACACAAGCTGCCGAGACGGCCTGCAGTCTCCTGCATGGCAGCTGGTGGGCACCAGCTACTATGCACACAGACAACAGGTCAGCCTGCACCCTCCAGATAGAGGCATGCAGTCCGTTGAGATGCCGTTGCTTTGAATCCCCCTCTGGATCAATGGTGTACAGCATGAATTTGATCCACTCTGAGAAACAGTCCAAAAGTCTGAGACCTGGCCTGTTCTCGTCTGCAAATGGGCTGAACAACTCAGTAAGTTGTGGAAGCATGTTCTGTACCTCCATAGGGGCACTCTTCACCTTGAGCCAAAGCGCCAGGGTAAGAGACAAAATAGAGTGAGGGTGTGCTGGGGAGCTCCCCCTGAACTCATGGCCCAGCAAGGGCCGAAGTGGATGATTCACTGCAAGCATGGTGACCCGGAATATCACTCAGGAGGCCAACTTCTTGAGATGCAACCGGAAGGACAGATGTCTTGCTAGGCGTCTGCCCAATGACTACCATCTACTCCCTCTGTGCTGAGGTCATGAGGGGGTGCATTGACGAGTGGGTGAACATGTTTCGCTCACCCTTGTATAGGGGGAGGAACTTCCTCCCCCTACTGGACTCCCTTGGGAAGCCTTTGCAACCCTCATATCTCTCTGGAGGTACTTGGCTCTGAGAAATTGGCCCTCGGATGTCTGTTGCTGGCACAGCGCAGGCAGTCCGCACTATACTCAGTCACACCCCTATTGGGGAGTACCGTGCTAGATTCCACCCCCAGGAGGATCACTCCTGTCCCTGTGGGTTGCAGCTTGAAACCCACACTCACATTCTCACTTCCTGTCCAAAGCTGTACATGTGGCGTGGCAGCTTACCCCGCAACCTTGATGCCTTTCTGGGCTTTCTGGAACACAATCCCTCTGCGTCTGCATTCCTATCCCAACCCCAAGGGGTGGGATAACTGGGGAGGGCCTTCAGGTTATTCTCCCCTTGTGGGCTTTGGCCTCGAGGAGCCAGTGGTTATTTCCCCCCTGCCCTCAGGCGGGGTGTAGTGATTTATGGAGAATTGACTCCTAATGCCCAATAAGGGTGGAGACCCAAAGCTCTTAGAGCCTTAGTCTGTGGGGTGTAGGGATTTATGGAGAATTGACTCCTAACCCCCTTCAGGGGGGGGACTTGTCGGCCCTATCCACCCCTCGTCTACCATGCCCTGGTTTCTGTCAGGCAGTGGGCTCTTCACCCATGTGCACTTCTTTATGGAGTGTAGCCTTTCAAGCGAGCAGGGCTTTCTCCCCTACCTTAGTTGGTAGTTATACCATGTATTAGTTGCCTTGTATGTAGCTAGTGCACACGGACTGCATTCAAGTACCGGGTTATAAATTGTTGATTTCAAAAAAAAAAAAAAAAGCACAAGGTGGGCACCAGCATCTTCAGTGAACCACTGGATCACACTGCTGAACTGGTTCGGATGGAACACGCCAAACTTGACAGCGTTGAACTGCAAGCAGTGCAAGATCATTTTCTTGATAAGCTTACTGAGAGTATTGAGAAGGATGATCGGTCTGAACGCCTTTGGAGTAGCATAGGAGGGCTTGCCAGGCTTTGGTATGATAACCGACATGCTCACCTTAAAGTAACAAGACCAGTGCCTGCACTCCATGCAGGCATTGGCGATCCGACAGACCAAACAAGTAACCATCGGGCCTGCCAGAACGGACTTGAGGTACGTCCACGTAATGTGGTCCAGACTGGGCAAGGACAAGGAGGAGCACACGCACAGGGCCTCATGCATTTCCAGGTCAGAGAAGATTGGCCACTCCCATGGTGGGAGCGGATCAATCTGATCAAGAACCCTGACATTGACCGGATGGTCATTGACAGCATTGTAAGAACCATGGAGCCCTTCCCAGAGCTCCTCAAGAGTGTTGCAAGGATGATCACAGTAGCAGATTGCCTCACAGGGAGGCAACTTGTGCGCCCTAACCCAGTTCATCAGGTCCCAGGGGCACTTGTTGGTAGAAGCAATCTCCTTGATGCACTCAGTAAAGAGCTTGTGCTTGGCAGTCTTCCAGGTCCACTGGAATGTGCGAGCGTCCTCCTGGTCCCAAGACCGAGAATACGCTGCATAAGTGCGTGAGCACTCATCATCCCACCATGGTTTAGACCACAAGACAATGCAGATCTCCTTGGAGTGGGCAAGCCATGCCTCGGAGAAGACTGCCGAGATAGCTGAGGCTACCTTGTCAATCCTGCTGGATGAGCCCAGGTCTGGATAATCCAGATCCGCAAGCCCCATCAAAACCTCAGCTAGGAATTCAGCCTCCTCATCTGAATCCCACTTCAGCAAGCGCCTGGGCACAGCCTCCTCAAAGGCCTCCAGGGGGACAGTGATCTGAAGGGGGCAATGGTCAGATTGACCCCACAGATTGGGACACCACATGGGAAGTGGCAAGTGGCCTGCAGTCACCCTCGTAAACACAAGGTCGATCATGGTATAAGCAAGCCCCTTGCCCACTCCAAGGAGATCTGCATTGTCTCACAGTCTAAGCTGTGGTAGGACGGTGAGTGCTCATGCACTTATGCAGCGTATTCTTGGTCTCAGGACCAGGAGGATGCTCGCACATTTAAGCGGACCTGGAAGGCTGCCAAGCGCAGGTTCTTCGATGAGCACATCAAGGAGATTGCTTCTACCAACAAGCACCCCTGGGACCTGATGGATTGGGTCAGGGCGCGCAAGTTGCCTCCCTGCGGGGCAATCCACTACTGCAATTGCCCCTGCAATACTCTTGAGGAGCTCTGGGAAGGGCTCCACAGCTCTTACAATGCTGCCAATGATCACCCAGTCAATGTCAGGGTTCTTGATCAGATCGATCTGCTCCCACTGTGGGAGTGGCCAGTCTTCTCCAATTTGGAGATGCACAAGGCCTTGCGCACGTGCTCCTCCTTATCTTTGCCTGGTCCAGACCACATCATATGGACACACCTCAAGTCCATTCTGGCGGGCCCAACAGTTACCTGTTTGGTCTGTCAGATCGCCAATGCCTGCATGGAGTGCAGACATTGGCCTTGTCACTTTAAGGAGAGCATGTCGGTTATCATACTGAAGCCTGACAAGCCCTCCTATGCTACTCTGAAGGCGTTCAAACCGATCATCCTTCTTAACACTCTCAGTAAACTTATCAAGAAAATGATCTTACGCTGCTTGCAGTTTGAAGCTGTCAAGTTCGGCATGTTCCATCCAAACCAGTTCAGTGGTGTGATCCAGCAGTCCACTGAGGATGCTGGTGCCTACCTTGTGCACCTAGTCCATGCTGGGTGGGCCCGCAGGTTGAAGATGAGTGTTCTCACCTTTGACATTGCACAGTTTTTCTAATCCCTGAACCATGGGATACTTCTTGTGGTTCTGGCTTGGCAGGGGTTCTCCCCTTGTGTGGGCCAGTTCTTCACTTCTTATCTCACAGGGAGGTTCACCAGCTACGCCTGGAACTCCTTCCTGTCTGAACCATTCCGGGCGGAGGTGGGGGTGAGCCAGGGGTCTGCCCTCTTGCCCATCCTGTCTGGCCTTTACTTGGATCCTGCCATGTACATTATTGAGCAGAGGCTCCCTCAGCCAGGCCTCTCACTTCTATCTTACGTTGACGATGGTACTATCGTGGCGCAGGCCTGGGACCTGGATGCTAACTGCATCCTGCTCCGCAGATCTTATGAGGTGGTCCATGACACCTTCACTCAGTTTGCACTTGTTGTGGAGCACAATAAGTCCAAGCTCTTCCATTTCTCATGGGATTGTTCCAGTGAGAACCCCCTGGTGGACTTGGGGTTTCCCCCGTTCACTGGTGCCACTCCTCTTTGGCCCAAGACCTATTGGAGGTACTTGGGCTTCTATTTTGATTGTGCCCTTACATTCAAGGACCATGTTCGGTTCTACTCTACCAAGGCTATTTCTATGGTCATGGCCATGGGGATGCTTGGTAATTCTGTCCAGAGGCTTCTGCCTGATCAGAAGCGCCTGCTTTATCGGTTGTGCATGGTTCCTATAGCCACATACAGCTTTCGCTTGTGGTACTACCAGGGTGCCAGATGTAAGGGTGCTTTGGACCACCTCTGCTGGATGCAGCATTGGGCTACACTCTGGATTACCGGTGCCTTTAGGATGTCACCCAATGAGGGGGTTGGGGCCATTGTGGGCCTGATCCCCATTCATCTTCACCTCCGGAAGCTCTGTGATCGTGCCGAGTTGCAGTATGCCATGCTTGCTCCGGGCCACCCTGTTTGAGCCCTCCTTGGCCGGGGCTACAGTGGTGATCTCCAGTCTCATGTCCAGTCTATAACCAGGCTCCCTGTCATATCCATGCCAACTCAGAGTCTAATCACTTAAACTTCGGCTTCTCGATTCCATGTGTGCTCCACACAACAACCCTCTGCCCTCCGACTCGGCCCCAACTTGCTCCAACCGCAACCCACTGCCCTGATCATGCGACCACCTCCACACATGCTGTGGTCACCTGACCCTTGGTGTCTCTAGTTCCAGTCTCCATTTTCCGTCTGTAGTCAAGATACATTATCGGTCTCCATACCTGTACCAGTTTCCATTCCATTCGTAATCTGTTTGTAATCCGTTTGTAACTATATCAGCCTCCGCTTTGCTCCGCACGTAATCAGTACAAGTCATAGTTCGTAAGGCCAGTAGTATATTTACTGTAGGTACTTGGCTTGTACTCCTCAGTCTGATAATCAAATCGAGCAGCGGACCAGCTCCCTGTTCTCTATCCTCTCCTCTCTTCTGCCTTGCTCCACTTTGGCCCCAACTTCCTGAAATACAGACTAGGACAGTAGGAGGGCACAGCACATACGCTGAGGCCACAAGTCCAACCCCCTGCCCGATGTACTCCACCTCAGTCCCGAAGTCTACGTACTGACTTTGCCCTGTCCCCCAGTTACCTTATATCAAGGATACCACCCTGACCCTCTGCTTTGGTCCCAACTTGCACCGGCTCTAACACTCCCTCCTTGAGAGTTGGTCAAGGTGAAGGGGCCTGTAGTCGATGCTAATCAGCATCTTGCCACCCTCGCTGGGTCCTTTGACGTTGTTGCACCAGAGGCCTGGCCAGGGCATTGTCTCTTGGATGTGTACCTGGACTGGGTCCACTTCCACTCATACAACCGGGGGGCAGAGGATGCTCTTGTGGCCCATGTTGCAGCTCTCAATCGGGTTCTTGCCTAGTTGCAGGCTGATCTGGGGGTTCTGGTGGCGGTGACAGATGCAAGTTTGCCGTCCCGCTGGGTCCACCAGGCAGTTTCAGCTGCCCAGATTTTCCAGGGGCTGGGCTGCATCCATGTGGTCCAGCTTCCAGGGGGGAAGGTTACGGCCCCCAAGGCCAAGCTTTTCACCATCTGGCTGGCGGTGTCCAAGGCAGTCTCTGTCGAGGGCACCACTGGTCTCATCTTGTTCACCAACTCAATGGCTTCGGCCAGGCAGGCAGTTGACCCTTCAGTACACTCCACCCAGGATCATTCCTTGGCAGTTTGTTGCCTTCTTGCCAATTGGTTTGCCAGGGGTCTGGCCTGCTCAGTCCATTTCTGGGAGGTCTCTTTGCGTGCGAGGTGGCCTTTCTATACTCAGGTGCATGACTTTGCACAGTCATTGCCTCCCATTGGGGTATGGGCACACCCCTGGGCCTCGCTTGACTTCCTCCACAGGGAGGAAGTACGTTACTGTCAGGATCACTGGATCAATCTGTTCCAGGATCCCGACCACCGTGGGCATGGTTTCCTCCAGCTTGCCGAGAATGATAATTGTCCCCTGCAGCCCATGTATCTCCACAGTAGGGCCTGGATCCTGCACACTCACTTGGTGTCAGTAATGGCCCAGATGACATGTGCTATTCTTAATCACGCACCGATAGGGAGCTATTGGAGGTGCTTTTTCCCTCAGGAAAATTATTCCTGCCACTGTGGGTTTCAGGAGGAAACTTGTGAGCATGTGTTCTGAAGCTGCCCCAGGCACTCCATGGTGGGGGTCCCAGCTACAGTCGAGGCCCTCCTTGCTTTTCTCGAGGCATCACCAACTGCGTTCATGTTTGCTGAGAGGGCTGGGCCCCCTCTGGGGGGTATTGGCTAGTAGCTCTGCCTGGCACCCGGTTGGGGCCAGGCCGGGGTGTTGGTTATTCCCCCACCATCTCCAGGCAGCATGTAGGGATTTACGTGGGAATTGACCCCTAGCCCCCAATAAGGGGGGGGACCTCACCTCAGTTTGACTCCCACGCTGCGCACTGGGCAGCAGCTGTCCTCCTGCCTCCATCTGTTTGGGGCAGCTTTGTCCTGGGCATGGGGAAATACATGCCCGCATCTGCAGTCACACATTATATATACAGATACCCTGTAGTGTACAGCTTGGGTTGTACCATAGTTAGTAGCTGCACACAGCCTCTCTGCATGGCCCATGTTATAAATTGGAGATTTAAAAAAAAAAAAAAAAAAAAAAAAGTAGAAGCAAGCCCCTCCTTGAAGGGGAAGTGTGTAGGGCCCGGGTTCTCAGGGAGCAAGAGATCCAGACCCAGCAAGTCCACCATTTCCAGCAGGGAGGCAGCAGCAGTGGGATTGTGGGGAGCCTATGGGTCCTACTGCAGTGTGCAGCAGTTAAAGTCCCTCGACATGAGGGTGCACTGTGGAAGAGAGTCAATGGCATCCACCAGATAGCAGATGCCCGACTGCCTGTTGTCCGAGTAGATGTTGAGGAAGTATACCGCCTCCCCATGCAGAAACATGGAGATGGCCATGATGTCACAGTGATCAACAACATCATGTCGAAGCGAGGGCCAGAGCCGCACCATCCGATTATAGACATAAGCCATAACCTGAGGAGGCTGATCCAGGGAAGAAGGAGGGTGGAACAAACACAGCCACTCCAGATGCTTGGGTGCTCCAACAATCTCATCCCTGTCAGGGTCAGAGGAGGACAGAATGCAATGGATGGAGCATCAAGGCAGCTCCTGCAGTAAGAACATATCAACCTCATCTTTGAATTGTTCTAGTAAAGTGTCCACAAGAATGTAACTACAAAATACATTCTGTGACCATATACAACATGCTCTCCTCAATCTCCTAGGTTCCTGATGGTCCCTATTCATTGGGGTAAGCAGGGTTGATGTGGTGGGGAACAAACCCTTACTGGAGAATCATACTGGTGCTTGATCCACTTCTGATCGAAGCGGTGAGCCCAGAATGGGCAGGCCAAAGCCGACGCAGCATAAGCACTGCTGCAGTTTACACACACAGGGGTGTGAGGGCAGGGACAGTCAGCAGGGGTGGGAGTAATGGGTGGCCTATGGTTAGGCTGGCCCTTGCAGCACAGAAGTCCATAGAGGACGCTGGGTTGATCCTCACCCATCTTGTTCATGCAGGGTGGGCTCATGGCTTGTGGACAAGTGTTATCGCGTTTGACATCGCTCAGTTCTTCCCCTCACTGAATCATGATATGATTCTAGTGGTGCTTTCATGGTCGGGGTTCACACCAGAGTTGGTACAATTCTTTGGCTCCTACTTGGTCAGGAGGTCTACCACTTATTTGTGGAATTCCTTCAGGTTGGACCCAAGGCAGGTGGACGTGGGTGTGGGGGAGGGCTCTGCTTTGTCACCAGTCTTATTCACCTTATATCTCACCCCCCTGGTGTACCTGTACTACCAGAGGACCCCCGGCCTTGGCGTCAACATGCTTTCATATGTTGACAATGGGACCCTTATAGTCCAGACCAAGACTTAGGAGGACAATGTTTCTGCCCTGCAGGTAGTGTATCGCTGCATGCACAGGCTCTTTGATTCTTTTGGCCTCATGCTTGAGCATACCAAGTCTGAGGTCTTCCACTTCTCTTGCAACCCAAGAGATGCCAACCCGCCCATTGATCTGGGCTTCCATCTATATACGGGGGACACTCCTTTGAGGCCCAAGCCATTTTGGCAGTACTTGGCCTTCTATTTCAATCGTGCTCTCACCTTCTGCAAGCATGTGTGCTACTATTCTACCAAGGCTTTCTCCACAGTTGGCACGATGGGGATGCTTAGCAATTCAACCTGGGGGCTGCTTCCTGACCAGAAGCGCCTCGATAAGTTTACTGAGAGTGTTAAGAAGGACAATTGGTCTGAATGCCTTCAGAGTAGCATAGGAGGGCTTGCTAGGCTTCGGTATGATAACCAACACGCTCTCCTTAAAGTGACAAGGCCAATGTCCACACTCCATGCAGGCATTGGCAATCCGACAGACCAAATGGGTAACTGTTGGGCCTGCCAGAACGGACTTGAGGTGTGTCCACATGATGTGGTCAGGACCGGGTGAAGATAAGGAGGAGCATGCATGCAAGGCCTTGTGCATCTCCAAATTGGAGAAGACCAGCCACTCCTATGGTGGGAGTGGATCGATCTGATTAAGAACCTTGACATCGACTGGGTGATCATTGGCAGTGTTGTAAGAGCCGTGGAGCCCTTCCCAGAGCTCCTCAAGAGTATTGCAGGGGCAATTGCAGTAGCGGATTGCCTTGCAGGGAGGCAACTTGTGTGCCCTGACCCAATCCATCAGGTTCCAGGGGCACTTGTTGGTAGAAGCAATCTTCTCAATGCACTCATCAAAGAACCTGTGCTTGGCAGTCTTCCAGGTCCACTTAAATGTGCAAGTGTTCTCCTGGTCCTAAGACTGAGAATATGCTGCATAAGTGTGTGAGCACTCATCATCCTACCACGGCTTAGACTGTGAGACAACGCAGATCTCCTTGGAGTGGGCAAGGGGCTTGCTTCTACTGTGATCGACCTTGTGTTTACAGGGGTGACTGCAGGCCACTTGCCACTTCCCATGCAGTGTCCCGATCTGTGGGGTCAATCTGACCATTGCCCCCTTCAGATCACTGTCCCCCTGGAGGCCTTTGAGGAGGCTGTGTCCAGGCACTTGCTGAAGGGGGATTTGGATGAGGAGGCCAAATTCCTAGCTGAGGTTTTGATGGGGCTTGTGGGTCTGGATTATCCAGACCTGGGCTCATCCGGCAGGATTGACAAGGTGGCCTCAGCTATCTCAGCAGTCTTCTCCAAGGCATGGCTTGCCCACTCCAAGGAGATCTGCATTGTCTCGTGGTCTAAACCATGGTGGGATGACGAGTGCTCATGCACTTATGCAGCATATTCTTGGCCTTGGGACTGGGAGGACACTCACACATTCAAGTGGACCTGGAAGACCACCAAGCAAAAGCTCTTTGATGAGTGCATCGAGGAGATTGCTTCTACCAACAAGTGCCCCTGGGACCTGATGGACTGGGTCAGGGCGTGCAAGTTGCCTCCCTGTGAGGCAATCTGCTACCATGATTGTCCTTGCAACACACTTGAGGAGCTCTGGGAAGGGCTCCACAGTTCTTACAATGCTGCCAATGACCATCCAGTCAATGTCAGGGTTCTTGATCAGATTGATCCGCTTCCACCACGGGAGTGGCCAATCTTCTCCGACCTGGAAATGCATGAGGCCCTGCATGTGTGCTCCTCCTTGTCCTTGCCCAGTCTGGACCACATCATGTGGATGCACCTCAAGTCCATTCTGGCAGGCCCGACAGTTACCCATTTGGTCTGTTGGACCGCCAATGCCTGCATGGAGTGCAGGCACTGGTCTCATTACTTTAAGGAGAGCATGTTGGTTATCATACCGAAGCCTGGTAAGCCCTCCTATGCTACTCCAAAGGCATTCAGACTGATCATCCTTCTCAATACTCTCAGTAAGCTTATCAAGAAAATGATCTCACGCTGCTTGCAGTTCGAAGCTGTCAAGTTTGGCGTGTTCCATCCAAACCAATTTGGTGGTGTGATCCAGTGGTCCACACGCTTCTTGATCTGGTACATCCACCAGCAATGTGCACAGCCACACCCACTTCCTTGCTCATCATCTTGTACTGTGCACCCCCACTGTTGGATTTGACCAGTGGTACCTTCATCCTTACATGTCCTCCTCGGCCTCACAACAGGCAGCGTGAGGAGGGGTGGATTGTGGCAGATCCCGCGGTTCAGGCTGTGGCCCCCCCCCCCTACCCCCTTCACCAACCCACTGGATGGCCTGTCCCCTGGCTCCCCAAGGAGCCCTCTCCAAGAGCCCACTGGCCGCTATGGTACAGTGGCAAGCATGTATGCAGCGGTTTCCCCACCTTGTGGGATGGCTGTTGACCCAGTGGAGACACTTAGGCAGGCCCGTCCTGTCTCCCACCTCTCTGCGTTTTCTAGCAAATCTTGGTCATCTTCCAAGTGGCCGAGGCGTAATTCCAGTGAAGGGGGTTGTCCCCTCTTTTCCCCCCCCTGCGATCTCCCCCCTGTGGGTCGACTTAGCTGCTGAACCAGACAGTGACAGTCAGGTGGACCACCTGCAGGCGATAGTGGAGTTGCTCAAGCTGGCCATGGAGTACTTGGTGAAGTACACTGAGGTGTTGATGATGGGCCCCTCATGGGAGAGGGCCTGGCTCGCTTATGATGGGCTCCTGCAGTGCACTGGGCACAGCGGGTTCTTAGACTATGGGTTGAAGTGTGAGGGGGACGCCGAGTCCACCCTCTGTCAGTCCATTATTGACGGGATGTGCCCTTTTGGGAGGAACATCCCAGATGTCCCAGAGGTAGTTGGAGGTCCTGGCTGGGTCAAACCTGCCACGACTGCCCCACCCTCCCAGTTGGCCATCGGGCTGGCCCCCATTGACATGGCCCCCGACTCCAATGCCACCTCGGCTGCGGTGACAGGTGGGGCCAAGTCCTCCAGATCCAAGGGCAAGGGCAAGGCCCTCCCTCCTCCTGCACTACCACCTAACCCAGTAGGGCCAGGCCCATTGCAAGCAGGCATGTCCTACATGCAGATGGCTTTCCCGCCACCGCCGAAGGTCAATCTCTCCACCAAGCCCAGGGGTGCCAAGCGCTCCTTTGCTCAGGTGGCCACCACCCCCCTGGTCTCTAGGGATGGCAATACCAAGGTTGCGGAGGCTATCGCTGCTATGGCAAGGGCCTTCCCCCACCTCTCCCCTGCAGACATCCTCCACACTGTTGGAAGGGGGTCCCCTACTCCCTCATCTGGGAGGCCCTGGAAGAGGCCTCACAACACTACCTCTGGCCCCACAAGGCACCAGGTCATCATCCTGTTCATGGGCCCCAGGCCCCCAGTCAAAGATCTATCCCAGGTTGTTATGGGAGCTAACAGAGCCCTCCTCAACACAAAGTCCACACTCAACGTCACGTCTGCCTCCCCAGCGTACGATAGTCTCTCCCTCGCGACTGACCCGGTCGTGTCCACTATGGATCTCAATGTGATCCAGAACTGGGCTTCCCAGTTCTTCCCTGTGGGTTTGAAGCCTATGGCGATGGTCCCCTCCTCTAAGTCCTTCATGAAAGTGTCGGACATCCCCTTCTTTGCCCCTGACAGGTCCCACATCACTAGTCAGTGGATCGAAAACATCATGCAGCAGTTGTTGCATCGAGGTTTCCAAACCCTCCAGGGCCCACCCTGGGTCAGGAGGAACTCTGACAAATCAGATACTGCGACTGTCTGGTTCAAAATCTGGGACTTGCAGACTGGGTCCTCCTCCAAGTTGATGATCAGAAGATCATTGGCCATTGGGCCCTGTGCTTGCCCCATAAGTGCAGCCTCCCAGCAGGTCAGGACGTCTCTCTGCCACCATTGCTGGTAGTGGGGACACCCAACTAATGTCTGCAGGGCGAGATTCCCGACCTGCCCCATCTGCTCTGAGCCCCACAGTGAGGACAATCATTGGTCAATGGCAGGGTGCTGCAAGGCCCACCCCAACATGAACCCACCAGTCACCAGTACTGCTGAGGGCACTCCATGCCCTCATCAGCCCTGTTGTAGGAACTGCGGCAGCCCCCATGCTGCCCATGACAAGAAATGCCCGTTCTGGCGCAAACATTTTGAGGATGGTTGGGCCAAGAAATGATATCAGGAGGTACATGGCTCATCTGCCACCCCCAAGGTCTCGCTAACTCAGTCTAGGAGTAATGCCTAGGTTCCTTAATGAGTTATGTATATGCTCTCAGAATGTAAATTGTAACTACATTCTGCTGGACTCTTATCTCGAGTTATATAAAAGTGACTTTGACATCTTTTTTGTGCAAGAACCCCCTTGGCAAAACCTCCATAAGGCTCCCTCCACTGTTAGTAAGGATGGCAAGGGTGTTGTAAGTGCTCCACTCCATCTGGAGTGGACTTGCATTTGGAACCCTCAGCTGGGCGATTCATCCCCACGAGTGTTGGCTTACATCCACTTGAGGCTGAAGCTACTGCAGCCATCCCTTCGTAGGGATTTGGTTGACCATTGTGACATTATGGTTGTGTCCATGTGGTAGGGGGGGCACACCTATAATCTCATGAATGTCTATTCTGACGACCGCCACACCACCATTCTGGCCCTTCGGGGGCTGGTGGATTCTCTGCCTGCCATGATGTACATGGCAGGCAACTTCAATTGTCACTCGGAGCGGTGGGATCCAAATCAGGTCTCACATCTGGGAATTGCCCAATCTCTCTTGGAGGTTGGGATGGATCTGGGGCTTGACTTTGCACTTCCAGTGGTTCCGGGCCCAACTCACTTCCCACATGATTTGAATCTATCACCATTGGTGATCGATCTTGTTTTCCTCCCAATGGCCCAAGATCCTAATCTTAGGCCACTGATCGATCTCGAGAAGCGTGGCCCTTCGGACCATGCTCCTCTAACTATGGTTCTTCCAGTCACTCATTTTATGACCAGTGTGATCCGTCAAGTCCTGAAGCCCGATAGCAATGAGGAGTCGAAGTTCATGGCATCAATATGTGAAGGGTTGGCTGCGTTGCAGCTGCCCTTGGACACCCCTGCAGAGGTGGAGTCTGCGGCCCAGGCTGTGGCTTGCATCATCTCTCAGGCCTGGGATGCCTTCTCTGAGGAGGTATTCATCATGGGGCACTCTAATCCCTGGTGGAATGACAAGTGCACCGCTGCCATTTGGGCATACCGGGTGGCTCCCTCAGGGGATGCATGGTTCGAGTTCTGGCATGTCGTTAAGACTGTCAAATGCAAATTCTTTGATGAGAAGATCGAGGAGATTGCTTCTGCGAACAAGCACCCCTGGGACCTTATGGCCTGGGTCAAACAGTGCAAGCTCCCCATGTGTGATGCGATCCAGCACAATGGTGTGCCGTGTCACAACATGGATTCCCTCTGGGATGTCCTTCATGGGACCTACAATGCGGCCAGAGGCCGCGTTGTGGATCCCTCTGTATTGGATGCTCTCCCTGCACAGACAGAGAGGGCATGGTACCCATTCTTGACCTTGGAGCTTGAGGATGCATTGCGTTCTTGCACGAAGAGGTCTGCCCCTGGGCCTGACCACATTATGTGATCGTACCTGAAGGACATCGTGGCGGACTGAACATCCTGCCATGTGTTCGTCAGTCTTGCCAATGCCTGCCTGGCGGCAGGGCATTGGCTGGATTATTTCAAGGAGTCTAACTCGGTGGTCATACTTAAGCTGGGGAAGCCCTCTTACTCTATGCCCAAGGCTTTTTGGCCAATTGTGTTATTGAACATGTTGGGCAAGCTTGTGGAGAAGATGACCTCCAACCACCTCCAGTTTGACTGCATCAAGTGGAGGGTGTTTCATCCCAACCAAGTTGGCGGTATCCACCAGAAGTCCACTGAGGACACCGGGTTGATCCTCACCCATCTCATTCATGTGGGGTGGGCTCAAGGGCTGCAGACAAGCATTGTTGCATTTGACATTGCTCAGTTCTTTCCTTTGCTGAATCATGACATGATTCTGGTGGTGCTTTCACGGTCGGGGTTCACACCGGAGCTGGCGCGATTCTTTGACTCCTATTTGGTCAGGAGGTCTACCACTTATTTGTGGAATTCCTTCTAGTCGGGCCCCAGGCAGGCAGATGTGGGCATGGGGCAGGGCTCAGCTCTGTCTCCGGTCTTGTTGGCCTTGTATCTGGCCCCCCTGGTGTACCTTTACTACCAGAGGACCCCCAGTCTTGATGTTGACATGCTGTTGTATGTCGACGACGGGACCCTCATAGTCCAGTCCAAAACATGGGAGGACAATGTGTCTGCCCTGCAGGTGGCTTACCGCTGCGTGCATGGGCTCTTTGACACCTTTGGCCTCACACTTGAGCATACCAAGTCTGAGGTCTTTCATTTCTCTTGTAACCTGAGGGATGCTAACCTGCCCATTGACCTAGGCTTCCATCCATATACAGGGGATACCCTTTTGAGGCCCAAGCTGTTCTGGTGGTACTTGGGTTTCTACTTTGACCATGCTCTCACTTTCCGCAAGCATGTGTGTTACTATTCTACCAAGGTGTTCTCCATGGTTGGAGTGATGGGGATGCTTGGTAATTCAACCCAAGGGCTGCTTCCTGACCAGAAGCACCTCCTTTACCAGTCCTGCGTGGTTCCTATCGCCACATATGGATTCCGCATGTGGTATCACAAGGGTTTCCGTAACAAGGGAATCCTCAAGATGTTCAACTCCATGCAGCGGCATGCCACCAATTGGATCATCAGTGCTTTCCACACATCCCCCTCCAGGGGGGCAGAGGCCCTTGTGGGCCTTCTGCCCTTCTGGTTGCACCTCAAGAAGTTGGCCTCCCAAACGGTATTCCGGGTTGCCACGCTTGCAGCAAACCACCCACTTTGGCCCTTGCTAGGCCATGAATTCAGGGGGAGCTCCCCAGTGCACCCTTGTTCTATCTTGTCTCTCACCCCAGCGCTTCAGCCCAAGGTGAAGAGTGCTCTCATGGAAGTACAGAATGTGCTCCCACAGCTTACTGAGCCATTCAGCCCGTTTGCAGACGAGAATAGGCCAGGTCTCAGGCTCTTGGACTGCTTCTCAGAGCAGATCAAGTTCATGCTGTACACCATTGATCTGGAAGGGGATTTGAAGCAACAGCACCTTGATGGCCTGCAGGCCTCTATCAGGAGGGCACAGGCTGACCCATCGTCTGCTTGCATAGCGGCTGGTGCCCACCAGTTGCCGTGCAGGAGGCTGCAGGCCATCTCGGTGGCTTGCGTGTTTGCAGGCGGGCACTTGGTCAGACAGGCCAGGCAGGCTGCAGAGAGAGTTCTGCTTGCTGATGCAGAGCTCTACTCCATTCAGTTGGGAGTAGGCATGGTCTTGGATTGTGCTGAAACTGATCACATCTTCATCTACACCAGCTCTGCAGGCTCTGCCCACAGAGCTGTTGATCCGTCTGTACATGCCGGCCAGGCTCACTCCCTGGAGGTGTGTCGGTCTCTGGATCGCTGGTTGTCTGCCAAGGCCCAGCGGACTGTCACCTTCTGGCAGGTGCCCTTGGGCTCTGTTGCAGAACTTCACTCTGACACTGTTACAATGGCAAAGGAGCCCCACATATCGCTGGGTGCCCGCCCGGCAACTACCATCAACTCCCTCCATGCTGAGGTCACGAGGGGGTGCATCGACAAGTGGGTGAATATGTTTTGCTCGCCCTTGTACCGGGGTAGGAACTTCCTCCCCCTGTTGGACTCCCTTGGGAAGCCTCTCCAACCCTTGTACCTCTCTGGGGGTACTTGGCTCTGGGAAATCAGCCCTCAGATGTCTGTCGCTGGCACAGCGTGGGCAGTTTGCACTATACTTGGTCACACCCCTATTGGGGAGTACCACGCTAGATTCCATCCCCAGGAGGATCACTCCTGTTCTTGTGGGCTGCGGCTTGAAACCCGCACTCACATTCTTGCCTCCTGTCTGGAGTACATGCAATGTGGTAGCTTACCCTGCAACCTCGATGCCCTTCTGGGCTTTCTGGAGCGCAATCCCTCCACGTTTGTGTTCCTATCCTGGCCCCAAGGGGTGGGATAACTGGGGAGGGCCTTCAGGTTGTTCCCCCCTTGTGGGCTTTGGCCTTGAGGAGTCGACAGTTATTTGCCCCCTGCCCTCTGGGCGGGGTGTAGCGATTTATGGAGAATTGACTCCTAACACCCTTGCGGCAGAGACCTGAAGCTCTTAGAGCCTTGGCCTGCGGGGTGTAGGGATTTACGGAGAACTGACTCCTAACCCCCTTTGGGGAGAGGACCTGTTGGCCCTATCCACCCCTTGTTTGTCATGCCCCAGTTTTCGTCGGGGTAGCGAGCTCTTCACCCACACGCACTTCTTTATGGAGTGTAGCCTTTTGAGTCAGTGGGACTCTCTTCCCTACCTTTAGTGGTAGTTATACCCTATATTAGTTGCCTTGTATGTAGCTAGTGCATGCAGACTGCATTCGAGCACCATGTTATAAATTGTTGATTTCAAAAAAAAAAAAAAAAGCACTCTTCACCTTGGGCTGAAGTGCTGGGGTGAGAGACAAGATAGAACAAGGGTGCACCAGGGAGCTCCCCCTGAATTCATGGCCTAGCAAGGGCCAAAGTGGGTGGTTTGCTGCAAGCGTGGCAACCCGGAATACCGTTTGGGAGGCCAACTTCTTGAGGTGCAACCAGAAGGGCAGAAGGCCCACAAGGGCCTCTGCCCCCCTGGAGGGGGATGTGTGGAAAGCACTGATGATCCAATTGGTGGCATGCCGCTGCATGGAGTTGAACATCTTGAGGATTCCCTTGTTACGGAAACCCTTGTGATACCACATGCGGAATCCATATGTGGCGATAGGAACCACGCAGGACTGGTAAAGGAGGTGCTTCTGGTCAGGAAGCAGCCCTTGGGTTGAATTACCAAGCATCCCCATCACTCCAACCATGGAGAACACCTTGGTAGAATAGTAACACACATGCTTGCGGAAAGTGAGAGCATGGTCAAAGTAGAAACCCAAGTACCACCAGAACAGCTTGGGCCTCAAAAGGGTATCCCCTGTATATGGATGGAAGCCTAGGTCAATGGGCAGGTTAGCATCCCTCAGGTTACAAGAGAAATGAAAGACCTCAGACTTGGTATGCTCAAGTGTGAGGCCAAAGGTGTCAAAGAGCCCATGCACGCAGCGGTAAGCCACCTGCAGGGCAGACACATTGTCCTCCCATGTTTTGGACTGGACTATGAGGGTCCCGTCGTCGACATACAACAGCATGTCAACATCAAGACTGGGGGTCCTCTGGTAGTAAAGGTACACCAGGGGGGCCAGATACAAGGCCAACAAGACCGGAGACAGAGCTGAGCCCTGCCCCATGCCCACATCTGCCTGCCTGGGGCCCGACTAGAAGGAATTCCACAAATAAGTGGTAGACCTCCTGACCAAATAGGAGTCAAAGAATCGCGCCAGCTCCGGTGTGAACCCCGACCGTGAAAGCACCACCAGAATCATGTCATGATTCAGCAAAGGAAAGAACTGAGCAATGTCAAATGCAACAATGCTTGTCTGCAGCCCTTGAGCCCACCCCACATGAATGAGATGGGTGAGGATCAACCCGGTGTCCTCAGTGGACTTCTGGTGGATACCGCCAACTTGGTTGGGATGAAACACCCTCCACTTGATGCAGTCAAACTGGAGGTGGTTGGAGGTCATCTTCTCCACAAGCTTGCCCAACATGTTCAATAACACAATTGGCCAAAAAGCCTTGGGCATAGAGTAAGAGGGCTTCCCCAGCTTAAGTATGACCACCGAGTTAGACTCCTTGAAATAATCCAGCCAATGCCCTGCCGCCAGGCAGGCATTGGCAAGACTGACGAACACATGGCAGGATGTTCAGTCCGCCACGATGTCCTTCAGGTACGATCACATAATGTGGTCAGGCCCAGGGGCAGACCTCTTCGTGCAAGAACGCAATGCATCCTCAAGCTCCAAGGTCAAGAATGGGTACCATGCCCTCTCTGTCTGTGCAGGGAGAGCATCCAATACAGAGGGATCCACAACGCGGCCTCTGGCCGCATTGTAGGTCCCATGAAGGACATCCCAGAGGGAATCCATGTTGTGACACGGCACACCATTGTGCTGGATCGCATCACACATGGGGAGCTTGCACTGTTTGACCCAGGCCATAAGGTCCCAGGGGTGCTTGTTCGCAGAAGCAATCTCCTCGATCTTCTCATCAAAGAATTTGCATTTGACAGTCTTAACGACATGCCAGAACTCGAACCATGCATCCCCTGAGGGAGCCACCCGGTATGCCCAAATGGCAGCGGTGCACTTGTCATTCCACCAGGGATTAGAGTGCCCCATGATGAATACCTCCTCAGAGAAGGCATCCCAGGCCTGAGAGATGATGCAAGCCACAGCCTGGGCCGCAGACTCCACCTCTGCAGGGGTGTCCAAGGGCAGCTGCAACGCAGCCAACCCTTCACATATTGATGCCATGAACTTCGACTCCTCATTGCTATCGGGCTTCAGGACTTGACGGATCACACTGGTCATAAAATGAGTGACTGGAAGAACCATAGTTAGAGGAGCATGGTCCGAAGGGCCACGCTTCTCGAGATCGATCAGTGGCCTAAGATTAGGATCTTGGGCCATTGGGAGGAAAACAAGATCGATCACCAATGGTGATAGATTCAAATCATGTGGGAAGTGAGTTGGGCCCGGAACCACTGGAAGTGCAAAGTCAAGCCCCAGATCCATCCCAACCTCCAAGAGAGATTGGGCAATTCCCAGATGTGAGACCTGATTTGGATCCCACCGCTCCGAGTGACAATTGAAGTTGCCTGCCATGTACATCATGGCAGGCAGAGAATCCACCAGCCCCCGAAGGGCCAGAATGGTGGTGTGGCGGTCGTCAGAATAGACATTCATGAGATTATAGGTGTGCCCCCCCTACCACATGGACACAACCATAATGTCACAATGGTCAACCAAATCCCTACGAAGGGATGGCTGCAGTAGCTTCAGCCTCAAGTGGATGTAAGCCAACACTCGTGGGGATGAATCGCCCAGCTGAGGGTTCCAAATGCAAGTCCACTCCAGATGGAGTGGAGCACTTACAACACCCTTGCCATCCTTACTAACAGTGGAGGGAGCCTTATGGAGGTTTTGCCAAGGGGGTTCTTGCACAAAAAAGATGTCAAAGTCACTTTTATATAACTCGAGATAAGAGTCCAGCAGAATGTAGTTACAATTTACATTCTGAGAGCATATACATAACTCATTAAGGAACCTAGGCATTACTCCTAGACTGAGTTAGCGAGACCTTGGGGGTGGCAGATGAGCCATGTACCTCCTGATATCATTTCTTGGCCCAACCATCCTCAAAATGTTTGCGCCAGAACGGGCATTTCTTGTCATGGGCAGCATGGGGGCTGCCGCAGTTCCTACAACAGGGCTGATGAGGGCATGGAGTGCCCTCAGCAGTACTGGTGACTGGTGGGTTCATGTTGGGGTGGGCCTTGCAGCACCCTGCCATTGACCAATGATTGTCCTCACTGTGGGGCTCAGAGCAGATGGGGCAGGTCGGGAATCTCGCCCTGCAGACATTAGTTGGGTGTCCCCACTACCAGCAATGGTGGCAGAGAGACGTCCTGACCTGCTGGGAGGCTGCACTTATGGGGCAAGCACAGGGCCCAATGGCCAATGATCTTCTGATCATCAACTTGGAGGAGGACCCAGTCTGCAAGTCCCAGATTTTGAACCAGACAGTCGCAGTATCTGATTTGTCAGAGTTCCTCCTGACCCAGGGTGGGCCCTGGAGGGTTTGGAAACCTCGATGCAACAACTGCTGCATGATGTTTTCGATCCACTGACTAGTGATGTGGGACCTGTCAGGGGCAAAGAAGGGGATGTCCGACACTTTCATGAAGGACTTAGAGGAGGGGACCATCGCCATAGGCTTCAAACCCACAGGGAAGAACTGGGAAGCCCAGTTCTGGATCACATTGAGATCCATAGTGGACACGACCGGGTCAGTCGCGAGGGAGAGACTATCGTACGCTGGGGAGGCAGACGTGACGTTGAGTGTGGACTTTGTGTTGAGGAGGGCTCTGTTAGCTCCCATAACAACCTGGGATAGATCTTTGACTGGGGGCCTGGGGCCCATGAACAGGATGATGACCTGGTGCCTTGTGGGGCCAGAGGTAGTGTTGTGAGGCCTCTTCCAGGGCCTCCCAGATGAGGGAGTAGGGGACCCCCTTCCAACAGTGTGGAGGATGTCTGCAGGGGAGAGGTGGGGGAAGGCCCTTGCCATAGCAGCGATAGCCTCCGCAACCTTGGTATTGCCATCCCTAGAGACCAGGGGGGTGGTGGCCACCTGAGCAAAGGAGCGCTTGGCACCCCTGGGCTTGGTGGAGAGATTGACCTTCGGCGGTGGCGGGAAAGCCATCTGCATGTAGGACATGCCTGCTTGCAATGGGCCTGGCCCTACTGGGTTAGGTGGTAGTGCAGGAGGAGGGAGGGCCTTGCCCTTGCCCTTGGATCTGGAGGACTTGGCCCCACCTGTCACCGCAGCCGAGGTGGCATTGGAGTCGGGGGCCATGTCAATGGGGGCCAGCCCGATGGCCAACTGGGAGGGTGGGGCAGTCGTGGCAGGTTTGACCCAGCCAGGACCTCCAACTACCTCTGGGACATCTGGGATGTTCCTCCCAAAAGGGCACATCCCGTCAATAATGGACTGACAGAGGGTGGACTCGGCGTCCCCCTCACACTTCAACCCATAGTCTAAGAACCCGCTGTGCCCAGTGCACTGCAGGAGCCCATCATAAGCGAGCCAGGCCCTCTCCCATGAGGGGCCCATCATCAACACCTCAGTGTACTTCACCAAGTACTCCATGGCCAGCTTGAGCAACTCCACTATCGCCTGCAGGTGGTCCACCTGACTGTCACTGTCTGGTTCAGCAGCTAAGTCGACCCACAGGGGGGAGATCGCAGGGGGGGAAAAGAGGGGACAACCCCCTTCACTGGAATTACGCCTCGGCCACTTGGAAGATGACCAAGATTTGCTAGAAAACGCAGAGAGGTGGGAGACAGGACGGGCCTGCCTAAGTGTCTCCACTGGGTCAACAGCCATCCCACAAGGTGGGGAAACCGCTGCATACATGCTTGCCACTGTACCATAGTGGCCAGTGGGCTCTTGGAGAGGGCTCCTTGGGGAGCCAGGGGACAGGCCATCCAGTGGGTTGGTGAAGGGGGTAGGGGGGGGGGCCACAGCCTGAACCGCGGGATCTGCCACAATCCACCCCTCCTCACGCTGCCTGTTGTGAGGCCGAGGAGGACATGTAAGGATGAAGGTACCACTGGTCAAATCCAACAGTGGGGGTGTGCAGTACAAGATGATGAGCGAGGAAGTGGGTGTGGCTGTGCACGTTACTGGTGGTGGTACCAGATCAAGAAGCGATGTAAGAGGGGGCATTACTGTGAAAACAAGCCAACCAAGAGGACAGGCTACCTGTTATCAGAAACCACATCAGAAGGACAGTTATTTTTAGCTCACATTCCCATGTCACTATGAAACTATCAGTAGTGTACATCAGAAGGACTATTCTTAGTATACGCCTCATGTTCTCTTATCTCTGACTCATAGTTACCCCGGTCTGGATTTTTATAGTAGGAGCACAGCCACACTTAGAAGTATATAAGGATACAGTACAATACCTTGTATCCTTATCTTAGTGTTATACAGTTCTTGCCTCCTATACCTCTTTGCCCTTAAACCGGCTGGACTATAGTGCTCCGTCGTCTCTAAGTCACGCCTAGTAGGACAAGACCAAGTCTGTATAGACATCTTGCCACGAACGCCGTGCTACTCAAGAGCGAACCCCTAACCCGGGTAACAAAACACTAAGATACTCTGCTGCTTATCTCTTGCTCGCCCTCTACTCTGCTCTACTCCACCGACGTACTGAACGCGTCGAGGTACTCTGGTCGTTCAAAACGACGTGCGAAAGAAAACCGCCTCTCTGTGTAGCCATCGCTACGTCCTTCAACCTCTCCCCGCCAGAAGACCTGGCTTATCTACTCATTTTCGTTTTCACCTCTACTGCCACCCTCATTGCCTATCGAATCATCACCCTAGAACTCGAACGCATCACGTGCCCTTGTCACTGCTGTGTCATCAGATCGTGGAATCTATACTCAGGGATATCCATAATCGCCACCCAATTCTTCATACTTCTAGCGATAATCGATCGCTAGACAAATATCACCACGCCTCCAAAGAAATTCTCGGCCCGAGAATCCCCATCACCCCCTCCCAAATCGAGAAATAGAATCTCAGGATCAGGAACCCAAAACCCGGATCCCAGAAGAAACCCTATCCCCACTCAAACACCATCCCCATTCTACCCTCCATCCCCATTCGACTCACCCATCCCAAATACATCAACACGAACAAGGACTAGCTTTGCTGACGAACTAGCAGAACGACAAAGACTACAACACGAAAAAGAATTAAAAGAACACTACGAACAAGAAGAAAGAAGACGCAAACAAGCCGAAGGATACCGTGCTAAAGTAGACCCATTAAACGACTACAAACTCCAAAGACTTAAAAACGCCCTCAAACAACCTAGAGGACTTTCCACATCAGAGGAAGATTTACTCTCACGCCACGAATACGCCGTAAATCAAGGAAAACCCCAAGAAGACAACGACTCCGACGTCTATATAACAGACGACAACCAATCAGACCCCGATCCACAACCACCCGCATTACCTGCACCAACCATACCCTTAGCCCTACCGGCTCCACCTTTCCGACCAACACAACCTCCATTGCCACCACCGCCGCCGCCACCCGGACAATTACAAATAATGGCCGCCGCACCTACCCCAAAGGAGTTAGGACTCCTCAAACCCATCGCCTTCGATGGAACTAGAAGACTATTCGAAGATTGGATCTTCCAATGCGAAGTTTACGTCCTCGCTAATGCGACCACCTACAACACCGACCTCGCTAGGACCTTATTCGTCCTCTCGACAATGCAATCAGGAGATGCCCAAGCCTGGGCTAGACAATACCTCCACGAGAGAAATGCCCAAACTCCACAAGGACAACCCATAGTCATGGAATCATGGGACAACTTCACCGCTCGACTAAGAGCCGACTTCACCCCAGCAGACGAACATGCGTACGCGCATACCAGGCTTCAAACCCTGCACCAAGCAGGCAAACCAATGACCGAGTTCAACGCTCAGTTCAAAGAACTTGTCCGACAATCCGGATTAAACGAAGATCGCACTCTGATCGATCTATACCGCAAAGCAATCGATCGCCGCATTGCCATGAAAATCGATGAATCAGAAAATCCTCCGACAACAATCACCGCTTGGTACACCCGAGCAAACAAACTCGACGACAATTTCTGCCGAATTAACGCCCTGTACGGCACCCCCAGAAACACGTTTCCCCAAAGAAACCAATACCAACCCAATCGAGGACCAAGTCGCCCGAACAATAACGTGCCCTACGCACAATTCTACCAAAGGAGCAACGCTCCACGATTCACACCACGCGACCCACATGCCATGGAAGTAGACCATGTCACCATAGAAGAAGGGTTCGAAGACCCTTATCCCGAAATCCCACAACCGGAATACACCGAAGAAAACTCCGCACAAGAACCATTGGAGTTAGATGCCGTTGTCACCGGACAACAAATGAAATCATACCAAAACCAGGAATGCTTCCGATGTGGAGCCAAAGATCATTGGGTCAGCAAATGCCCCCAACCACCGCCAGCCAGACGCTTCCCAGGAATGCGCACTAATCCCCCTCGCCCTGCGAGAAACCCCAACCGTCCTTTCCCTGGACAACAAAACACTCGTCCCGGATTCCCAAACCGGAACGCCCAACAATCACCGCAACGCAAGTACTCCCTTGCCGTCGCAGAAGTTGCATCTCAGATGCGCCAAATGGTTGATGACCTCGATCCAGAACTCCAACAAGAACTCCACTCCGCGCTAGCCGAGGATCCGGAGATGCGTCCATTCCAGGATTTTTAAAAAGGAACGCTGTCGACAGATGTGCCCCTGCACGTTCCAGAACTCAGAAGGACATTTCGTACTCTCACTCCCAGAAGGACATTTTCTCGATAAACTCTGTACAATTACGACTATCCCCAAATAAACGATCCCTTTTCTTACCCATCGAGATTTGGAGTGAACGGACATCAAAACCCGTGGCCATCACCGCCCTGATAGACTCAGGGGCCCAAGGGAACTTTATCTCCCACGAAGTCGTTGAACGACATGGTTATCAAACCAAACGGCTGGACCAACCAATTCCACTCAGTAACGTTGACGGAACTGATAATCAACATGGCAAGATCCATGAATACATCAAAATCAGAACCATCATTGATGGAAGAGATTGCACGCTAGAAGCGTACGTCACAAACACTGGTGAGAAAGACCTCATCATCGGATTTCCCTGGTTGGAACAATACAACCCCGACATCAACTGGAAGACCAAGACATTCTCTTGGAAACCACAAATCGACCACCAGGATTTTTCGAAACTCCTCAGAACCCTACGACGACCTGTCGAACTTAACTCCATCGCCATGGACATAATGGCTGGAAAGACCTCTCAACCCGAGGAAAATCCCGAAGAATACGTCAACCTGTCAAATGTTGACCTCGACACCTTCTCTCTAGAAAGAGAAATGAATCCCATGCTTCTAACCCCATTAGAAGTAAACGCCAAAGCGACACACACTACAACGCTCCACAATGAGCAACATAACCCGACAAAATCGGCAAACCAAAAAGGAAAACAACCAGAATCAAACAAGGAACCACCCGAGATCCCTCGGAGATTTGCCCGATGGGCAAAAATATTCAACAAGAAAGCCTCCGAAAGATTCCCACCATCAAGAACATTCGACCACGAAATCGAACTAAAACCGACGTTCGAAGCGAAATCAATGAAACCCTACCAAGTGGCACCTGCCGAAGAAAAAGCGCTGAAGGAATTCATAGATGAAAACCTCCGAAAAGGCTACATCCGCCCTTCAAAGTCCCCTATGGCATCACCCTTCTTTTTCGTTGCCAAGAAAGGAGGAGACCTCCGACCCTGCCAAGACTATCGTTATCTAAACGATCACACCGTCAAAAACGCCTACCCAATCCCCATGATTTCTTCCATCATGGATAAACTCAAAGGAGCTAAGTATTTCACCAAGCTCGACGTCCGCCTAGGATACAATAACGTCAGAATCAAAGATGGCGATCAATGGAAAGCAGCGTTCAAGACTCCTATGGGTCTTTTCGAACCGACTGTTATGTTCTTCGGACTTTGCAACAGTCCCGCGACGTTCCAACATATGATGGACACACTATTCTCCGAAATAATGGAGAAAGGAGGAATCATCATCTACATGGATGACATCCTAATCTATGGAAAAACCCAAGAGGAAACCGACCGACTCACAGAAAAAGTACTGCAAATCCTGCAGGAAAACGACCTCTACCTTAAAACGGAAAAATGCAAGTTCAACAAACAACGACTCGAATACCTCGGCATGATCATCATGCCAGACGAGATCAAAATGGATCCCGGAAAACTCAAAGGAATAGAAGACTGGCCAGTACCAAAAACAGTCCGACATATTCGGAAATTCATCGGATTCTGCAACTTCTACCGGAAGTTCATCCGCAACTACTCCCACCATACCAAACCCCTGAACCAACTCCTTTCCAAATCAAACAAATTTGAATGGAAAGAAGAACAACAGAAAGCGTTCGAAACGCTCAAAAACGAATTCTTAAAGGAACCAGTACTCCTCATGCCCGACTCCACAAAACCCTTCGAAATAGAAGCCGATGCTTCTAAATTCGCATCAGGAGCTGTCCTGTATCAATACGACATCAACGGAATACGGAAACCCGTATCATTCTATTCAAAGACGTTCGGACCAGCGGAACGCAATTATGACATCTACGACAGAGAACTCCTCGCTATTATCCGAGCCCTCGAAGAATGGCGCCACTACCTCCTTGGCAGCCCCCATACTGTCCGTATCAGAACGGACCACCAAAACCTAACCTACTGGCGTAAACCCCAGAAAATCAACCGCCGACAAGCACGATGGGTACAGACCCTCGCGGATTACAACTTCAAACTAGAACACGTTCCAGGATCAAAGATCCCCGCACCAGACGCACTATCAAGACGTCCAGACCACATCCCTGAGGAGGATAACGATAACGAAGATGTCACCATACTTCCAAAGAACCTCTTTGTCGCCACCACCGACATAGAAGATCAAAACCTGATCACAATATTCCCAGAACACCTCTTTATCGCCACCGTCGATATGGAACTCCAAGAAAGAATCACAGAATCACCAAAATACGACGCTAGAACCACCGAAGCGTTCAAACTCCTAAAAGAAACCCACCCTAACGCCGCCGATAAAGACTTCGGAATAGTTCCAACCCCGAACGGTTCACTTCTCACGTTCCAAGAACGTGTCATCATTCCAGAAGACCTCCAACTCAGACGCGATGTCATCGCAAAATACCACGACCATCCTACACGTGGTCACCCTGGAGAACAGGAAACATACCGCCTTGCCAAGAAAGAAGTATATTGGCCAGGAATGTCGACATTCATAAAGAATTACGTCAAAGGCTGTCCGGAGTGTCAGCAACACAAAATCATACGCAGACCGGATCGCGCGCCGACTCAACCGATCCCTCTGCCATCCTCTAAACGCCCATTTGCCCAGATCTCATGGGATCTTATCACCGGTCTACCACCTAGCGCCGGCCATAATGCGATATTGTCCGTGGTGGACCACGGCCTTACGAAGGGGGTAATTTTCATCCCAACCTCAGATCGATCAAACGCCGATGACATCGGACGACTATTAATAGAAAAAGTCTTCACCAGATTCGGACTACCCGACAAAATCATATCAGATCGAGACCCCAGATTCGCCGCCAACTCCCTCCGACAGTTAGCCAAACGCCTTAACATCCAACAGGCATTTTCAACCGCATACCATCCACAGACAGATGGTTCCACAGAACGATACAATCAAGAAATCGAGACCTATCTCGCCATATACTGCACCAGGAATCCCCTTGACTGGTCAGAAACCCTCCCTATCGCCGAGTTCGCACACAACTCCAAAATACATGCCTCGAGGCAAAAATCCCCATTCAAACTAATCATGGGATACAACCCTCCACCGATACCCACGGTAATGGAAACATCGAACTTTCCATCAGTAGACGAACGCATCAGACTCCTTGATGATGCCAGAAAAGAAGCACACGCGGCACATCAACTCTCCACTGACATTATGAAACAAAGAACCAGAAGAACTGTCAAACCCCTTGAAGAACGTCAAAAAGTATGGCTAGAAGCCAAGAACCTCAAACTTCCTTTCATTTCCAACAAAATATCCCCAAAACAACTAGGACCCTTCCTTATCACAGAAGTCCTATCACCGCTCACCTACAAACTAAAACTTCCGATCAAATGGAAGATACATCCAATATTCCACAGAAACCTTCTAACTCCATACACCGAAACAGAAGCATACGGATCTCATCCGACTCCACCACCACCAGACATCATCAATGAAGAAGAAGAATACGAAATAGAAGCCATTCTAAATCACCGACAACATCGTGGAAAACTCCAATACTACGTCAAATGGAAAGGATACTCCCACACGGAAAACGAATGGATCACCGACGAAACACTTCATGAAAACGCCAAAGAATACTTGACCAAGTATAAAGAAGCTCATGGAATTCTCCAGAAAGAACAGGAACCCACCAGAACTAACCAAAGACAACTTCGCTCCCACAACAAACGTACTTAAAAATGCCCATGAACCTCGACCTCACTCGCCCCCAAACTACTCCCCCTTTTTCAACAACACCTTCACC
Source organism: Lepiota brunneoincarnata (assembly GCA_023014365.1). Classification (NCBI taxonomy): domain Eukaryota; kingdom Fungi; phylum Basidiomycota; class Agaricomycetes; order Agaricales; family Agaricaceae; genus Lepiota; species Lepiota brunneoincarnata. The sequence goes on along the minus strand of JAEBUN010000002.1, from coordinate 2,648,477 downwards.
AACCTCCTCATCATCCTCTGTCGTCATCATAAACAATGCAAGCGTCGAACATACAACACTTCAAACAACTCCCGTTCCGGCCCCGTCTCCCTACACCCCCTCTCACACCTTCGCCGCAACATACACCTCCCCCAGGGACGAGACCCCCGACCCCAATGACACCCCAGAACCAACAGCCGCCCCAGCTGCCTCCCTTAGATACCATACAGCTGGAGTACGATCATATGGACCAGATCACCCTTCTGACGGAGATCTGCGCGAGGCTGCCACCGACGGAGCCTTTACGATTAAATTGGAACACACTCCAATTTCAGAATACGACCGACAACTCTGGTACGACTATACCCACCACGTACGACAGACTAAGGCTCTCGCTACTGCGTACAATATGCAACGTGCCTGGGCAGAATCACTCGAGCGACTTCTCCGCTCAAGATCGGGCCTCATGTCCGAGGTGTCGAAGAACCTACCCAAACGAAATGAGGTACATACCTCGCAGCCCCCCACCACAACCATCCCCACCACTACCACGACGACCACTGCCGCTATCATCACCACCGCCCCCAGTAAGGGAAGAAAGCCCGCCAGTATCAGAAATCCCTTCAGACTTCTCACCCCCACCAAGGACACCACCCACACCGTCACCAATAACAACATCCCGATTCGGAACTCCCCCAACCCCATTCACCAGCGAACCAACCCCCGAACCACCGACAGATCGGTCTGCATTCAATGCAGACACACAGGACACTGGGCCATGGATTGCCCCCAATTTGCCTGCCTCGGATGTAAACAATACGCCCCAGGGCACTACTCATACGATTGCATCAAATACAGATGCCCCCACTGCGCTGTCTTTCAACCACGCCACAAACGGACCGAATGCCCAAGTCGAAAGACTCGACACGCCCCCTACTCCAGAAATCCTACAGCCCGTCCCTTGACCACTCCCACAACTCACCATCGATACATCGACCTCACCCACGACGACTATTACGAGGAATGCTACGACGACGTGGCCGAATCAAACATCACAGGAGAACCATGCGGTTCCTTCTGAAACAAACCAACTCGCCCCATCAGAAGAAAGAATCGAAAGTCCCCGTTTCAGACGCCTTCTCTATGATATCTTTTACCCAGGACAGCCCCCATCCCCAGACACCGCCACCGCACTCGATCTTCACAGAACCCCCACTCCTACCTTCTCCCCCGTCATTCCCCCCAGACCAGACTCTACCGACCTACCCCAGATCGATTACTACGAGCCAAACTACTTAGCCGAATACCCGGAAGAAGGAAACTAACGAGTTGTATGGAAGACAACTCTAGAAACGGACCTAATGTTATCAGAAACCACATCAGAAGGACAGTTATTTTTAGCTCACATTCCCATGTCACTATGAAACTATCAGTAGTGTACATCAGAAGGACTATTCTTAGTATACGCCTCATGTTCTCTTATCTCTGACTCATAGTTACCCCGGTCTGGATTATTATAGTAGGAGCACAGCCACACTTAGAAGTATATAAGGATACAGTACAATACCTTGTATCCTTATCTTAGTGTTATACAGTTCTTGCCTCCTATACCTCTTTGCCCTTAAACCGGCTGGACTATAGTGCTCCGTCGTCTCTAAGTCACGCCTAGTAGGACAAGACCAAGTCTGTATAGACATCTTGCCACGAACGCCGTGCTACTCAAGAGCGAACCCCTAACCCGGGTAACACTACCCCCCTCCTGCATTCCAAGCGAGTAAAGCTCAGCCAGGTGCAGGACGTTAGTAGGGATCACCCAAACTCTGGGGCAGCTCTCACACTGTGACTTCCATCCTGGTAGCAGCCCCTGCAAGACAGTAAGCCTGGACAGTTATACGGGGATCTGTGCTTATTGCAGATCTGGGCAACTGGATCTCAATCACAAACTGGCTGCTGGGTAATGGGAAGGTGGTCCGGGGGTCACACCCCAGGTAGCCACTGGGCCATAGCAGTTCATTCACAGAATGGTGAACTGGCTTGAGAGATCAAGATCTGCTATCGATCAATCCTGGGTAAAATCCGGGTTTATTAATTTGAGTTGTTACCACATCAGTGGTTTTAGCGTGAGCCTGTGAGTTGAGTGGTGGAGTTTAGCCCACCTTGTACACCCTTTAGGAAGGCCTTCTGTGCTGACCCGCTACCCCAGGGATTACCTAGTTGGGAGGGCAACAGGTTTGGGGTGTTCTGCAATTTTGCGCCGCCTCATGTAAGTCCGGCCTGTTGGCTTTAGTGCCGCACCAATTAGGGAGGCTGTTAGTGTGCCAACCCATACCCCCAGGTGCACCACCTATAGGGGAGGCCCCTGCCTGTGTCTATGGTGAGTAAAGCTCAGTCTGGTATGGGAGTAACGGGCACTGTAGCACTCATCTTACACTAAGCGGGCCATATTAGGATCATGCAGAGTTTGCCCGCAAGGGGCTCCTTGGACAGGCCCAAGACCTATTGGAGGTACTTGGGCTTCTATTTCGATTGTACCCTTACATTTAAGAAGCATGTTTGCTTCTACTCTACCAAGGCTATTTCCATGGTTAAGGCCATGGGAATGCTTGGTAACTCCATCCAGGGGCTTCTGCCTGATCAGAAGTGCCTTCTTTATCGGTCATGCATGGTTCCTATTGCCATGTATGGCTTTTGCTTGTGGTACTACCAGGGCATCAGGTGTAAGGGCACTCTGGACCACCTTCGCCAGATGCAGCATTGGGCTGCACTCTGGATCACCAGTGCCTTTAGGACATCGCCCAATGGGGGGGTCGGGGCCATTGCAGGCCTGATCCCCATTCATCTTCATCTCCGAAAGCTTTGTGACCATGCCAAGTTGAGGTATGCCACGCTTGCTCTGGGCCATCCCGTTTGTGCCCTCCTTGGCTGGGGCTACAGTGGCGATTTCCATTCTCACATCTGGTCCATAGCCAGGCTCCCTCCCTGTGAGTTGATCAAGGTGAAGGGGCCTGTTGTCGATGCTAACCAGCATCTTGCTGCCCTCACCAGGCCTTTCGACGCTGTAGCACCAGAAGCTTGGCCAGGGCACCGTATCTTGGATGTGTACCCAGGGAGGGTCCACTTCCACTCATACGACCGGGGGGCGGAGGATACCCTTGCAGCCCACGTCACGGCTCTCAACCGGGTTCTTGCCTGGGCACAGGCTGATCTGGGGGTTCTGGTGGCAGTGACAGACGCGAGTTTGCCACCCCACTGGGTTCACCAGGCGGTTTCAGCCACCCAGATTTTCCAGGGGCTGGACTGTGTCCATGTGGTCTGGCTTCTGGGGGGGAAGGTTATGGCTCCTGAGGCTGAGCTTTTTGCCATCCGGCTGGCGGTGTCCAAGGCAGTTACTGTCAAGGGTGCCGCTGGTCTTGTTTTGTTCACCAACTCGATGGCTTCGGCCAGGTGAGCGGTGGACCCATCAGTGCACTCTGCCCAGGGTCACTCCTTGGTAGTCTGTTGCCTTCTTGCCAAGTGGTTTGCCAGAGGTCCAGCCCACTCAGTCCATTTCTGGGAGGTCCCCTCACATGTGAAGTGGCCTTTCCATACTTAGGTGCACAACTTTGCTAGGTCACTGTTACGAACAGTCCAGACCGGGAGGAACAAGAATTATTGTTCGACTTTACAAGATGGGTACAGGAGACTACAGACCAACTATGGGCACAAGAATACGAAGACGAGGAAGGGGAATATTACACCGCCATGCAGGACCTGGCGAGAGAAGCAGGAATGGAGATAACCTTGGAGGATATATTGGAATACCCCGAGGACGAGGAAGATAACCATGGATCAACCGATCCAACCTCCGATACGGATGGAAGCACCGAGAGAATGGAGAGCGAGAATGGAGAAGACTCCATGGAGATACAATCGGGAGAAGGAGATTATGAGTCAGAGGAAAGCGATGGAACATCGCACAGCAGTAGCGAGAGTACTGACTCATTGTAATATAAATAACGCTAGGATGCCATCAGCCAGGATGTGCATCATGGTCAGGACTGCGCACGACCAGTAGAACAGCCAAGTAACCTATAACGAGTATATAGCATCTCATAGGTATATAAGGCCTGTACAAGTAGAGATTAAAAGCCTCAAGCTTTAATCTTGTTAACAGCGGTCGTTTACCTCTCTGCCTTAACTTGGCGTCTTCCCTCGTTATCTCATTGAGCACGATCCACTAAGCTCTATAAGGCCAACCGTCTCGGACACCTTGTAGAGTGATTGAAGGCCGTCTCCAGTTATCCTCGGATACAGAAGGAGCACAGATCATAACATTAGATTAAAGCTTCCTTTGGACAACCTCCATCGTACACCCCGTGGTATCGGTACGCCTTGTCGCTACCCTTCCACACCGGCAGACGATACGCTTTATCGCTATCCGAGTGCCAACCGTATCTGACGACACGCCTTGTCGCTGTCCGGTGATACACCCCCGTAGAGCAGGCCACCATACCCTCTGCACCCTTGGTCAGACGCACCGAAAGCGTTGATAGGTCATCCACACCTTTAAGTGTTGATTGGGATAACGCACCCGTAAGCGTTGTATACAGGTCATCCGCACCTTCAAGCGTCGATTGGGATAACGCACCCGCAAGCGTTGTTTATTCACCCTCACCTTCACCTTCGACTTCTTCCCTCTTCACCCTGTCTACAAACCGAAACGACCCCCTTGCCACCGACTACGAAGAATCCAACAGTTCTGACTGGTCGACAACCGACTCCGAACCCGACTTCACACCCCCTCCACCACGGACCCTAAAAAGAAAACAAAACCTATACCCCTCACTCGTTCACCCTCTGGTTCCGCACCGTACCCTACACAACCTACCGAGAGAGTTCAACGTCGAACAGAAGACCCAGGATACCCAGCACCCCCAGCATCAGTTCTTCAATCCCTACCCAAACAACCACCACCTGAAAGAACTGCCACCTCTACCCGCTCAAAGCTCGGGGAGCCGATTCATAGAACATCTATCCCATCCTCCAGTCCTCAACCCTCAACAAGTACAAGAACTAGCGACAACACTTCGCAACAGAAACCCCCAAGAACATTCTCACCCCTCACATCACCACTTGGATCACCGGTACACTCACCGCCTCGATCCAGTTCCCCTGTACAATCCGAACCATCCGAAGTTAGCCCCACTACCGGGTCTATTCACACTTCCGACGAGGAATCCACAACCTCTGACATTAACAATATGGCCTCCTCCGCAAAAATCAATACACCCCCAACCTTTAATGGAGAGACCGACTATTTCCGCCTCTGGAAGGATGCAGTACAACTATACATCGATGCAAAACCAGGAGCCTTTTCCGATGACAAGACCAAGATACAATTCGCCCTTTCATACATGTCCACCGGCCCCGCCGCAACATGGAGAGGAGCATTCTTGGAATCAAACAAAGAACTTGATGGAAGCCAGACCCTTCCGACATGGAAGAAATTTCTCGAAGGACTCGATACATCCTTCGCCCCAAACAATGTCCCCGCCGATGCAATGGACAGAATCCGCCACCTCAAACAGAATGGACGATATATCAATGATTACATATCCCAGTTCCAGATACTTGCCTATCAGGCCGACCTTGGAGATGGAGTGGCGGCGGTCAACTATTTCAAGAACGGGCTGGATCGCCCCGTCGCAATCAAGACAATTAGCCTCAATCCAGGAAACAAACTCAGCGACTGGTTCAAACAAGCTCGAACAGCATATCAAATACTACAAACTCAACGCGACTATATGCAAACTCGAGGAACTCCCTCGTTTCCAACGACTTCGCGCACTTGCCCATTTAAAGGGAAAAGAAATGCTTTTACGCGCCGTGTCCCACTGCCCTATCAAGCAACAGACCCTAACGCAATGGATATTGACCAACTCGCCGAAGCAGTCTACAACCTCGACTTTGAGGACGAGCCAGATCTACTCGCCGAGGAAGCTGATGAAGACGAGGAGACCGAAGAAGACAGACTCCACCAGTTGGTACAAGAACGCACCCGCGAAGCCCTCAATGCAATCCTCACGGACGCCCAAAGAAAGGATCTCAAAGAAAAGAGATGCTTCAACTGCCGCAAGACTGGACACTTCGCCCGCGAATGCCCCATCAAGAAGACAATATATCGCCGATCCGAATTACCCCGCAATTTGGATGCCAGAAACCGGTCAAATGCGATATCCAGAAGAAGACAAGCAAGCTACAGGAAAAAGAACTCGCTATACAACATACTAGAAGATGCAACCGACGAAGAAGTCGAGGACATCTACGAACATTTTGCAAACGAATCCAACCACCCAGATGCCCCTCTGGTTAAGGATTTTGCCTAAGGAGACTAGCCACCACGTCTAGCCCTCCACAAAGACCTCCTTCCCTTTCCTATTCACAAAATAATATTAATGTTGTAAAGTTACAGGAATCGTCAGCACGCGTAATACATCTACCCTGTCGAATCCGAAAACACAAGTTCACTAAGGAAGGACCCGAAAGCGTGGAACTACTCGCCCTACTCGACTCAGGAGCAGCAGGAAACTTCATTGACCCCGGAATGGTCAAACAACATTCATTCAAAACAACACCCCTCGATCGACCCATCAAAGTACGAAATGCTGATGGATCTGTTAACGAAAATGGAACAGCCACCCACTACACGACCCTCAACCTAACGGTTAACGGGAAGAATATGGAGATCAAACCAAAAGTAGTCTCCCTCGGAAGCCCAAGACTCATCCTTGGATTCCCTTGGCTTGCAGAACACAACCCAGACATCGACTGGGATGCCAAACAACTACGCTGGAGAAACGAACGTTGGGACAACACTATATTCCGAGAACTCATCCAATCCATGGAACCCGATTGGATCTGCAACGACCAACTCAACCACATCTCCACACTAGAGCCCACAAGCTTCGAAGAAATCAACTTCAAAACCTCCGCATCACAATTCCTTGCCGTACAACACGGAGAAAAGAAAAACGACGACCCAAGAAAAGTCGTACCCACGGAATTCCACGAATACCTCCCAGTATTTAGCAAGAAACAAGCCGAACGATTCCCCCCACAACGACCATGGGATCACAAAATTGAACTCAAGGAATCATTCAAACCAATTGCCATGAAGTCCTACCGACTCTCCCTCAATGAAGAAAAGGAACTCGACACGTTCCTAGAAGAAAACCTTCAAAAGGGATACATTCGACCATCTGAATCGCCAATGGCATCACCTTTCTTCTTCGTAGGAAAGAAAGATGGAAAACTACGCCCCTGTCAAGACTACAGGTACCTCAACGAGCATACCGTCAAAAATGCATACAACCTCCCCCTCATCTCTCATATTCTCGACAAACTCCGAGGATCAAAATACTTTACCAAACTCAACGTACGAGCAGGATACAACAACATCCGCATACGCAAAGGAGATGAATGGAAAGGAGCCTTCAGGACACCCCGAGGATTATTCGAACCCACGGTTATGTTCTTTGGAATGTGTAACTCCCCAGCAACATTCCAAACCATGATGGACTCATTATTCCGAAAACTCATCGACAATGGAGGAGTAATCGTTTACATGGACGACATCCTCATTCACGCAAAAACAAAACAAGAACTTCGACGCCTCACAAGAGAAGTACTCAAGATACTCAAGGACAATGATCTATACCTCAAAACCGAGAAATGCGAATTCGAACAACAACGACTCGAATATCTAGGAGTTATTATCACTCCCGACTCAGTATCGATGGACCCAGCAAAGCTCAAAGGCATCGCTGAATGGCCAACACCAACTACCCCGCGCGACGTACGAAAATTCATAGGATTTTGCAACTTCTATCGAAAATTCATACACCAATACGCCACATGGGCAAAACCTCTCAATGCCCTAATGTCCAAAACCAAGAAATTTGAATGGACAGAAGAATGCCAGAACGCCTTCGATACTCTCAAGAGAAAATTCCAAAGCGAACCGGTATTAATGGTCCCCGACCGAGACAAACCCTTCGAAATCGAATGCGACGCATCGCTATTTGCATCAGGAGCAGTCCTACTTCAACGCGACAACAATGGAGTTAAACACCCAGTCGCATACTTCTCGAAAGGATTCTCACCAGCCGAACGCAACTATCATTGCTCCGAACAGGAACTCTTCGCCATTATCCGAGCACTCAAAGAATGGCGTCACCACATAGAAGGATCATCACACAAGACCATCGTATGGTCAGATCACGACAACCTTCGCCGCTGGAGAAAACCTGAAGACCTCAGCAGAAGACAAGCCCGATGGATTGCCTACATGCAACAATTTGACATCGAAATCCGACATATCCCTGGAAAGAAAAATGGACCAGCAGATGCCCTTTCCAGACGACCCGATCATGAACCCAAGACAAGAGACAACAAACAGGTCGTTGCACTCCCTGACAAATTCTTCACCCCAGAACAGCCACAACATATCCATATTATCGACGAAAATACTAAGCGGGAAATAAAAGAGCTGTGGAAGAAAAGGAAGCAGACCGACATCGCCCAAGAAGACGACTCAGGACACCCACGTGTTCAAGGAAAACTATTTATACCACAAGATTTACACCTCAGACGCCGCTTACTGCAAAGAGTACACGACTCACCCACCGCAGGACACCCTGGAATCGCAGAAACAACTAGAAAACTCCAGGAATACGCCTACTGGCCCGGGATGCGATCATTTGTCAAAAACTACGTCAAAGGATGTGGTGCTTGCCAACAATACAAGATCAATCGCCACCCCCTAAAACCACCGCTTCAACCTATCCCTGGACCCCGTTCTACCCGTCCATTCTCGAACATCTCGATGGATCTTATCACAGACCTACCCCCGGACGGACCCCATGATTCTATACTGGTCGTGGTCGACCAGCTTACGAAGGGGATAATTCTAGAACCTACTGCGAAAACCGCCAACGCGGACAAGATCGCCGAAATTCTTATCAAACGGCTATTCTCTAGATTTGGCCTTCCCGAGAAAGTTCTCAGTGATCGCGACCCCAGATTCGCTGCCAAATCCATGAAAGAATTCTACAAACAACTCGGAATCGAACAAGCACTCTCTACCGCCTACCACCCCCAGACAGACGGACAAACAGAGCGATTCAATCAAGAAATAGAACTCTACCTTGGCATCTATTGCTCATCGAACCCGAACAAATGGGTAAAGGCACTCCCACTCCTGGAATATGTCCACAACTCGAAAACACATGCCGAACACCAACATACCCCATTTGAACTCCTCTATGGATCAAGCCCCAAAGGATTTCCGACCTCCGAGGAGCCAACAAACATTCCAGCAATAGGAGAGAAGTTTAAATACCTCGCCAAGATACGCCAAGAAGCCCAAACTGCGCATGAACAAGCCAGACTAAAAATGGCTGCAAGATATAACCGGCCAGATATCAATCTAAAAGTTGGACAGAAGGTTTGGCTTGACAACCGCAACCTCCCAATTCAGTACGCCTCAAAGAAACTGGCCCAACGCCGAGAAGGTCCCTTCACCATAACAAGAAAACTCGGACCTGTTACCTATGAACTAAAATTACCCACCAAATGGAAGATCCACAACAAGTTTCACGCGAGCCTCCTAATGCCTGCAGAAGAGAACGACACACATGGGGAATACAACACAGCCCCACCACCCGACCTTGTAAATGGAGAAGAAGAATACGAGGTCGAGTCAATACTGCGCCACAGAAAATTCCGGAACAAGCATCAATTCCTAGTCAGATGGAAAGGATACCTTCCCACTGAGGATTCCTGGGAGCCAGAAGCAAACCTGGAGAACACCAAGGAAGTCATTGAAGAATATAAAAGGGCCCACAAACTAGACAACCCCACCAATGACCCAACCACCCAACACTCGAGCAACCACTCCAGACCTCCCAGAGCCAGACAACGATGGACGCCTTCTCATCCGGGAAAGAATCATATCCCTGGCGAACCGCGTCGAAGGAAATAGCCAACCTAACCCTGCCACCGATACCGCTGACGACCAACCAGACAGGACCAACAGTCCTTATATCATCCGGCATACCTTCCTTCCCTCCAACCAACCCGAGATACGATCCATCCTTTTACACGAAGTTCCCTTTCATATTACCGGAACCCGTCTTAAACGCAGTCCAGCGATGGTACCCCTGGTCGACACCTGCTGGAAGACATTTACTGCTCTTCTGTATCACAAGCGCCTCGTCCACGACCGAGCAACAGAATTCGAAAAACTATGCACCACTATTCTTTCTAGCGCAACAGAGGAACAGGACCGCAATACCATTTCTGCCATGCTATCAACCGCTCTCACCGAATTCCCGTTCGAGAGTCCGATCCCAAGCCCGAGCAATGGAAGCGGAAGTCAGGACCGCCCTATCCTACCTATCGGGACCACCACCCAACCTCCCAACCCTCCCATGGTGGATACGAGTAACCAACCATCAAGTGTTGTACAAGCTATATCTGCTTCTAATGACGCCCCCATCGGGACTACCACCACTCACTTATCCACCACCCGAACTCGCTGCAATTGCTGCCGTCGACTCGGCCATATCAAAGCAGGATGCCCGCGCTACCAATGTCGATATTGCCGAAAGATTGCCCCAGGCCATTACGAGAAGCACTGCGAGAGAAACCCTTACCAGCATCAACCCGCAAGTATGGTACCTGGCCTGTATCGCCGCCCACGAGGAATACCAAGCAGAGCTCGATCCCTCACACGCGAAACCACAAACAACAATATTCGACACATTGTTGCAAGCACCGAGCAGCGCCCCGCTTCAGCCAGACCCCTCCGCACCCGAATTCAAAATGCCCCCGTCGTCATTCCGACCACCAACGCCACCACCACATCTGCTAGTGGAAGCCACCGACTTCCTGAATCGATCCTTCGGCACACCCGCCACCATTCACTCCAGAGAACCCATCGTCATCGACCTCACCCAAGACCCGCCATCCCCAGACCACCAAGCTACCGAAGCGACTCCCCAGAACCCGACCCTTACTTCGACTGGGACCCCATCGCCGAATCAAATATTACAGGAGAGCCTGTCGGACTATACTGAGGATATGTCTGATGAGGACATCAGACCTTATGAAGGGGATAATGTTACGAACAGTCCAGACCGGGAGGAACAAGAATTATTGTTCGACTTTACAAGATGGGTACAGGAGACTACAGACCAACTACGGGCACAAGAATACGAAGACGAGGAAGGGGAATATTACACCGCCATGCAGGACCTGGCGAGAGAAGCAGGAATGGAGATAACCTTGGAGGATATATTGGAATACCCCGAGGACGAGGAAGATAACCATGGATCAACCGATCCAACCTCCGATACGGATGGAAGCACCGAGAGAATGGAGAGCGAGAATGGAGAAGACTCCATGGAGATACAATCGGGAGAAGGAGATTATGAGTCAGAGGAAAGCGATGGAACATCGCACAGCAGTAGCGAGAGTACTGACTCATTGTAATATAAATAACGCTAGGATGCCATCAGCCAGGATGTGCATCATGGTCAGGACTGCGCACGACCAGTAGAACAGCCAAGTAACCTATAACGAGTATATAGCATCTCATAGGTATATAAGGCCTGTACAAGTAGAGATTAAAAGCCTCAAGCTTTAATCTTGTTAACAGCGGTCGTTTACCTCTCTGCCTTAACTTGGCGTCTTCCCTCGTTATCTCATTGAGCGCGATCCACTAAGCTCTATAAGGCCAACCGTCTCGGACACCTTGTAGAGTGATTGAAGGCCGTCTCCAGTTATCCTCGGATACAGAAGGAGCACAGATCATAACAGTCACTGCCCCCCGTTGGGGTAGGGGCTCATCCCCAGGCCTCACTTGACTACCTCCATAAGGAGAAAGTACATTCTTGTCAGGACCGCTGGATCAATTTGTTCCAGGATCCTGACTATCGCAGGCATAGTTTCCTCCAGCTCGCCAGGGATGATGACTGTCCCCTGCAGCCCACATATCTCCATGGTGGGGCCTGGATCCTGCATGCTCACTCAGTGTCAGTGATGGCCTGGATGACGTGTGCTATTCTTAACCACGCACTGATAGGGAGCTATCGGAGGCGCTTTTTCCCTCAGGAAGACTATTCCTGTCGCTGCAGGTTTTGGGAGGAGACCTGTGAGCACGTGTTCTGGAGCTGCCCTAGGCACTCCATGGCAGGGGTCCTGGCTACAGTCGAGGCCCTCATTGCTTTCCTCAAGGCATCGCCGACTGTGTTTGTGTTCACTGAGAGGGCTGGGCCCCCCCCAGAGGGTATTGGCTAGTAGCTCTGCCTGGTGCCCAGTTGGGTCCTGGCCAGGGTGTTGGTTATTCCCCCACTGCCTTCAGGTGGTGTGTAGGGATTTACATGGGAATTGACCCCTAACCCCTGATAAGGGGGGGGACCTTGCTTTGGTTTGGTTCCCGTGCCGCGCGCTGGGCAGCAGCCATCTTCCCGCCTCCGTTTGTTTGGGGTGACTTTGTCCTGGGCATGGGGAAATGCATGCCCACATCCACGGTCATGCGTTGTATGTACAGATACCCTGTAGTATACGGCTTGGTCATTTGTACTGTAGTACGTTGCTGCACACAGCCTCCCTACACAGCCCATGTAATAAATTGGAGATTTAAAAAAAAAAAAAAAGAAAAAAAAAAGAGAGGGGGCATGCATACTACCTGCTACCCTGATAGAGACAGCAGCTGCAGCAGAGTCCAGCCATTTGCCCTTCCCTTGTGCAGGGGTAGTGGTGCTCAGCCTGGATGGACCATACACCTCAGAGGCCCACTGAGGTACTTGGCTCCGAGAAATTGGCCCTTGGATGTCTGTCGCTGGCACAGTGCAGGCAGTCCACACTATACTCGGTCATGCCCCTATCGGGGAGTACCGCGCTAGATTCCATCCCCAGGAGGATCACTCCTGTCCTTGTGGGTTGTGGCTTGAAACCTGCACCCACATTCTCACCTCCTGTCCGGAGTATACATGATGTAGCGGCTTACCCTGCAACCTCAACACCCTTCTGGGCTTTCTGGAATGCAATCCTACCACATTTGTGTTCCTATCCCAGCCCCAAGGGGTGGGATAACTGGGGAGGGCCTTCAGGTTGTTCCCCCCCCCATGGGTTTCAGCCTTGAGGAGCTGACGGTTATTTGCCCCCTGCCCAAAGGGCGGGGTGTAGCAATTTATGGAGAATTGACTCCTAACGCCCAATAAGGGTGGAGACCCAAAGCTTTTAGAGCCTTAGTCTGCAGGGTGTAGGGATTTATGGAGAATTGACTCCTAACCCCCTTCGGGGGGGGGGGACCTGTTGGCCCTATCCACCCCTTGTCTGTCGTGCCCTGGTTTCTGTCGGGGTAGCAAGTTCTTCACCCATGTGCACTTTTTTATGGAGTGTGGCCTTTCAAGTCAGCAGAACTCTCTTCCCTACCTTTATTGGTAGTTATGTATACCATGTATTAGTTGCCATAGCTAGTGCACATGGACTGCATTCGAGCACCACGTTATAAATTGTTGATTTCAAAAAAAAAAAAAAGAGAAAAAGAGTAAACTATCTTTTTTTTTTTTTTTTTAATCAACAATTTATAATGCAGTGCTCAAACGTAGTCTTTTTTTTTTTTTTTTTAAATCTGCAATTTATAATGTGGGCTGTGATAGGAGGTTGCATGCAACTACCTACTACAGAGGGCAAGTAGCTACAAAGTCCACCCTACATACTGGCATACCTGCCAATGCAAGCTTGCATCACCCCAAGCTCAAGAGGGAACCGCCTGCAAGAAGTGGAGAAACAAGTGGGAAACTACCCAGTGGTTAGCACATGCCTGCACCTGAAGGGCACCAGACGCATGGGGTCCCACCCAGTAGCCCACTCTGCTACTACACCATCCTAGAGGACAGTGGCTGGAGCAGGGAGTATGTACTACATACTCCCCTCCAGACAAATACTGGAACCTAAAAAGGGCCCATTGCAGACTACAGGGAATTCCTGTAAGAATAGAGTCTGCAGGCCCTGGGAGCCCAATGCAGAAGGGCAGGTCTGAAGACCTGCTAAATAAACAAGGGTCTATGGTCCCCATGCACATAGTATGACAATGTTAATTCACCACAAATGCCTATGTAGGTGGACAATAACCATAGAAGCAAGGTAAACTTCTCAAAGAGAAGGGAAAAGGTCAACTGCAATGTCAGTGATGAGGGGCATCCTGGGCATCAAGGGAAGCCCTGACTACTGTAATAGTAGCCCATACAGAATAAAGAAGGTTAGGTGTCAAGCACCCAAGCAAAATGTGTCACACAGTCCAATTACTCTACATAGAGAGCATTTGGAGCCATGTCCGAAAAAGTGGCATTGTGGCTGGATGAGTGAGTGCAGCCACATGCGATTAAGGGGATAGGAGGGGTACTAGAACCCCTACCGTCCTGTGAAATATGGGGCTAAGTGCCTGCTGAACAAGTTCTAAACAAGCCCTGCAATCCGGAGAAGCAGGGCTATCAAAGAGGGAACACCCCATAAAAGGTGTGATAAATCAACGAGATCAGCCCAGAACAGGCTGAAACTTGCTGAGAATGGTCTGTGCATGCTCCCAAGCCTTTGCTGAGCAAGGGAGAAGCAGCCAAGCCTATTCTCCACAGTTGGAGTGATGGAAATGCTTGGTAATTCAACCCAGGGGCTTCTTCCTGACCAGAAGCATCTCCTCTATCAATCCTACATGGTTCCTATTGCCATGTATGGATTCTGCATGTGGTATCATGAGGGTTTCCATAACAAGGGAATCCTCAAGATGTTTACCTCCATGAAGCAGCAAGCCACTAATTGGATTATCAGTGTGTTCCGCACATCCCCTTCCAGGGGGGCAGAGGCCCTGGCAGGCCTTCTGCCCTTCCAGTTGCATCTCAGAAAGTTGGCCTCCCAAACGATATTCTGGGTCGCCACCCTTGTGGTGCATCGCTTCTTTCCCTCTTACCACCATCATCTCCACTTTACATTATTTTCTACTCTTAATCTACAAGCAGCTGTCCCTTTCTTAGTGGGCTGTCTACACTATTCCTACTCTCTTCACCCTTCTGAAGCGTCCCAGGGCTGTTTGGTGTCATTGGGGAGTTGGGTGCACCCTTGGCAAAGGTGCTTAATGGCTGGGTATGCTAGCCACCTGATGAGCTGGCAGTTCTGGATGGTCTCTGCTGGGGTCAGTGGATCCCTGGCTAGTCAAAATGGGTTAGGAGTCCCCCTGGGCATGTCCTGGGTGGGTTTGCAGTGGGACAGCTGTGCTCCTTGCCAAGCTCTTGCGAAACCTGTAGCGAGTGCACTTCCCCCAAATACCTCCTTGTGAGTAGGGAGTCTCCTGCTTGAAAGTGAGGGCATGCCCGCAAGGGACCAAGAGGATAGGGGACGGTAAGAGGGGGTATTGAGGTGAGAACAAGCTGACCAAGAGGACAGGCCACCCCCCTCCTGCATTCCAAGCAAGTAAAGCTCAGCTGGGTGCAGGATGTTAGTAGGAATCACCCAAACTCCAGGGCAGCTCTCACGCTGTGACTTCCATTCCGGTAGCAGCTCCTGCAAGACAGTAAGCCTGGACAGTTATACAGGGATCCGTGCTTATTGCAGATCTGGGCAACTGGATCTTGATCATAAACCAGCTGCTGGGTAACGGGAAGGTGGTCCGGGAGTCATGCCCTGGGTAGCCACTGGGCCATAGCAGTTTGTTCAGAGAATGGCAAACCGGCTCGAGAGGTCAAGACCATGTCAGTAGTTCTAGTGTGAGTCTGTGGGGTGAGTGGTGGAGTTTAGCCTGCCTTGTACACCCTTTAGGAAGGCTTCATGCCAACCTGCTACCCCAGGGATTACCTAGTTGGGAGGGCAATGGGTTTGGGGTGTTCTGCAATTTTGCACTGCCTCATGTAAGTCCAGCCTGTTGGCTTTAGTGCTGCACCAATTAGGGAGGCTGTTAGTGTGCTGACCCATGCCCCTGGGTGCTTTTATTTCTTTTTTTGAAATCAACAATTTATAATGCGGTGCTCAAATGCAGTTCGCGTGCACTAGCTACGTACAAAGCAACTAATACATGGTATAACTACTTATGAAGGTAGGAAAGAGAGTCCCACTGACTTGACAGGCTACACTCCATAAAGAAGTGCACGTGGGTGAAGAGCTCACTACCCCAATGAAAACTAGGGTGTGACAGACGAGGGGTGGATAGGGCCAACAGGTCCTCCCCCTGAGGGGAATTAGGAGTCAATTCTCTGTAAATCCCTACACCCCACAGACTAGGGCTCTAAGAGCTCCAGGTCTCCGCCACAAGGGCATTAGGAGTCAATTCTCCATAAATCACTACACCCCACCCAGAGGGTGGAGGGCAAATAACCATCGGCTCCTTGAGGCTGAAGCCTGCAAGGGGGGAACAACCCAAAGGCCCCTCCCCAGTTATCCCACCCCTTGGGGCTGGGATAGGAATGCAAATGTGGTAGGATTACGTTCCAGAAAGCCCAGAAGGGCATTGAGGTCACAGGGTAGGCCGCCATGTCATGTGTACTCCGGACAGGAGGTGAGAATGTGAGTATGGGTTTCAAGCCACAACCCACAAGGACAGGAGTGATCCTCCTGGGGATGGAATCTAGTGCAGTACTCCCCTATAGGGGCGTGACCAAGTATAGTGCGGGCTGCCTGTGCTATGCCAGTGACAGACATCCAAGGACTGATTTCTTGGAGCCAAGTACCCCCAGAGAGGTACGAGGGTTGGAGAGGCTTCCCGAGGGAGTCCAACAGGGGGAGGAAATTCCTACCCCAATACAGGGGTGAGCGAAACATGTTCACCCACTCATCAATGCACCCCCTTGTGACCTCAGCCCAGAGGGAGTTGATAGTGGTCACCAGACAAATGCCCAGCAAGATGCGAAGCTCTTTCGCCATCGCAACAGCATCAGAGTGAAGTTCTGCAACAGAGCCTGAAGGCACCTGCCAGAAAGTGACAGTCCACTGGGCCTTGGCAGACAACCAGCAATCCAAAGACCGACACACCTCCAGGGAATGAGCCTAGCCGGCATGCACAGACGGATCAACAGCTCTGTGGGCTCCGCCCGCAGAGCTGGTGTAGATGAAGATGTGATTGGTTTCGGCACAATCCATGACCATGCCTACTCCCAATAGAATGGAGTGGAGCTCCACATCAGTGAGCAGAACTCTCTCCACAGCCTGCCTAACCAAGCGCCCACCTGCAAACACACAAGCCACCAAAACAGCCTACAGTCTCCCACATGGCAGCCAATGGGCACCAGCTGCTATGCATGCAGATGACAGGTCAGTCTGCGCCCTCCAAATAGAGGCGTGCAGTCCATCTAGATGCTGTTGCTTCGAATCCCCCTCCAGATCAACTGTGTAAAGCATGAATTTGATCCACTCTGAAAAGCAGTCCAAAAGTCGGAGACCTGGCCTGTTCTCGTCCACGAATGGGCTGAACGGCTCAGTAAGGGGGTCATCCCCTCTTTGCCCCCCCTGCGATCTCCCCCCTGCGGGTTGACTTAGCTGCTGAACTGGATGGCAACAGTCAGGCGGACTACCTGCAGGCGATAGCAGAGTTGTTTGAGCTCACCACGGAGTACTTGGTGAAGCACACCGAGGTGTTGATGATGGGCCCCTAGTGAGAGAGGGCCTGGCTCGCTTATGATGGGTTCTTGTGGCACACTGGGCGCTGTGGGTTCCTAGACTACGGATTGAAGTGCGAGGGGGATGCTGAGTCCACCCTCTTTTTTTTTTTTTTTTTTTGAAATCAACAATTTATAACACGGTGCTTGAATGCAGTCCATGTGCACTAGCTACGTACAAGGCAACTAATACATGGTATAACTACCAGTAAAGGTAGGGAAGAGAGTCCCGCTGACTTGAAAGGCTACACTCCGTAAAGAAGTGCACATGAGTGAAGAGTTCACTACCCCAACAAAACCTGGGGTGCGATAGACAAGGGGTGGATAGGGCCAACAGGTCCTCCCCCCGAAGGGGGTTAGGAGTCAGTTCTCCCGTCCAAGGAGCCCCTTGCGGGCAAACTCCGCATGATCCCAACATGGCCCGCTTGGCGTAAGATGAGGGCTGTGGCGCCCGTTACTCCCATGCCAGACTGAGCTTTACTTGCCATAGACACAAGTGGGGGCCTCCCCTATAGGTGGTGCGCCTGGGGGCATGGGTCGGCACACTAACAGCCTCCCTAATTGGTGCGGCACTAAAGCCAGCAGGCCGGACTTACATGAGGCAGTGCAAAAATGCAGAACACCCCAAACCTGTTGCCCTCCCAACTAGGTAATCCCTGGGGTAATGGGTCGGCGTGAAGCCTTCCTAAAGGGTGTACAAGGCAGGCTAAACTCTGCCACTCAACTCACAGGCTCACGCTAGAACCACTGACATGGTAACAACTCAAACCGATAAACCTGGATCTTACCTGGGATTGATCGACAGCAGATCTTGATCTCTTGAGCCAGTTTGCCATTCTCTGAATGAACCACTACGGCCCAGTGGCTACCCAGGGCGTGACCCCCAGACTACCTTCCCATTACCCAGCAGCTGGTTTGTGATCAAGATCTGGTTGCCCAGATCTGCAATAAGCACGGATCCCCATATAACTGTCTGGGCTTACTGTCTTGCAGGGGCCACTACCAGGATGGAAGTCGCAGCGTGAGAGCTGCCCCGGAGTTTGGGTGATCCCTACTAATGTCCTGCACCTGGCTGAGCTTTACTTGCTTGGAATGCAGGAGGGGGGTGGCCTGTCCTCCCAGTCAGCTTGTTTTCATGGCAATGCCCCCTCTTACTGTCCCCTATCCTCTCAGTCCCTTGCGGGCGTGCCCTCATTTTCAAGCAGGAGACTCCCTACTCGCAAGGGGGTATTTGGGGGGAAGTGCACTCACTACAGGTTTTGCGAGAGCTTGGTGAGGAGTGTGGTTGTCCTACTGCGAACCCACCCAGGACATGCCCAGGGGGACTCCTAACCCATTTTGGCCAGCCAGGGATCCACTGACCCCAGCAGAGACCACCCAGAATCACCAGCTCATCAGGTGGCCAGCATACCAGACCATTAAGCACCTTTGCCAAGGGCACACCCAACTCCCCAACAACCCCAGACAGCCCCAGGATGCTCCAGAAGGGTGAAGAGAGGTGGAATAGTGTAGCCAACCCACTAAAAACAGGACAGCTGCCTGTAGATTAGGAGTAGAAAATAATATAAGAGGGGGATTATGGTGGTAAGAGGGAAAGGAGTGCATGCTGAGTCCACCCTCTGTCAGTCCATCATTGACAGGATGCACCCTTTTGGGAGGAACATCCCAGACATTTCAGAGGTTGTTGGAGGTCCCGGTCGGGTCAAACCTACTGCGACTGCCCCACCCTCCCGGCTGGCCATAGCACCGGCCCCCATAGACACGGCCCCCGACTCCAATGCCACCTCAGCTGCAGTGTCGGGTGTGGCCAAGTCCTCCAAATCCAAGGGCAAGGACAAGGCCCCCCCTCCCCCAGCGCCGCCACCTAACCCACTGGGGCCAGGCCTGTCGCAGGCAGGCATGTCCTACATGTGGACAGCTTTCCTGCCACCGCTAAAGGTCAATCTCTCCACCAAGCCCAGAGGCGCTAAGCGTTCCTTCGCTCAGGTGGCCGCCGCCCCCCCGGTCTCTAGGGATGGTGATACCAAGGTTGCGGAGGCTATCACTGCTATGGCGAGGGCCTTCCCCCACCTCTCCCCTGTGGACATCCTCCACACTGTTGGAAGGGGGTCCCCCACTCCCTTGTCTGGGAGGCCCTGCAAGAGGCCTCACAACACTACCTCTGGCCCTATGAGGCACCAGGTCGTCATCTTGTTTGTGGGCCCTAGGCCTCCAATCAAGGATTTGTCTCAGGTTGTTGCAGGAGCCAACAGGGCCCTCCTCAATGCAAAGTCCTCCCTCAACGTTACGTCTGCCTCCCCGGCATACAATGGCCTGTCTCTTGCAACCGACCCAGTCGCATCCACCATGGATCTCAATGTGATCCAGGACTGGGCATCCCAGTTCTTTCCAGCAGGGTCAAAGCCTACAGCGACGGTCCCCTCTTCCAAGTCCTTCATGAAAGTGTCAGATGTCCCCTTCTTCGCCCCTGACAGGTCTCGTATAACCAGTCAGTGGATCAAGAACATCATGTGGCAGTTGTCACATCGAGGCTTTCAGAACCTCCAGGGCCCACCACAGGTCAGGAGGAACTCCGACAAATCAGACACTGCGACTGTCTGGTTCGAAATATGGGACTTGTAGACCAGGTCCTCATCCAAGTCAATGATTGGAAGATTGTTGGCTGTTGGGCCCCGTGCTTGCCCTATAAGTGCAGCTTCCCAGTGGGTTGGGATGTCTCTCTGCCACTGTTGCTGGCAGTGGGGGCACCTGACTAATGTCTGCAGGGCAAGATTCCCAACCTGCCCCATCTGCTCCAAGCCCCACAGCAAGGACAACCATCAGTCGATGGCAGGATGCTGCAAGGCCCGCCCCAATGCGAACCCACTGGTCACCAGCACTGCTGAAGGCACTCCATGCCCTCATTAGCCCCATTGTAGGAACTGTGGCAGCCCCCCTGCTGCCCACGACAAGAAATGCCCTTTCTGGCACAAGCGTTTTGAGGACGGTTGGGCCAAGAAGAGATACCAGGAGGTACACAGTTCCCCTACCACCCCCAAGGTCTCACTAACTCAGTCTAGGAGTAATGCCTAGGTTCCTCAATGAGTTATGTATATGCTCTCAGAATGTAAATCGTAACTACATTCTGCTGGACTCCTACCTCAAATTATATAAAAGTGATTTTGACATCCTTTTCGTGCAAGAACCGCCTTGGTGAAATTTAAGAAAAGCTCCCTCTACCGTCTCTAGGGATGGTGAGGGTGTTGTTGGCATGCCGCTCCACCTGGAGTGGACATGCATCTGGAATCCTCAGCTGGGTGATTCATCCCCGTGAGTGTTGGCTTATGTCCACTTGAGGCTGAAGTTGCTGCGACCATTCCTCTGGAGGGATTTGATCAACCACCACAACATTATGGTTGTGTCCATGTGGCAAGGGGGGCACACCTATAATCTCATGAACATCTACTCAGACGACTGCCACACTGCCATTCTGGCCCTCCGGGGACTGGTGAATTCCCTGTCCGCCATGATGTACATGGCAGGCGACTTTAATTGCCACTCGGAGTGGTGGGATCCTAATTGGGTCTTGCATCCAGGGATTGCCCAATCTCTTTTGGAGGTTGGGATAGATCTGGGACTTGACTTGGCACTTCCAGTGGTTCCAGGCCCAACTCACTTCCTACACAATTCAAATCTTCACCATCAGTGATCGATCTTGTTTTCCTCCTGATGGCCCAAGATCTGAATCTTAGGCCCTTGATCAACCTCGAGAAGCATGGCCCTTTGGACCACGCTCCTCTAACTCTGGTTCTTCTGGTCACTCGCTTTATGACCAGTGTGATCCATCGAGTTCTGAAGCCCAATAGTGACAAGGAGTCGAAGTTTGTGGCACAGATATGTGAGGGGCTGGCCACTCTGTGGATGCCCTTAGACTTCCCTGTGGAGGTGGAGCTTGTGGCCCAGGCTGTGGCTCATATCATCTCCCAGGCTTGGGATGCCTTCTCTGAGGAGTGTCATATCCATGCCAACTCAGAGTCTAATCATTTAAACTTCGGCTTCTCAACTCCATGTGTGTTCCACACAACAACCCTCTGCCCTCCGACTCAGCCCTGACCTGCTCCAACTGCAACCCACTGCCCCAATCATGCGACCACCTCCACACGTGCCATAGTCACCTGACCCTTGGTGTCTCATACCCCCGTCTCCATTTCCTGTCCGTAGTCAAGATACATTATTAGTCTCCATACCTGTACCTGTTTCCATTCCATTCATAATCCGTTTGTAATCCATTTGTAACCAGATCGGTCTCCGCTTCGCTCTGCACGTAGTCAGTACGAGTCATAGTTTGTAAGGCCGGTAGTATATATACTGTAGGTACTTGGCTTGTACTCCTCAGTCTGATAATCGAATCGAGCAGTGAACCAGCTCCCTGTTCTCTATCCTCTCCTCTCTTCTGCCTCGCTCCGCTTCGGCCCCAACTTCCTGAAATACAGACTAGGACAGTAGGAGGGCACAGCACATATGCTGAGGCCGCAAGTCCAACCCCCCGCCCGACGTACTCCGCCTCAGTCCCAAAGTCTACGTACTGACTTTGCTCTGTCCCCCGGTTACCTCATATCAAGGATACCACCCTGACCCTCCGCTTCGGTCCTGACCCGTACTAGCTCTAACAAGGAGGTATTCATTGTGGGGTGCTCTAATCCCTAGTGGAATGACAAGTGCACCGCTGCCATTTGGGCGTACCGGGTGGCTCCTTTGGGGGACACATGGTTCGAGTTCCAGCATATTGTTAAGGCCGTCAAACACAAGTTCTTTGATGAGAAGATTGAGGAGATTGCTTCTGCAAACAAGCGCCTCTGGGACCTCATGGCCTGGGTTAAACAGCGCAAGCTCCCTGCTTGTGATGCGATCCAGCACAATGGTGTGCCGTGTCACAATATGGACTCCCTATGGGACGCCCTTCACAGGACCTACAACGCAGCCTCTGGCCATGCTGTGGATCCCTCTGTATTGGATGCTCTCCCTGCACAGGCAGAGAGGGCGTGGTACCCATTCTCGACTGGAGTGTAGCCTTTCAAGTCAGTAGGACTCTCTTCCCTACCTTCATTGGTAGTTATACCATGTATTAGTTGCCTTGTACGTAGCTAGTGCACGCGGACTGCATTTGAGCACTGCATTATAAATTGTTGATTTCAAAAAAAAAAAAAAAAACCCATTCTCGACCTTGGAGTTTGAGGATGCGTTACATTCCTGCATAAAGAGGTCTGCTCCTGGGCCCAACCATGTTATGTGGTCATACCTGAAGGACATTGTGGTGGACCAAGTGTCATGCCGCATGTTCATTGATCTCACCAATGCCTGCCTGATGGCAGGACATTGGCCAGATTACTTCAAGGAGTCTAACTTGGTGGTCATACCTAAGCCAGGGAAGCCCTCTTACTCTACACCCAAGGCCTTCCAGCCGATTGTGTTGTTGAACACGCTGGGCAAGCTTATGGAGAAGATGATCTCCAACCACCCCCAGTTTTACTGTGTCAAATGGGGGGTGTTTCATCCCAACCAGGTTGGTGGTATCTGCCAAAAGTCCACCGAGGACACTGGGTTGATCCTCACCCATCTTGTTTGTGTGGGGTGGGCTCAGGGGCTGCAGATGAGCATTGTTTTTTTTTTTTTTTTTTAAATCTCCAATTTATTACATGGGCCACATAGGGAGGCTGCATGCAGCAACATACTACAGTACAAATGACCAAGCCATACACTACAGGGTATCTGTACATACAATGCATGACCGCAGATATGGGCATGCATTTCCCCATGCCCAGGACAAAGCTGCCCCGAACAAATGGAGGTGGGAAGACAGCTGTCACCCAGCGCATGGCACAAGAACCAAACCGAGGCAAGTTCCCCCCCTTATCAGGGGTTAGGGGTCAATTCCCACATAAATCCCTACACACCGCCCAAAGGCAGTGGGGGAATAACCAGTGCCAGGCAGAGCTACTAGCCAATACCCCCCAGAGGGGGCCCGGCCCTCTTGGCAAATGCGAACACAGTTGGAGACACCTTAAGGAAAGCAATGAGAGCCTCAACTGTAGCTGGGACCCCCGCCATGGAGTGCCCAGGGCAACTCCGGAACACATGCTCACAAGTCTCCTCCCAAAATCCGCAGCAACAGGAATAGTCCTCCTGTGGGAAAAAGCGCCTCCGATAGCTCCCTATCAGCACATGGTTAAGAATAGCACATGTTATTTGGGCCATCACTAACACTGAGTGAGTGTGCGGGATCCAGGCCCCACCGTGGAGATATGTGGGCTGCAGGGGATGGTCATCGTCCCTGGCAAGCTGGAGGAAACCATGTCCGCGATAGTCAGGATCCTGGAACAAATCGATCCAGCAGTCCTGACATGAACATACTTCCTCCTTGTGGAGGTAGTCAAGCGAGGCCCGGGGATGGGCCCCTACCCCAATGGGAGGCAACAACTGAGCGAAGTCGTGCACCTGAGTATGGAAAGGCCATTTCACATGCAAAGGGACCTCCCAGAAATGAACTGAGCGGGCCAGACCCCTGGCAAACCACTCAGCAAGGAGGCGACAGACTACCAAGGAATAACCCTGGGCGGAGTGCACCGACAGATCCACTGCCCGCCTAGCCAAAGCCATCGAGTCAGTGAACAAGACAAGACCAGCAGCACCCCCAACAGAAACTGCCTTGGACACTGCCAGCTGGATGGCAAAAAGTTCAGCCTCCGGAGCCATAACCTTCCCCCCTGGAAGCCGGACCACATGAATGCAGTCCAGCCCCTGGAAAACCTGGGCAGCCGAAACCGCCTGGTGGATCCAGTGGGGCAGCAGACTCCCATCTGTCGCTGCTACCAGAACCCCCAGATCAGCCTGCACCTGGGCAAGAACCCAGTCGAGAGCTGCAACATGGGCTGTAAGGGCGTTCTCTGCCCCTCAGTTGTAAGAGTGGAAGTGAACCCTCCCCAGGTACACATCCAAGAGATGGCACCCTGGCCAAGCCTCCAGTGCAACAGCATTGAAGGACCTAGCAAGGGTGGCAAGACACTGGTTAGTGTTGACAACAGGCCCCTTCACCTTGACCAACTTGTGGGGAGGGAGCCTGGCTATGGACTGGATGTGAGACTGGAGATCGCTGCTGTAGCCCCAACCAGCAGACGAGCATTGTCACCTTTGACATTGCTCAGTTCTTTCCTTCACTGAATCATAATATGATTCTTGTGGTGCTCTCTCGGTTGGGATTTGTGCTGGAGCTGGTGCAATTCTTTGGCTCCTACCTGGTTGGGAGGTCTACCATGTATTTGTGGAACTCCTTCTGGTCAGACCCTAGGCAGGTGGATGTGGGCATGGGGCAGGGCTCTTTGATTCTTTTGGCCTCACGCTTGAGCATACCAAGTCTGAGGTCTTTCATTTCTCTCATAACCCGAGGGATGCTAACCTGCCCATTGACCTGGGCTTCCATCCATACACGGGGAACACTCCTTTGAAACCTAAGCCGTTTTGGTGGTACTTGGGTTTCTATTTTGACCATGCTCTCACTTTCCGCAAGCACATATGCTACTATTCTACCAAGGCATTCTCCATGGTTGGAGCGATGGGGGTGCTTGGTAATTCGACCTGGGGGCTGCTTCCTGACCAGAAGCACCTCCTCTACCAGTCCTGTGTGGTTCCCATTGCCACGTATGGGTTCCGTATGTAGTATCACAAGGGTTTCTGTAACAAGGGGATCCTCAAGATGTTCAACTCCATGCAGTAGTGCGCTGCTAATTGGATCATCGGTGTGTTCCACACATCCCCCTCCAGGGGGGCTTTTTTTTTTTTTTTTGATATCAACAATTTATAACGTAGTGCTTGAATGCAGTCCGCATGCACTAGCTATGTACAAGGCAACTAATACATGGTATAACTACCAGTAAAGGTAGGGAAGAGAGTCCTGCCGACTCGAAAGGCTACACTCCGTAAAGAAGTGTGCATGGGTGAAGAGCTCACTACCCCGATGGGAACCAGGGCAAGACGGACAAGGGGTGGATAGGGCTAACAGATCCCCCCCCCCCGAAGGGGGTTAGGAGTCAATTCTCCGTAAATCCCTATACCCCACAGACTAGGGCTCTAAGAGCTTCAGGTCTCCGCTACAAGGGCGTTAGGAGTCAATTCTCCATAAATTGCTATACCCTGCCCAAAGGGTGGGGGGCAAATAACCGTCAGCTCTTTGAGGCCAAAGCCCACGAGGGGGGAACAACCTGAAGGCCCCCCCCAGTTATCCCACCCCTTGGGGCCGGGATAGGAATGCAAATGTGGTGGGATTGTATTCCAGAAAGCCCAGAAGGGCATTGAAGTCACAGGGTAAGCCGCCATGTCACATGTACTCCGGACAGGAGGTGAGAATGTGGGTGCAGGTTTCAAGCCGCAGCCTACAAGGACAGGAGTGATCCTCCTGGGGATGGAATCTAGTGCAGTACTCCCCGATAGGAGTGTGACTGAGTATAGTGCAGACTGCCCAAGCTGTGCCAGCTACAGACATCCGAGGGCCGATTTCTCAGAGCCAAGTACCGCCAGAGAGGTACAAGGGTTGGAGAGGCCTCCCACGGGAGGCCAACAGGG
The DNA here is from genome assembly GCA_023014365.1 of Lepiota brunneoincarnata. NCBI lineage: Eukaryota > Fungi > Basidiomycota > Agaricomycetes > Agaricales > Agaricaceae > Lepiota > Lepiota brunneoincarnata. Next base: position 2,622,216 of record JAEBUN010000002.1, on the reverse strand, counting down.
GGAGGAAGTTCCTACCCTGGTACAAGGGCAAGCGAAACATATTCACCCACTCATCGATGCACCCCCTCATACAGCTCCTTTATCAGTAACCATTACCATATTTGGTCAGATTGCACTTCCTCTCAAGTTGGGAGGCCTATTCATGGCCTTCCTCTTGTCTGTTTTTCTTCTAATTTGGCATGGTAGTAGCGGCCCTATGTGCCCTCCCATGTACCAAAATTCGAGTTGATCCATCAAGGGGGTCACCAACAATTCACCCTTTTTGTAGGAAATGCTGTGGGGAAGGATTGGAGGCTCTGCAGGGTTCCAAATTGCTGGTCTGAGGTCTAGGTTGAAGGCAAGCACTATCAGGGTGTTCACACACCATTTTCAGTGGTTGTGCCAGGCTATGGCACCTCCACTGACACTTTGAGCATGCCCAAGCATATCTCACCTCCTCCAGCCTCCCCCATCACTCCGGGGGGGCTACATCTTGTCCCACAGCACTGGACTGGGTAACAAAGCATGCACAGGAGCTTTGGGCACACCCTCAGCAAGTTTCAGCTTGTTCCGAGCTGATCTTGCTGAGTTATCACACTTTTCATGTGTTTCTCCTCTAACCTCTCTGTGATCCTCAGATTGCGGAGCTCGTTCAGAGCTTGTTCCTTGGCCGTTCTGGCTGAATCTTTACAGGACTGTAGGGGCCTAGGGGCCGCTTTAGATCCCTCGTTTATACGCAGCTGTGCCCACGGGGGCAGCCTCGACATTCACTTCTTTGGGGGCATCCCCCCCAAGAAGCCTATCTTCTGTGCATCTGCAGTTGTTCTGCCAGCTCCCTGGCTCGGCTGCTTCTCCCTTGCTCAGCGAATGCTTGGGAGCATGCTCAGACCATTCTCAGCGAGTCTCAGCCTGTTCTGGGCTGATCTCGTTGATCTATCACACCTTTTATGGGGTGTTTCCTCTCTGACAGCCCTGCTTCTCAGAATTGCAGGGCTCGTTTAGAACTCATTCGGTGGGTGCTTGGCCCATATTTTACAGGATGGTAGGGGTCCTAGTACTCCTCCTAACCCCTTGATCACATGCAGCTGTGCCCACTCATTTGGCCACAACACCACTTTTTCAGACATGGCCCTAATTGCTCTCCAGAGTAATGGGGCTGTGTACCACATATTTCTTGGGCACTTAGCGCCTAATTTTACAGGTGTGTAGTGCACATTAATGCACTTCTGTCCTATTATTTGCGTGGGAATGCAACCAGCAGTTCCCTTGCAATTTGCCAAGAGGCTGTTCCCTCTTAATTATCAACTTCCACCACCATGGAGTTCTCTCTCTTTTGTTTTTTTTTTTTTTTTTGAAATCAACAATTTATAATGCAGTGCTCAAACGCAGTCCATGTGCACTAGCTATGTACAAAGCAACTAATACATGGTATAACTACCAATAAAGATAGGGAAGAGAGTCCTGCTGACTCAAAAGGCCACACTCCATAAAGAAGTGTGCATGGGCAAAGAGCTTACTACCCTGACAGAGACCGGGGCGGGACAGATGAGGGGTGGATAGGGCCAACAGGTCCTTCCCCCGAAGGGGGTTAGGAGTCAATTCTCCGTAAATCCCTACACCCCGTAGGCTAAGGCTCTAAGAGTTTTGGGTCTCCACCCCTAAGGGCGTTAGGAGTCAATTCCCCATAAATTGCTACACCCTGCCTAGAGGGTGGGGGGCAAATAACCACCAGCTCCTCGAGGCTGAAACCCACAAGGGGGGAATAACCCAAAGGCCCTCCCCAGTTATCCCACCCCTTGGGGCCAGGATAGGAATGCAAACGTGGAAGGATTGCGTTCCAGAAAGCCCAGAAGGGTGTCAAGGTCACAGGGTAAGCCGCCATGCCATGTGTACTCTGGACAGGAGGTGAGAATGTGAGTGTGGGTTTCAAGCCGCAACCCACAAGGACAGGAGTGATCCTCCTGGGGGTGGAATCTAATGCAGTACTCCCCTATAGGGGTGTGACCAAGTATAGTGTGGACTGCCCATGCTGTACCAGCAACAGACATCCGAGGACCGATTTCTCGGAGCCAGGTACCACCAGAGAGGTACGAGGGTTGGAGAGGCTTCCCAAAGGAGTCTAACAGAGGGAGGAAGTTCCTGCCTCGATACAAGGGTGAGCAAAACATATTCACCCACTTGTCAATGCACCCTCTCATGACCTCAGCACAAAGGGAATCAATGGTGGTCACCAGGCGAGCACCCAGTGAGATGCAGAGCTCCTTTGCCATCGCAACAGCATTGGAGTGAAGTTCTGCAACAGAACCTGAGGGCACCTGCCAGAAAGTGATGGTCTGCTGGGCCTTGGCAGACAACCAGTGATCCAGAGACCGGTACACCTCCAGGGAATGAGCCTGGCCAGCGTGCACAGAAGGATCAACAGCTCTGCAGGTGGAGCCTGCGGAGCTGGTGTATATAAAGATGTGATCAGTTTCAGCACGATCCAAGACCATGCCTACTCCCAATTGAATGGAATGGAGCTCCACATCAGCGAGCAGAACTCTCCCTGCAGCCTGCCTGGCCTGTCTGACCAAGTGCCCGCCTGCAAACACAAAGGCTGCCAAGATGGCCTGTAGTCTCCTGCACAGCAGCCGGTGAGCACCAGCCGCTATGCAAGCAGACAACGGATCGGCCTGTGCCCTCCGGATAGAGGCATGCAGTCCGTCAAGATGCTGTTGCTTTGAATCCCCCTCCAGATCAATGGTGTATAGCATGAACTTGATCTGCTCTGAGAAGCGGTCCAGGAGTTGGAGACCTGGCCTGTTCTCATCTGCGAATGGGCTGAATGGCTCAGTAAGCTGCAGAAGGACGTTCTGTACTTCCATGAGGGCACTCCTCACCTTGGGCCAAAGTACCAGGGTGAGAGATGCAATAGACTGAGGGTGCACCAGGGCACTCCCCCTGAACTCATGTCCCAGCAAGGGTTGAAGCGGATGATTCGCTGCAAGTGTGGCAACCCGGAATATTGTTTGGGAGGCCAGCTTCTTGAGATGCAGCCAGAAGGGCAGAAGGCCCACCAGGGCCTTTGCCCCCCTGGAGGAGAACATGCGGAATGCACCAATGATCCAGTTAGCGGCTTGCTGCTGCATGGAATTGAACATCTTGAGGATCCCCTTGTTACGGAAACCCTTGTGATACCACATACGGAACCCATACGTGGCAATGGGAACCACGCAGGACCAGTAGAGGAGGTGCTTCTGGTTGAGAAGAAGCCCCCAGGTTGAATTACCAAGCATCCCCATTGTACCAACCATGGAGAAAGCTTTGGTAGAATAGTAACGCACGTGCTTGCGGAAAGTGAGAGCACAGTCGAAATAGAAGCCCAAGTACCACCAGAACGGCTTGGGCCTCAAAGGGGTAACCCCTGTATATGGATGGAAGCCCAGGTCAATGGGTGGATTGGTGTCCCTTGGGTTGTGAGGGAAGTGGAAGACCTCAGACTTGGTGTGTTCAAGCGTGAGGCCAAAAGAATCAAAGAGCCCATGCAGGCAGTGATAAGCCACCTGCAGGGCAGATATGTTGTCCTCCCAGGTCTTGGTCTGGACTATAAGGGTCCCATCGTCAACATACGAGAGCATGTCAACACCAAGGCTGGGGGTCCTCTGGTAGTACAGATACACCAGGGGGGCAAGATACAAGGCTGATAGGACCGGAGACAGAGCTGAGCCCTACCCCACACCCACATCCACCTGTCTGGGATCCAACTGGAAGGAATTCCACAAGTAAGTGGTAGACTTCCTGACCAGGTAGGAGCCAAAGAACTGCACCAGCTCTAGCATGAACCCCGACTGTGAAAGCACCGCAAGAATCATGTCATGATTCAGCGAAGGAAAGAACTAAGCAATGTCAAAAGCAACAACGCTCGTTCGCAGCCCTTGAGCCCACCCTGCACAAACAAGATGGGTGAGGATCAACCTGACATCCTCAGTGGACTTCTGGCAAATACCACCAACCTGGTTGGGATGAAACACCCCCACTTAACGCAGTCAAATTGGAGGCAGTTGGAGATCATCTTCTCCACAAGCTTACCCAACGCGTTCAACAACACAATCGGCCGGAAAGCCTTGGGCGTAGAGTAAGAGGGCTTCCCCAGTTTAGGTATGACTACTGAGTTAGACTCCTTGAAATAATCTGGCCAATGCCCTGCCACCAGGCAGGCATTGGCGAGATTGACGAACATGTGGCAGGACACTTGATCCGCCACAATGTCCTTCAGGTAAGACCACGTAACATGGTCAGGCCCAGGGCAGACCTCTTCACGCAAGAATGCAAGGTATCCTCAAGCTCCAGGATCAAGAATGGGTACCACGCCCTTTCTGCCTGCACAGGGAGAGCATCCAATACAGAGGGATCCACAACATGGCCAGAGGCCACATTGTAGGTCCCGTGGAGGACATCCCAGAGGAAGTCCATGTTGTGACATGGCACACCATTGTGCTGGATCACATCACACACGGGGAGCTTGCGCTGTTTAACCGGTCCCAGGGGTGCTTGTTTGCAGAGGCAATTTCCTTGATCTTCTCATCGAAGAACTTGCATTTGATGGCCTTGACAATGCATCAGAACTCAAACCACATGTCCCCCGAAGGCACTGCCTGGTATGCCTGAATGACAGTGGTGCACTCATCATTCCACCATGGATTGGAGTGCCCCACAATGAATACCTCCTTAGAGAAGGCATCCCAAGCCTGGGAGATGATACGAGCCATGGCCTGGGCTGCAGCTTCCACCTCCGCAGGTGTGTCCAGGGGCAGCCACACTGTGGCCAGCCCCTCACATATCTGTGCCACGAACTTCAACTCCTTGTCACTATTGGGCTTCAGAACATGATGGATCACGCTGGTCATAAAACAAGTGACCGGGAGAACCAGGGCAAGAGGAGCATGGTCCGAAGGACTGTGCTTCTCCAGATCAATCAGGGGCCTGAGATTCGGATCTCAAGCCATCGGGAAGAAGACGAGATCGATCACTGATAGTGAAAGATTTGAATCATGTGGGAAGTGAGTCGGGCCCGGAACCACCGGTAGTGCCAAGTCAAGTCCCAGATCCATCCCAACCTCCAAAAGAGATTGGGCAATCCCTGGATGCGAGACCCAATTTGGATCCCACCACTCTGAGTGGCAGTTGAAGTCGCCTGCCATGTATGTCATGGCAGGCAGGGAATCCACCAGTCCCCGAAGGGCCAGAATGGCAGTGTGCCGGTCATCCGAATAGACGTTCATAAGATTATAGGTGTGCCCCCCCTGCCACATGGACACCACTATAATGTCACAATGGTTGACCAGATCCCTATGGAGGGACGGCCGCAAAAGCTTCCGCCTTGAGTGGACATAAGCCAACACTCATGAGAACAGGTCACCCAGCTGAGGGTTCCAGATGCAAGTCCACTCCAGATGGAGTGGAGTGCCTACAACACCCTCACCATCCTTACTGATGGTGGAAGAAGCCTTACGGAGGTTTTGCCAAGGGGGTTCTTGCACAAACAGGACGTCAAAGTCATCTTTATACAACTTGAGATAATTGTCCAACAAAATGTAATTACGATTTACATTCTGAGACCATATGCATAACTCATTCCGGAACCTAGGCATTACTCCTGGGTTGAGTTAGCAGGACCCTGGGGGTGGCAGACGAGCCACATACCTCCTGATATCTCTTCTTGGCCCAACCATCCTCAAAACGCTTGCGCTAGAAAGGGCATTTCTTGTCGTGGGCGGCATGGGGACTGCCACAGTTCCTACAGTGGGGCTGGTGAGGGCACGGAGTGCCCTCAGCAGTACCGACAACCGGTGGGTTCACATTGGGGTGGGCCTTACAGCACCCCGCCATCGACCGATGATTCTCCTCACTGTGGGGCTTGGAGCAGATAGGGCAGGTCAGGAATCTCGCTCTGCAGACATTAGTTGGGTGCCCCCACTGCCAGCAACAGCAGCAGAGAGACGTCCCAACCCGCTGGGAGGCTGCACTTATGGGGCAAGCACAGGGCCCAATGGCCAACAACCTTCTGATCATTGACTTGGAGGAGGACCCGGTCTGCAAGTCTCATATCTCAAACCAGACAGTCGCTGTGTCTGATTTGTCGGAGTTCCTCCTGACCCAGGGAGGGCCCTGGAGGTTCTGAAAGCCTCAATACAACAATTGCCACATGATGTTCTCGATCCACTGACTGGTGATGCAGGACCCATCAGGGGCAAAGAAAGGGACGTCCGACACCTTCATGAAGGACTTGGAGGAGGGGACTGTTGCCGTAGGCTTTGACCCTGCTGGGAAGAACCGGGATGCCCAGTTCTGGATCACGTTCAGATCCGTGGTGGACATGACTGGGTCAGTCGCGAGAGACAAGCCATCATATGCCGGAGAGGCAGACGTGATGTTAAGAGAGGACTTCGTGTTGAGGAGGGCTCTGTTAGCTCCCGTGACAACCTGGGATACATAAGTCCTTGACCGGGGGCCTAGGGCCTACGAACAGGATGATGACCTGGCACCTCATGGGGCCAGAAGTAGTGTTGCAAGGCCTCCCAGACAAGGGAGTGGGGGACCCCCTTCCAACAGTGTGGAGGATGTCCGCAGGGGAGAGGTGGGGGAAGGCCCTCACCATAGTAGCGATAGCCTCCACGACCTTGGTATCGCCATCCCTAGAGACCGGGGGGGTGGCGGCCACCTGAGCAAAGGAGTGCTTAGCACCCCTGACCTGATGGAGGGTCATAGAGGTACAGAACGTGCTTCCACAGCTTACTGAGCCATTCAGCCCATTTATGGATGAGAATAGGCCAGGTCTCCAGCTTTTGGACCGCTTTCCAGAGTGGATCAAATTTATGCTTTACACCATTGATCCAGAGGGGGATTCAAAGCAACGGCATCTTGATGGACTGCATGCCTCTATCCGGAGGGTGCAGGCCAACCCATTGTCTGCTTGCATAGCAGCTGGTGCCCACCGGCTGCCATGCGGGAGACTGCAGGCTGTTTCAGCAGCTTGCATGTTTGCAGGTGGGTGCTTGGTCAAGCAGGCCAGGCAGGCTGCGGGGAGAGTTCTGCTTGCTGACATGGAGCTCCACTCCATTCAACTGGGAGTAGGCATGGTCTTGGATTGTGCTGAAACTGATCACATCTTTGTATGCACCAGCTCTGCGGGCTCCACCCACAGAGCTGTTGATCCTTCTGTGCACGCAGGCCAGGCTCATTCCCTGGAAGTGTGCCGATCTCTGGATCGCTGGCTGTCTGCCAAGGCCCAGCGGACCATCACTTTCTGGCAGGTGCCCTCAGGCTCTATTGCAGAGGTTCACTCCAATGCTGTTGCGATGGCAAAGGAGCTCTGCGTATCATTGGGTGCTTGTCTGGCGACTACCATTGACTCCCTCTGTGCTGAGGTCATGAGGGGGTGCATCAACGAGTGGGTGAATATGTTTCGCTCACCCTTGTATTGGGGTAGGAATTTCCTCCCCCTGTTGGACTCCTTTGGGAGGCCTCTCCAACCCTCATACCTCTCCAGAGATACCTGGCTCTGGGAGATCGGTCCTTGGATGTCTGTCGCTGGCACGGTGCAGGCGGTCCACACTATACTTGGTCACACCCCCATAGGGGAGTACCGCACTAGATTCCACCCCCAGGAGGATCACTCCTGTCCTTGTGGATTGCGGCTTCAAACCTGCACTCACATCCTCACCTCCTGTCCAGAGTATATGCAGCATAGTGGCTTACCCTGCGACCTTGACGCCCTTCTGGGCTTTCTGGAATGCAACCCCTCTGCGTTTGCATTCCTATCCTGGCCCCAAGGGGTGGGATAACTGGGGAGGGCCTTCAGGTTATTCCCCCCTCGTGAGCTTCGGTCTCAAGGAGCTGACAGTTATTCACCCCCCACCCTTGGGTGGGGTGTAGCGATTTATAGAGAATTAACTCCTAACGCCCTTGCGGCGGAGACCCGAAGCTCTTAGAGCCTTGGCCTGCAGGGTGTAGGGATTTGCGGAGAACTGACTCCTAACACTCCTAGGGGTGGGGACCTGTTGGCCCTATCCACCCCTTATCTTTCGCACCCTGGCTTTCGTTGGGGTAGCGAGCTCTTCACCCACATGCACTTCTTTACGGAGTGTAGTCTTTTGAGTCAGCAGGACTCCCTTCCCTACCTTTATTGGTAGTTATACCATGTATTAGTTGCCTTGTATGTAGCTAGTGCACGTGGACTGCGTTCAAGCACCGCGTTATAAATTGTTGATTTCAAAAAACAAAAAAAAAAAAAAAAGACCTGATGGAGGGTTGGCTTGGCCCCCCCATCATGCTTCAGACCATAGTCCAGGAATCCACAGCACCCGGTGCGCTACAGGAAATCCTTGAAAGCATACCAGGCCCTCTCCCAAGAGGGGCCCACCATCAGCACCTCAGTGTGCTTCATGAAGTACTCTGTGGCAAGTTTGAGCGATTCCGCTATCGCCTGCAGGTGATCAGCCTGACTGTCGCCATCTGGGGAGGCATCCAAGTCAACCCACAGGGAGGAGATTGCAGGGGGGGCAAAGAGGGGGTGACCCCCTTCACTAGAGTTACACTGTGGCTGTTTGGATGATGATCGCAAGTCGTTAGAAAATGCAGAGAGGCGAGAGACAGGTCGAGTCTGTCGCAGCATCTCCACCGGGTTGACGGCCATCCCACAAGGTCGGGAAACCGCTGCGTGCATGCTTGCCACTGTACTGTAGCAGCCAGCAGGCTCTTGGAGAGGGCTCCTCAGGGAGCTGGGGGACAGGACATCCAGTGGGTTGGTGGAGGGGGTAGGGGAGGGACCACAGCCTGAACCACGGGATCCACCACGATCTGCCCCTCCTCGCGCTGCCTGTTGAGAGGCCAAGGAGGACATGTGAGGTTGTGAGTACTACTGGAGGGATCCAACAGTGGGGGTGCGCAGGACAAGAGGTTGAGCAACAAAGTGGTTGTGGTTGTGCACGTTGCTGGTAGTAGTACCAGATCAAGAAGCGATGTGTGGTTCCTATTGCCATGTATGGATTTTGCATGTGGTATCACAAGGGTTTCCATAACAAGGGAATCCTCAAGATGTTTAACTCCATGCAGCGGCAAGCCAGTAACTGGATCATTGGTGCATTCTGCACATCTCCCTCTGGGGGGGCAGAGGCCCTTGCAGGCCTTCTGCCCTTCTGGCTGCATCTCAAGAAGCTGGCCTCCCGAATGATATTCCGGGTTGCCACACTTGCAGTGAATCACCCACTTCGGCCCTTGCTGGGCCATGAGTTCAGAGGGAGCACTCTGGCGCACCCTCACTCTATTTCATCTCTCACCCCGGTGCTGCAGCCCAAGGTGAAGAATGCTCTCATGGAAGTACAGAACATGCTTCCGCAGCTTACTGAGCCATTCAGCCTGTTTGCAGACAAGAACAGGCCAGGTCTCCGACTTTTGGACCACTTTTTGGAGTGGATCAAATTCATGCTATACACCATTGATCCAGAGGGGGATTCAAAGCAACAGCATCTCGATGCCTGCACGCCTCCATCTGGAGGGCACAGGCTGACCCATCATCTGCTTGCATAGCAGCTGGTGCCCACCAGCTGCTGTGTGGGAGGCTGCAGGCTGTTTTGGCGGCTTGCATGTTTGTAGGTGGGCACTTGGTCAGGCAGGCCAGGGGCCCCTCTAGCCCAGTGGTTTCAATCACTAAAGATGGGGAGAGGTGGCTACGCACAGCTGCCGGAAAGGTTGGGGGTTTGATTCCCTCTCATTCTCTATACCTGTGAAGTGGGGAAAGGTTGTGCAGTTGTCATCGGATACTACCATGTGCTTAGTTCTTTGGGTGGGTAAACTATCTCCAAGGAAATTTGGCAGTCTCCTTGATCTCAGTTCTCGATTTGGCGACTGGCAATTGCTGATCTGGGGTAAATCTGGGGGAGAGATCATTGAAGCCCAAAGTGGCGGATCTGGATCAATCTCGATCAGACCAGATCGGCTGTGCCTGATAAGGGAGCAAAAGCACAGGGCGCAGTAAGTAGGGGAATTCTAACAAAAACAGATCGAACGTCCCGATAAGGGGCTAGGTAACCCCCCACATGGGAACGCTTGGTCTGGGTGCTGCCGGCTTAAGCCAAGTAAGTACCGGTTGTTACATAGTCCATGGTAGTAGGTATCTGGTTGGGTGGCAAAGGGTGGGGCACTGGGGCTTTGGGGTTACCCATGGCTTCTCCCATAGGGGTTGCTGATTGGGGAGGTCTGCCACCCAGACCTTGGTGCTCTGGGTGAGTCTGCATCTGGGCATGCCCTGGGGTTAGATCCCCCATGGGTGTTCTGTCCGAAGTGGGCGGCGCAGGCTTAGGGTGCTGAAACAACTCCATGCCACTGGTCCACGGACCTTTGGGAGTGCAATGTGGTTGGCTGTGGGCGAGGCAGAGACCTGGGACAGGTGGGGATCCATGCCAGTTGGCTTCAGTGAACCACCTGCCCAGGAACGGGAAGCCCAGTAACCGGGGCTCTATACTAACTCCCTGGCAAAGCATGAGCCATAGCGGGCCGGGATAGTCTCCCACGACCTGGCTCGAGTGCACTAAATCCTCTGTCAGTTCTCCTGACTGACTAAGCCAGGTTAGAGTCTAAGTTGATTCTGGGGTCCGGTGTTATCAGAAGTCCCCTTAAACTCCCCTTATCAGGAACCTCACCAGAAGGAACTCTTATCAGAAGCACCCAAGTAATATAAATAGATAGAAGACCTGTCATCCTGAAACCATCAGAAGAACTATCAGAACAATCTATACTTAGATAGATAAGGATATGACTCACTTACCTGGGTCCAGACATATATAGTAGGAGCACAGCCACACATAGTAGTATATAAGGATACTGTACCATACCCTTGTGTCCTTATCTTAGTGTTATACAGTTCTTGCCTCCTATACCTCTTTGCCCTTAAACCGGCTGGACTATAGTGCTCCGTCGTCTCTAAGTCACGCCTAGTAGGACAAGACCAAGTCTGTATAGACATCTTGCCACGAACGCCGTGCTACTCAAGAGCGAACCCCTAACCCGGGTAACAAAACACTAAGATACTTTGCTGCTTATCCTCTGCTCGCCCTCTGCTCTGCCGATGTACTGAACGCGTCGAGGTACTCTGTGTCGCCAATTGCGACGTTCTCTGTAGCTGCTGCTACGATCCTATCCATTCCCCTCCTGCCAGCAAACCTGGCTCACCTCCTCATATTCGTCTTCACGACAACTGCCACCCTCCTTGCCTACAGAATCATCAACCTAGAACTCGAACAGATCACGTGCCCCTGCCACTGCTGTGTCGTCAGATCGTGGAACCTGTACTCAGGAATATCCATCGCCGCCCTTCAAATTTTCATACTTCTAGCGATAATTGATCGCTAGACACCCGCCACCACGCCACCAAAGAAATTCTCGGCCCGAGAATCCCCATCACCTCCCCCTCCTCCCAAATCGAGAGCCAGAATCTCAGGATCAGGAACCAAAAACCCGGATCCCAGAAGAAACCCTATCCCCACTCAAACACCATCGCCATTCTATCCTCCATCCCCATTCGACTCACCCACTCCAAGTACATCAACACGTACAAGAACAAGTTTTGCTGACGAACTAGCAGAACGACAAAGAATACAACACGAAAAAGAATTAAAAGAACACTACGAACAAGAAGAAAAGAAACGCAAGCAAGCCGAAGAATATCACGCCAAAGTAGATCCATTAAACGACTACGAACTCCAAAGACTTAAGAACGCCCTCAAACAACCAAGAGGACTTTCCGCATCAGAAGAAAACTTACTCACGCGCCACGAATACACCGTAAATCAGGAAAAAACTCCCCAAACAGACAATGACTCCGACGTCTATATAACAGACGACAACCAATCGGATCCCGATCCTCAACCACCCGCCTTACCAGCACCAACCGCACTCTTAGCCCTACCGGCTCCACCTTTCCGACCAATACAACCTCCATCACCACCACCGCCGCCGCCACCCGGACAACTACAAATAATGGCCGCCGCAGCTACCCCAAAGGAGTTAGGACTCCTCAAACCCATTGCCTTCGATGGAAGCAGAAGATTATTCGAAGATTGGATCTTCCAATGTGAAGTTTACGTGCTCGCCAATGCGACCACTTACAACACCGACCTCGCTAGGACTCTATTCGTCCTTTCGACAATGCAATCAGGAGATGCCCGAGCCTGGGCTAGACAATACCTCCACGAAAGAAACGCCCAAACTCCACCAGGACAACCCATAGTCATGGAATCATGGGACAACTTCACCGCCCGACTTAGGGCCGACTTCACCCCAGCAGACGAACATGCGTACGCGCATACCAAACTCCAGACCCTGCACCAAACAGGCAAACCAATGACTGAATTCAATGCTCAGTTCAAGGAACTTGTCCGTCAATCCGGACTCACAGAAGATCGAACTCTAATCGATCTATACCGCAAAGCAATCGACCGCCGAATCGCCATGAAGATTGACGAATCAGAAAATCCTCCGACAACCATCACTGCTTGGTATACCCGAGCCAATAAACTCGACGATAATTTCCGTCGAATCAATGCCCTTTACGGTGTTCCCAGAACCACGTTCCCTCAAAGGAACCAATACCAACCCAACCGCGGACCAAACCGTCCAAACAACAATGTGCCCTACGCACAATTCTACCAAAGGAGCAACGCTCCACGATTTACCCCACGCGACCCACATGCCATGGAAGTAGACCATGCCGAAATAGGAGAAGGATTCGAAGATCCTTACCCAGAAATCCCTCAACCGGACTATGCCGAAGAAGAACTTCAAAACTCCTTGGAGATAGATGCCGTTGTCACCGGACAACAAATCAAAGCCTACCAGAACCAAGAATGCTTCCGATGCGGAGCTAAAGACCATTGGGTTAGCAAATGCCCTCAACCCTCTCAAGCAAAACGCTTCTCAGGAATGCGTACAAATCCCCCTCGCCCTGCGAGAAACCCCAACCGTCCCTTCCCAGGACAACAAAACACTCGTCCCGGATTCCCGAACCGGAACGCCCAACAATCACCGCAACGCAAGTACTCCCTTGCCGTCGCAGAAGTTGCATCTCAGATGCGCCAAATGGTTGATGACCTTGATCCAGAACTCCAACAGGAACTCCACTCTGCGCTAGCCGAAGACCCGGAGATGCGTCCCTTCCAGGATTTTTAAAACGGAACACAGACCGATGCGCCCCTGCTCGTTCCCAGAAAGACACTATATATTCTCACTCTCAGAAGGACACTTTCTCGATAAATTCTGTACAACTACGACTCTCCCCGAATAAACGCTCTCTCTACCTACCCATCGAGATTTGGAGTGAACGGACATCAAAACCCGTGGCCATCACCGCCCTGATAGACTCAGGAGCTCAAGGGAACTTCATCTCCCACAAAGTCGTTGAACGACATGGTTATCAAACCAAACGGCTGGACCAACCAATCCCTCTCAGCAACGTGGACGGAACTGACAATCAACATGGCAAGATCCATGAATACATCAAAATCAGAACCATCATCGATGGAAGAGATTGCACGCTAGAAGCGTACGTCACAAACACTGGTGAGAAGGACCTCATCATCGGATTTCCCTGGTTGGAACAATACAATCCCGACATCAACTGGAAGACCAAAACATTCTCTTGGAAACCTCAAATCGATCACCAGGACTTCTCGAAACTCCTCAGAACCCTACGACGACCCGTCGAACTTAACTCCATTGCCATGGACATAATGGCTGGAAAAACCTCTCAACCCGAGGAAAACCCCGAAGAATACGTCAACCTGTCAAATGTTGACCTCGACACCTTCTCTTTAGAAAGAGAAATGAACCCAATGCTTCTAACCCCATTAGAAGTAAACGCCAAAGCAACACACGCCACAACGCTCCACAATGAGCAACACAATCCGACAAAATCGGCAAACCAAAAAGGAAAACAACCGGAATCAAACAAAGAACCACCCGAGATCCCTCGGAGATTCGCCCGATGGGCTAAAATATTCAACAAGAAAGCCTCCGAACGATTCCCACCATCAAGAACGTTTGATCACGAAATCGAACTAAAACCGACATTCGAAGCAAAATCAATGAAACCTTATCAAGTGGCACCTGCCGAAGAAAAAGCACTGAAGGAATTCATAGACGAAAACCTTCGAAAAGGCTACATCCGCCCTTCAAAGTCCCCTATGGCATCACCCTTCTTTTTCGTTGCCAAGAAAGGAGGAGACCTCCGACCCTGCCAAGACTATCGTTATCTAAACGATCACACCGTCAAAAACGCCTACCCAATCCCCATGATTTCTTCTATCATGGACAAACTCAAAGGAGCTAAGTACTTCACTAAGCTCGACGTCCGCCTAGGATACAATAACGTCAGAATCAAAGATGGCGATCAATGGAAAGCAGCGTTCAAGACTCCTATGGGTCTTTTCGAACCGACTGTTATGTTCTTCGGACTTTGCAACAGTCCCGTGACGTTCCAACATATGATGGACACATTATTCTCCGAAATAATGGAGAAAGGAGGAATCATCATATACATGGATGACATCCTAATCTATGGTAAAACCCAAGAGGAAACCGACCGACTCACGGAAAAAGTACTGCAGATCCTGCAGGAAAACGACCTCTACCTTAAAACGGAAAAATGCGAGTTCAACAAACAACGACTCGAATACCTCGGCATGATCATCACGCCAGACGAAATCAAAATGGATCCCGGAAAACTCAAGGGAATAGAAGACTGGCCAGTACCAAAGACAGTCCGACATATTCGAAAATTCATCGGATTCTGCAACTTCTACCGGAAGTTCATCCGCAACTACTCCCATCACACCAAACCCCTGAACCAACTCCTTTCCAAATCAAACAAATTCGAATGGAAAGAAGAACAACAGAAAGCGTTTGAAACGCTCAAAAACGAATTCTTAAAGGAACCGGTACTCCTCATGCCTGACTCCACAAAACCCTTCGAAATAGAAGCCGATGCTTCTAAATTCGCATCAGGAGCTGTCCTGTATCAATACGACATCAACGGAATACGGAAACCCGTATCATTCTATTCAAAGACGTTCGGGCCAGCGGAACGCAATTATGACATCTACGACAGGGAACTCCTCGCTATTATCCGAGCCCTCGAAGAATGGCGCCACTACCTCCTTGGCAGCCCCCATACGGTCCGTATCAAAATGGATCACCAAAACCTAACCTACTGGCGTAAACCCCAGAAAATCAACCGCCGACAAGCACAATGGGTACAAACCCTTGCGGACTACAATTTCAAACTAGAACACGTTCCAGGATCGAAGATCCCCGCACCAGACGCACTGTCAAGACGTCCAGACCACATCCCTGACGAGGATAACGATAATGAAGATGTCACCATACTTCCAAGAAACCTCTTTGTCGCCACCGCCGACATAGAAGATCAAAACCTGATCACAATATTCCCAGAACACCTCTTTATCGCCACCGTCGATATGGAACTCCAAGAAAGAATCACGGAATCACCAAAATACGACGCTAGAACCACCGAAGCGTTCAAACTCCTAAAAGAAGCCCACCCTAACACCGCCGATAAGGACTTCGGAACAGTCCCAACCCCGAACGGTTCACTCCTCACGTTCCAAGAACGTGTCATCATTCCAGAAGACCTCCAACTCAGACGCGATGTCATCGCAAGATACCACGACCACCCTACACGTGGCCACCCTGGAGAACAAGAAACATACCGCCTCGCCAAGAAAGAAGTATATTGGCCAGGAATGTCGACGTTCATAAAGAACTACGTCAAAGGCTGTCCAGAGTGTCAGCAACACAAAATCATACGCAGACCGGATCGCGCACCAACTCAACCGATCCCCCCACCATCCTCTAAACGCCCATTTGCCCAGATCTCATGGGATCTTATCACCGGTCTACCGCCTAGCGCCGGTCATAATGCGATATTGTCCGTGGTGGACCACGGCCTTACGAAGGGGGTAATTTTCATCCCAACCTCAGATCGATCAAACGCCGATGACATCGGACGACTATTAATAGAAAAAGTCTTTACCAGATTCGGACTACCCGACAAAATCATATCAGATCGAGACCCCAGATTCGCTGCCAACTCCCTCCAACAACTAGCCAAACGCCTTAACATCCAACAAGCATTTTCAACCGCATACCATCCCCAGACAGATGGTTCCACAGAACGATACAATCAAGAAATCGAGACTTATCTCGCCATATATTGCACCAGGAATCCCCTTGACTGGTCAGAAACCCTCCCTATTGCCGAATTCGCACACAACTCCAAAATACATGCCTCGAGGCAGAAATCCCCATTCGAACTAATCATGGGATATAACCCTCCACCGATACCCACGGTAATGGAAACTTCGAACTTTCCATCAGTAGACGAACGCATCAGACTCCTTGATGATGCCAGAAAAGAAGCACACGCGGCACACCAACTCTCCGCCGACATTATGAAACAAAGAACCAGAAGAGCTGTCAAACCCCTTGAAACACATCAGAAAGTATGGCTAGAAGCCAAGAACCTCAAACTTCCCTTCATCTCCAACAAAATATCCCCAAAACGACTAGGACCTTTCCCTATTTTGGAAGTCTTATCGCCACTCACATACAAATTAAAACTTCCGATCAAATGGAAGATACACCCGGTGTTCCACCGAAACCTCTTAACCCCATACAATGAAACAGAAGCATACGGACCTCATCCGACGCCACCACCACCAGACATCATCAATGAAGAAGAAGAATATGAAATAGAAGCTATTCTCAACCACCGCCGATATCGAGGAAGACTCCAATACTACGTACATTGGAAAGGATACTCCCACACGGAGAACCAATGGATATCCGAAGAAGAACTCCGCAATAACGCCGATGAATACTTGGAAGAGTATAAAGAGATACATCAACTCAACAGCAACGACCAGGAACTACCCAGAACCTACCAGAAGCAACTTCGCTCTACCAAACGTACCCAACAATGTCCATGAACAACCTCGACCTCGTCCGTCCCCAATCCACTCCCCCCTTTTCCTCCTCCTCCACTACCTCTTCCGTCATCATCATTGACGACCCCAATGTCGAAAGAAACTCCCCGACTCCAATCCCAAGGCCATGCCCATTCACGCCCTCCAACGCCTTCATCAACGTCAGAGACGAAACTCCTGATCCCAACGCTACACCTGAACCAGAACCAGTAGCCGCCTTACCCATTCACTTCCACACAGCCGGAGTAAAGAACATCGAACCAATCACAACAAACGTAGAAGACTTACGCACCATCGCTTCTACTCAATTCCTTACCGACAAAGTCAACAAAGCCCCCATCAGCGACTACGACCGAGAAATATGGTCGAACTACACCCATCACGTCAAACAGACAAAACTCCTCCACGACGCCTTCCACGCCCAACGAAAGTGGACCGAAAACTATGAGGCATTCCTCCTCACTCGTCAAGGACTCATATCCCAAATGCCAAGAAAGAAACAAACCAATATGGCAACTCCCAACAAAAACACTCCAACCCCCACGTCAGGAAGGAAGAACCCTGTCGGAAATAATAACCCCTTCCGCAAAAATGCCACCAAACCAACCCCAATACGGAATTCCCCTGCCCCTATCCAACAAATTCCAAACCCTAAACCCAACGACAGATCCCGATGCATTCAATGCAAACAAATTGGACACTGGGCGATGGACTGCCCCCAATTCGCATGCCTCGGTTGCAAACAATATGCCCCGGGTCATTACTCATACGATTGCATCAAATATAGATGCCCACACTGCGGAGTATTCCAACCCCACCACAAACGAACCGAATGTCCCTCGAAAGGAACGAGACATACACCATACAACAGACCTATGGTAACTCAACCCCAAAATATCCCATCCACCCATTACCAATATTCAGGACTTGAATACCCTGAGGAAGACGACTTCGACGACGGATACGATAATATCGCCATGTCCAATATATGCGGAGAACCAGTAGGAGATTTCTAAAACTCCACTTAAAAACACAAACAGAAGAAGAAAAAGACATAAACGGTTATAGTGGAATATAACCTTAGAAACGGGGTAATGTTATCAGAAGTCCCCTTAAACTCCCCTTATCAGGAACCTCACCAGAAGGAACTCTTATCAGAAGCACCCAAGTAATATAAATAGATAGAAGACCTGTCATCCTGAAACCATCAGAAGAACTATCAGAACAATCTATACTTAGATAGATAAGGATATGACTCACTTACCTGGGTCCAGACATATATAGTAGGAGCACAGCCACACATAGTAGTATATAAGGATACTGTACCATACCCTTGTATCCTTATCTTAGTGTTATACAGTTCTTGCCTCCTATACCTCTTTGCCCTTAAACCGGCTGGACTATAGTGCTCCGTCGTCTCTAAGTCACGCCTAGTAGGACAAGACCAAGTCTGTATAGACATCTTGCCACAAACGCCGTGCTACTCAAGAGCGAACCCCTAACCCGGGTAACATCCGGTGCATCTGGTGCTTGCCTCACAAGAGTGCATAGCAATAGGGTCCTCCCTCATGGGAGGGCCCTATACCTCGTAAATTGTTGATCCAAAAAAAAAAAAAAAAAAGGTCAGGCAGGCCACAGGGAGGGTTCTGCTTGCTGACGCAGAGCTCTACTCCATTCGATTGGGAGTAGGCATGGTCTTAGATTGTGCTGAAACCGACCACATCTTTATCTACACCAGCTCTGTGGGCTCTGCCTGCAGAGCTGTTGATCCTTCTGTGCATGCCGGCCAGGCTCATTCCCTGGAGGTGTGTCAGTCTCTGGATTGCTGGTTGTTTGCCAAGGCCCAGCGGACCGTCACTTTCTGGCAGGTGCCTTCAGGCTCTGATGCAGAACTCCAATGCCATCACGATGGCGAAGGAGCTCTGTGTGTTGCTGGGTGTCCACCCAGTGACTACTATCGACTCCCTTTGTGCTGAGATCACGAGGGGATGTATTGACGAGTGGGTGAATATGTTTTACTTACCCTTGTACTGGGGTAGGAACTTCCTCCCCCTGTTGGACTCCCTCAGGAAGCCTCTTCAACCCTCGTACCTCTCCAGAGGTACCTGGCTCCGAGAAATTGGCCCTCAGATGTCTGTCGCTGGCACAGTGCGGGCAGTCTGCACTATACTTGGTCACACCCCTATAGGGGAGTACCATGCTAGATTCCATCCCCAGGAGGACCACTCCTGTCCTTGTGGGCTGTGGCTTGAAACCCGCACTCACATTCTCACCTCCTGTCTGGAGTACACACAACATGGCGGTTTACCCTGCAACCTCGATGCCCTTCTAGGCTTTCTGGAATGCAATCCTTTTGCATTTGCGTTCCTATCCTGGCCCCAAGGGATGGGATAACTGGGGAGGGCCTTTGGGTTGTTCCCCCCTTGTGAGTTTTGGCCTCGAGGAGCCAACAGTTATTCACCCCCTGCCCTTTGGGCAGGGTGTGGCGATTTATGGAGAATTGACTCCTAATGCCCTAGCGGCAGAGACCTGAAGCTCTTAGAGCCTTAGTCTATGGGGTGTAGGGATTTACGGAGAACTGACTCCTAACCCTCTGGCCTGGGTTAAACAGCGCAAGCTCCCTGCCTGTGATGTAATCCAACACAATGATGTGCTGTGTCACGATATGGACTCCCTTTGGGATGCCCTTTTTTTTTTTTTTTTTTAAATCTGCAATTTATAACGCGGGCCACGATGAGAGGCTGCATGCAACTACCTACTACAAGGGGCAAGTAGCTACAAAGTCCACCCTACATACTGGCATGCCTGCCAACGCAAGCTTGCATCACCCCAAGCTCAGGAGGGAACCACCCATAAGAAGCAGAGAAACAAGTGGGACCCTGGTGGACTTGGGGTTTCCCCCATTCACTGGCACTACCCCTCTTCGGCCCAAGACCTACTGGAGGTATCTGGGCTTCTACTTTGATCATGCCCTTACATTTAAGGAGCATGTTCACTTCTACTCTACTAAGGCTATTTCCATGGTCAAGGCTATGGGAATGCTTGGTAACTCCATCTGGGGGCTTCTGCCATACCAGAAGCACCTCCTGTATCAGTTGTGTGTGGTTCCTATTGCCACATATGGCTTTCACTTGTGATATTACTGGGGCACCAGATGTAAGGGCGCTCTGGACCACCTTCGCCAGATGCAGCAATGGGCTGCACTCTGGATCACTAGCGCCTTTAGAACGTCACCCAATGGGGGGGTTGGGGCCATTGCGGGCCTGATCCCCATTCATCTCCATCTCCAGAAGCTTCGTGATCATGCCAAGTTAAGATACACCACGCTTGCACTGGGCCACCCTGTTCGTGCTCTCCTTGGCTGGGGCTACAGTGGTGATCTCTGGTCTCATGTCTGGTCCATAGCCAGGCTCCCTCCCCATGAGTTAATCAAGGTGAAGGGGCCTGTTGTCGATGCTGTTGCACTGGAGGCTTGGCTGGGGCGCCGTCTCTTGGATGTGTACCTGGGGAGGGTCCACTTCCACTCGTATGACCAGGGGGCAGAGGACGCCCTTGCGGCCCATGTCACGGCTCTTGACTGGGTTCTTGCCTGGGCACAGGCTGATCCAGGGGTTCTGGTGGCAGTGACAGACGCAAGTCTGCTGCCCTGCCAGGTCCACCAGGCGGTTTTGGCCACCCAGGTTTTCCAGGGGCTGGACTGCATCCATGCGGTCCGGCTTCCAGGGGGGAAGGTTATGGCTCCCAAGGCCAAGCTTTTCACCATTCAGCTGGTGGTATCCAAGGCAGTTACTATCAAGGACACTGCTGGTCTTGTCTTGTTCACCAACTTGATAGCTTTGGCCAGGTGGGTGGTGGACCTGTCGGTACACTCCACCCAGGGTCATTCCTTAGTAGTCTGCCACCTTCTTGCCAAGTGGTTTGCTGGGGGTCCAGCCCACTTGGTCCACTTTTGGGAGGTCTCTTTGTGTGCAAAGTGGCCTTTCCATACTCAGGTACATGACTTCACTAGGTTGTTGCCTCCTGTTGGGGTAGGGGCTTATCCCCAGGCCTTGCTTGACTTCCTCCGTAGGGAGGAGGTACGTTCGTGCCAGGATCGCTGGATCAACTCATTCCAGAATCCTGACTATCGTGGGCATGGTTTTCTCCAGCTCACCAGGGACGATGATCGCCCCCTGCAGCCCACATATCTCCACGGTGGGGCTTGGATCCTGCACACTCACTCAGTGTCAGTAATGGCCTGGATGATGCATGCTATTCTTAACCACGTGCTGATAGGGAGCTATCGGAGGTGCTTTTTCCCACAGGAAGACCATTCCTGTTGCTGCAGGTTTTGGGAGGAGACTCACAAGCACATGTTCCAGAGCTACCCTAGGCACTCCATGGCGGAGGTCCCGGCTACGGTTGAGGCTCTCATTGCTTTCCTTGAGGCGTCCCCGACCACATTCGTATTCACTAAGAGGGCCAGGCCCCCCCCAGGGGGTATTGGCTAGTAGCTCTGCCTGGTGCCCAGTTGGGTCTGGGCTGGGGTGTTGGTTATTCCCTCACTGCCTTCGGGTGGCATGTAGGGATTTACGTGGGAATTGACCCCTAACCCCCAATAAGGGGGGGGACCTTGCTCCGGTTTGGTTCCCACACCGCATGCTGGGTGGCAGCCATCTTCCTACCTCCATTTTTTTGGGGTGGCTTCATCCTAGGCATGAGGAAACGCATGCCCGCATCCACGGTCACATGTTGTATGTACAGATACCCTGTAGCTTATGGCTCGGGTTGTACCATAGTTAGTAGCTGCACATGGCCTCCCTACGCAGCCCATGTTATAAATTGCAGATTTAAAAATAAAAAAATAAAAAAAAAAGAAACAAGTGGGAGAGTGGTTAGTACATGTCTGCACCCAAAGGGCACCAGATGCATGGGGTCCCACCCAGTAGCCCACTCTGCTACCACACCTTCCCAGAGGACAGTGGCTGGAGCAGGGAGTATGTACTACATACTCCCCTCAGGACAAATACTGGAACCTAAAAAGGGCCCAGCGCAGACCACAGGGAATTCCTGTGGGAATAAAATCTGCAGGCCCTGGGAGCCCAATGCAGAAAGGCAGGTCTGAAGACCTACTAAATAAACAAGGGTCCATGGTCCCCATGTGTGTAGTACAACGATGTTAATTCACTGTAAATGCCCATGTAGGTGGACAATAACCATGGAAGCAAGGTAAACTTCCCAAAGGGAAGGGAAAAGGGTCAACTGCAATGTCGGTGATGAAGGGTAACCTGGGCATAGTTGGAAGCCCATCCACTTTATCAGTGGTTAATGCAGGAATACACACCACCTCTACTATAGGTCAGAGACGGTGACGCTGGGATCTCTGGCATCCTGTTTGAGAATGAGATGTCCCCTCACTGGGGGCATATCTCTGATGTATGCATTGGTGAAAGTGAGGCATAGCCAGAGTCCCCCACCAGAGGAGAACTCTGCTGTACCACATAAGCCTCTATCTGCTCAACCAGTGGCAGAGCCTGAGGGAAGTGTGTGACAGCCTGGAGAAGTTCCATAGCTGCCAGCGTAAGTTGCTCAGCACCTCCTGGTGGGAGAGGCCTTGCAAGTGCAGTGTGTTGGACCCAGTGGGTAACTTGGTCAATGAGAGAAATAGTGGTGTGCACCTGCTCAGGGGGTACAACACCCTGGGAGTGCAGCGTAGATGGCTCAGCAGCTGCAACTAAGTGGCTGTTGCTGATGAAAGTATCACAGAGCAAATATGCAAAATGTTGCATATTTGCCCACAGCAATGCCCATCTAAGAGAGACAGTATCGCGGTTACTGGAGTCCAGCAACTGGATGGAGTGTGCAACTGAGGGATCTAGAAAGCACTCTGATGCCTCAGACAGGATAAAATCAGCAACAGCATCATCCAAAAATGGATCATAGTCATCGTTGAGAGAGAACTCCATCTCAGGCCCCTGATTGATCTGGAGAAGCGTGGTCCTTCGGACCATGCTCCTCTTACCCTGGTTCTCCCGGTCACTTGTTTTATGACCAGCGTGATCCATTGTGTTCTGAAGCCCAATAGCAATGAGGAGTCGAAGTTCGTGGTGCAGATATGTGAGGGGCTGGCCGCAGTGTGGCTGCCCCTGGACACACCTGCAGAGGTGGAAGCTGTGGCCCAGGCCGTGGCTCGTATCATCTCCCAGGCTTGGGATGCCTTCTCTGAGGAGGTGTTCATTGTGGGGCACTCCAATCCATGGTGGAATGATGAGTGCACCACTGTCATTCAGGCATACCGGGCAGCTCCTTCGGGGGACACATGGTTCAAGTTCTGATGCATTGTCAAGGCCATCAAATGCAAGTTCTTTGATGAGAAGATCAAGGAAATTGCCTCTGCGAACAAGCTCCCCGCATGTGATGCAATCCAGCACAATGGTGTACCATGTCATGATATGGACTCCCTCTGGGATGCCCTCCACAGGACCTACAATGCAGCCTCTGGCCGCATTGTGGATCCCTCTGTATTGGACGCTCTCCCTGTGCAGGCAGAAAGGGTGTGGTACCCATTCTCAACCCTGGAGCTTGAGGATACCTTGCGTTCTTGCGTGAAGAGGTCTGCCCTGGGCCTGACCATGTTACGTGGTCTTACCTGAAGGACATTGTGGCAGATCAAGTGTCCTGCCACATGTTCGTCAATCTCGCCAATGCCTGCCTGGTGGCAGGGCATTGGCCAGATTATTTCAAGGAGTCTAACTCAGTAGTCATACCTAAACTGGGGAAGCCCTCTTACTCTATGCCCAAGGCTTTCCGGCCAATTGTGTTGTTGAACACGTTGGGTAAGCTTGTGGAGAAGATGATCTCCAACTGCCTCCAATTTGACTGCGTCAAGTGGGGGTGTTTCATCCCAACCAGGTTGGCGGTATTTGCCAGAAGTCTACTGAGGACATCAGGTTGATCCTCACCCATCTTGTTTGTGCAGGGTGGGCTCAAGGGCTGCAAACGAGCATTGTTGCTTTTGACATTGCTTAGTTCTTTCCTTTGCTGAATCATGACATGATTCTTGCGGTGCTTTCACAGTTGGGGTTTGTGCCAGAGCTGGTGCAGTTCTTTGGCTCTTACCTAGTCGGGAGGTCTACCACTTACTTGTGGAATTCCTTCTGGTTGGATCCCAGACAGGTGGATGTGGGTGTGGGGTAGGGCTCGGCTCTGTCTCCGGTCCTATCAGCCTTGTATCTCGCCCCCCTGGTGTATCTGTACTACCAGAGGACCCCCAGCCTTGGCGTTGACATGCTCTTGTATGTTGATGATGGGACCCTTATAGTCCAGACCAAGACCTGGGAGGACAACATATCTGCCCTGCAGGTGGCTTATCACTGCATGCATGGGCTCTTTGATTCTTTTGGCCTCACGCTTGAACATACCAAGTCTGAGGTCTTCCACTTCCCTCACAACCCGAGGGACACCAACCCACCCATTGACCTGGGCTTCCATCCGTATACGGGGGTTACCCCTTTGAGGCCCAAGCCGTTCTGGTGGTACTTGGGCTTCTATTTCGACTGTGCTCTCACTTTCCACGAGCACGTGCGTTACTATTCTACCAAAGCTTTCTCCACGGTTGGTGCAATGGGGATGCTTGGTAATTCAACCCGGGGGCTTCTTCTTGACCAGAAGCACCTCCTCTACTGGTCCTGCATGGTTCCCATTGCCACGTATGGGTTCCGTATGTGGTATCACAAGGGTTTCCGTAACAAGGGGATCCTCAAGATGTTCAACTCCATGCAGCGGCAAGCCACTAACTGGATCATCGGTGTGTTCCGCACATCCCCCTCCAGGGGGGCAGAGGCCCTGGCAGGCCTTCTGCCCTTCTGGCTGCATCTCAAGAAGCTGGCCTCCTGAATGATATTCTGGGTTGCCACACTTGCGGTGAATCATCTGCTTCAACCCTTGCTGGGACATGAGTTCAGGGGGAGCGCCCCGGCACACCCTCGGTCTATCGCGTCTCTCACCCCAGTGCTTTGGCCCAAGGTGAGGAGTGCCCTCATGGAAGTACAGAACGTCCTTCTGCAGCTTACTGAGCCATTCAGCCTGTTTGCAGATGAGAACAGGCCAGGTTTCTGACTCCTGGACCACTTCTCGGAGCAGATCAAGTTCATGCTATACACCATTGATCCGGAGGGGGATTCAAAGCAACAGCATCTCAACGGACTGCATGCCTCTATCCGGAGGGCGCAGGCCAATCCGTTGTCTGCTTGCATAGTGGCTAGTGCTCACCAGCTGTTGTGCAGGAAACTACAGGCCATCTTGGTGGCCTGTGTGTTTGCAGGCGGGCACTTGGTCAGACAGGCCAGGCAGGCCGCAGGGAGAGTTCTGCTCGCTGATGTGGAGCTCCATTCCATTCAATTGGGAGTAGGCATGGTCTTGGATTGTGCTGAAACTGATTACATCTTTAAATACACCAGCTCTGCCTGCAGAGCCATTGATCCTTCTGTGCATGCTGGCCAGGCTCATTCCCTGGAGGTGTGCTGGTCTCTGGATCGCTGGTTGTCTGCCAAGGCCCAGCAGACCATCACTTTCTGGCAGGTGCCCTCAGGCTCTGTTGCAGAACTTTACTCTGATGCTGTTGCGATGGCGAAGGAGCTCCGCGTCTTGCTGGGCGCTTGCCTGGTGACCACCATTGATTCCCTTTGTGCTGAGATCACAAGGGGGTGCATTGACAAGTGGGTGAATATGTTTCACTCACCCTTGTATCAGGGTAGGAACTTCCTCCCCCTGTTGGACTCCCTTGGGAAGCCTCTCCAACCCTCATTTGTCATCCTGTTTGTGGGCCCTAGGCTTCCAGTCAAGGATTTGTCTCAGGTTGTCATGGGAGCCAACAGAGCCCTCCTCAATATGAAGTCCTCTCTCAATGTCACGTCTGCCTCTCCAGCATATGATGGCTTGTCTCTCGTGACTGACCTGGTTGCGTCCACTGCGGATCTGAATGTGATCCAGGACTGGGCATCCCGGTTCTTCCCAGCAGGGTCAAAGCCTATAGCGACGGTCCCCTCCTCCAAGTCCTTCATGAAGGTGTTGGACGTCCCCTTCTTCGCCCCTGATGGGTCTCGTATCTTTTTTTTTTTTAAAAAAATCAACAATTTATAACGCAGTGCTTGAACACAGTCCGTGTGCACTAGCTACATACAAAGCAACTAATACATGGTATAACTACCAGCAAAGGTAGGGAAGGGAGTCCTGCTGACTTGAAAGGCTACACTCCATAAAGAAGTGCACATGGGTGAAGAGCTTGCTGCCCCAACAGAAACCAGGGCGCAACAGACGAGGGGTGGATAGGGCCAACAGGTCCCCACCCCTAGGGGCATTAGGAGTCAATTCTCCATAAATCCCTACACCTCGCAGACCAAGGCTCTAAAAGCTTTGGTTCTCCGCCCCTAAGGGCATTAGGAGTCAATTCTCCATAAATCACTACACCCTGCCCAAGGGGCGGGGGGCGAATAACTGTCGGCTCCTTGAGACCGAAGCCCACAAGGGGGGAATAACCCGAAGGCCCTCCCCAGTTATCCCACCCCTTGGGGCTGGGATAGGAATGCAAATGCGGAGGGATTGCATTCCAGAAAGCCCAGAAGGGCATCAAGGTCACAGGGTAAGCCACCATGTCACATGTACTCCAGACAGGAGGTGAGAATGTGAGTGCGGGTTTCAAGCCACAACCCACAAGGACAGAAGTGATCCTCCTGGGGATGGAATCTAGTGCGGTACTCCCCTATAGGGGCGTGACCAAGTATAGTGCAGACTGCCTGCGCCGTGCCAGCAACAGACATCCGAGGGCCGATTTCTCAGAGCCAAGTACCTCCGGAGAGGTACGAGGGTTGGAGAGGCTTCCCGAGGGAGTCCAACAGGGGGAGGAAGTTCCTACCCTGATACAAGGGCAAGTGAAACATATTCACCCACTTGTCGATACAGCCCCTCATGACTTCAGCATGAAGGGAATCAATGGTAGTCACTGGGTGGATGCCCAACGAAATGCGGAGTTCCTTTGCCATTGCAATGGCATCAGAGTGAAGCTCTGCCACAGAGCCTGAAGGCACCTGCCAGAAGGTGACGGTCCACTGGGCCTTGGCAGACAACCAGTGATCCAGAGATTGGCACACCTCCAGGGAATGAGCCTGGTATTGAAGCAGGAGCATTGGGGGACTGGTAAGGAGTTCTAACAGCAAAGGAATGAGTGTATTACACGAAGGAAATGATGAGAAATGAAAGGAACAAGCTGTGGACAGCTGTAAGAGACTGGAGTGGAGATAGAACTAACTACTCACCTGTGGACAGCTGTGAGAGACTGGAAGTCCCAAAAGCATCCACAGGTGCAAGTCCATGTCTAGATCACATGACTAGCTACCAAAAGCATCCAGGCCTATCTACAAGTCCACAAACACAACAACAAACAAGTGGGACTGTTCAGAGCACAATGAGACAAGTGTACACATCCCTTCTTGGACTTCAACCATCAACAACTTGCTTGCACAGCCACAGCCTTCCCCTACATTGTCCTCTGCAATGAGCTCTATTGTCCTGATCATTGATCTTAAAGTCCTACACGCATGCCTCCCAGGTCCACTCGCTCCACTCAGGGGGTAGGAGCCCCTCCGCCACCGGATCCCTTGTTGCCGGACCCTTTCACCATGGCCATCTCTTGCACTCAGGATGCCCCCCCCGGCTCCTCTCAACCTGACTACAGTTCTGCATCACAGGCTATGGTCCCTGCTCTGGCTGCCAAGGCCCCCAAAAGGCCTTGCAAGTCTGCCATCTACCCAGATGACGCCCTGGTGACCCCCTGTCCCAAGTGCACCCGCATGCCTGAGCCATCCGCCTCCTTCAGGCAGGATCTCAACCTTGAATCAGTCTCCAGTTCAGCCAGGATGGCAATCGACACCCCTGGCCCTGAGCCGTCCCCCAGCCCTGCTTTTGCTACGAATGAGGAGGAGGATCCCAATTTCGTCCCCACCTTTCTCACCCTCTCTTGTGGTCTTGTGAGTGTGGAGGGTGAGGCTGGGATTGTGGCGGACACACTTGACACAGTTGCCCTCTGGCTGGAGAGAGCCAGGAGGGCCCCTTTCTCTGAGGGTGTCAGGTCAGAGGTCGCCCGCTCCCTGGCCAGGCTCTTCCACGAGGTGGAGAAGCATGACTGGGATGACATCCCCTTCATGGAGGGCAAGCGCACCCATAGGCTCCATGAGTGGGCCTGTTACCCAGGTTAGGGGTTCGCTCTTGAGTAGCACGGCATTTGACACAGGATGTCTATACAGACTTGATCCTGTTTTACTAGGCGTGACTTGGAGACAACAGAGCACTATAAGTCCAGCTGGTTATGGCAAAGAAGTATAGGAGGCAAGAACTTTATAACACTAAGATAAGGATACAAGGTATTGTACTGTATCCTTATATACTTCTAAGTGTGGCTGTACTCCTACTATAATAGTCTGGACCAAGGTAACTATGAGTTAGAGATAAGAAACATGAGGCATGTAGTAAGAATCGTCCTTCTGATGTACACTACTGATAGTTTCATAGTGACATGGGAGATATAGCTAAAAATAACTATCCTTCTGATGGAATTCTGATAACATTAGGTCTGTTTCTAGAGTTGTTTTCCATACAACTTGTTAATTTCCTTCTTCTGGGTATTTGGCTAAGTAGTTTGGTTTGTAATATTTGATCTGAGTTTGGTTGGTAGAGTCTGGTCTGGGGGGAATGACAGGAGAGAAAGTGGGAGTGGGAGTTCTGTGGAGATCGAGTATAGTGGCGGTTTCTGGGGATGGAGGTTG
Source organism: Lepiota brunneoincarnata (assembly GCA_023014365.1). Classification (NCBI taxonomy): domain Eukaryota; kingdom Fungi; phylum Basidiomycota; class Agaricomycetes; order Agaricales; family Agaricaceae; genus Lepiota; species Lepiota brunneoincarnata. Next base: position 2,593,403 of record JAEBUN010000002.1, on the reverse strand, counting down.
TCCCAGATAGAAAATGTCATATAGTAGGCATCTGAAGTGGGGACTTTCTATTCTTTCTTCTGGTGGGGTGGTTGGGTTTTCTTCAGAAAGAACCACATGGTTCTCCTGTAATGTTTGATTTGGCCACGTCATCGTAGCATTCCTTGTAATAATCGTCATGAGTGAGGTCGATGTATCTATGATGAGTTGTGGGAGTGGTCGAGGGACAGATTACTGGATTTCTGGAATAAGGGGCATGTCGAGTCTTTCGACTTGGGCATTCAGTCCGTTTATGGCGTGGTTGAAAAATGGCGCAGTGGGGGCATCTATACTTGATATAGTTGTATGAGTAATGCCCTGGGGCATATTGCTTGCATCCGAGGCAAGCAAATTGGGGGCAATCCATGGCCCAGTGTCCTGTGTGTCTGCATTGGATACAGACTGATCTGTTGGTGGTTCAGGGGTTGGTTCGTGAGTGAACAGGATTGGGGGAGTTCCGAATCAGGACATTGTTACTGGCGATGGTGTGGGTGGTGTTCTTGGTGGGGGTGAGAAGTCTGAAGGGATTTCTGATACTGGTGGGCTTTGTTCCCTTGTTGGGGACAGTGGTGATGATTGCGGCAGTGGTCGTCATGGTAGTGGTGGGGATGGTTGCAGTGGGGGGCTGCAAGGTATGTACCTCATCTCGTTTGGGTAGGTTCTTTGACACCTCAGACATGAGGCCCGATCTTGAGCGGAGAAGTCACTCAAGTGATTCTGCCCAGGCATGTTGCGTATTGTATGCAGTAGCGAGAGCCTTAATCTGTCGTACATGGTGGGTATAGTTGTACCAGAGTTGTCGGTCGTATTCTGAAATTGAAGTGTGTTCCAATTTAGTCATAAAGGCTCCATTGGTGGCAGCCTCACGCAGATCTCCATCAGAAGGGTGATTTGGTCCATATGATCGTACTCCAGCTGTATGGTATCTAAGAGAGGCAGCTGGGGCAGCTGTTGGTTCTGGGGTGTCATTGGGGTCGGGGGTCTTGTCCCTGGGGGAGGCATAAGTTGCGGCGAAGGTGTGAGAGGGGGTGTAGGGAGACGGGGCCAGAATGGGAGTTGTCTGAAGTGTAGTATGTTCGACACTTGCATTGTTGATGATGATGACTGAGGACGATGAGGACGTTGGCAAGGGTGTTGTTGAGAAGGGGGGAGTGGTTTGGGGGCGAGTGAGATTGAGGTTCATGGGCATCTTTTAAGTACGTTTGGTGTGGGAGTGAAGTTGTCTTTGGTCGGTTCTGGTGGGTTCCTGTTCTTTCTGGAGAATTCCATGAGCTTCTTTATACTCGGTTAAGTATTCTTTGGCATTTGCATGGAGTGTTTCATCAGTGATCCATTTGTTCTCCATGTGGGAGTATCCTTTCCATTTGACGTAATATTGGAGTTTTCCACAGTGTTGGCGGTGATTTAGAATGGCTTCTATTTTGTATTCTTCTTTTTCATTGATGATGTCTAGTGGTGGTGGAGTTGGATGAGATTTGTATGCTTCTGTTTTGGTATATGGGGTTAGAAGGTTTCTGTGGAATACTGGGTGTATTTTCCATTTGATTGGAAGTTTTAGTTTGTAGGTGAGTGGTGATAAGACTTCTGAGATAAGGAAAGGTCCTAGTTGTTTTGGGGATATTTTGTTGGAAACGAAAGGAAGTTTGAGGTTTTTGGCTTCTAGCCATACTTTTTGATGTGTTTCAAGGGGTTTGACAGTTCTTCTGGTTCTTTGTTTCATAATATCGGTGGAGAGTTGATGTGCTGCGTGTGCTTCTTTTCTGGCATCATCAAGGAGTCTGATGCATTCATCTACTGATGGAAAGTTCAATGTTTCCATTACCGTGGGTATCGGCGGAGGATTGTATCCCATAATTAGTTCAAATGGGGATTTCTGCCTTGAGGCATGTATTTTGGAGTTGTGTGCAAACTCAGCAATAGGGAGGGTTTCTGACCAATCAAGAGGGTTTCTGGTGCAGTATATGGCGAGGTAGGTCTCGATTTCTTGATTGTATCGTTCGGTGGAACCATCTGTCTGGGGATGGTATGCAGTCAAGAATGCTTGTTGGATGTTTAGACGTTGGGCTAGTTGTTGGAGGGAGTTGGCAGCGAATCTGGGGTCTCGATCTGATATGATTTTATCGGGTAATCTGAATCTGGTGAAGACATTTTCTATTAATAGTCATCCAATGTCATCGGCATTTGATTGATCTGATGTTGGGATGAAAATTACCCCCTTCGTAAGGCCATGGTCCACCATAGACAATATCGCATTATGGCCAGCACTAGGTGGTAGACCGGTGATAAGATCCCATGATATTTGGGCAAATGGGCGCTTGGAGGATGATGGTGGGATCGGTTGAGTTGGTGCGTGATCTGGTCTGCGTATGATTTTGTGTTGCTGACACTCTGGACAGCCTTTGACGTAGTTCTTTATGAACATCGACATTCCTGGCCAATATACTTCTTCTTGGCTAGGCAGTATGTTTCCTGTTCTCCAGGGTGGCTACGTGTAGGGTGGTTGTGGTATCTTGCGATGACATCGCGTCTGAGTTGAAGGTCTTCTGGAATGATGACACATTCTTGGAACGTGAGGAGTGGACCATTCTGAAGTCTTTATTGGTGGTGTTAGGATGGGTTTCCTTTAGGAGTTTGAATGCTTTGGTAGTTCTAGCATCGTATTTGGGTGATTCCATGATTCTTTCTTGGAGTTCCATATCGACGGTGGCAATAAAGAGGTGTTCTGGGAGTACTGTGATCAGGTTTTGATCTTTTGTGTCTGCGGCAGCAACAAAGAGGTTGTTTGGGAGCATAGTGACATCTTTGTTGTCGTTATCTTCATTGGGGATGTGGTCTGGATGTCTTGATAGAGCGTCTGGTGCAGGGATCTTTGATCCTGGGACGTGTTCTAATTTGAAGTTGTAGTTGGCAAGGGTCTGTACCTATCATGCTTGTCGGCGGTTGATTTTCTGGGGTTTTCGCCAATATGTGAGGTTCTGGTGGTCCATTCTGATATGGACAGTGTGGGGGCTGCCAAGGAGGTAGTGGCGCCATTCTTCGAGGGCTCGGATAATAGCAAGGAGTTCCCTGTCGTAGATATCGTAGTTGTGTTCCGCTGGTCCGAACGTCTTTGAATAATAGAATGATATGGGTTTCTGTATTCCATTGATGTCATGTTGATACAGGATGGCTCCTGATGCAAATTTGGAAGCATCGGCTTCTATTTCGAAGGGTTTTGTGGAGTCGGGCATGAGGAGTACCGGTTCCTTTAAGAATTCGTTTTTGAGCGTTTCAAACACTTTCTATTGTTCTTCTTTCCATTCAAATTTGTTCGATTTGGAAAGGAGTTGGTTCAGGGGTTTGGTGTGGTGGGAGTAGCTGCAGATGAACTTCCAGTAGAAGTTACAGAATCCAATGAATTTCTGAATGTGTCAGACTGTTTTCGGCACTGGCCAGTCTTCTATTCCCTTGAGCTTTCCAGGATCCATTTTGATCTTGTCTGGTGTGATAATCATGCCGAGATATTCAAGTCATTGTTTGTTGAACTTGCATTTCTCCGTTTTAAGGTAGAGGTCATTTTCCTGCAGGATCTGCAGTACTTTCTCCATAAGTTAGTTGGTTTCTTCCTGGGTTTTACCGTAGATTAGGATATCATCCATGTAGATAATGATTCCTTCTTTCTCCATTATTTCGGAGAATAGCATGTCCATCATGTGTTGGAACGTTGCGGGACTATTGCAGAGTCTGAAAAACATGACAGTCAGTTCAAAAAGACCCATGGGAGTCTTGAATGCTGCTTTCCATTGATCGCCATCTTTGATTCTGACATTATTGTATCCTAGGCAGACATCGAGCTTAGTGAAGTACTTAGCTCCTTTAAGTTTATCCATGATAGAGGAAATCATGGGGATTAGGTAGGCATTTTTGACTGTGTGATCGTTTAGATAACAATAATCTTGGTAAGGTCAGAGGTCTCCTTCTTTCTTGGCAACAAAGAAGAAGGGTGATGCCATAGGGGATTTTGAGGGGCAGATGTACCCTTTTCGGAGGTTTTCGTCTATGAATTCCTTTAGTGCTTTTTCTTCAGCGGGTGCCACTTGATAGGGTTTCATTGATTTTGCTTCGAATGTTGGTTTTAGTTTGATTTTGTGATCAAACGTTCTTGATGGTGGGAATTGTTTGGAGGCTTTCTTGTTAAATATTTTAGCCTATCGGGCAAATTTCCGAGAAATCTTGGGTAGTTCCTTGTTTGATTCTGGTTGTTTTTCTTTTTGGTTTGCCGATTTTGTTGGGTTGTGTTGCTCATTGTGGAGCGTTGTGGCATGTGTCGCTTTGGCATTTACTTCTAATGGGGTTAGAAGCATTGGGTTCATTTCTCTTTCTAGAGAGAAGGTATCGAGGTCAACGTTTGACAAGTTGATGTATTCTTCGGGGTTTTCCTCAGGTTGGGAGGTTTTTCCAGCCATTATGTCCATGGTGATGGAGTTAAGTTCGACAGGTCGTCATAGGGTTCTGAGGAGTTTGGAAAAGTTCTGGTGATCAATTTGAGGTTTCCAAGAGAATGTCTTGGTCTTCCAGTTGATGTTGGGATTGTATTGTTCCAACCAGGGAAATCCGATGATGAGGTCTTTCTCACCAGTGTTTGTGACGTACACTTTTAGCGTGCAATCTCTTCCATCGATGATGGTTCTGATTTTGATGTATTCATGGATCTTGCCATGTTGATTATCAGTTCCATCAATGTTACTGAGTGGGATTGGTTGGTCTAGCCATTTTGTTTGATAACCATGTCATTCAATGACTTTGTGGGATATGAAATTCCCTTGGGCTCCTGAGTCTATCAGGGCAGTGATGGCCACAGGTTTTGATGTCCGTTCACTCCAAATCTCAATGGGTAAGAAAAAGGATTGTTTATTCAGGGATAGTCGTAATTGTACAGAGTTTATTGAGAAAATGTCCTTTTGGGAGTGAGAGTACAAAATGTCCTTCTGAGTTTTGGAACGTGCAGGGGCACATTGGTCGACAGCGTTCCTTTTTAAAAATCCTGAAATAGACACATCTCTAAGTCCTCGGCTAGCACGGAGTGGAGTTCTTGTTGGAGTTCAGGGTCGAGATCATCGACCATTTGGCGCATCTGAGATGCAACTTCTGTGACAGCAAGGAAGTACTTGCATTGCAGTGATTGTTGCACATTTCAGTTTGGAAATCCGGGACGGGTGTTTTGTTGTCCAGGGAAAGGACGATTGGGGTTTCTCATAGGGCGAGGGGGATTAAGACGCATTCCTGGGAAGCATCTAGCTGGTGGTGGTTGAGGGCATTTGCTGACCCAATAATCTTTGGCTCCACATCGGAAGCATTCTTGGTTTTGGTACAATTTCATCTGTTGTCCGGTGACAACAGCATCTAGTTCCAATAGTTCTTGAGCGGGGTCTTCTTTGGCATATTCTGGTTGGGGTATTTCAGGGTAAGGATCTTCAAATCCTTCTTCCACTATTGCATGGTCTATTTCCATGGCGTGTGGGTCTCATGGGGTGAAACGTGGAGCGTTACTCCTTTGATAGAATTGTGCATAGGGCACATTGTTGTTTGGACGGCTTGGTCTACAGTTGGGTTGGTATTGGTTTCTTTGGGGAAATGTGTTCCTAGGGGTGCCATAGAGGGCATTGATTCAGCGGAAGTTGTCATCAAGTTTGTTGGCTTGGGTGTACCAAGCGGCAATAGTTGTCAGAGGGTTTTCCAATTCATTGATCTTCATGGCAATATGGTGGTCGATTGCCTTGCAGTATAAATCGATCAGGATGTGATCTTCATTTAGCCCAGATTGACGGACAAGTTCCTTGAACTGAGCGTTGAATTCAGTCATTGGTTTGCCTGCTTAGTGCAGGGTTTGAAGTCTGGTATATGCGTACGCATATTCATCTGCCAGGGTGAAGTCGGCTCTGAGCCAGGCAGTGAAGTTGTCCCATGACTCCATGTCTATGGGTTGCCCTTGTTGGGTTTGGGCATTTCTCTCATGAAGGTATTGTCTAGCCCAGGCTCAGGCATCTCCTGATTGCATTATCGAAAGGACAAATAGGGTCCTAGCAAGGTCAGTGTTGTAAGTGGTCTCATTAGCGAGCATGTAAACTTTGCATTGGAAGATCCAATCTTCGAATAGTCTTCTAGTTCCATCAAAGGTGATGGGTTTGAGGAGTCCTAACTCCTTTGGGGTAGGTGCAGCAGCCATTATTTGTAATTGTCCAGGTGGTGGCGGCAATGATGGTGATGGGGGTTGTGTTGGTCGCAGAGGGGGAGCCGGTAGGGCTAAGGGTGCAGTTGGCATGGGTAGTGCGGGTGGTTGTGGATCAGGATCCGATTGGTTGTTGTCTGTTATATAGATGTCGGAGTTGTTATCTGCTGGGGGAGTTCTTCCCTGATTTACTGCATATTCGTGGCATGTAAGTAAGTTTTCTTCCAATTTGGAAAGCTCTCTTGGTTGCTTGAGTGCGTATTCAAGTCTTTGAAGTTTGTAGTTGTTTAATAGGTTGACTTTAGCATGGTATTCTTTGGCTTGTTTGCATCTTCTTTCTTCTTGTTCATAATGTTCCTTTAATTCTCTTTCTTGTTATATTCTTTGTCGTTCTGCTAGTTCTTCAGCAAAACTTGTTCTTGTATGTGTCAATGTACTTGGAGTGGGCAAATCGAATGAAGATAGAGGGTAGAATGGGAAGGGTGTTTGAGTAGGGATAGGGTTTCTTCTGGGATCCGGGTTTTGGGTTCCTGATCCTAAGATTCTACTTCTCAATTTGGGAGAAGGTGATGGAGTTTCTCAGGCCAAGAACTTCTTTGGAGGCATGGTGGCAGTTGTCTAGCAATCGATTATCACTAGAAGGATGAAAAATTGGGTTGCGATGATGGATATCCCTGAGTATAGGTTCCACGATCTGACGACGCAACAGTAACAAGGGCATGTGATACATTCGAGTTCTAGAGTGATGATTCAGTAGGCGATGAGGGTGGTAGTGGAAGTGAAAACAAAAATAAGTAGGTAAGCCAGGTCTTCTGGTGGGGAGAGATTGAGGGACATAGCAATAGCTACGCAGAGGGGCGGTTTTCTTTCGCATGTCATTTTGAACGACCAGGGTACCTTGACGTGTTCAGTACATCGGCAGAGTAGAGCAGAGTGGAGGGCGAGCAAGAGATAAGCAGCAGAGTATCTTAGTGTTTTGTTACCCGGGTTAGGGGTTCACTCTTGAGTAGCACGGTGTTTGACACAGAATGTCTATACAGACTTGGTTCTGTCTTACTAGGCATGACTTGGAGATGATGGAGCACTATAAGTCCAGCTGGTTATGGCAAAGAAGTATAGGAGGCAAGAACTTTATAACACTAAGATAAGGATACAAGGTATTGTACTGTATCCTTTGTTGAAGCAGGAGCGTTGGGGGACTGGTAAGGAGTCCTAACAGCGAAGGAATGAGTGTATTATGCAAAGGGAATGACTAGAAACAAAAGGAACAAGCTGTGGACAGCTGTGAGAGACTGGAGTGGAGATAAAACTAACTACTCACTTATGGACAGCTGTGAGAGACTGGAAGTCCCAAAAGCGTCCACAGGTGCAAGTCCATGTCTAGATCACATGACTAGCTACCAAAAGCATCCAGGCCTATCTACAAATCCACAAACACAACAACAAACAAGTGGGACTGTTCAGAGCACAATGAGACAAGTGCACACTGCTCACTACAGGAGTGCACATAGCACATCCTGGCATGTCACAGGGCACTCCTAACACACCCCCTTGATCTGACAAGTCCTACTGCATCAAACATACTGTCACAGACCTAAAAGAGGTACTGTGGACTCCACAATCGATATAGGAACAGGCTTGGTGAGGATGTCGGCCAACTGCTCAGTAGTTGGTACATGCACTGGATCAATCATTCTTGCCTCTACTGCATCACGGAGCCAGTAAAGTCGAAGGTCTAGGTGCTTCATTTGTCTGTGATATTCTGGATTCTTTGCAATTTGTATTTTTGACTTGTTGTCAATATAGAGTGTTGAAGGGAAGGAAATGATGTGTCCAATCTCCGAGAGAATGTTGCGCATCCACATGATCTCCTTGCCTGCTTCAACTGCTGCAACATACTCAGCTTCAGTAGTAGACAGTGTTACCAATTCCTGATGTTTTGAGGACCATTCTACAGCACTACCACACACCAGAGTTACATATCTACCTGTTGTTCGTCCTGTCTCTTTGTAATCACCATGAGAGGCATCTGAGTAGGTTATAAACAACTTGTCATCATCGTTCCCTTTGTAAACTAGCTTGTAGTCAGCAGTGCCTTTGAGGTAACAGAAGAGGTGTTTGACAGCTGCCCAGTGCTGGGGGCCAGGATTGTGATTAAACCGCCCCAGATAAGCAATAGCAAATGCAATGTTGGGACGAGTCATGGTGGCCAAGTATTGAAGTGCACCCACAGCACTGAGATAGGGAATAGAGCGCATCTGGTCTTGTTCTTTTTTTTTTTTTTTTTTTTTTTAATCTCCAATTTATAACGCGGGCCGCGTAGGGAGGCCACGTGCAGCTACTAACTACGGTACAACCTGAGCCATAAGCTACAGGGTATCTGTACATACAATGCGTGACCATGGATGTGGACATGCATTTCCCCATGCCCAGGACAAAGCCGCCCTGAGCAAACGGAGGCAGGAAGACGGCTACTGCCTAGCACACGGCGCAAGAGCCAGACCAAAGTGAGGTCCCCCCCCTCATCAGGGGTTAGGGGTCAGTTCCCGCATAAATCCCTACATGCTGCCTGAAGACAGCGAGGGAATAACCAGCGCCCTGGCCTAGACCCAGCCGGGTGCCAGGCAAAGCTACTAGCCGATACCCCCTGGGGGGGGCCCGACCCTCTCAGCGAATGCAAACATAGTTGGGGACGCCTCAAGGTGTTAGGAGTGCCCTGTGACATGCCAGGATGTGCTATGTGCACTCCTGTAGTGAGCAGTATGCACTTGTCTCATTGTACTCTAAACAGTCCCACTTGTTTGTTGTTGTGTTTGTGGACTTGTAGATAGGCCTGGACGCTTTTGGTAGCTAGTCATGTGATCTAGACATGGACTTACACCTGTGGACGCTTTTGGGACTTCCAGTCTCTCACAGCTGTCCACAGGTGAGTAGTTAGTTTTATCTCCACTCGAGTCTCTCACAGCTGTCCACAGCTTGTTCCTTTCATTTCTAGTCGTTTCCTTTGTGTAATACACTCATTCCTTCGCTGTTAGGACTCCTTACCAGTCTCCCAACACTCCTGCTTCAACACAAGGAAAGCAATGAGGGCCTCGACCGTAGCCAGGACCCCTGCCATGAAGTGCCTAGGGCAGCTCCGGAACACATGCTCACGGGTCTCCTCCCGAAATCTGCAGCAACAGGAATAATCTTCCTATGGGAAGAAGCGCCTCCGATAGCCCCCTATCGGTGCATGATTAAGTATAGCATGCATCATCTGGGCCATCAGAGATACTGAATGAGTATGCGGGATCCAGGCCCCACCGTGGAGATACATAGGCCACAGGGGATGGTCATTGTCCCTGGCAAGCTGGAGGAAACCATGCCTGCAATGGTCAGGATCCTGGAACAAATTGATCCAATGGTCCTGACACAACTGTACTTCCTCCTTGTGGAGGTAGTCAAGTGAGGCCCGGGGACGAGCCCCTACCCCAATGGGAGACAGCGACTTCGCGAAGTCATACACCTGAGTATGGAAAGGCCACTTTGCACGCGAAGGGACCTCCCAGAAATGGACCAAGTGGGCCAGACCCCCAGCAAACCACTTGGCAAGAAGGCGGCAGACCACCAAGGAATGACCCTGGGTGGAGTGCACTGACAGGTCCACCGCTCACCTGGCTGAAGCCATCGAGTTGGTGAACAGGACAAGGCTAGCAGCACCCTTGACAGTAACTGTCTTAGACACCGCCAAGTCCACCAGGGTATTCTCACCAGAATGATCCCATGAGAAATGGAAGAGCTCGGACTTGTCATGCTCCATGACCAGGGTGAACCAGGTAAAGGTGTCATGGACAACCTTGTAAGATCTGCGGAGAAGGATACAGTTAGCATCCAGGTCCCAGGCCTGCGCCAAGATGGTACCATCGTCGATGTAAGATAAGAGTGAAAGGCCTGGCTGAGGGAGCCTCCATTCAATAATGTACATGGTGGGAGCCAGGTAGAGGCTGGACAGGATGGGTGAGAGGGCTGACCCCTGGCCCACCCCCACCTCTGCCCAGAACGGTTCAGACAGGAAGGAGTTCCAGGTGTAACTGGTAAACCTCCCTGTGAGATAAGAAGCGAAGAACCGGCCCACACAAGAGGAGAACCCCTGCCAAGCCAGGACCATGAGAAGCATCCCATGGTTCAGGGATGGGAAAAACTGTGCGATGTCGAAGGCGAGAACACTCGTCTTCAACCCGTGGGCCCACCCAGTACAGACAAGGTGCACAAGGTAGGCACCAGCATCTTCAGTGGATCTCTGGATCACACCGCCGAACTGGTTAGGATGGAACACACCAAACTTGACAGCCTTTTTTTTTTATTTTATTTTTTTATATCTCCAATTTATAATGCGGGCTGCGTAGGGAGGCCACATGCAGCTACTAACTATGGTACAACCCGAGCCGTAAGCTACAGGGTATCTGTACATACAATGCGTGACCGCGGATGTGGGCATGCATTTCCCCATGCCCAGGACAAAGCTGCCCCAAAGAACGGAGGCAGGAAGACAGCTGCCACCCAGCGCGCAGCGTGGGAACCAAACCGGAGCGAGGTCCCCCCCCAAATGGGGGTTAGGGGTCAATTCCCACGTAAATCCCTACACACCACCCGGAGGCGGTGGGGGAATAACCAATGCCCTGGCCTGGTCCCAACCGGGCGCCAGGCAGAGCCACTAGCCGATACCCCCCAGGGAGGGCCCAGCCCTCTCAGCAAACGCGAACACAGTCAGGGACGCCTCAAGGAAAGCAATGAGAGCCTCGACCGTAGCCGGGACCCCTGCCATGGAGTGCCTGTTAGGAGTGCCCTGTGACATGCCAGGATGTGCTATATGCACTCCTATGGTGAGCAGTGTGCACTTGTCTTATTGTACTCTGAACAGTCCCACTTGTTTGTTGTTGTGTTTGTGGACTTGTAGATAGGCCTGGACACTTTTGGTAGCTAGTCATGTGATCTAGACATGGACTTGCACCTGTGGACGCTTTTGGGACTTCCAGTCTCTCACAGCTGTCCACAGGTGAGTAGTTAGTTCTATTTCTACTCCAGTCTCTCACAGCTGTCCACAGCTTGTTCCTTTCATTTCTAGTCGTTCCCTTCGCGTAATACACTTGTTCCTTCACTGTTAGGACTCCTTACCAGTCCCCCAACGCTCCTGCTTCAACAAATACACCGTGTAAGTGCGCGAGCACTCGTCGTCCCACCATGGTTTAGACCGTGAGACGATGCAGATCTCCTTGGAGTGGGCAAGCCACGCCTCAGAGAAGACCGCAGAGATAGCCAGGGCCACCTCGTCGATCCTGTCCGATGAGCCCAGGTCTGGATAATCCAGACCCATAAGCCCCGTCAAGACCTCAGCTAGGAACTTGGCCTCCTCATCCAAGCCCCGCTTCAGCGAGCGTCTGGGCACAGCCTCCTCGAAGGCTTCCAGAGAGATAGTGATCCGAAGGGGGCAATGATCAGATTGACCCCGCAGATCGGGACGCTGCGTGGGAAGTGGCAGATGGCCTGTGGTTGCCCTCGCAAACACAAGGTCGATCACGGTAGCAGCCAGCCCCTCCTCAAAGGGGAAGTGTGTGGCACCCGGGTTCTCAGGGAGCGAGAGATCCAGGCCCAACGAGTCCGCCGTCTCCAGCAGGGAGGTAGCAGCAGCAGGATTGTGGGGAGCCCACAGGTCCCACTACGGTGAGCGGTAGTTGAAGTCCCCCAACATGAGGGCGCACTGCGGGAGAGAGTCAACAGCATCCGCAAGATAGCGGATGCCCAACTGCCTACCGTCTGAGTAGACGTTGAGAAAGTACACAGCTTCCCCATGCAGGAACATAGAGATGGCCATAATGTCACAGTGATCAACGACATCACATCGAAGCGAGGGCCAAAGCCGCATCATCCGGTTATGCACGTATGCCATAACCCGAGGGGGCTGATCCGGGGAAGAAGGAGGGCGGAACAAACACAGCTACTCCGGATGCTTGGGTGCTCCAACAACCTCATCGCCATCGGGGTCAGAGAAAGATGGAACACGATGAATGGAGCGCCAGGGCAGGTCCTGCAGTAAGAACATATCCACATCACCCTTGAATTGTTCTAGTAGAGAGTCCACAAGAATGTAGCTATGGAATACATTCTGAGACCAGACACGACACGCTCTCCTCAATCTCGTAGGTTCCTGACGGTCCCTATTCATTGGGGTAAGCAGGGTTGACGCAGTAGGGAATGGACCCTTACTGGAGAATCGTACCGGCGCTCAATCCACTCCCAATCGAAGCGGTGAGCCCAGAACGGGCAGGCCAAGGCCGATGCAGCATGAGCGCTGCTGCAATTCATGCACACAGGTGCGTGAGGGCAGGGACGGTCAGCAGGGGTAGGGGCAATGGGCCGGCTATGGTTAGGCTGCCCCTTGCAACACGACATAAATGCCCGATGGTTAGTCGGGGAATGCGGACCGCCGCAGTGAGAGCAGCGGATGGCCTTGCGTCGGCATGCTAGAGAGGGGTGCCCCCACTTCCAGCAGCGCTGGTAGAGGGGGACACCGGGGTTGGCCTTCATGGGGATAATCCTACATGGAGTGCTGTCGATGGTGATAACGCATCATGAGACCATCTTCGCGTTGGACCCCTGCTGGGAGTCTCATATCTCAAAGAACACGGTGGCTGTGTCGGTGGCCCTTGAGTTCTTGATGATGTGCGGCCTTTTTTTTTTTTTTTTTTTTTTTTAATCTCCAATTTATAACGCGGGCCGCATAGAGAGGCCACGTGCAGCTACTAACTACGGTACAACCCGAGCCGTAAGCTACAGGGTATCTGTACATACAATGCGTGACCGCGGATGCGGGCATGCATTTCCCCATGCCCAGGACAAAGCTGCCCCGAATGAACGGAGGCGGGAAGACGGCTGCCACCTAGCGTGTGGCTCGGGAACAAAGCCAAGATGAGGTCCCCCCCCTTATCGGGGGTTAGGGGTCAATTCCTGCGTAAATCCCTACATGCCGCCCGGAGACAGCGGGGGAATAACCAATGTCCTGGCCCAGACCCAACTGGGCGCCAGGCAGAGCTACTAGCCAATACCCCCCGGGGGGGGCCCGGCCCTCTCAGCGAACGTGAACACAGTCGGGGACGCCTCGAGGAAAGCAATGAGAGCCTCAACCGTAGCCGGGACCCCCGCCATGGAGTGCCTGGGGCAGCTCCGGAACACGTGCTCACGGGTCTCCTCCCGAAACCTGCAGCGACAGGAATAATCCTCCTGTGATGATGCGCAGCCTGGTGGCCAGCACAAAATACTCAGACCACACAGAGTGCTGCATGGCCTCGACCACCCTGTCGGGCGTGAGCCAGGGCTGACTGCCCCGGAACATAGGTGCGTTAAGGAGCTTGAGGTAGCTCTTCGACCGAGGGAGGTTCGTGTCCACGACGGCCTGAGGCCAGTTCACGCAGACCGTGTTCCTGATAGTGCCAATGTCCAATTCACTGGGCACGGTGGTGGTGTAGCAAGCTACGTGTGAGTCCATCTGCTGGACCCGCTCGATGTGAACGAGCGAGCCTGCAGACGCCAGAGCGGCGGCTGTCACCTGATGAATCTCCGTGCAGACGACGGGCCCCAGGTTAACTGGGAGGCCACCCCCTGCGAGGGTGAGCATGACCTGCTTGCGCGAGGGTCCAGACGTAGTCATTCTAGGCTTGGGGGCCTTGGGTGGCTGCTGGGCGGCTGCTGCCTGCCAATGGAACAAGACCACCTTGTGAGAAGGCAGCCCCAGGAGAGCACGCGCCAGGTCGACAAGACCCAACAGGGACGAGACAGCCGCAGCCACGTAGGAGCGGGGCAGAGAACGAGGCTTGGTAGCCAAGTTGACACACGGAGGGGGGGGACCGGGGGGAGGCCTCACAGCCAACTGAGCCCTGTCTGCCGCCGACAGTGGGGGGACATTGGTGGCCCGCACTGCCCTGATGCGAGATGGCCACTGCCCCGCACCGGGGTTGCGAGCCACTGGAACAGGATTGCCCAACCCCGTGCGGGCCAGGTTCCTGAAGAATTGCTGAGTGGGCGCAGGATGCGCATGTTAGGAGTGCCCTGTGACATGCCAGGATGTGCTATGTGCACTCCTGTGGTGAGCAGTGTGCACTTGTCTTATTGTGCTCTGAACAGTCCCACTTGTTTGTTGTTGTGTTTGTGGACTTGTAGATAGGCCTGGACGCTTTTGGTAGCTAGTCATGTGATCTAGACATGGACTTGCACCTGTGGACGCTTTTGGGACTTCCAGTCTCTCACAGCTGTCCACAGGTGAGTAGTTAGTTCTATCTCCACTCCAGTCTCTCACAGCTGTCCACAGCTTGTTCCTTTCATTTCTAGTTGTTCCCTTCGCGTAATACACTTGTTCTTTCGCTGTTAGGACTCCTCACCAGTCCCCCAACGCTCCTGCTTCAACATTCTCACCAGTCCCCCAACGCTCCTGCTTCAACAGTGCATACCCAGCAGGAAAACGCCCCAGATCCTCTGCCGGAGCAGGAGGCAGGGGGAGGTTACCCTCCCAGGGGGTGCAGCATGAGCCACCCACCTGAGGAGCGCCATCCACCTCCATAGGAGCCACAGAGGCCCTAGGAGAGGGGGCGTGCATACTGCCCGCAACCCCAACAGGGGCGGCAGGTGCAGCAGAGTCCGGTCGTTTGCCCTTCCCTTGCGCAGGGGTTGGGGTGCCCGGCCTGGATGGACCATACACCTCATCCCTTCTTGGACTTCAACCACCACAAACTCGCTGCACAGCCACCACCTACCCCTACTCACTATCCTCTGCAACGAGCTCTTGTAGTCTGATTTACAATCTTAAAGTCCTACACGCATACCTCCAAGGTCTACTCGTTCCTCTCAGGGAGCGGGGGCGCCTCCGCCAGCGGATCCTTCGTCACCGGACCCCCTCACTATGGCTATCTCTCGCACTCAGGACGCCCCCCCCGGCTCCTCTCGACCTGGCTACAGTTCTGCATCGCAGGCTGTGGTCCCTGCTCCGGCTGCCAAGGCCCCCAAAAGGCCTCACGAGTCCGCCGTCTACCCGGATGATGCCCTGGTGACCCCCCATCCCAAGCGCACCCGCACGCCCAAGCCTTCCACCCCTCTGAGGCAGGAGCTCGACCTCGAATTGGTCTCCGGGTCCTCCAGGATGGCTGTCGACCCTGGAGCCGAGCCATCCCCCGGCCCCGCTTTCGTGGAGGAGAAGGAGGATCCCGAGTTCATCCCCACCTTCCTCGCCCTTTCCCGCAACCCAGCGGATGCAGAGGGTGAGGCTGGGGTCGTGGCGGACGCTCTCAACGTAGTCGTGCTGTGGCTGGAGAGGGCCAAGCGCGGCAACCTTTCTGAAGGCGGCAGCACGGAGGTCGCCCGCTCCCTGGCCAGGCGCTTTTGTAAGGTGGAAGAGCATGACTGGGATGACATCCCCTTCTCCGAGGGCAAGCACACCCTGAGGCTCCATGAGTGGGCCTCTGAGGTGTATGGTCCGTCCAGGCCGGGCACCCCAACCCCTGCGCAAGGGAAGGGCAAACAACTGGACTCTGCTGCACCTGCCGCCCCTGTTGGGGTTGCGGGCAGTATGCACGCCTCCTCTCCTAGGGCCTCTGTGGCTCCTATGGAGGTGGATGGCGCTCCTCAGGTGGGTGGCTCATGCTGCACCCCCTGGGAGGGTAACCTCCCCCTGCCTCCTGCTCCGGCAGAGGATCTGGGGCGTTTTCCTGCTGGGTATGCGCGTCCTGCGCCCACTCAGCAATTCTTCAGGAACCTGGCCCGCACGGGGTTGGGCAATCCTGTCCCAGTGGCTCGCAACCCCAGTGCGGGGCAGCGGCAATCTCGTATCAGGGTGGCGCAGGCCGCCAACGTCCCTCCGCTGTCGGCGGCGGACAGGGCTCGGTTGGCTGCAAGGCCTCCCCCCAGTCCCCCCCCCTCCACGCGTCAACTTGGCTACCAAGCCTCATTCCCCGCCCTGCTCCTATGCGGCTGCGGCTGTCTCGTCCCCATCGGGTCTCGTCGACCTGGCATATGCTCTCCCAGGGCTACCTTCCCATAAGGTGGTCTCGTTTCATTGGCAGGCGGCAGCCGCCCAGCAGCCACCCAAGGCTCCCAAGCCTAGGATGACTATGTCCGGACCTTCGCGCAAGCAGGTCATGCTCACCCTCACAGGGGGTGGTCTCCCGGTTAACCTGGGCCCCGTCGTCTGCATGGAGATTCATTGGGTGGCGGCTACCGCTCTGGTGTCTGCAGGCTCGCTCGTTCGTATCGAGCGGGTCCAGCAGATGGACTCCCATTGTGGCGGTCCGCATTCCCCGACTAACCATCAGGTGTTTGCGTCATGTTGCAAGGGGCAACCCAACCATAGGCTGCCCATTGCCCCCACCCCCGCTGACCGTCCCTGCCCTCACGCGCCTGTGTGCGTGAATTGCGGCAGTGCTCACGCTGTGTCGGCTTCGGCCTGCCCGTTCTGGGCTCACCGCTTCGATCGGGAGTGGATTGAGCGCTGGTACGATTCTCCGGTAAGGGTCCGTTCCCCACCGCGTCAACCCCGCTTACCCCAATGAATAGGGACCGTCAGGAACCTAGGAAATTGAGGAGGGTGTGTCGTATATGGTCACAGAATGTATTCCGTAGTTACATTCTTGTGGACAGTTTACTAGAACAATTCAAGGGCGACGTTGACATGTTCTTATTACAGGAGCCGCCTTGGCGCTCCATCCGTCACGTCCCGTCCTCCTCTGACCCTGACGGGGATGAGGTTGTCGGGGCACCCAAGCATCCGGAGTAGCTGTGTTTGTTCCGCCCTCCTTCTTCCCCGGATCAGCCTCCTCGGGTTATGGCGTATGTACATAACCAGTTGTTGTGGCTCCGGCCCTCTCTTCAGCGCGTCATCGTCGATCACCGCGACGTCATGGCCGTCTCCATGTTTCTACATGGGGAGGCTGTGTACTTCCTCAACGTCTATTCAGACGACAGACAGTCAGGCATTCGCTATCTGGCGGATGCTGCTGACTCTCTCCCGCAGTGTGCCCTCATGTCAGGGGACTTCAACTGCCGCTCACTGCAGTGGGACCCGTGGGCCCCCCACAATCCCGCTGCTGCCGCCTCCCTGCTGGAAACGGCGGATTCGTTGGGCCTGGATCTCTCGCTTCCTGAGAACCCGGGCCCTACACATTTCCCCTTTGAGGAGGGGCTTGCTTCCACCGTGATCGCCCTCGTGTTTGCGAGGGTGATTGCGGACCATCTACCGCTTCCCATGTGGTGTCCCGATCTGCAGGGTCAATCTGATCATTGCCCCCTTCGGATCACTGTCCCTCTGGAGGCCTTCGAGGAGGCTGTGCCCAGGTGCTCGCTGAAGCGGGACTCAGATGAGGAGGCCGAGTTCCTAGCTGAGGTCTCAATAGGGCTTATGGGTCTGGAGTATCTGGACCTGAGCTCACCTGGCAAGATCGACGAGGTGGCCCTGGCCATCTCTGCAGTCTTCTCCACGGTGTGGCTTGCCCATTCCAAGGAGGTGTGCATCGTCTCGCGGTCCAAACCGTGGTGGGATGACAAGTGCTCGCGCGCTTACGCAGCGTACTCTTGGTCTCGGGACCGGGGGGACGCTCACACGTTCAAGCGGACCTGGAAGGCTGCCAAGCGCAAGTTCTTCGATGAACGCATCGAGGAGATTGCTTCCACCAACAAGCGCCCCTGGGACCTGATGGACTGGGTCCGGGCGTGCAAGTTGCCCCCCTGCAAGGCGATCCGCTACCGCGATCGCCCCTGCAATACTCTCAAGGAGCTCTGGGAGGGGCTCCACGGGTCCTACAACGCCGCCAACGACCGCCCGGTCGATGTCGGGGTTCTTGATCAGATCAATCTGCTCCCAGCGCGGGAGTGGCCAGTCTTCTCCAACCTGGAGATGCACGAGGCCTTGCGCGCATGCTCCTCTTTGTCATTGCCCGGTCTGGACCACGTCACGTGGATGCACCTCAAGTCCGTTCTGGCGGACCTGACGGTTACCCATCTGGTCTGTCGGATCGCTGATGCCTGCATGGAGTGCGGGCATTGGCCTTGTCACTTTAAGGAGAGCATGTCGGTTGTCATACCGAAGCCTGGCAAGCCCTCCTATGCTACCCCGAAGGTGTTCAGACCAATCGTCCTTCTCAATACTCTCGGTAAGCTTATCGAGAAGATGATCTTGCACCGCTTGCAGTTTGAGGCTGTCAAGTTCGGCGTGTTCCATCTGAACCAGTTTGGCGGTGTGATCCAGCGGTCCACCGAAGATGCTGGTGCCTACCTCGTGCACCTTGTCCGTGCCGGGTGGGCCTGCGGGTTGAAGACGAGTGTTCTTGCCTTCGACATCGCACAGTTTTTCCCATCCCTGAATCATGGGATGCTTCTCGCGGTTCTGGCTCGGCAGGGGTTCTCCCCTTGCATGGGCCGGTTCTTTGCTTCTTATCTCACAGGAAGGTTTACCAGCTATGCCTGGAACTCCTTCCTGTCTGAACCGTTCCAGGCGGAGGTGGGGGTAGGCCAGGGGTCCGCCCTCTTGCCTGTCCTGTCTGGCCTCTACCTGGCCCCAGCCATGTACATTATCGAGCGGCGGCTCCCTCAGCCAGGCTTGTCGCTCCTATCTTACATCAACGATGGCACCATCGTAGCACAAGCCTGGGACCTGGACGCTAACTGCGTCCTGCTCCGCAGATCTTATGAGGTCGTCCACGACACCTTTACCCAGTTCGCACTAGTCGTGGAGCATGACAAGTCCGAGCTCTTCCATTTCTCACGGGACTGTTCCGGTGAGAGTCCCCCGGTGGACTTGGGGTTTCCCCCATTCACTGGCGCTACCCCTCTTCGGCCCAAGACCTATTGGAGGTATTTGGGTTTCTATTTCGACCGTGCCCTTACGTTTAGGGAACACGTTCGCTTCTACTCTACCAAGGCTATTTCCACAGTCAAGGCCATGGGGATGCTGGGTAATTCTGTCCAGGGGCTTCTGCCAGATCAGAAGTGCCTTCTTTACCAGTCGTGCGTGGTTCCTATTGCCACGTACAGCTTTCACTTGTGGTATTACCGGGGCGCCAGGTGCAAGGGCACTCTGGACCACCTCTGCTGGATGCAACGTCAGGCTGCACTCTGGATAACTGGCGCCTTTAGGACGTCGCCCGATGGGGGGGTTGGGGCCATTGCGGGCCTGATCCCCATTCATCTTCATCTCCAGAAGCTTCGTGACCATGCCGAGTTGCGGTACACCACGCTTGCCCCGGGTCACCCCGTTTGTGCCCTCTTTGGATGGGGCTACAGTGGAGATCTCTGGTCTCACATCCGGTCCATAGCCAGGCTCCCCCCCCGCAAGTTGATCAAGGTGAAGGGGCCTGTTGTTGACGCTAACCAGCGTCTCGCTGCCCTCGCCGGGCCCTTCGACGCTATTGCGCCAGAGGCTTGGCCGGGGCGCCATCTCTTGAATGTGCACCCAGACCGGGTCCACTTCCATTCATACGACCGGGGGGCGGAGGACGCCCTTACGGCCCATGTCGCAGCTCTTGACCGGGTTTTGGCCCAGGTGCAGGCTGATCTGGGGGTTCTGGTGGCGGCGACGGACGCGAGTCTACCGCCCCGCCGGGTCCACCAGGCGGTTTCGGCTGCCCAGGTTTTCCGGGGGCTGGACTGCATCCATACGGTCCGGCTTCCGGGGGGGAAGCTCACGGCTCCCGAGGCCGAGCTTTTCGCCATCTGGCTGGCGGTGTCCAAGGCAGTTTCTGTCGAGGGTGCTGCTGGTCTTGTCCTGTTCACTGACTCGATGGCCTCGGCCAGGCAGGCGGTGGACCTGTCGGTACACTCCGCCCAGGGCCATTCCCTGGCGGTCTGTCGCCTTCTTGCCACATGGTTTGCCGGGGGTCCGGCCCGCTCGGTTTACTTCTGGGAGGTCCCTTCGCGTGCGAAGTGGCCTTTTCATACTCAGGTGCACGACTTCGCAAAGTTGTTGCCTCCTGTTGGGGCAGGGGCACGTCCCCGGGCCTTGCTTGACTACCTCCGCAAGGAGGAAGTACAGTCGTGTCAGGACCGCTGGATCGATCTGTTCCAGGATCCTGACCATCACGGGCATGGTTTCCTCCAGCTCGCCAGGGACAATGACCGTCCCCTTCGGCCCATGTATCTCCATGGTGGTGCCTGGATCCCGCATGCTCACTCGGTGTCAGTAATGGCCCGGATGACGCGTGCTATTCTTAACCACGCGCCGATAGGGGGCTATCGGAGGCGCTTTTTCCCACAGGAAGACTATTCCTGTCGCTGCGGGTTTCGGGAGGAGACCCGTGAGCACGTGTTCCGGAGCTGCCCCAGGCACTCCATGGTGGGGGTCCCGGCTACGGTCAAGGCTCTCATTGCTTTCCTCAAGGTGTCCCCGACCGCGTTCGCGTTCGCTGAGAGGGCCGGGCCCCCCCTGGGGGGTATCGGCTAGTAGCTCTGCCTGGCGCCCAGTTAGGTCCAGGCCGGGGCATTGGTTATTCCCCCACTGTCTCCAGGCGGCGTGTAGGGAATTACGTGGGAATTGACCCCTAACCCCCGATAAGGGGGGGGACCTCGTCTTGGCTTTGTTCCTGAGCCACGTGCTGGGCAGCAGCCGTCTTCCCGCCTCCGTTCATTTGGGGCGGCTTTGTCTTGGGCATGGGGAAACGCATGCCCGCATCCGCGGTCACGCATTGTATATACAGATACCCTGTAGCTTACGGCTCGGGTTGTACCGTAGTTAGTAGCTGCACGTGGCCTCCCTACGCGGCCCGCGTTATAAATTGGAGAATAAAAAAAAAAAAAAAAAAAAAAAAATGGACCATACACCTCAGAGGCCCACTCATAGAGCCTCAGGGTGCGATTGCCCTCAGAAAAGGGGATGTCGTCCCAGTCATGCTCTTCCACCTCGCGAAAGAGCCTGGCCAGGGAGCGGGCAACCTCCGCGCTGCCGCCTTCAGAAAGTCTGCCACGCTTGGCTCTCTCTAGCCACAGTGCAACTACGTCAAGAGCGTCCCCCACAACCCCAGCCTCACCCTCTGCATCCACAGGATTGCGGGAAAGGGCAAGGAAGGTGGGGACGAACTTGGGATCCTCCTCCTCCACAAAAGCGGGGCCGGGGGACGGCTCAGCTCCAGGGTCAACAGCCATCCTGGAGGAACCGGAGACCGATTTGAGGTCGAGCTCCTGCCTCAGAGGGGCGGAGGGCTCGGGCGTGCGGGTGTGCTTGGGACGGGGGGTCACCGGGGCATCATCCGGGTAGACAGCAGACTCGCGAGGCCTTTTGGGGGCCTCGGCAGCCGGAGCAGGGACCACAGCCTGCGATGCAGAGCTGTAGCTGGGTCGAGAGGAGCCGGGGGGGGCATCCTGGGTGTGAGAGATAGCCATGGCAAGAGGGTCTGGCGACGACGGATCCGCCGGCAGAAGAGCTCCCGCCCCCTGAGAGAAGCGTGTAGACCTTGGAGGCATGTGTGTAGGACTTTAAGATCGATGATTGGGCTAGCAGAGCTCATTGCAGAGTAGAGTGAGTAGGGGTAGGCGGTGGCTGTGCAGCGAGATGGTGGTGGTTGAAGTCCAAGAAGGGATGTATCCACCCCTTGTCTGCCGCACCCTGGTTTCTGTTGGAGTAGTGGGCTCCTCACCCATGCGCTTTTCTTTATGGAGTGTAGCCTTTCAAGTCAGTGGGACTCCGCTCAATCCCACAGTCAGTGGTGAATTTGATGAAGGCATTAGACATGTATTCACCCCCTTTATCATCCTGAAGTGCACGAATCTTGCGGGAGAGCTGATTCTCTGCCCAAGACTTAAAAGTGTGAAAGTCATCAAATGCTTCCGATTTCTTCTTTAGGAAGTAAGCTGCTCGGAATCGTGTTGAGTCGTCAATGAACGTGATCTAGTACTTGTAACCTCGATTGGTAGGTACAGGAAGTGGTCCATGAAGATCTGAGTGCACAAGGTCAAGTGGTGCGCATGTATGATTGGTCGAGGGAGGAAATGAGGGAGCATGCATCTTGCCAGCCAAGCAAGGTTCACAAACAGGATCGGGAGGTGTTTGAGAGGTGAGAGTGAGACCAGTCACCAATTGCTGGGAGATCATCTTCTTCACATCAGCATAGTTCTGGTGAATGAGCCTTCTGTGCCAGAGTGACAAGTTAAGAGGGAGAGAGATAGAAGCTGCAGAAGCGAGCTGGGAAGCAATGGTGACTCCCTCAAGCATAGCAGTGTTGTTAGAACGGATCCTAGCACAGAACAGAGTCTTCCTATCCCTCTGGAAGTCCATAGACAAAGCAGAGATGTGTATATTAAGGCCTTTCTGCCTAGTAAGGTAGAGGCAAGACAGGAGATTGCTCTGAAGCTGAGAAACATGGAGAACTTGTGAAAACTGCACTGCTCTCGTCGCTTTTCCCCCTACAACTGGCTGAAACACCACAAAGCCCACCCCAGCTGAGTAAATGACTGAATTATCAGCTAACCGGACAGGAATGCGAAGGGGAGCATAGGAATGCATCCAGTGACGATGTGGGGTCATATGAGAAGTAACCCCTGAGTCTGCAAGCCAATCAACGTCAGAGGAGAGCTGGGAAGGTGTGGGGGAGGTTATACTCATGTTTCCAGCGAATTCTGTGGTGCTGAGCGCATTTTCGGATGCAGGAGAGGGCAGGGAGTCTTGTGACGCATCCTGGGCCTTGTTAGCACGGTTCTCGGGCCGTCTAGAGCGCGATTTTGATGTGTTTTCACGTGCATCCTTCTGGGCATCCAAAAAGGAGTAGCACTTGAGCAGTGTGTGGCTAGGCTTGTCACAAAATTCGCATTTCCCGGATGAAGGAGTGGGTGCAGAGTGTGTTGCCAGTGCCTGGGAGGAGCCTGCAGTGTCCCCAGCACGTCTACGATGTTGAACATCCTCTGTGACGAAAGCCTGGTGCACAGAAGCCTTGTCAAGTTTGTCCATGAGCAAGAGGGAAGAGGTGAATGAGGAGAATTCCTCAGTAGGGAGGGCTCTAATGAGAGCCATGGAGGCCAGTTCTTCATCCAGCTGGGCTAGTGTGAATCCAGAGGGGCAGAGATTTGCAATTTTTCGAGTATTTTCGTCTACCCTGTTCATCAGAGCCTGCAGGGACTTGTCCTCTTGCTTCCTGATGCTGAATAAGTCATCATACACGTTAAAACACATCCCAGCACGCTTTTGGAGGTGTATTTGCTCTAGGGCCTTCCACATCTTCACAGGATTGTCCTGAATTGAGTTGAAATGGATCCTTTGGTCAGGTTCCACCATTAGAAACAGCCAGCCAGCTGGGGTTTCCCCCGTTCACTGGCACTACCCCTCTTCGGCCCAAGACCTATTGGAGGTACTTGGGTTTCTATTTCGATCGTGCCCTTACATTTGAGGAGCATGTTCGTTTCTACTCTACCAAGGCTATTTCCATGGTCAAGGCCATGGGGATGCTTGGTAACTCCGTCCGGGGGCTTCTGCCAGACCAGAAGCGCCTTCTATATCGGTCGTGCGTGGTTCCTATAGCCACATACGGCTTTCGCTTGTGGTATTACCAGGGCGCCAGGTGTAAGGGCGCTTTGGACCACCTCCGCCGGATGCAACGTCAGGCTGCACTCTGGATAACTGGCACCTTTAGGACATCGCCCGATAGGGGGGTTGGGGCCATTGCGGGCCTGATCCCCATTCATCTTCATCTCCGGAAGCTTCGTGACCGTGCTGAGTTGCAGTATGCCACGCTTGCTCCAGGTCACCCCGTTCGAGCCCTCCTTGGCTGGGGCTACAGCGGAGACCTCCAGTCTCACGTCCAATCTATAGCCAGGCTCCCCCCCCGTGAGTTGATCAGGGTGAAGGGGCCTGTTGTCGACGCCAACCAGCATCTTGCCGCCCTCGCCAGGCCCTTCGACGCCGTTGCACTGGAGGCTTGGCTGGGGCGCCGTCTCTTGGATGTGCACCCAGACCAGGTCCACTTCCATTCGTACAACTGGGGGGCGGAGGACGCCCTTACGGCCCATGTCGCAGCTCTCGACCAGGTTTTGGCCCAAGCGCAGGCTGATCCGGGGGTTCTGGTGGCAGCGACGGACACAAGTCTGCCGCCCTGCCGGGTCCACCAGGCGGTTTCGGCCGCCCAGGTTTTCCGGGGGCTGGACTGCATCCACACGGTCCGGCTTCCAGGGGGGAAGGTTACGGCTTCCGAGGCCGAGCTTTTCACCATCTTTTTTTTTGTTTTTTTTTTTTTTTTTTTTAAATCTCCAATTTATTACGTGGGCCACGTAGGGAGGCCGCGTGCAGCAACGTACTACAGTACAAACGACCGAGCCGTACACTACAGGGTATCTGTACATACAACGCGTGACCGTGGACGCGGGCATGCGTTTCCCCATGCCCAGGGCGAAGCCACCCCGAATGAACGGAGGTGGGAAGACGGCTACCGCCCAGCGCGCGGCGCGGGAACAAAGCCGAGACGAGGTCCCCCCCCTTATCGGGGGTTAGGGGTCAATTCCCACGTAAATCCCTACACGCCACCCGAAGACAGCGGGGGAATAACCAACATCCCAGCCTGGACCCAACCGGGCGCCAGGCAGAGCTACTAGCTGATACCCCCCGGGGGGGGCCCGGCCCTCTCAGCGAACGCGAACGTGGTCGGGGACGCCTCGAGGAAAGCAATGAGAGCCTCGACCGTGGCCGGGACCCCCGCCATGGAGTGCCTAGGGCAGCTCCGGAACACATGCTCACGAGTTTCCTCCCGAAACCCGCAGCGGCAGGAATACTCCTCCTGTGGGAAGAAGCGCCTCCGATAGCCCCCTATCGGCGCGTGGTTAAGAATAGCCTGCGTCATCCGGGCCATTACTGACACCGAGTGAGCGTGCGGGATCCAGGCACCACCGTGGAGATACGTGGGCCGCAGGGGACAGTCATCGTCTCTGGCAAGCTGGAGGAAACCATGCCCGTGATGGTCAGGATCCTGGAACAAGTCGATCCAGCGGTCCTGACACGACCGTACTTCCTCCTTGCGGAGGTAGTCAAGCGAGGCCCGGGGACGAGCCCCTACCCCAACGGAAGACAACGACCGAGCGAAGTCGTGTACCTGAGTGTGGAAAGGCCACTTCACACGTGAAGGGACCTCCCAGAAATGGACTGAGCGGGCCGGACCCCCGGCGAACCACTCGGCAAGAAGGCGACAGACCGCCAAGGAATGACCCTGGGCGGAGTGCACCGACGGGTCCATTGCCCGCCTGGCCGAGGCCATCGAGTCAGTGAACAGGATGAGACTAGCGACGCCCTCGACAGAAACTGCCTTGGACTGTTGAGGGAGAAGAATAAAGGAGTGTAGGAAACACAAAAAGAGTGAGAGAATAGAGGATGATAAAAGGATATAGAGGAGAGAGTATTAGAAGAAGGAGACTCAGACACTGACACTGACACAAAAGGAGGGAATGTCCTGTTAGATTGGAGAGGAGGAAGCCTCCTTATATATGTACAGGACACAAGACAACTACCAAAAGAGGGATAAAGGAGTTACCAAAAGAAGAACAAAGGTATTACTAAAATGGGAACAAAGAGATTACCAAAAAGGGAACAAAGGGAGATAATCTAATCAAGGGAGTGGATAAGATAAGATAAGAGATAATGGGGGGGATAAGATAAGATAAGGTGTAGCTGGACAAAACCTAACATGGACACCGCCAGCCGGATGGCGAAAAGCTCGGCCTCGGGAGCCGTGACCTTCCCCCCCGGAAGCCGGACCGCATGGATGCAGTCCAGCCCCCGGAAAACCTGGGCGGCTGAAACCACCTGGTGGACCCGGCGGGGTGGCAGACTCGCGTCCGCCGCTGCCACCAGAACCCCCGGATCAGCCTGCGCCCGGGCCAGAACCCGGTCGAAAGCCGCGACATGGGCCGTAAGGGCGTCCTCCGCCCCACGGTCGTAGGAATGGAAGTGGACCCGCTCGGGGTACACATCCAAGAGACGACGTCCCAGCCAGGCCTCCGGCGCCATCGCGTCGAAGGGCCCAGCGAGGGCAGCAAGACGCTGGTTAGCGTCGACAACAGGCCCCTTCACCTTGATCAGCTCGTGGGGAGGGAGCCTGGCTATGGACCGGACATGGGACCGGAGATCACCGCTGTAGCCCCAGCCAAGGAGGGCACGAACGGGATGACCTGGAGCAAGCGTGGCGTACCGCAACTCGGTACGGTCACAAAGCTTCCGGAGATGAAGATGAATGGGGATCAGGCCCGCAATGGCCCCAACCCCCCCATTGGGCGACGTCCTAAAGGCACCGGTAATCCAGAGTGCAGCCCGACGCTGCATCCGGCGAAGGTGGTCCAAAGCGCCCTTACACCTGGCGCCCCAGTAATACCACAAGCGAAAGCCATATGTGGCAATAGGAACCACGCACGACCAATATAGAAGGCACTTCTGGTCTGGCAGAAGCCCCCGGACGGAATTGCCAAGCATTCCCATGGCCTTGACCGTGGAAATAGCCTTGGTAGAGTAGAAGCGAACATGCTCCTTAAACATAAGGGCACGATCGAAATAGAAACCCAAATACCTCCAATAGGTCTTGGGCCGAAGAGGGGTAGCACCAGTGAACGGGGGAAACCCCAAGTCCACCGGGGGATTCTCACCGGAACGATCCCGCGAGAAATGGAAGAGCTCGGACTTGTCGTGCTCCACGACCAGCATGAACCGGGTGAAGGTGTCGTGGACAACCTCGTAGGATCTGCGGAGCAGGACGCAGTTAGCGTCCAGGTCCCAGGCCTGCGCCACAATGGTACCATCGTCGATGTAAGACAAGAGCGAAAGGCCCGGTTGAGGGAGCCGCCGCTTGATAATATACATGGCCGGGGCCAGGTAGAGGCCGGACAGGACGGGTGAGAGGGCAGACCCCTGGCCCACCCCCACCTCCGCCCGGAATGGTTCAGACAGGAAGGAGTTCCAGGCATAACTGGTGAACCTCCCCGTGAGGTAAGAAGCAAAGAACCGGCCCACGCAAGGGGAGAACCCCTGCCGAGCCAGAACCGCGAGAAGCATCCCATGATTCAGGGATGGGAAAAACTGTGCGATGTCGAAGGCGAGAACACTCGTCTTCAACCCGCAGGCCCACCCGGCACGGATAAGGTGCACGAGGTAGGCACTAGCATCTTCGGTGGACCGCTGGATCACACCGCTGAACTGGTTCAGATGGAACACGCCGAACTTGACAGCCTCAAACTGCAAGCGGCGCGAGATCATCTTCTCGATAAGCTTACCGAGAGTGTTGAGAAGGACGATTGGTCTGAACGCCTTCGGAGTAGCATAGGAGGGCTTGCCAGGCTTCGGTATGATAACCAACATGCTCTCCTTAAAGTGACAAGGCCAATGCCCGCACTCCATGCAGGCATCGGCGATCCGACAAACCAAACGGGTGACCGTCGGGCCCGCCAGAACGGACTTGAGGTGCATCCACATAATGTGGTCCGGACCAGGTGAGGACAAAGAAGAGCATGCGCGCAGAGCCTCATGCATCTCCAAGTCAGAGAAGACTGGCCACTCCCATGGTGGGAGCGGATCGATCTGATCAAGAACCCCGACATCGACCGGGCGGTCGTTGGTGGCGTTGTAGGACCCGTGGAGCCCCTCCCAGAGCTCCTCGAGAGTATTGCAGGGGCGATCGCGGTAGCGGATCGCCTCGCAGGGAGGCAACTTGCGCGCCCTGACCCAATCCATCAGGTCCCAGGGGCGCTTGTTGGTAGAAGCAATCTCCTCGATGTGCTCATCGAAGAACTTGCGCTTGGCGGCCTTCCAGGTCCGCTTAAACGTGCACGCGTCCCCCCGGTCCCGAGACCAAGAATACACCGCGTAAGTGCGCAAGCACTCGTTGTCCCTCCCACCACAGCTTCAACCGCGAGACAACACAGACCTCCTTGGAGTGGGCAAGCCACGCCCCGGAGAAGACCGCAGAGATGGCCAGGGCCACCTCGTCGATCCTGTCAGATGAGCCTAGGTCTGGATAGCCCAGGCCCATGAGCCCCGTCGAGACCTCAGCTAGGAACTCGGCCTCCTCGTCCAAGCCCCGCTTCAGCGAACGCCTGGGCACAGCCTCCACGAAGGCTTCCAGGGGGATAGTGATCCGAAGGGGGCAATGGTCAGACTGACCCCGCAGATCAGGACACCGCGTGGGAAGCGGCAGATGGCCTGCAGCCGCCCTCGCAAACACGAGGTCGATCATAGTAGAAGCGAGCCCCTCCTCAAAGGGGAAATGCGTGGGGCCCGGGTTCTCAGGGAGCGAGAGATCCAGGCCCAACGAATCTGCCGTTTCCAGCAGGGAGGTGGCAGCAGCAGGATTGTGGGGAGCCCATGGGTCCCACTGCGGCGAGTGGCAGTTAAAGTCCCCCGACATGAGGGCGCACTGCGGGAGAGAGTCAACCGCATCTGCGAGGTAGCAAATGCCCGACTGCCTGTCGTCTGAGTAGACGTTGAGAAAGTACACAGCCTCCCCATGCAAGAACATGGAGACAGCCATGACGTCACGGTGATCGACGACATCACGTCAAAGCGAGGGGCGGAGCCACACCATCTGGTTATGTATATATGCCATAACCCGAGGAGGCTGATCTGGGGAAGAAGGAGGGCGGAACAAACACAGCCACTCCGGATGCTTGGGCGCCCCGACAACCTCATCCCTGTCAGGGTCAGAGGAGGACGGAACGCGACGGATGGAGCGCCAAGGTGGCTCCTGCAGTAAGAACATGTCAACATCATCTTTGAACTGTTCCAGTAGACTGTCCACAAGAATGTAACTACAAAATACATTCTGTGACCATACACGACACGCTCCCCTCAATCTCCTAGGTTCCTGACGGTCCCTATTCATTGGGGTAAGCGGGGTTGACGTGGCGGGGAACGGACCCTTACCGGAGAATCGTACCGGCGCTCAATCCACTCCCGATCGAAGCGGTGAGCCCAGAACGGGCAGGCCGAAGCCGAAGCGGCGTGAGCGCCCCCACAGTTCACGCACACAGGCACGTGAGGGCAGGGACGGTCAGCGGGGGTGGGGGCGATGGGCGGCCTATGGTTGGGCTGCCCTTTGCAACACAACGCAAACGCCCGATGGTTAGTCGGGGAATGCGGACCGCCACAATGGGAGCAGCGGATAGCCTCGCGTCGGCAGACTAGAGAGGGGTGCCCCCACTTCCAGCAGCGCTGGCAGAGGGGGATGCCGGGGTTGGCCTTCGCAGGGATGACCCTGCACGGAGTGCCGTCGATAGTGATGACGCGCCGGGTGACCGTCTTCGCGTTGGACCCCTGCTGAGAGTCCCAGATTTCAAAGAACACGGTGGCCGTGTCCGCGGCCCTCGAGTTCTTGACAATGCGCAGCCTGGTGGCCAGCACGAAATACTCAGACCACACAGAATGCTGCATGGCCTCGACCACCCTGTCGGGCGTGAGCCAGGGCTGCCCGCCCCGGAACATAGGAGCATCGAGGAGCTTGAGGTAGCTCTTCGACCAGGGAAGGTTCGCGTCCACGACGGCCTGAGGCCAGTTCGCGCGGACCGCGTTCCTGATAGTGCCAATGTCCAGTTCACTGGGCACGGCGGTAGTGTAGCAAGCTACATGTGAGTCCATCTGCTGGACCCGCTCAACACGAACGAGCGAACCTGCAGACGCCAGAGCAGCGGCCGCCACCCGATGAATCTCTGCGCAGACGACAGGGCCCAGGTTAACCGGGAGACCGCCCCCTGCAGGGGTGAGCATGACCTGCTTGCGCGAAGGTCCAGACGTAGTCATCCTAGGCTTGGGGGCCCTGAGTGGCTGCTGGGCGGCTGCCGCCTGCCGATGAAACGAGACCACCTTATGAGAAGGCAGCCCTGGGAGAGCACGCGCCAGGTCGACGAGACCCGACGGGGACGAGACAGCCGCAGCCGCATAGGAGCGGGGCGGGGAACAAGGCTTGGTAGCCAAGTTGACGTACAGAGGGGGAGGACCGGGGGGAGGCCTCGCAGCCAACCGAGCCCTGTCCGCCGCCGACAGCGGAGGAACATTGGCGGCTCGCGCCGCCCTGATGCGAGATGGCCACTGCCCCGCACCGGGATTGCGAGCCACTGGGACAGGATTGCCCAACCCCGTGCGGGCCAGGTTCCTGAAGAATTGCTGAGTAGGCGCAGGACGTGCATACCCAGCAGGAAAACGCCCCAAATCCTCCGCCAGAGCAGGAGGCAGGGGGAGGTTACCCTCCCAAGGGGTGCGGCGCGAGCCACCCGCCTGAGGAGCACCATCCACCTTCATAGGAGCCACAGAGGCCCTAGGAGAGGGGGCGTGCATACTGCCAGCCACCCCAACAGGGGCGGCAGGTGCAGCAGAGTCCGGTCATTTGCCCTTCCCTTGCGCAGGGGTTGGGGTGCTTGGCCTGGACGGACTATACACCTCAGAGGCCCACTCATGGAGCCTCAGGGTGCGCTTGCCCTCCGTGAAGGGGATGTCATCCCAGTCATGCTCTTCCACCTCGCGAAAGAGCCTGGCCAGGGAGCGGGCAACCTCCACGCTGCCGCCTTCAGAAAGGTTGCCGCGCTTGGCTCTCTCCAGCTACAGCGCGACGACGTCGAGTGCGTCTGCCACGACCCCAGCCTCACCCTCTGCATCCGCGGGGTTGCGGGAAAGGGCGAGGAAGGTGGGGACGAACTCGGGATCCTCCTCCTCCTCCACAAAAGCGGGGCCAGGGGACGGCTCGGCTCCAGGATCTACAGCCATCCTGGAGGAACCGGAGACCGATTCGAGGTCGAGCTCCTGCCTCAGAGGGGTGGAGGGCTCGGGCGTGCGGGTGCGCTTGGGACGGGGGGTCACCGGGGTGTCATCTGGGTAGACAGCGGACTCGCGAGGCCTTTTGGGGGCCTCGGCAGCCAGAGCAGGGGCAGCAGCCTGCGACGCAGAGCTGTAGCCAGGTCGAGAGGAGCCGGGGGGGGCATCCTGAGTGCGAACGATAGCCATAGCAAGGGGGTCCGGCAACGAAGGATCCGCCGGCGGAGGAGCCCCCGCTCCCTGAGAGGAACGAGTAGACCTAGGAGGCATGTGCGTAGGAAGTTAAGATCGAAGATCAGACCACTAGAGCTTGTTGTATAGAACGATGAAGGGGTTGGCTTGTGGCTGTGCAAGCAAGTTGGTGGTAGTTGACTTCCAAGAAGGGATGCAGCAGAGACCGTCCAGAACCGCCAGTTCATCAGATGGCCAGCATACCTAGTCATTAAGTACCTTTGCCAAGGGTGCACCCGACTCCCCAACAATACCAAACAGCTCCAGGACACCTCAGAAGGGTGAAGAGAGTAGGAATAGTGTAGACAGCCCACTAAGAAAGGGACGGCTGCCTGTAGATTAAGAGTAGAAAATAATGTAAAGTGGAGATGATGGTGGTAAGAGGGAAAAAAGCGTGGCGTCCCCAGGAGAATCACTCCTGTCCTTGTGGATTGCGGCTTGAAACCTGCACTCACATTCTCACCTCCTATCCGGAGTATACGTGACGTGGCAGCCTACCCTGCAACCTTAACGCCCTCCTGGGCTTTCTGGAACACAATTCCTCTGTGTTTGCGTTCCTATCCCAGCCTCAAGGGGTGGAATATGTAACTGGGGAGGGCCTTCAGATTGTTCCCTCCTCATGGGTTTCGGCCTCGAGGAGCTGACAGTTATTTGCCCCCTGTTCTTCTGGGCGGGTTGTAGCGATTTATGGAGAATTGACTTCTAGCACCCCTAGGGGCAGAGACCCAAAGTTCTTAGAGCCTTAGCCTGTGAGGTGTAGGAATTTATGGAGAATTGACTCCTAACCCTCCTAGGGGGGAGGACCTGTCAGCCCTATCTACCCCTCGTCTGCCGCACCCTGGTTTCTGTCAGGGTAGCAGGCTCTTCACCCATGCACACTTCTTTACGGAGTGTAGCCTTTCAAGCCAGCAGGGCTTTTTCCCCTACCTTAGTTGGTAGTTATATCATGTATTAGTTGCTTTGTTGTAGCTAGTGCATGCAGACTGCATTTGAGCACCGTGTTATAAATTGTTGATTTTTTTTAAAAAAAAAAAAAAAGCCCCTGCAAGACAATAAGCTTGGATAGTTATATGGGGATCCATGCTTATTGCAGATCTGGGCAACTGGATCTTGATCACAAACTGGCTACTGGGTAACAGGAAGGTGGTCCAGGGGTTGCACCCTAGGTAGCCACTGGACTGTAACAGTTTGTTCAGAGAATGGCAAACCAGCTCAAGAAGTCAAGATCTGCCATCGATCGATCCCGGGTAAGATCTGGGTTTATCGGTTTAAGTTGTTACCACGTCAGTAGTTCTAGCGTGAGTCTGTGGGGTGAGTGGCGGAGTTTAGTGTTGAAGCAGGAGCGTTGGGGGACTGGTAAGGAGTCCTAACAGCGAAGGAACGAGTGTATTACATGAAGGGAACAACTAGAAATGAAAGGAACAAGCTGTGGACAGCTGTGAGAGACTGGAGTGGAGATAGAACTAACTACTCACCTGTGGACAGCTGTGAGAGACTGGAAGTCCCAAAAGTGTCCACAGGTGCAAGTCCATATCTAGATCACATGACTAGCTACCAAAAGCATCCAGGCCTATCTACAAGTCCACAAACACAACAACAAACAAGTGGGACTGTTCAGAGCACAATAAGACAAGTGCACACTGCTCACCACAGGAGTGCATATAACACATCCTGGCATGTCACAGGGCACTCCTAACATTTAGCCCACCTTGTACACCCTTTAGGAAGGCTTTGTGCCAACCTGCTATCCCAGGGATTGCCTAGTTGGGAGGGCAACGGGTTTGGGATGTTCCATGTTTTTGCGCCACCTCATGTAATTCCAGCCTACTGGCTTTAGTACTACACCAATTAGGGAGGCTGTTAGTATGCCGACCTATGCCCCTAGGTGCACCACCTATAGGGGAGGCCCCTGCCTGTGTCTAAGGTGAGTAAAGCTCAGTCTGGCATGGGAGTAACAGATGCCGTAGCACTCATCTCATGCCAAGCAGACCATGTTGGGGTTATGCAGAGTTTGCCTGCAAGGGACTCCTTGGATGGGCTACCGGTCCTGCATGGCTCCCATTGCCATGTATGGGTTCCATATGTGGTATCACGAGGGTTTCCGTAACAAGGGGATCCTCAAGATATTCAACTCTATGCAGCAGCGTACCGCTAATTGGATTATCGGTGCATTCCACACATCCCCCTCCAGGAGGGCAAAGGCCCTTGTGGGCCTTCTACCCTTCCAGTTGCATCTCAAGAAGTTGGCTTCCTGTACAATATTCCAGGTCGCCACACTTGCAGTAAATCATCTGCTTCAGCCCTTGCTGGGTCATGAGTTCAAGGGGAGCTCTCTGGTGCACTCCTGCTCTATTTCGTCTCTCACCCCGGTGCTTCAGCCCAAGGTGAAGAGTGCCCTCATGGAGGTATAGAATGTGCTTCTGCAGCTTACTGAGCCATTCAGCCCATTCGTGGACGAGAACAGGCCAGGTCTCAACGCAGCTCCTTTATCAGCAACCATTACCATATTTAGTCAGGTTGCACTTCCTCTCAAGTTGGGAGGCTCATTCATGGCCTTCCTCTTGTCCGTTTTTCTTTTAATCCGGCATGGTAGTAGCGGCCCTGTGTGCCCTCCCATGTACCAAATTTCGAGTTGATCTGTTGAGGGGGTCACTGACAATTTGCCCTTTTTGTAGGAAACACTGTAGGGAAGGATTGGGGGTTTTGCAGGGTTCCAAATCGCTGGTCTGAGGTCTAGGTTGAAGGCAAGCACTATCAGGGTGTTCACACACCATTTCCAGTGGTTGTACCAGGCTATGGCACCTCCACTGACACTTTAAGCATGCCCAGGCATATCTCACCTCCTCCAGCCTTCCCCATCACTCCGGGGGGGCTACATCTTGTCCCACAGTGCCGGACTGGGTAACAAAGCATGCACAGAAGCTCCGGGCACATCCTCAGCAAGTTTCAGCTTGTTCTGAGCTGATCTCACTGAGTTATCATACTTTTTATGTGTTTCTTCTCTGACCTCTCTGTGATCCTCAGATTGCAAAGCTCGTTCAGAGCTCGTTCCTCAGCCATTCTGGCTGAAGCTTCACAAAACTGTAGGGGCCCCTAGGCCCCTTCAGACCCCTCGTTTATACACAGCTGCACCTACGGGGGTAGCCTTGACGTTCACTTCTTTGGGGGTATCTCCCCCAAAAAGCCTGTCTTTTGTGCATCTGCAGTTGTTCTGCCAGCCCTCTGGCTTGGCTGCTTCTCCCTTGCTTAGTGAAAGCTTGGGAGCGTGCTCAGACCATTCTCAGCAAGTTTCAGCCTGTTCTGGGCTGATCTCATTGATCTATCACACCTTTTATGGGGTGTTTCCTCTTTGACAGTCCTGCTTCTCCGGATTGCAGGGCTTGTTTAGAACTTGTTTGGCAGGCGCTTTGCCCCATATTTTGCGGGACAGTAGGGGTCCTAGTACCCCTCCTGTCCCCTTAATTGCATGTGGCTGCACTCACTCATTTGGCCACAATGCCACTTTTTCAGACATGGCTCCAAATGCTCTTTAGAGTAATTGGACTGTGTGCCACATTTTGCTTGGGTGCTTGGCACTTAACCCTCTTGATTCTGTATGGGCTACTATTACAGTAGTCAGGGCTTCCCTTGATGCCCAGGTTGCCCCTCATCACTGACATTGCAGTTGACCTTTTTCCTTCCCTTTGGGAAGTTTACCTTGCTTCCATGGTTATTATCCACCTATCTGGGCATTTGCAGTGAATTAACATTGTTGTGCTACATGCATGGGGACCATGGACCCTTGTTTATTTAGCAGGTCTTCAGATCTGCCTTTCTGCACTAGGCTCCTAGGGCCTGCAGACTCTATTCCCACAGGAATTCCCTGTAGTCTGTGCTGAGCCTTTTTAGGTTCTAGTATTTATTCAGAGGAGAGTATATACTACATGCTCCCTGCTCCAGCTACTGTCCTCTGGGAAGGTGTGGTAGCAGAGTGGGCTATTGGGTGGGACCTCATGCATCTGGTGCCCTTTGGGTGTAGGTATGTGCTAACCACTTGGTAGCCTCCCACTTGTTTCCCCACTTCTTGTGGGTGGTTCCCTCTTGAGCTTGGGGTGATACAAGCTCGCGTTGGCAGGCATGCCAGTATGTAGGGTGAACTTTGTAGCTACTTGCCCCCTGTAGTAGGTAGTTGCACGCGGCCTCCCTACACAGCCCGCATTATAAATTGGAG
The DNA here is from genome assembly GCA_023014365.1 of Lepiota brunneoincarnata. Lineage (NCBI taxonomy): Eukaryota > Fungi > Basidiomycota > Agaricomycetes > Agaricales > Agaricaceae > Lepiota > Lepiota brunneoincarnata. The sequence goes on along the minus strand of JAEBUN010000002.1, from coordinate 2,557,970 downwards.
ATTTAAAAAAAAAAAAAAAAAAACAGGCCAGGTCTCCAACTTTTGGACCGCTTTTTGGAGCAGATCAAATTCATGCTATACACTATTGATCTGGAGGGGGATTTGAAGCAACGGCATCTCGATGGACTGCACGCCTCCATCTGGAGGGCACAGGCCGACCCGATGTCTGCTTGCATAGCAGCTGGTGCCCACCAGCTGCCATGCGGGAGGCTGCAGGCTGTTTCGGTGGCTTGTGTATTTGCAGGCAGGCGCTTGGTCAGGCAGGCTGTAAGGAGGGTTCTGCTTGCTGATGCGGAGCTCCACTCCATTCGGTTGGGAGTAGGTATGGTCTTAGATTGTGCTGAAACCGACCACATCTTTATTTACATTAGCTCTGTGGGCTCCACCCGCAGAGCTGTCGATCCTTCTGTGCATGCTGGCCAGGCTCATTCCCTGGAGGTGTGTTGGTCTTTGGATTGCTGGTTGTCTGCCAAGGCCCAGCAGACCGTCACTTTCTGGCAGGTGCCTTCGGGCTCTGTTGCAGAGCTTCACTCTGACACCATCATAATGGTAAAAGAGCTCCACATATCACTAGGTGTCCGCCCAGTGACTACTATCGACTCCCTTTGTGCTGAGGTTACGAGGGGGTGCATTGATGAGTGGGTGAATATGTTTCACTTGCCCTTGTACTGGGGTAGGAACTTTCTCCCCCTGTTGGACTCCCTCAGGAAGTCTCTCCAATCCTCATACCTCTCTGGAGGTATCTGGCTCCAAGAAATCAGCCCTTGGATGTCTGTCGCTGGCACAGCGTAGGCAGTCCGCACTATACTCGGTCATGCCCCTATAGGGGAATACTACGCTAGATTCCACCCTCAGGAGGATCACTCCTGTCCTTGTGGGTTGTGGCTTGAAACCCGTACTCACATTCTCACCTCCTGTCTGGAGTATACGTGATGTGGCAGTTTGCCCCACAACCTTGATGCCCTTCTAGGCTTTCTGGAATACAATCCTTCTGCATTTGCATTCCTATCCTAGCCCCAAGGGGTGGGATAACTGGGGAGGGCCTTTGGGTTGTTCCCCCCTCGTGGGCTTCAGCCTTGAGGAGCCAATAGTTATTCGCCCCCTGCCCTCTGGGCAGGATGTAGCAATTTATGAAGAATTGACTCCTAACACCCTTGTGGCAGAGACCTGAAACTCTTAGCGCCTTTGCCTGTGAGGTGTAGGGATTTATGGAGAATCAACTCCTAACCCTTTTAGGGGGGAGGACCTGTTGGCCCTATCTACCCCTCGTCTGTCGTGCCCCAGTTTTTGTCAGGGTAGCAAGCTCTTTACCCATGCACACTTCTTTACGGAGTGTAGCCTTTTGAGTCAGCGGGACTCTCTTCCCTACCTTTAGTGGTAGTTATACCCTGTATTAGTTGCCTTGTATGTAGCTAGTGCATGTGGACTGCGTTTGAGCACCATGTTATAAATTGTTGATTTCAAAAAAAAAAAAAAGATCTGTGAGCATGTGTTCCAGAGCTGCCCTAGGCACTTCATGGCGGGGGTCCTGGCTACGGTCGAGGCCCTCATTGCTTTCCTTGAGGCATCACCAACTGCGTTCGCGTTTGCTGAGAGGGCTGGGCCCCCCCTGGGGGGTATCAGCTAGTAGCTCTACCTGGCGCCCAGTTGGGTTCTGGCCGGGGCGTTGGTTATTCCCCTGCTGCCTTTGGGTGGTGTGTAGGGATTTATGTGGGAATTGACCCCTAACCCCCAATAAGGGGGGGGACCTTGCTTCGGTTTGGTTTCCGTGTTGTGTACTGGGCAGCAGCCATCTTCCCACTTCTGTTTGTTTGGGGTGGTTTTGTCCTGGGCATGGGGAAATGCATGCCTGCATCCGCGGTCACGTGTTGTATGTACAGATACCCTGTAGTGTATGGCTTGGTCATTTGTACTGTAGTATGTTGCTGCACACAGCCTCCCTATGCGGCCCACATAATAAATTGGAGATTTAAAAAAAAAAAAAAAAAAAAAAAGACTTGGGGTTTCCCCTATTCACTGGCACTACCTCTCTTTTGCCCAAGACCTATTGGAGGTATCTGGGCTTCTACTTTGATCGTGTCCTTACATTTAAGAAGCATGTTCACTTTTACTCTACTAAAGCCATCTCCATGCAGTGTCAGGCTGCACTCTGGATCACTGGCACCTTTAGGACATCGCCCAATAGGGGGGTTGTGTCATATCCCTGCCAACTCAGAGTCTAATCATTTAAACTTTGGCTTCTCAACTTCACATGTGTTCCATACAACAACCCTCTGCCCTCTGACTTGGCCCCAATCTGCTCTGACTGCAACCCACTGCCCCAATTACACGACCACCTCCACACATGCCATGGTCACCTGACCCTTGGTGTCTCATATCCCCATCTCCATTTCCCGTCCGTAGTCAAGATACATTATCAGTCTCCATACCTGTACCTGTTTCCATTCCAGTCATAATCTGTTTGTAATCTGTTTGTAACTAGATTGGTCTCCACTTTGCTCCGCACATAGTCAGTACAAGTCATAGTTCATAAGGCCAGTAGTATATATACCATAGGTACTTGGCTTGTACTCCTCAGTCTAATAATTGAATCGAGCAGTGGACCAGCTCCCTGTTCTCTATCCTCTCCTCTCTTCTGCCTTGCTCCGCTTTGGCCCTGACTTCCTGAAATACAGACTAGGACAGTAAGAGGGCACAGCACATATGCTGAGGCCGCAAGTCCAACTTCCCACCTGATATACTCCACCTCAATCCTGAAGTCTACGTCCTGACTTCACCCTGTCCCCCGGTTACCTTATATCAAGGATACCACCCCGACCCTCCACTTCAGCCCCAATCCACACCAGCTCTAACAGTAGTATCAGACTCACACTCCTCCTGTTCACCACACTCTGAATTTTTCTAACTATGGTCTCTCGAACAGTTACCCATACTTGCACTCTGGTAACTCCAGCTGCTCACTGTAGCAAATGCATCATTTGACAACCTCTTTCTGAGGAACTGTAACCCAACTCCCCGAGGGCTTCTCACTCTCACTGACAATTGGTTGCACCCTTGACTTCAGACCAGTTCTCCGAAGATATACAACCCTCACTATTCCAGACCCCCGATGGTCCCGATGAAGGCCCCGACCCCAATCCCAATCTTAGTGACCCTGGTGATTCCGATGACTATCCTGACAATGGGGATGGGCCTTTGGGCGACGACAAACCATCAGATAATGGCAACAACAACAATAATACCCCACTTGGCAATAACTGAGACGACCATGATCGACTTCTACTCTAAGTTTTCCAACGCATAGCCGATCAAATGGACGGCCATAAGAACTCTCAAGCCCCATAGCCTCCCCAAACTCCCCATACCAAAGCTCACAAACCTGACATCTTTACAGGTTCCAACCCTGCCAAACTCAAACCCTTCCTCTTCCAATGCTGACTCTACTTCCATACTAACCCAGCTCAGTTTGCTATCCCTGCCACCAAGGTTAACTTTGCATTGATGTACCTTACAGGTGTAGCCCAACAACACTTTGAAATTGGCCTTGACAAGGCCGACAACCACAGAATAATGCACGATTGGATCAAGGACTGGGACCAGTTCACCCTGGAACTGCAGACCAATTTTGGTCCTGCAGATCTGACCAGAGAAGCTGCTGAGCAGCTCGACTCCTTCCGAATGCGCTACGATGAGAAGATCACTGTCTATAATGTTGACTTTCTCTGCCTAGCCAGCCAACTCCGCTGGGGTGACAAAGTATTCTGTCACCACTACTACAAAGGCCTCCCCAACCACATCCAGGACATTCAGTCCAATTGGCCCAACGGCAAGCCCAACACCTTCATCGAAATGCAGGCAGCAGTAATGAAGATCAATGCTTGCTACTGGGAGTGCCAACGCAAGAAGGCCCACGCCAAAGCCGCTTCAGACCCGACCGCCTCTAAGAAACTTGGAGGCAATCCATCCCCATCCATCTTGTCCAACACACAACCTGCCGCCAAGCCTGCCAATAGTAACAACAAAGGCAGCACCCCCAACAACAACAACTTCAAGGGTACTCCGCCCAACCCATCCACCGGTCAGAAATCGGTCCTGCCCAAATCTGACCTTACTAGTAAACTTGGTAAGGATGGTAAATTAACCCCTGAGGAACATTAATGACGTTTCAACAATAACCCTTGCCTTGTCTGCACAGATCCCAATCACAGGGCTGCTAACTGTGACAAGAAAAAATTCCCTGATGCCAAGGCTAAAGGCCGACAGGCTCAGCTTCCTGAGACAGATGTGTTAGCTCTCCCAAGCTCAGAAAAATAGTTGGCAGTTCTCAGGCCTCTGCACAGACTGAGGATCACATTGAACTCTGCTGTGCCCCAGAGAGTTTCTGTCTCAATGCATCCACTCTTTCCAACCTGAACTCTTTTTACATTACATTAACTTCTCCTTTAGTTACTTCTTTATCTTCTGTTTCCACTTCCATACTCTCTGCTTCGGACCCACTTTCTACCATGGACAATGTAGTTAGTTCTGATTTCTCTTCTCTTTCTCCTTTCAAAGCTTTTGTTGATAGCAGTTTTACTCACTGTTTTGTGGACTTATCTTTTGTTCATTCTCATAGTATTCCAACCTCGTCCATCCCGGCTATTGAACTTCGGTTATTTGATGGGACCTCAAATGCCTACATTACGGAGCTTGTGCAACTGCCTGTATCTTTCTCCTCTGGTGAATCTATTATCTTGGACACTTATGTCACCTAGCTCAACTCTTCCTGTTCTGCAGTCTTAGGACACAACTGGCTCACCTGCTACAATCTGTTGATTGACTGGGCTTTGGGCAGTATCACTTTCCAGCCATCCCTACTTGAGAATCCTGCTTCCGTCTCTTCCTGCATTGCACCCGCATCAGCCCCACCTATGGCTACCCCTGACACTCCTGACCTAGGTTCACCACCCCTGTCCAGGACCTCATCCCAATTTATCCCCCCTGCAAAACCGCACATATCCCTGATAAATGCTCCTGCCTTTATCTGCGCTGCCAAGCTCCCTGGCTCCCAACAATTCTGAATTAACCTCTCTGCCACCTCCATATCAGCTGCATCCTCTTCTGTCTCCAAAGACCCGGCTGACCTCTCGTCCATCCCCAGGGAATACCATGAGTTTGCCGATGTTTTCAGTAAATTGCGTGCTGATACACTTGCTCCACACCACCCTTACAACCTCCAGATTAACCTAGAGGATGGTGGTCAGCCTCCAGTCGGTACCATTTACTCTCTTTCACAATCACAGCTTGGAACTCTATATGATTTTATTGATGAACATTTATCCATTGGTTTCATTTGCCCTTCCACTTCTCATAGAGCCCCGGTTCTCTTTGTAAAGAAAAAGGACGGCTCCCTCTGCTTATGTGTTGATTTTAGAGGTCTCAACCGTATTACCAAGAAGGACCATTACCCCCTTCTGCTCATCTCTGACCTCTTAGACTCCCCTCGCAAAGCCTGCATATATACCAAAATCAACCTCCATCACACATACCATCTAGTCCGCATTGCTGACAGCGACAAATGGAAGACCACCTTTTGGACCCACTATGGCTCCTTCAAGTGGATGGTCATGCCTTTTGACCTTACCAATGCCCTGGCCACTTTCCAGTGGTTCATAAATGATATATTTAAGGACATGCTCAATGTCTGCGTTACTATCTACCTTGATGACATTCTGATATACTCTGACAATCATAGTATCCATCGTGACCAAGTCAAGGAGGTCCTCAAGCGGTTCCAACAATACAGTCTATACGCCCACCCTGACAAATGCCAGTTCCACTCTGACACAGTGGAATATTTTGGCTACATTCTTTCCCCCAACAGTCTCCAAATGGACCAATCAAAGGTCAAGACCATCTAAGAGTGGCCGGAACCCAAGAAAGTTAAGGACATCCAGTTCTTCTTAGGTTTCGCCAATTTCTACCGTCACTTCATTCATAGTTACTCTGACATCGTTGTTCCACTCACTTGCCTCACCCACAAAGATGTGAAATGGAATTTCACTGACAAATGTCATGAAGCCTTTAACTCCCTGAAGGAAGCATTCATATCTGCTCCCGTCCTCACTCCTTGGGCCCCTGATGCTCAGATCATTGTCGAGACCAATACCTCCAACTATGCCCTTGCGGCCATCCTCTCTATCATCACTGATGATGGGGAAGTCCATCCTGTTGCATTCCATTCCCACATCTTTAACATGGCCAAACTTAACTATGACACTCACGATAAGGAACTCCTAGCAATATTCAAAGCTTTTCACATCTGGCAACACTACCTAGAAGATGCCCCCCTTACTATTGACATAGTCACCAACCACAAAAACCTCAAATACTTCTGCACCACCAAAGTCTTTACTTACTGCCAAGCTCATTGGTCCGAGTTCCTGTCCCACTTCCACCTTGTCATCCAGTTCTGACCTGGCCGCCTTGGCACCAAACCTGATGCCCTAACTAAATGATGGGACGTCTACCCTAAAGGGGGGAATAGCAACTATGCATCAGTCAACCTGCACAACTTCCAGCCTGTGTTCACCCACAAACAGCTCACAGCCTCCATCCGCACCACCACTCTTTACACCCCTTCCCTTTGTGCAGCTGTAGTCATGGACCTCGATCAGCTACACCGCGATATCCTCACCACCCTACCAGTGGACCCAACCACTTCCACCCATCTTGCCAGCCCAGAAGGCTGTTGGTCAGTTAACGATAAAGGTTTCCTCCTCCTAGACAACAGAATCTATGTCCCTGATGCCGACAATCTCCAACTTCAGGTCCTCCAGTACAAGCACGATCATGTCTTAGCCAGCCACTTTGGTCAGAATAAAATGCTGGAACTCATCCAGCACAAATACACCTGGCCTAGTGTCTGCACCTTCATCAAGGAGTTCTGTAAGTCTTGTGTCACCTGTATGAGGTCTAAACCCCAGCGCCACCACCCCTACAGTCTCCTCAAGCAACTCCCCATCCCTGAATGCCCTTAGAATTCAATCTCCATGGACTTCATCGAGAAACTCCCTGCCTCCTCCAGCTACAATGCCATCCTAGTAGTAGTCAACAGACTCACCAAACAATTCCTATTCATCCCCACCTACAATACCGTCATTTCCTCCGACTTCGCCTACCTATTTGTCCTCTATGTCTTTTCCAAGTATGGCATACCTGAACATGTTACCTCCAACTGTGGCTCCGAATTTGTCTCTCACTTCTTCCCCTTGTTGGGACAAGCCCTTGACATGAAACTACACTTCACTTTGGGTTACCACCCAGAAGGCGACAGACAGACAGAATGCACCAACCAGACCCTGGAACAATACCTTCAGGTCTACTGTAACTACCAACAGGACAATTGGTCCAAATTACTACCACTAGCTGAGTTTGCTTACAACAACACCCCTAGTGCCACCACTGGTATCTCCCTGTTCTTTGCTAATAAAGGATACCATCCAAACATCACAGTTCATCCTGAATGCGATCTTGCCTCCACTCAGGCCTGCCATTTTGTGGTTGATCTCGACAACTTACATACCACCTTGAAGTTGTAAATAGCGTTAGCCCAGCAATGATACCAGACCTTCGCCAACGCCTGCCATCTCCTGGCTCCGGACTTCAAGGTTGGGCAAAAAGTGTTCATTAAAGCCCAGTTCTTCTGCACCACCTGTCTCTCCAAAAAGCTTTCCAAAAAGTTCCTTGGACCCTATGAGATCATTGCCCAAGCAGGTACCCACTCCTTCACCCTCTGACTTCCTGACTCCATACATGGAGTACACCCAGTTTTCCATGTTTCTATGCTTGAACTGGCCATACCTACATAATACCATACCCGCCCAATTGGACCCGCCACCTGTGCCAGTTTCTATTGACAGCAAACCCAAATACAAGATCACTTGTATCATCAACTCGAAGATTGATCGGTGCCGTGCATGCAAACTCCTCTACAAAGTCATTTGGTTAGGTTATGAAGACACCGAAGAAGAGTCTTTGTGGTTACTGGCTACCAAGCTTGAACATGCCATAGATCTAGTAGAGGCTTTCCATTCCTCTTACCCTGCTAAGCCTGGCCCCCTTCATTCACTCTGAGTTTTCCACTGATCACCCATCACACCAAGAAACAACAAGATTTATCAAGAAAAAACAAAAACTACTACCAAATTACTTATTGTCTCCAGAGGGGCTGGGCAACTTTGCAGCATCATCTTCTATTAACTCCTGCACCTCCTCTTCTGAGGTGGCCCCAACACTCTCCTCTGAACCCTCCATCTCTGTAACATTCCCACTTGATCAGTTATGATCCACCGGTGCCTTCCAATGCCGCAGTTGCTCATAACGGCCTGCCACCAGCTCCACCTTGTCCACCTTCTCCCCCAATTGAGCGATGGACTGCTCAAGCCATACCTCCAGGATGTTGACCTTTTTGACGGTCTCCTGGTGTTTTTCCTCAATGAGCCATTTCAACTCTACAACACCCACTGATTAGCACATCACAATATAGGACTCCTCACTTACCCTTAAACTGTTGGCCCAACAACCTGCCGGTCCCACTTGGCTCTATATCCTCTTGGCTTCTGCATTGTTTCTTCATTTTACTACACCAACAGCAACTCCTGGTGTTACTAAAACCCTATCAGTATGTATTCTGGAAACCTTTAAGCAATGACTCACCTGCCGGCAACCTCGCACTGGACCCCATCTCGCTCGCACCTCCAGCAGGGGTTCTCACCCCTGAATATGTTTGCATGGCTCCATTGCAGGGCCACCCTTGCCCTTGCTTTTCCCTTACCCCCTGTATCCCCAGAGTCCTCTTCCTCCTCCTCCTCCTCATCTTCTGTCTTGCCACTATCCATGTAATCAGATTCCAACTCTTCCATATCTACCTCCATTGGTTCTTCTGGCAGGTGACTTGACAAAGCCCCTGCAGCCATTGCAATGAGTCAGGCCCGAATTGCCTGATGCTCTGCCTTGGCAGCCTCATCTTGTTGCCACCTGATATCTTCCACCATATGCTCTCTCACCCGCTCCTCCACTTGTTGCTGGCGCAGTGCTATCATCCGCTGCCACTCCTCCTTTCGTTGCTCCTCCTCCTTCAGCCTCTTGATTTCCAGCTGCTCTCGCTCCTCTCACTCCGCCTTCTCCCTCAACAATTGTGCCTTGCACTCTGTGGCAGTAGGTTGTCGGGAGGGTTGTCTGCTCATGGGAGTAAGAAGTCAAGTTGTGTTTTTTGGAATCGAACCAGTTCACCATTTTTATACCCTGCTGGAACTTTCCGATAGGCCTCAGCCTAGACCACCTTGGGCCTTGAGGCTTGGCCCTAAAGGGGGGACACTGTCATATCCCTACCAATTTAGAGTCTAATCATTTAAACTTCGGCTTCTCAACTCCATGTGTGTTCCACACAACAACCCTCTGCCCTCCGACTCGGCCCCAACTTGCTCTGACTCAGCCCCAACTTGCTCTGACCGCAACCCACTGCCCCGATCATGCGACCACCTCCACACATGCTGTAGTCACCTGACCCTTGGTGTTTCATATCCCTGTCTCCATTTCCCATTCATAGTCAAGATATGTTATCAGTCTCCATACCTGTACCTGTTTCCATTCCATTCATAATCCATTCATAATCTGTTTGTAACTAGATTGGTCTCTGCTTCGCTCTGCACATAGTTAGTACAAGTCATAGTTCATAAGGCCAGTAGTATATATACTGTAGGTACTCGGCTTGTACTCCTCAGTCTGATAATTGAATCGAGCAGCGGACCAGCTCCCTGTTCTCTATCCTCTCCTCTCTTCTGCCTCGCTCCGCTTTGGCCCCAACTTCCTGAAATACAGACTAGGACAGTAGGAGGGCACAGCACATATGCTGAGGCTGCAAGTCCAACTCCCTGCCCGACGTACTCCACCTCGGTCCCAAAATCTACATACTGACTTCGCCCTGTCCCCTGGTTACCTTATATCAAGGATACCACCCCAACCCTCCACTTTGGCCCTGATCCGCACTGGCTCTAACAGGTTGGGGTCATTGCAGGCCTGATCCCTATCCATCTTCATCTCCAGAAGCTTCATAACTGTACTGAGTTGTGGTATGGCATGCTTGCTCCAGGTCATCCCATTTGCACCCTCCTTGGTTGGGGGTACATACAGCAGCAATCTCCAGTCTCATGTCCAGTCCATAGTGAGGCTCCCTCCCCGAGAGTTGGTTAAGGTGAAGGGGCCTATTGTTGACACTAACCAGCATCTTGCTGCCCTTGCTGGGCGTTTTGACACTGTTGTGCTGGAGGCCTGGCTGGGGCACCATCTCTTGGATGTGCACCTAGGCAGGGTCCACTTCCACTCATACAACCAGGAGGTGGATGACACCCTTCTAGCCCATGTTGTAGCCCTCAACCAGGTTCTTGCCCAGGTGCAGGCTGATGCAGGGGTTCTGGTGGCGGTGACAGATGCGAGTCTGCCACCTTGCTGGGTCCACCAGATGGTTGTGGCCACCCAAGTGTTCCGGGGCCTGGATTGCATTCATGCAGTCTGGCTCCCTGAGGGGAAGGTTATAGCTCCTGAAGCCAAGCTTTTTTCCATTTGGCTAGCAGTGTTTAAGGCAGTTTCTGTTGAGGGTGTTGCCAGTCTTGTCTTGTTTACTGACTCGATGGCCTCAGCCAGGCGAGCAGTGGACCTGTTGGTGCATTCCGCCCAGGGCCAGTCTCTGGTGGTTTGTTGTCTTCTTGCTGAGTGGTTTGCTGGGAATCTGGCCCACTTGGTCCACTTCTGAGAGGTCCCTTCATATGCGAAGTAGCCTTTCCATACTCAGGTACTGTCATATCCATGCCAAACCCAGAGCTTAACCATTATACTTCAGCTTCTCGACTCCATATGCACTCCACATAACGACCCTCTGCCCTCCGACTTGGCCCCAACGCACTCTGACCATAACCCATTGCCCTGATCACATGACCATCTCCGCACATGCCATGGTCACCTGACCCTCAGTGCTACTTTCCAGTTCTCCATTCTCCATCTGTAACCAAGAGATGCTATCAGTTTCCATACCCATACCGGTCTCCATTCCATTTGTAATCCATTTGTAATCCATTTGTAACCATATCAGTCTCTGCTTCACTCCATCCGTAGTCAGTACAAGTCATAGTTTGTAAGACCAGTAGTATATATACCATAGGTACTTGGCTTGTACTCCTCAGTCTGATAATCAAATCAAGCAGCAGACCAGCTCCTTGTTCCATATCCTCTCCTCTCTTCTGCCTTGCTCCGCTTCAACCCCGATCTCCTGAAATACGGACTCGGACAGGAGGAGGGCACAGCACATAAGCTGAGGCCACAAGTCCAACCCCCCACCCAAAGTACTCCGCCTCGGTTCTGAAGTCTACATACTGACTTCACCCTGTCCCCCGGTTACCTTATATCAAGGATACCACCCCGACCCTCCACTTTGGTCCTGACCCACACCAGCTCTAACAGTATTATCAGACTCAAACTCCTCCTGTCCACCACACTCTGAATTTTTCTAACCATGGTCTCTTGAACAGTCACCTGTCCCTGCACCCTGGTAAATCCAGCCACTCACCGTAGCAAATGCATAATTCAACAACCTCCTTCTGAGAAACTGCAACCAGACTCCTTGAGGGCTTCTCGCTCTTGCCAACAATTGGTCATGCCCTCAACTCCAGACCGGTTTTGCAAAAATATACAACCCTCACTGTTCCAGACCCCTGACGGCCCTGACAAAGGCCCTGACCCCAATCCTGATCCCAGCAACCCTGGTGATCCTGATGACTATCCTGACAATGGGAATGGGCCCCCGGGCAATGATGAACCATCAGACAATGGCAATAACAACAACAACATCCCACCTGGCAACAACCAAGACGACCATGATAGACTTCTGCTCTGAGTTTTCCAATGCATAGCTGACCAAATGGACAGCTGTGGGAACTCTCAGGCCCCACAGCCTCCCCAAACTCCCTGAACCAAAGCTCGCGAACCTGACATCTTTACAGGTTCCAACCCTGCCAAACTCAAACCCTTCCTCTTCCAGTGCCAACTTTACTTCTGTACTAACCCAGCTCAGTTTGCTATCCCTGCCACCAAGGTTAACTTCACATTGATATACCTTATGGGCATGGCACAGCAACACTTCGAAATTGGCCTTGACAAGGCTGACAACCATGGAATAATGCACGACTGGATTGAGGACTGGGACCAGTTCACCCTGGAACTGCAGACCAATTTTGGTCCTGCAGATCTGACCGGTCAAGCTGCTGAGCAGCTTGACTCTCTCTGAATGCGCTACAATGAAAAGATCGCCATCTACAATGTCAACTTTCTCCATCTAGCTAGCCAACTCCGCTGGGGTATTGAAGTATTCTGTCACTGTTACTACAAAGGCCTCCCTGACTGTATCCAGGACATCCTGTCCAATTGGCCTGATGGCAAACCTGACACCTTCATTGAAATGCGAGCAGCAGTGATGAAGATCGATGCTCACTATTGGAAATGCCAACGTGAGAAGGCCCATGCCAAAGCCACTTCAGACCCAACCACCTCTAGGAAACCTAGAGGTAACCCATTCCCTTCCACCTCGACCAACCTGCAACCTGCCGCCAAGCCTGCCAATAGTAACAACAAAGGCAGCACCCCCAACAACAACAACTTCAAGGGTACTCCGCCCAACCCATCTGCCGGTCAGAAATTGGTCCCACTCAAATCCAATCTTACTAGTAAACTTGGTAAGAACGGTAAATTAACCCCCGAGGAACGTCAACAACATTTTGACCATAACCTCTGCCTTGTCTGCACAGATCCCAATCACAGGGCTGCCAATTGTGACAAGAAGAAATTCCCTGATGCCAAGGCTAAAGGTCAACAGGCTCAGCTCCCCAAGACAGATGCACCAGCTCTCCCAAGCTTAGAAAAATAGTCAGCGGTCCTCAGGCCTCTGCACAGACTGAGGATCACATTGAACTCTGCTGTGCTCCAGAGAGTTTCCATCTCAATGTGTCCGCTCTTTCCGACCTGAACTCTTTTCACATTACATTAACTTCTCCTTTAGTTACTTCTTTATCTTCTGTTTCCGCTTCCATACTCTCCACTTCAGACCTGCTTTCTATAATGGACAATGTAGTTAGTGCTGATTTCTCTTCTCTTTCTCCTTTCAAAGCTCTTGTTGATAGTGGTTCTACTCACTGTTTTGTGGACTCATCTTTTGTTCATTCTCATAGTATTCCAACCTCATCCATTCCGGCTATTGAACTTCGGTTATTTGATGGGATCTCAAATGCCTACATTACGGAGCTTGTGCAACTGCCTGTATCTTTCTCCTCTGGTGAATCTATCATTTTGGACACTTATGTCACCTGGCTTGACTCTTCCTGTTCTGTGGTCTTAGGACGTAACTGGCTCACCCGCTACAATCCGTTGATTGACTGGGCTTTGGGCAGTATCACTTTCCAGCTATCCCTACTCAAGAATCCTGCTTCCATCTCTTCCTGCATTGCACCCACATCAGCCCCGCCTATGGCCACCCCTGATACTCCTGACCTAGGTTCACCACCCTTGTCCAGGACCTCGTCCCAATCTGTTCCCATCGCAAAACTGCACATCTCCCTAATAAATGCCCCTGCCTTTATCCACACTGCCAAGCTCCCTGGCTCCCAACAATTCTGAATCAATCTCTCCGCCACCTCCATGTCAGCCATGTTTTCTTCTGTCTCCAAAGACCCAGCTGACCTCTCGTCCATCCCTGAGTAATACCATGAGTTCACTGATGTGTTCAGTAAATCGCATGCTGACACACTTGCTCCAGGGGCCCCTCTAGCCCAGTGGTTTTGATCACTAAAGATGGGGAGAGGTGGCTGTGCATGGCTGCTGGAAAGGTTGGGGGTTTGATTTCCTCTCATCCTCCATACCTGTGAAGTGGGGAAAGGTTGTGCAGTTGTCATTGGATACTACCGTGTGCTTGGTTCTTTGGGTCGGTAAACTATCTCCAAGGAAAATTTGGCAGTCTCCTTGATCTCAGTTCTTGATTTGGCAACTGGCAATCACCAATTTGGGGTAAATCTGGGGGAGAGATCGTTGGAGCCAAAAGTGGCAGATCTGAATTGATCTCGATCAGACCAGATCGGCTATGCCTGATAAGGGAGCGAAAGCACAGGACACGGTAAGCGGGGGAATTCTAACAAAAACAGATTAAACGTCCTGATAAGGGGCCAGGTAATCCCCCACATGGGAATGCTTGGTCTGGGTGCCACCAGCTTAAGCCAAGTAAGTACCAGTTGTTAGTCCGTGGTAGTAGGTATCTGGTCAGGTGGCAAAGGGTGGGGCACTGGGGCTTTGGGGTTACCCACGGCTTCTCCCATAGGAGTTGCTGATTGGGGAGGTCCGCTGCCCAAACCTTGGAGCTCTGGGTGAGTTCGCATCTGGGCATGCCCTGGGGTTAGATCACCCATGGGTGTTCTGTCTGAAGTGGGCGGCGCAGGCTTAGGGTGCTGAAACAACTCCATGCCACTGGTCCACGGACCTCTGGGAGTGCAATGTGGTTGGCTGTGGGTGAGGCAGAGACCTGGGACAGGTGGGGATCCACACCGGTTGGCTTTAGCAAACCACTTGCCCGGGAACAGGAAGCCCAGTAACCAGGGCTCTATACTAACTCCCTGGCAAAGCATGAGCCGTAGCGGGCTGGGATAGTCCCCCACAACCTGGCTTGAGTGCACTAAATCCTCTGTCGGTTCTCCTGACTGACTAAGCCAGGTTAGAGTCTAAGTTGATTCCAGGGTCTGGTGCATCTGGTGCTTGCCTTGCAAGAGCGCATAGCAATAGGATCCTCCCTCATGGGAGGGCCCTATACCTCGCAAATTGTTGATTTCAAAAAAAAAAAAAAAAAAAGACACACTTGCTCCACACTGCCCTTACGATCTCCAGATTAACCTAGAGGATGGTGGTCAGCCTCCGGTTGGTACCATTTACTCCCTTTCACAATCAGAGCTGAGAGCTCTATGTGATTTCATTGACAAACATTTATCTATTGGTTTCATTCACCCTTCCACTTCTCCTTATGGAGCTCTGGTCCTCTTTGTCAAGAAAAAGGATGGCTCCCTCTGTTTATGTGTTGATTTTAGAGGTCTCAACCTTATTACCAAGAAGGATTGCTACCCCCTTCCACTCATCTCCAATCTCTTAGACTCCCCTTGCAAAGCCTGTGTATATACCAAAATCGACCTCTGTCATGCTTACCATCTTGTCTGCGTTGCTGACAGTGACGAATGGAAGACCGCCTTTTGGACCTGCTATGGCTCCTTCAAATGGATGGTTATGCCTTTCAGCCTCACCAATGCCCCCACCACCTTCCAGCAGTTTATGAATGACATATTTAAGGATATGCTTGACGTCTGCATTACCATTTATCTTGATGACATTCTGATATACTCCAACAATCATAGTATCCATTGCAACCAAGTCAAGGAGGTCCTCAAGTGGCTCTGCCAACACAGTCTATACACCTGCCCTGACAAATGCCAGTTCCACTCTGACACAGTGGAATATCTTGGCTACATTCTTTCCCCTGACAGTCTCCAAATGAACCAATCTAAGGTCAAGACCATCCAGGAGTGGCCTGAACCTAAGAAAGTCAAGGACATCCAGTCCTTCTTAGGTTTTGCAAATTTCTATCGTCGCTTCATTAACGGTTATTCCAACATTGTTGTTCCACTCACCTACCTCACCTGCAAAGATGTGAAATGGAATTTCACCGATGAATGCTGCGAAGCCTTCAGTTCCCTAAAAGAAGCATTCATATCCACCCCCATCCTCACTCCTTGGGCCCCTGACACTTAAATCATTGTCAAGACTGATGCCTCTGACTACACCCTTGTGGCTATCCTCTCTATCATCACCGATGATGGTGAGGTCCACCCTGTTGCATTCCATTCCCACACCTTTAACATGGCTGAACTTAATTATGACACCCACGACAAGGAACTCTTGGCAATATTCGAGGCTTTTCATATCTGGTGGCACTATCTTGAGGGTGCCCCTCTTACTATTGATGTAGTCACCAACCACAAAAACCTCGAATACTTCTGCACCACCAAAATCCTTACTTGCCACCAAGCTTGTTGGTCCGAGTTCCTGTCCCAATTCCATCTTGTCATCCGGTTCCAACCTGGCCACCTTGGCACCAAGCCTGACACCCTAACTAGACAATGGGACGTCTACCCTAAAGGGGGGAATAGCAACTATGCATCAGTCAACCCATACAACTTCCGGCCTGTGTTCACTCATGAACAGCTCACAGCCTCCATCCGCACCACCACTCTTTATACCCCTTCCCTTTGTGCAGCTGTAGTCATGGATCTTGACCAGCTACACCACAACATCCTCACCACTCTACCAGCGGATCCGACTGCCTCCGCCCATCTTGCTAGCCCAAAAGGCCATTGGTCAGTTAATGATAAAGGTTTCCTCCTCTTAGATAACAGAATCTATGTCCCTAACACCAACAATCTCCAACTTTGGGTCCTCCAGTACAAGCATGATCATATCCTAGCCGGCCACTTCAGTCAGAATAAAACGCTGGAACTCATCCGGCACAAATACACCTGGCCTAGTATCCACACCTTCGTCAAAGATTTCTGTAAGTCTTGTGTCACCTGTATGAGGTCTAAACCCCAGCACCACCGCCCCTACAGTCTCCTCAAGCAACTCCCCATCCCTGAACGCTGTTAGAGCCGGTGCGGGTCGGGACCGAAGCGGAGGGTCGGGGTGGTATCCTTGGTATAAGGTAACCGGGGGACAGGGCGAAGTCAGTACGTAGACTTCGGGACCGAGGCGGAGTACGTCGGGCGGGGGGTTGGACTTGCGGCCTCAGCTTATGTGCTGTGCCCTCCTACTGTCCTAGTCCGTATTTCAGGAAGTCGGAGCCGAAGCGGAGCGAGGCAGAAGAGAGGAGAGGATATGGAACAGGGAGCTGGTCCGCTGCTCGATTCGATTATCAGACTGAGGAGTACAAGCCAAGTACCTACGGTATATATACTACTGGCCTTACGAACTATGACTCGTACTGACTACGTGCGGAGTGAAGCGGAGACCCATATGGTTACAAACGGATTACAAACGAAATGGAGACCGGTACGGATATGGAGACTGGTAACGTATCTTGACTACGGACGGGAAATGGAGACGGGGAAATAGAGACAGCGAGGTTCAGGTGACCACGGCACGTGTGGAGGTGGTCGCGTGATCAGGGCAGTGGGTTGCGGTCGGAGTGAGTCGGGGCCGAGTCGGAGGGCAGAGGGTTGTTGTGTGGAACACACGTGGAGTCGAGAAGCCGAAGTTTAAGTGATTAGACTTATAGTTGGCATGGATATGACAGTGCCCCCCCTTTAGGGCCGAGCCTCGAGGCCCTAGGCGGTCCAGACCGGGTCCATCGGAAGACATCCGCCCGAGTATAAAAACCGGCGAACTGGTTTGGTCCGGAAATACACAACTTGACCTCCTACCACCATGAGCAGCCAATCGTCTCGACAACCAACCGCGGCGGAGCGCAAGGCGCAGTTACTGAGGGAAAAGGCGGAGCAGGAGGAGCGGATGCGGCTGGAGATCGAGAGGTTGGAAGAGGAGGAACGGCGAGAGGAGGAACGACGATTGGCGGTAGAGCGCCAAGAGGAAGAACGGCGACGGATGATTGAACTGCGTCAACGGCAAGCGGAGGAGCGGGCAAGGGAGCGACGGGCGGAAGAGATCAGGCGACAGCAAGAGGAAGCTGCTGAGGATGAACGTCGGGCGATCCGGGCCCGACTCGTCGCGATGACTACGACGGCTTCATCTAGCCGCCTGCCGGAGCAGCCTATGGAAGTCGACCATGAAGAGTCCGACCCGAATTACACGGGCGATGACGCGGCGAGGGACGAAGAGGAGGAGGACTCCGAAGGTTCGGAGGTAAAGGGAAAGGGAAAAGGAAAGGCGAGGGCGGCCCCGCGGCGGGGCAACAAACACGTATTCGGAGGCGATAACCCGTGCTGGAGATGTCAGCGGGATGAGGTCCGGTGCGAGATTGCCGGCGGGTAAGTAAATACAAGAGTTTCTACGATGATAATTGCTGACAAAGGCCCCAGCAACACTAGGAGTTGCCGACGGTGTAGCAAAATGAAGAAACGATGCGGGGGTCAAGAAGAGACGGAGCCGAGCGGAGCCGGAGGTTTGTCGGGCCAGCAATTCGAAGGTGAGTAAGGAATCCTGTATTATGATGGATGCCAATTGATGGACCTTGTAGAGTTGAAACGGCTCATCGAAGAAAGGCACCAGGAGACCGTCAAGAAAATCTACATCCTGGAGGTGCGAATTGAGCGGTCCATCGCTCGGTTGGGGGAAAAGGTCGACAAGATGGGGTCGCTTGCTGGCCGCTATGAGCAACTACGGCGTTGGGAGGCTCAGGTGGACGGAAATTGGTCGAGTGGAAATTTTTCGGAGACGGAGGGTTCGGAGGGGGGTGTCGGGCCCGCTTCGGAGGAGGAGGTGCAGGATTTGATGGAAGAAGTGAATGGGTCGCCCGGGCTCTCTGGAGACGACACCGATAGGTAGTTGTACGGGGTTGTTTTTTTGGTTTGTTTAATACATGGTTGTTTCTTGGTGCGATGTGTGGTCAGTAACTCAAAGTGAGTGAAGAGGACCAGGCTTTGCAGGGTAAGAGGAATGAAAAGCCTCTACGAGATCTATAGCATGTTCAAGCTCGGTGGCTGGCAACCACGAGGACTCTTCTTCAGTGTCTTCGTAACCTAACCAGATGACTTTATAGAGGAGCTTGCACGCGCGGCGCCGATCGATCTTAGAGTCGACGATGCGGGCAATCTCGTATTCTGGTTCACCGTCAATGGAAACCGGCGTGGGCGGCGGATCCGATCGGGCGGGTATGGTGTTAGGTGTGGCTGGTTCGAGCATGGAAACATGGAAGACTGGGTGTACTCCACGCATGGAGTCGGGAAGTCGGAGTGTAAGGGAGTGAGTACCTGCTTGTGCAATGATCTCATAAGGCCCAAGGTACTTTTTGGAGAGTTTTTTGGAGGGACGGGTGGTGCGGAAGAATTGGGCTTTCACGAATACCTTTTGCCCAACCTTGAAGTCCGGGGCGGGGAGTCGGCGGGCGTCGGCGGAGGTCTGATAACGTTGCTGGGCTAGCGCTATTTCGGACTTCAAGGTGGTGTGTAGGTCGTCGAGGTCAACAGCAAAATGGCGGGCCCGAGCGGAGGCGAGATCGCGTTCAGGATGAACTGTGATGTTCGGATGGTATCCTTTATTAGCGAAGAACGGGGAGATACCGGTGGTGGCACTAGGAGCGTTGTTGTAAGCAAACTCAGCTAGGGGTAGTAATTCGGACCAATTGTCCTGTTGGTAGTTACAATAGACCCGAAGGTATTGTTCGAGGGTCTGGTTGGTGCGTTCCGTTTGTCCGTCGCCTTCTGGATGGTAGCCCGAGGTGAAATGTAGCTTCATGTCAAGGGCTTGTCCCAATGAGCGGAAGAAGTGGGAGACGAATTCGGAGCCGCGGTCGGAGGTAACATGTTCGGGTACGCCGTGCTTGGAGAAGACGTGGAGGACGAATAGGCGGGCGAGGTCGGAGGAGGTGACGGTATCATAAGTCGGGATGAAGAGGGATTGCTTGGTGAGTCTGTCAACGATTACCAGGATGGCGTCATAGCCGGAGGAGGCGGGAAGTTTTTCGATGAAGTCCATGGAGATTGAATTCCAAGGGCGTTCGGGGATGGGGAGTTGCTTAAGGAGACCGTAGGGGCGATGGCGCTGGGGTTTAGACCTCATACAGGTGACGCAAGACTTACAGAAATCCTTGACGAAGGTGCGGACGCTAGGCCAGGTGTATTCGCGCCGGATGAGTTCCAGCGTTTTATTCTGACCGAAGTGGCCGGCTAGGACGTGATCATGCTTGTACTGGAGGATCCGAAGTCGGAGATTGTCGGCGTCAGGGACGTAGATTCTGTCGTCTAAGAGGAGGAAACCTTTATCATTAACTGACCAACGGCCTTCTGGGCTGGCAAGATGGGCGGAAGCGGTCGGATCCGCTGGTAGGGCGGCGAGAATATCGCGGTGTAGCTGATCGAGGTCCATGACTACAGCTGCGCGAAGGGAAGGGGCGTAAAGAGTGGTGGCACGGACGGAGGCCGCGAGCTGTTCGTGAGTGAACACAGGCCGGAAGTTGTGCGGGTTGACTGATGCATAGTCGCTATTCCCCCCTTTAGGGTAGACGTCCCATCGTCTAGTTAGGGCGTCAGGCTTGGTGCCGAGGCGGCCGGGTCGGAAACGGATGACGAGGTGGAATTGGGATAGGAACTCGGACCAACGAGCTTGGCGGCGAGTCAGGATCTTGGTGGTGCAGAAGTATTCGAGGTTCTTGTGGTCAGTGACCACATCAATAGCAAGGGGGGCACCTTCGAGATAGTGCCGCCAGATGCGAAAGGCTTCGAATATCGCCAGGAGTTCCTTGTCGTGAGTGTCATAGTTGAGTTCGGCCGTGTTAAAGGTGCGGGAATGGAATGCAACGGGATGGACCTCCCCATCGTCGGTGACGATAGAGAGGATTGCCGCAAGGGCATAGTCGGAGGCGTCGGTCTCGACAATGATCTGAGCGTCGGGGACCCAAGGAGTGAGGACGGGGGCGGAGATAAATGCTTCCTTCAGGGAGTTAAAGGCCTCGCGACAACCATCAGTAAAATTCCACTTCACGTCTTTGCGGGTGAGGCGAGTGAGCGGAACGACGATGTCGGAGTATCCGTGAATGAAGCGACGGTAGAAATTGGCGAAGCCTAAGAAGGACTGGATGTCCTTGACTTTCTTAGGCTCAGGCCACTCCTGGATGGTCTTGACTTTAGATTGGTCCATTCAGAGGCCGTCGGGGGAGAGAATGTAGCCGAGATATTCCACTGTGTCAGAGTGGAACTGGCATTTGTCAGGGCGGGCGTATAGACCGTGTTGGCGGAGCCGCTTGAGGACCTCCTTGACTTGGTCACGATGGATACTATGGTTGTCGGAGTATATCAGAATGTCGTCAAGGTAGATAGTAACGCAGACGTCGAGCATGTCCTTGAATATATCGTTCATGAACCGCTGGAAGGTGGCGGGGGCATTGGTGAGGCCGAAAGGCATAACCATCCATTCGAAGGAGCCGTAGCGGGTCCGAAAGGCGGTCTTCCATTCGTCGCCGTCAGCAACGCGGACAAGATGGTAGGCGTGGCGGAGGTCGATCTTGGTATATACGCGAGCTTTGCGAGGGGAGTCTAAGAGGTCGGAGATGAGCGGAAGGGGATAGCGGTCCTTCTTGGTGATACGGTTGAGACCTCTAAAATCAACGCATAAGCGGAGGGAGCCATCCTTTTTCTTGACGAAGAGGACCGGGGCTCCATGAGGGGAAGTGGAGGGGCGGATGAAACCAATAGATAAATGTTCGTCAATAAAATCACGTAGAGCTCCAAGCTCCGATTGTGAAAGAGAGTAAATGGTACCGACCGGAGGCTGACCGCCATCCTCTAGGTTAATCTGGAGGTCGTAAGGGCGGTGTGGAGCAAGTGTGTCAGCACGCGATTTACTGAAAACGTCAGCGAACTCGTGGTATTCCTCGGGGATAGACGAGAGGTCAGGCGGTTCCTCGGAGACAGAAGAGGACGCGGCCGATGCGGAGGCGGCGGAAAGATTGATTCGGAATTGTTGGGAGCCAGGGAGCTTGGCAGCGCGGATAAAGGCAGGAGCGTTTATCAAGGAGATGTGTGGTTTCGCAAGGGGGACAGATTGGGACGAGGTCCCGGACAGGGGTGGTGAACCTAGGTCAGGAGAGTCAGGGGCGGCCATAGGCGGAGCCGATGCGGGTGCGACGCAGGTAGAGACGGAAGCAGGATTCTCGAGTAGGGATGGCCGGAAAGTAATACTGCCCAAAGCCCAGTCAATCAACGGATTGTAGCGGGTGAGCCAGTTGTGTCCTAAGACCACAGAACAGGAAGAGTCGAGCCGGGTGACATAAGTGTCCAAAATGATAGATTCACCGGAGGGGAAAGATACAGGCAGTTGCGCAAGCTCCGTAATGTAGGCATTTGAGGTCCCATCAAATAACCGAAGTTCAATAGCCGGAATGGACGAGGTTGGAATACTATGAGAACGAACAAAAGATGAGTCCACAAAACAGTGAGTAGAACCACTATCAACAAGGGCTTTGAAAGGAGAAAGAGAAGAGAAGTCAGAACTAACTACATTGTCCGTTGTAGAAAGCGGGTCCGAAGCGGAGAGTACGGAAGCGGAGACAGAAGATACAGAAGTAATTAAAGGAGAAGTTAATGTGATATGAAAGGAGTTCGGGTCGGAAAGAGCGGACGCATTGAGACGGAAACTCTCTGGAGCACAGCAGAGTCCAATGCGATCCTCAGTCTGTGCAGAGGCCTGAGGACCGCCGACTATTTTTCCGAGCTCGGGAGAGCCGGCGCGTCTGTCTCGGGGAGCTGAGCCTGTCGGCCTTTAGCCTTGGCATCAGGGAATTTTTTCTTGTCGCAGTTAGCAGCCCTGTGATTGGGATCTGCGCAGACAAGGCAGAGGTTATTGTCGAAACGTCGTTGACGTTCCTCGGGGGTTAATTTACCGTCCTTACCAAGTTTACTAGTAAGGTCGGATTTGGGCGGGGCCGATTTCTGACCGGCGGACGGGTTGGGCGGATTGCCCTTGAAGCTGGTGTTGGGCGTGCTGCCTCTGTTATTATTGGCAGGCTTGGCGGCAGGTTGCGGGTTGGTCGAGGTGGAAGGGGATGGGTTACCTCCAGGTTTCCTAGAGGTGGTCGGGTCCGAAGCGGCTTTGGCGCGGGCCTTCTCACGTTGGCGTTCCCAGTAGCGAGCGTCGATCTTCATCGCTGCTGCTTGCATTTCGATGAAGGTGTCGGGCTTGCCGTCGGGCCGATTGGACAGAATGTCCTGGATGCGGTCGGGGAGGCCTTTATAGTAGCGGTGACAGAATACTTCGTCACCCCAGCGGAGTTGGCCAGCTAGACGGAGGAAATCGACGTTGTAGACGGCGATCTTCTCATCGTAGCGCATTCGGAGGGAGTCGAGCTGCTCAGCAGCTTCTCCGGTCGGATCCGCGGGACCGAAATTGGTCTGCAGTTCCAGGGTGAACTGGTCCCAGTCCTCGATCCAGTCGTGTATTATTCCGTGGTTGTCGGCCTCGTCGAGGCCGATTTCGAAGTGTTGCTGTGCCACGCCTGTGAGGTATGTCAACGCGAAGTTGACCTTGGTGGCGGGGATAGCAAACTGGGCCGGGTTAGTACGGAAATAGAGCCGACATTGGAAGAGGAAGGGTTTGAGTTTGGCGGGGTCGGAACCTGTAAAGATGTCAGGTTTGCGAGCTTTGGTACGGGGAGATCGAGGAGGCTGTGGGGCTTGAGAGTTCCCACGGCCGTCCATTTGGTCGGCTATGCGTTGGAAAACTCGGAGTATGAGTCTATCATGGTCGTCTCGGGTGTTGCCAGGTGGGATGTTGTTGTTGTTGTCGCCGTTGTCTGATGGTTCGTCGTCGCCCGGGGGCCCGTCCCCATTGTCAGGGTAGTCGTCGGGATCACCAGGTTCGCTGGGATCAGGATTGGGGTCGGGGCCGTCGGGAGTCCGGAATACTGAAGGTTGTATATCTTCAGAGAAACGGTCTGGGGTCGAGGGTGCGATCGATTGTTGGTGAGAGCGAGAAGCCCTCGGGGAGTCGGGTTGCAGTTCCTCGGAAGGAGGTTGTCGAGTGATGCGTTTGCTACGGCGAGCGGCTGGAGTTACCAGAGTGCAAGTACGGGTAACTGTTCGAGAGACCATGGTTAGAAAAGTTCAGAGTGTGGTGGACAGGAGGAGTTTGAGTCTGATAATACTGTTAGAGCCGGTGCGGGTCGGGACCGAAGCGGAGGGTCGGGGTGGTATCCTTGGTATAAGGTAACCGGGGGACAGGGCGAAGTCAGTACGTAGACTTCGGGACCGAGGCGGAGTACGTCGGGCGGGGGGTTGGACTTGCGGCCTCAGCTTATGTGCTGTGCCCTCCTACTGTCCTAGTCCGTATTTCAGGAAGTCGGAGCCGAAGCGGAGCGAGGCAGAAGAGAGGAGAGGATATGGAACAGGGAGCTGGTCTGCTGCTCGATTCGATTATCAGACTGAGGAGTACAAGCCAAGTACCTACGGTATATATACTACTGGCCTTACGAACTATGACTCGTACTGACTACGTGCGGAGTGAAGCGGAGACCCATATGGTTACAAACGGATTACAAACGAAATGGAGACCGGTACGGATATGGAGACTGGTAACGTATCTTGACTACGGACGGGAAATGGAGACGGGGAAATAGAGACAGCGAGGTTCAGGTGACCACGGCACGTGTGGAGGTGGTCGCGTGATCAGGGCAGTGGGTTGCGGTCGGAGTGAGTCGGGGCCGAGTCGGAGGGCAGAGGGTTGTTGTGTGGAACACACGTGGAGTCGAGAAGCCGAAGTTTAAGTGATTAGACTTATAGTTGGCATGGATATGACAAACGCCCTTGGAATTCAATTTCCATGGACTTCATAGAAAAACTCCCTGCCTCCTCCGGCTACGATGCCATCCTAGTAATAGTCAACAGACTCACCAAGCAATCCTTATTCATCCCCACCTACGATACGATCACTTCCTCCGACCTCGCCCACCTATTTGTCCTCCATGTCTTCTCCAAGCATGGTGTACCTGAACATGTTACCTCCAACTGCAGCTCCGAATTCATCTCTCACTTCTTCCGCTCATTGGGACAAGCCCTTGACATGAAACTACACTTCACTTTGGGCTACCACCCAGAAGGTGATGGACAGATGGAATGCACCAACCAGACCCTGGAACAATACCTCTAGGTCTATTGTAACTACCAACAGGACAATTGGTCTGAATTACTACCACTAGCTGAGTTTGCATACAACAATGCCCCTAGTGCCAGCATGGGTATCTCCCCATTCTTTGCTAATAAAGGATACCACCTGAACATCACAGTTCATCCTGAATGCGACCTTACCTCCGCTCGGGCCCACCATTTTGCTGTTGATCTCGACGACCTACATACCACCTTGAAGTCTGAAATAGCATTAGCCCAGCAATGCTATTAGGCCTCCACTGACACCCACCGACTCCCTGCCCCAGACTTCAAAGTTGCACAAAAGGTATTTGTGAAAGCCCAATTCTTCCACACCACCTGCCCCTCCAAAAAACTCTCTGAAAAGTTCCCTGGACCCTATGAGATCATCGCCCAAGCAGGTATCCACTCCTTCACCCTCTGACTCCCTGACTCCATGCATGGAGTACACCCAGTTTTCCATGTTTCTATGCTTGAACTAGCCACACCTAATACCATACCCACCCGATCAGACCCGCCACCTGCGCCAGTTTCTATTGATGGCAAACCCAAATATGAGATCGCTCACATTGTTGACTCAAAGATTGATCAGCACTGCGCATGCAAACTCCTCTACAAAGTTATTTAGTTAGGTTATGAAGACACTGAAGAAGAGTCTTCGTGGTTACCAGCTACCAAACTCGAATATGCCATAGATCTAGTAGAGGCTTTCCATTCCTCTTACCCCGCTAAGCCTGGCCCCCTCCATTCACTCTGAGTTTTCCACTGATCACCCATCACACCAAGAAAAAACTACACAAACTACTACCAAATCACTTATTGTCTCCAGAGGGGCCAGGTGACTGTGCAGCATCATCCTCCATTAAGCCCTGCACCTCCTCCTCTGAGGCAGCCCCAATGCTCTCCTCCAAACCCTCTGTCTCTGTAACATTTCCACTTGACCAATTACAATCCACCTGCACCTCCCAATGCCGCAGTTGCTTATGTATAATGGCCTGCCACCAGCTCTACCTTGTCCACCTTCTCCCCCAATTGAGTGATGGACCGCTCGAGTCGTACCTCCAGGATGTTGACCTTCTTAACGGTCTCCTGGTGCTTTTCCTTGATAAGCCTTTTCAACTCTACAACATCCACTGATTAGTGTACATCACAATACAGGACTCCTTACTTACCCTCAAACTGTTGGCCCAACAACCCACCGGTCCTGCTTGGCTCTGTCTCCTCTTGGCTTCCGCATCGTTTCTTCATTTTACTACACCGATGGCAACTCCTGGTGTTACTAAAACCCTATCAGTATGTATCCTGGAAAACTTTCAAAAACGACTCACCCACCAGCGACCTTGCACTGGACCCATCTCGCTTGCACCTTCAGCAGGGGTTCTCACCCCCGAATATGTTTGCATGGCCCTGTCGTGGGGCTGCCCTCACCCTTGCTTTTCCCTTACCCCCTGTGTCCCTGGAGTCCTCATCCTCCTTGTCCTCCTCCTCATCTTCCATCTCATCACTATCTGTGTAATCGGATTCTGACTCCTCTGTATCTACCTCCATCGGTTCTTCCAGCAGGCAGCTTGATGAAGCCCCTGCAGTAGTTGCAACGAGCCTGGCCCAAATCACCTGACACTCTGCCTCAGCAGCCTCATCTTGTTGCCACCTGATCTCTTCTGCCAGGCACTCCCTCACTCGCTCCTCTGCTTGTGGCTGACGCAGCACTATCAGCCACTGCCACTCCTTCTCCTCCAACCTCTTGATTTCCAGCTGCTCCCGCTCCTCTCGCTCAGCCTTCTCCCTCAGCAGTTGCACCTTGCACTCTGCAGCAGTTGGTTGTCAGGATGGTTGTCTGCTCATGGGAGTATGGGGTTGTGCTCTCCCAACTCAAACCAGTTCACCTGTTTTTATACCCCAGTAGAGTTTTCTGATAGGCCCCAGTCTAGACCACCTAGGGCCTTGAGGCTCGGCCCTAAAGGGGGGGCACTGTCATATCCATGCCAAACCCAGAGCTTAACCATTATACTTTGGCTTCTCGACTCCATGTGCGCTCCACATAACAATCCTCTGCCCTCCAACTTGGCCCTGATGCGCTCCAACCATAACCCATTGCCCCGATCACGTGACCATCTCCATACGTGCCATAGTCACCTGACCTTTAGTACTACTTTCTGGTTCTCCATTCTCCATCTGTAACCAAGAGACATTATCAGTCTCCATACCTGTACTAGTCTCCATTCCATTTGTAATCCATTTGTAATCCATTTGTAACCATATCGGTCTCTGCTTTGCTCCATCTGTAGTCAGTACAAGTCATAGTTCATAAGACCAGTAGTATATATACCGTAGGTACTTGGCTTGTACTCCTCAGTCTGATAATTGAATCAAGCAGCGGACCAGCTCCCTGTTCCATATCCTCTCCTCTCTTCTGCCTCACTCCGCTTTGGCCCCGATCTCCTGAAATATGGACTTGGACAGTGGGAGGGCACAGCACATAAGCTGAGGCTGCAAGTCCAACCCCCCACCCGAAGTACTCTGCCTCAGTTCCAAAGTCTATGTACTGACTTTGCCCTGTCCCTCAGTTACCTTATATCAAGGATACCACCCCAACCCTCCGCTTTGGTCCCAACCCGCACCGGCTCTAACAGGTACACAACTTTGCATGTTCGTTGCCTCCTGTTGGGGTAGGGGCATGTCCCTGGGCCTTGCTTGACTACCTCCAGAAGGAGGAAGTACATTACTGTCAGGATCACTGGATCAATCTGTTCCAGGGTCCCAACTATTGTGGGCATGGTTTTCTCCAGCTTGCCAGGGACGATGACCCTCTCCTGCGGCCCATATATCTCCACGGTGGGGCCTGGATCCCACATGCTCACTCAGTATCAGTTATGGCCTGGATGATGCACTAATAGGGGGCTATTGGAGGCGCTTTTTCCCACAGGAGGATTACTCCTGTTGCTGCGGGTTTTGGGAGGAGACCTGTGAACATGTGTTCTGGAGCTGCCCTAGGTACTCCATGATGGAGGTCCCAGCTACAGTCAAGGCCCTCATTGCTTTCCTCAAGGTGTTGCCAACTGCATTCACGTTTGCTGAGAGGGTCAGGCCCCTTCCAGGGGGTATCAGCTAGTAGCTCTGCCTAATGCCCGGTTGGGCCTAGGCTGGGGCATTGGTTATTCCCCTGCCACCTTTGGGTGGTGTGTAGGGATTTACGTGGGAATTGACCCCTAACCTCCATTTTGGGGGGGGACCTTGCCCCAGTCTGGTACCTGCTCTGTACACTAGGCGGCAGCTGTCCTCCCGCTTCTGTTTGTTCAGGGCAGCTTCATCCTGGGCATGGGGAAAGGCATGCCTGCATCTGCAGTCATGCATTGTATGTACAGATACCCTGTAGTATACGGCTTGGTCATTTGTATTGTGGTACATTGCTGCATGCAGCCTCCCTATGCGGCTTGCATAATAAATTGGAGATTTTAAAAAAAAAAAAAAAAAAGAGAGCTTGCTACCTTGACAGAAACCGGGGCATGACAGCCTGTCCAAGGAGCCCCTTGCAGGCAATCTCCATGTGATCCCAACATGGCCCACTTGGCATAAGATGAGTGCTACGGTGCCTGTTACTCCCATGCCAGACTAAGCTTTACTTGCCATAGACACAGGCAGGGGCCTCCCCTATAAGTGGTGCACCTGGGGGCATGGGACAGCATACTAATAGCCTCCCTAGTTGGTACAGCACTAAAGCTAACAGGCTGGAATTACATGAGGTGGCACAAAAATGTGGAACACCCCAAACCTATTGCCCTCCCAACTAGGTAATCCCTAGGGTAGCAGGTTAGCATGAAGCCTTCTTAAAGAGTGTACAAGGTGGGCTAAACTCTGCCACTCAATTCACAGGCTCATGCTAGAACCACTGATGTGGTAACAACTCAAACCAATAAACCCAGATCTTACCCAGGATTGATCAACAGTAGATCTTGATCTCTTGAGCCAGTTTGCCATTCTCTGAATGAACCACTACGGCCCAGTGGCTACCCAGGGCATGACCCCCAGACCACCTTCCCATTACCCAGCAGCCAGTTCATAATTGAGATCCAGTTGCCCAGACCTGCAATAATCACAGATCCCCATATAACTGTCCAGGCTTACTGTCTTGTAGGGGCCGCTACCAGGATGGAAGTTGCAGTGTGAGAGCTGCCCTAGAGTTTGGGTGATCCCTACTAATGTCCTGCACCCAGCTGAGCTTTACTCGCTTGGAATGCAGGAGGGGGGTGGCCTATCCTCTCAGTCAGCTTGTTTTCATGGCTATACCCCCTCTTACTATCTCCTATCCTCTTGGTCCCTTGCAGGTGTGCCCTCATTTTCAAGTGGAAGACTCCCTACTTGCAAGGGGGTATTTGAGGGAAGTGTACTTGCTACAGGTTTTGTGAGAGTTTGGCGAGAAGCATGGTTGTCCCACTGCAAACCCACCCAGGATGTACCCAGGGGGACTCCTAACCCATTTTGACCAGCCAGGGATCCACTGACCCCAGCAGAGACTACCCAGAACCACCAGCTCATCAGGTGGCCAGCATACCCAGCCATTAAGCACCTTTGCCAAGGGTGCACCCAACTCCCCAACAACCCCAAACAGCCCCAGAACACTCCAGAAGGGTGAAGAGAGGTGGAATAGTGTAGACAACCCACTAAAAATGGGATGGCTGCCTATAGATTAGGAGTAGAAAATAATATAAGAGGGGGATGATGGTGGTAAGAGGGAAAGAAGCACTGGTGGGTAAACTATCTCCGAGGAAATTTGGCAGTCTTCTTGCTCTCAGTTCTCAATTTGGTGACTGGCAATCACCAATCTGGGGTAAATCTGGGGGAGAAATCATTGGAGCCCAAAGTGGCAGATCTGAATCAATCTCAATTGGACCAGATCAGCTGTGCCCAATAAGGGAGTGAAAGCACAGGGTGCAGTAAGTGGGGGAATTCTAACAAAAACAGATCGAACATCCTGATAAGGGGCCAGGTAACCCCCCACATGGGAACACTTGGTCTGGGTGCCACCAGCTTAAGCCAAGTAAGTACTAGTCATTAGTCCATGGTAGTAGGTACCTGGTCAGGTGGCAAAGGGTGGGGCACTGGGGCTTTGGGGTTATTTTTTTATTTTTATTTTTTGAAATCAACAATTTATAATGTGGTGCTCGAACGCAGTCCACATGCACTAGCTACGTACAAGGCAACTAATACAGGGTATAACTACCACTAAAGGTAGGGAAGAGAGTCCCGCTGACTTGAAAGGCTACACTCTGTAAAGAAGTGTGCATGGGTAAAGAGTTCGCTGCCCCGATGAAAACTGGGGCGCAACAGACAAGGGGTGGATAGGGCCAACAGGTCCTCCCCCCGAAGGGGGTTAGGAGTTGATTCTCCATAAATCCCTACACCTCACAGGTTAAGGCTCTAAGAGCTTCAGGTCTCCACCCTTATCAGGCATTAGGAGTCAATTCTCCATAAATCACTACACCCCACCCAAGGGTGGGAGGTGAATAACCACCAGCTCCTCAAGGCCAAAGCCCACAAAAGGGGAATAACCCGAAGGCCCTCCCCAGTTATCCCACCCCTTGGGGCTGGGATAGGAATGCAAACATGGAAGGATTGCATTTCAGAAAGCCCAGGAGAGCATCAAGGTTGCAGGGTAAGCCACCACATCACGTGTACTTTGGGCAGGAAGTGAGGATGTGAGTATGGGTTTCAAACCGTAACCCACAGGAACAGGAGTGATCCTCCTGGGGATGGAATCTAGCACGGTTCTCCTCTATAGGGGTGTGACTGAGTATGGTGTGGACTGCCCACACTGTACCAGTGATGGACATTCAAGGACTGATTTCCCAGAGCCAGGTACCACTGGAGAGGTACAAGGGTTGGAGAGGCTTCCCAAGGGAGTCCAACAGGGGAAGAAAATTCCTACCCCTATACAAGGGCAAGTGAAACATATTCATCCACTCATTAATGCACCCCCTCATGGCCTCAGCCCGGAGGGAGTTGATAGTAGTAGTTGGGCAGGCACCCAATGATACACGGAGTTCCTTCGCCATCACAACAGCATTGGAGTGAAGCTCTGCAACAGAGCCCAAAGGCACCTGCCAGAAAGTGACAGTCCACTAGGCCTTAACAGACAACCAGCAAGCTAGAGATTGACACACCTCCAAGGAGTGAACCTGGCCAGCATGTACAGAAGGATCAACAGCTCTGCAGGCATGGGCAGAGCCTGCGGAGCTGGTGTAGATGAAGATGTAGTCGGTTTCAGCACAATCCAGGACTATGCTTACTCCCAGCCGAATGGAGTGGAGCTCTGCATCAGCGGGCAGAACTCTCCCTGTGGTCTGCCTGGCCTGCCTGACCAAGTGCCTGCCTGCGAATATACAAGCTGCCGAAATGGCCTGCAGCCTCCCGCATGGCAGCCGATGAGCACCAGCCGCTATGCAAGCAGATGACAGGTCAGCCTGCGCCCTCTGAATAGAGGTGTGCAGTCCATTGAGATACCGTTGCTTCAAGTTCCCCTCTGGATCAATGGTGTACATCATGAATTTGATCTGCTCCAAAAAGTGGTCCAAAAGTCTGAGACCTAGCCTGTTCTCATCCACAAACGGACTGAACAGCTCAGTAAGCTGTGGAAGTATGTCCTGTACCTCCATAAGGGCACTCTTCACCTTGGGCCAAAGCACTGGGGTGAGAGATGAAATAGAACGAGGGTGCGCCAGGGTGCTCCCTCTGAACTCCTGGCCCAGCAAGGGCCGAAGCGGATGATTCGCCACAAGCGTGGCAACCTGGAATATTGTTTGGGATGCCAACTTCTTAAGATGCAACTGGAAGGGCAGAAGGCCCACAAGGGCCTCTGCCCCCCCAGAGGGGGATGTGTGAAAAGCACCAACGATCCAATTAGTGGCATGCCGCTGCATGGAATAAAACATCTTGAGGATTCCCTTGTTGCAGAAACCCTCATGATACCACATACAGAACCCATATGTGGCAATGGGAACCACACAGGACCGGTAGAGGAGGCGCTTCTGATCAGGAAGCAATCCCTGGGTTGAATTACCAAGCATCTCCATCGCCCCAACCATGGAGAATGCCTTGGTAGAATAGTAGCACATGTGCTTGCGGAAAGTGAGAGTGCAGTCAAAATAGAAACCCAAGTACCGCCAAAATGGCTTGGGTCTCAAAGGGGAATCCCCCATGTGCGGATGGAAGCCCAGGTCAATGGGCAGGTTGGCATCCCTCGGGTTATGAGAGAAGTGAAACACCTTGGACTTGGTATGCTCAAGCATGAGGCCAAAAGAGTTGAAGAGCCCATGCACACAGCAATAAGCCACCTGCAGGGCAGAGATGTTGTCCTCCCAAGTCTTGGACTGGACTATAAGGGTCCTGTCATCAACATACAAAAGCATGTCAACACTGAGGCCAGGGGTCCTCTGGTAATAAAGATAAACCAGGGGGGCTAGATACAAGGCTGACAAGACTGGAGACAGAGCAGAGCCCTGTCCCACGCCCACATTTGCCTAGCCTGGGGTGCAACCAGGGGCTTTGGGGTTACCCACAGCTTCTCCCATAGGAGTTGCTGATTGGGGAGGTCTGCCACCCAGACCTTGGAGCTCTGGGTGAGTCTGTATCTGGGCATGCCTGGGGTTAGATCCCCCATGGGTGTTCCATCCAAAGTGGGTGGTGCAGGCTTAGGGTGCTGAAACAACTCCATGTCATTGGTCCACAGACCTCTGGGAGTGCAACATGGTTGGCTGTGGGCAAGGCAGAGACCTGGGACAGGTGAGAATCCACGCTAGTTGGCATCAGCAAACCACCTGCCTGGAAATGGGAAGTCCAGTAACCAGGGCTCTATACTAACTCCCTGGCAAAGCATGAGCCATAGCAGGCTGGGACAGTCTCCCGCAACCCGGCTTGAGTGCACTAAATCCTCTGTCAGTTCTCCTGACTGACTAAGCCAGGTTAGAGTCTAAGTTGATTCTGGAGTCCAGTGCATCCGGTACTTGCCTCACAAGAGTGCATAGCAATAGGGTCCTCCCTCATGGGAGAGCCCTATACCTTGTAAATTGTTGATTTCAAAAAAAAAAAAAAAGATGGTCCTCTCCTCCAAGTCCTTTATGAAAGTATCAGACATCCCCTTCTTTGCCCCTGACAGGTCTCATATTACCAGTCAGTGGATAGAAAACATCATGTAACAGTCATCACATCATGGCTTTCCAAACCTCCAGGGCCCACCCTGGGTCCAGAGGAATTCTGACAAATCAGACACTGTGACACTCTGGTTCAAGATTTGGGACTCACAGACTGGGTCCTCCTCCAAGCCAATGATCAGGAGGTCATTGGCTGTTGGGCCCCATGCTTGTCCTATAAGCACAGCATCCCAGCAGGTTGGGACATCTCTCTGCCATCGTTACTGGTGATGGGGGTACCCAACTAATGTATGCAGGGCAAGATTCCTGACCTGCCCCATCTGCTCTGAGCTTCACAGCAAGGAGAACCATAGGTTGATGGTGGGGTGCTGCAAGGCCCACCCCAACACAAACCCACCAGTTGCTGGCACTACTAAGGGCATGGAGTGCCCCCAGCAGTGCCAATGTAGGAACTGTGGTGGCCCCCATGCCACCCACAACAAGAAATACCCTTTCTGGTACAAACATTTTGAGGATGGTTGGGCCAAGAAGAGATATCAGGAGGTACGTGGCTCATCTGCCACCCCCAAGGTCTTGCTAACTCAGTCTAGAAGTAATGCCTAGGTTTCTTAACAAGCTACATATATGCTCTCAAAATGTAAATTGTAATTACATTTTGCTGGACCCTTATCTCAAGTTGTATAAAAATGACTTTGATATCCTGTTCGTGCAAGAGCTCCCTTGGTGAAATCTCTGTAAGGCTCCCTCCACTGTCTTTTGGGATGGTAAAGGCATTGTAGGTAATGCTTCTTTCCCTCTTACCATCATCATCTCCACTTTACATTATTTTCTACTCTTAATCTACAGGCAGCCATGCCTTTCTTAGTGGGCTGTCTACACTATTCCTACCCTCTTCACCCTTCTGAAGCATCCCAGGGCTGTTTGGCATTGCTGGGGAGTTGGATGCACCCTTGGCAAAGGTGCTTAATGGCTGGGTATACTGGCCACCTGATGAGCTAGTGGTTCTGGGTAGTCTCTGCTGGGGTCAGTGGATCCCTGGCTGGTCAAAATGGGTTAGGAGTCCTCCTGGGCACATCCTGGGTGGGTTTGCAGTGGGACAACCATGCTCCTCACTAAGCTTTTGCAAAACCTGTAGTGAGTGTGCTTCCCCCAAATACCCCCTCATGAGTAGGAAGTCTCCCACTTGAAAACGAGGACATGCCTGCAAGGGACTGAGAGGATAGGGGATGGTAAGAGGGGACATTGAGGTGAGAACAAGCTGACCAAGAGGACAGGCCACCCCCCTCCTGCATTCCAAGTGAGTAAAGCTCAGCTGGGTGCAGGACATTAGTAGGGATTACCCAAAATCCAGGGCAGCTCTCATACTACAACTTCCATCCCGGTAGTTACCCCTGCAAGACAGTAAGCCCAGACAGTTATACAGGGATCTGTGTTTATCACAGGTCTGGGCAACCGGATCTCGATCATGAACCGGCTGCTGGGTAATGGGAAGATGGTCTGGGGGTTATGCCCTGGGTAGCCACTGGGCTATACATAGCAGTTTGTTCAGAGAATGGCAAACCGGCTCAAGAGATCACAATCTGCTGTCAATTGATCCTGGGTAAGACCCAGGTTTATCAGTTTAAGTTGTTACCACATCAGTAGTTCTTTTTTATTTTATTTTTATAATCAACAATTTATGAGGTATAGGGCCCTTCTGTGAGGGAGGACCCTATTGCTATGCACTTTTGCAAGGCAAGCACTGGATGCACCAGACCCCAAAATCAACTTAGACTCTAACCTGGCTTAGTCAGTCAGGAGAACTGACAGAGGATTTGGTGTACTTGAGCTGGGTTGCAGGAGACTGTTCCAGCCTGCTACAGCTCACACTTCGCCAGGGAGTTAGTATAGAGCCCTAGTTACTGGGCTTCCTGTTCCTGGGTAGGTGGTTTGCTGATGCCAACTGGCATGGATCCTCACCTGTCCAAGGTCTCTGCCTTACCCACAGCCAACCACATTGCACTCCCAGAGGTCTGTGGACCAATGGCATGGAGTTGTTTCAGCACCCTAAGCCTGCACTGCCCACTTCAGATATAACACCCATGGGGGATCTAACCCCAGAACATGCCCAGATGCGGACTTACCCAGAGCTTCAAGGTCCAGGTGGTGGACCTCCCCAATCAGCAACCCCTATGGGAGAAGCCGTGGGTAACCCCAAAGCCCCAGTACCCCACCCTTTGCCACCCAACCAGATACCTACTACCATGGACTAACGACTGGTACTTACTTGGCTTAAGCTGGCAACACCCAGACCAAGCATTCCCATGTGGGGGGTTACCTGGCCCCTTATCAGGACATTTGATCTGTTTTTGTTAGAATTCCCCCACTTACCACACCCTGTGCTTTTGCTCCCTTATTGGGCACAGCCGATCTGGTCCGATTGAGATTGATCCAGATCTGCCACTTTGGGCTCCAATGATCTCTCTACCAGATTTACCCCAGATTGGTGATTGCCAGTTGCCAAATCAAGAACTGAGATCAAGGAGACCACTGAATTTCCTTGGAGATAGTTTACCCACCCAAAGAACCGAGCACACAGTAGTATCCAATGACAACCATGCAACCTTTCCCCACTTTACAGGTATGGAGGATAAGAGGGAATTGCACCCCCAATCTTTCTGGCAGCTGTGCACAGCCACCTCTTCCCATCTTTAGTGATCAAAACCACTGGGCTAGGGGGGCCCCCATCATCAGCACTTTGGAATGCTTCAACAGATACTCTGTCTCTGCCCTGCAGGTGGCATACTGCTGTATGCATGGGCTCTTTGATTCTTTTGGCCTTACACTTGAGCATACCAAGTCTGAGGTCTTCCATTTCTCTTGCAACCTGAGGAATGCCAATCTGTCCATTAACCTGGGCTTTCATCCATATATGGGGGAGACTCCCTTGAGACCCAAGCTGTATTGGTGGTACTTGGGCTTCTACTTCAACCGTGCTCTCACTTTCTGTGAGCACATATGGTACTATTCCATCAAGGCATTCTCCATGGTTGGTGTGATGGGGATGCTTGGTAATTCAACCCAGAAGTTGCTTCCTGACCAGAAGCACCTCCTCTACCAGTCCTGCATGGTTCCCATAGCCATGTATGGGTTCTGTATGTGGTATCACAAGGGTTTCTGTAATAAGGGAATCCTCAAGATGTTCAACTCCATGCAGTGGCAAGCCACAAATTGGATTTTTGGTGCTTTCTGCACGTCCCCAACTGGGGGGGCAGATGTTATCAGAATCCTTTATCAGAAGGATGGTTATGTCTAGCTTACTCTCTCACATCAGAAGGACTATATTTAGCTTATGCCTCATTTCTTTATCTCTGACTCATAGTTACTCAGGTCTACCCACTTATAGTAAGGAGCATAGCCACACTTAGTATTATATGTATAAGGATACAGTACATTACTATGTATCCTTATCTTAGTATTATACAGTTCTTGCCTCCTATACTTCTTTGCCCATAAACCAGCTGGACTTATAGTGCTCCATTGTCTATAAGTCATACCTAGTAGGACAAGACCAAGTCTGTATAGACATCTTGCCTCAAATGCTGTGCTACTCAAGAGCAAACCCCTAACCCAGGTAACAAAACACTAAGATACTCTGCTGCTTATCTCTTGCTTGCCCTCTACTTTACTCTGCTTTACTGACGTACTGAACATGTTGAGGTACTCTGGTCGTTCTTTTTTTTTTTTTTTTTTAAATCTACAATTTATAATGCAGGCTGTGATGGGAGGCTGTGTGCAACTACCTACTACAGGAGGCAAGTAGCTACAAAGTTCACCCTACATACTGGCATGCCTGCCAATGCAAGCTTGTGTTACCCCAAGCGTAGGAAAGGACTGCCTAAAAGAAACAGAGAAACAAGTGGGAATCTATCCAGTGGTTAGCACATGCCTGCACCTGAAGGGCACCAGATGCACAGGGTCCCACCAAGTAGCCCACTCTGCTACCACACCTTCCCAGAGGACAGTGGCTGGAGGAGGGAGTATGTAGTACATACTCCCTTCTGGACAAATACTAGTACTTGGACAAGGCACTAGTGCAAACCACAGGAAGTTCCTGTGGGAATAAAATCTGCAGGCCCTAGGAGCCTAATGCAGGTGTGGGCAGGTTGGATAACCTGCCAGATAGCCAAGGGTCCCTGGTCCCCATGTGCAAAGCACATTGGTGTTAATTCACCATAAATGCCCAGGTAGTTGGACAAAAACCAAGGAGGCAAGGTGAACTTCCCAAAGGGAAGGGAAAAGATCAACTGCAATGTCAGTGACAAGGGGTAACCTGGGCATCAAAGGAAGCCCTGGCCACTGTAATAGTAGCCTATACAGAATCAAGAAGGTTAGGTGCCAAGCACCCAAGCAAAATGTGTTACACAGTCCAATTACTGTAAGGACTATTTGGAGCCATGTCCAAAAAGTGGCATTGTGGCTGAATGAGTGAGCACAGCCACATGCAATTAAAGGGACAGGAGGGGTGCTAGGACCCCTACCATCCTGTAAAATATGGGGTGTACTCTGGTCATTCCAAAACGATGTATGAAAGAAAACCACTTCTCTGTGTAGCCATCACTACATCTCTCAACCTCTCCCCACCAGAAGACCTGGCTTACCTACTCATATTCATTTTTACCTCCACCGCCACCCTCATTGCCTACTGAATAATCACCCTAGAACTTGAATGCATTATGTGCCCTTGCCATTGCTGTGTTGTCAGATTGTGGAACCAGTACTCAGGAATATCCATCATTGCCACCCAATTTTTCATCCTTCTAGTGATAATTGATCACTAGACATCTACCACCACACCTCCAAAGAAGTTCTCAGCCCAAGAAACTCCATCACCCCCTCCTCCCAAATTGAGAACCAGGATCTCAGGACCAGGAATCCAAAACCCTGATCCAAGAAGAAACCCCACACCCGCACAAACTCCATCACCATTCTATCCTCCATCCCATTTGATTCACCTACTCCACATACATCAACCTCAACCCAAATCATCATAAGAACCCCAACTTCATCAAGTGTCTCTGCTGCACTAGCTGAAAGACAAAGACAATGCAAAGAATAAGAAAAACGCAATATCATCACAAACCAACTTTCCAAACAAGAACTCAAATGACTCCAACAAGCCATACAACAACCAAGAGAACTCACAGGTTCTGAAGAAAACCTCCGTACAAAACATGAAGCCTTTGTTGAACTCAACCTAGGAAAAATTCTAGTAGACAGTGACTCAGACATCTACATCACAGATGATAATAAATCAGAACCCAATATACAACCCTTAGCCCTACTGGCACCCCCCACACCACCTCCACCATCACCACCTCCCAGACAACTACAAATGGCCACCACACAAACCCCAAAAGAGTTAGGACTCCTCAAATCCATCACTTTTGATGGAACCAGAAGACTATTTGAAGATTGGATCTTCCAATGTGAAGTTTACATACTTGCTAATGTGACCACTTACAACACTGACCTTGCCAGGACTTTATTCATCCTCTCAACAATGCAATCAGGAGATGCCTGAGCCTGGGCCAGACAATACCTCCATGAGAGGAACACCCAAACCCAAGCTGGGCAGCCCATAGCCATGGAGACTTGGGACAACTTCACCACCCAACTCAGAACCAATTTCACCCCAGCAGATGAACATGCATACGTGCATACTAAACTTCAAACCCTGCATCAAGCAGGTAAACCAATGACTGAGTTCAATGCTCAGTTCAAAGAACTTGTCCACTAGTCCAGACTTACTGAAGATCATGCTCTGATCAATCTATACTGTAAAGCAATTGATTGCCAAATCACAATGAAGATTGACAAATCAGAAAACCCTCCAATGACTATCACCACTTGGTATACCCAAGCAAACAAACTTGACAATAATTTCCATTGTATCAATGCCCTGTATGGCACCCCCAGGAACACATTTCCTCAAAGAAATCAATACCAACCCAATTGAGGACCAAGCCATCCAAACAACAACGTACCATACACACAATTTTATCAAAGGAGCAATGCTCCATGCTTCACACCACGAGACCTACACACCATGGAAATAGACCATGCCATAGTAGAAGAAGGATATGAAGATCCTTATCCTGAAATCCCATAACTGGAATACACTGAAGAAGACTCCACACAAGAACTGTTGGAGATAGATGTAGTTGTCATGGAACAACAAATGAAAGCTTACCAAAAGCAAGAATGCTTCCGATGTGGAGCAAGTGATCATTGGGTCAGTAAATGCCCACATCCACCCCCCACTAGATGCTTCCCAGGGATGCATACCAATCCACCAGCCAGAAACCCAAGCCATCCTCCCTTTCAATGAAATAAACCTAACCCCAGCTTCAAACCCCAACAATGCAAGTATTCCCTTGCCATCACAGAAGTAGCATCTCAGATGCACCAAATGGTTGATGACCTCAACCCAGAACTCCAACAGGAACTCCACTTTGTGCTAGCCAAAGATCCGGAGATATGTCTATTCCAGGATTTTTAAAACAGAATGCTGTCAATCGATGTGCCCCTGCACGTTCCAGAACTCAGAAGGACATTATGTACTCTCACTCCCAGAAGGACAATTTCTCAATAAACTCTGTACAATTACAACTTTCCCTGAATAAACAATCCCTTTTCCTACCCATCAAGATTTGGAGTGAATGGACATCAAAACCCATGGCCATCACTGCCCTGATAGACTCAGGAGCTCAAGGGAACTTTATCTCTCACAAAGTTGTTGAACAACATGGTTATCAAACCAAATGGCTGGACCAACTAATTCCTTTCAGCAATGCTGATGGAACTGACAACCAATATGGCAAGATCCATGAATATATCAAGATCAGAACCATCATTGATGGAAGAGATTGCATGCTAGATGTGTATGTCACAAACACTGGAGAAAAAGATCTCATCATTGGATTTCCCTGGTTGGAACAATATAACTCTGATATCAACTGGAAAACCAAAACATTCTCTTGGAAACCCCAAATCAATTACCAAGACTTTTCCAAACTCCTCAGAACCTTACGACGACCTGTCAAACTCAACTCCATTGCCATGGACAGAATGGCTGGAAAAACCTCCCAACCCAAGGATAACCCAGAAGAATATGTCAACCTTTCAAATGTTGACCTCAACACTTTCTCTTTAGAAAGAGAAATGAATCCGATGCTTCTAACCCCATTAGAAGTAAATACCAAAGCTACACATACCACAATGCTCCATAATGAGCAACACAACCTGACAAAATCAGCAAACTAGAAAGGAAAACAACCAGAATCAAATGAGGAACCACCTGAGATTCCTCAAAGATTTGCCTGATGGGCTAAAATATTCAACAAGAAAGCCTCTGAACAATTCCCACCATCAAGAATGTTTGATCATGAAATCAAACTAAAACCAACATTTGAAGCAAAATCAATGAAACCTTATCAAGTGGCACCTGCTGAAGAAAAAGCACTAAAAGAATTTATAGATGAAAACCTCTGAAAAGGGTACATCCACCCCTCAAAATCCCCTATGGCATCACTATTCTTCTTTGTTGCCAAGAAAGGAGGAGACCTCCGACCTTGCCAAGACTATCATTATCTTAATGATCATACTGTCAAAAATGCATACCCAATCCCTATGATTTCCTCTATCATGGACAAACTCAAAGGAGCTAAATACTTCACTAAACTCAATGTCCGCCTAGGATACAATAATGTCAGAATCAAAGATGGCAATCAATGGAAAGCAGCATTCAAGACTCCTATAGGTCTTTTCAAGCCAACTGTAATGTTTTTCAGGCTTTGCAACAGTCCTGCAACATTCTAACATATGATGGACACACAATTCTCTGAAATAATGGAGAAAGGAGGAATCATCATCTATATGGATAATATCCTGATCTATGGTAAAACCCAGGAAGAAACCAATCGACTTACAGAAAAAGTACTGCAAATCCTGCAGGAAAATGATCTCTACCTCAAAACAGAGAAATGCAAGTTCAACAAACAACAACTTGAATACCTTGGCATGATCATCACACTAGACGAAATTAAAATGGACCCCAGAAAACTCAAGGGAATAGAAGACTGGCCAGTGCCAAAAACAGTCCAACACATTCAGAAATTCATTGGATTCTGTAACTTCTATTGAAAGTTCATCCGCAGTTACTCCCACCATACCAAACCCCTTAACCAACTCCTATCCAAATCAAACAAATTTGAATGGAAAGAAGAACAACAAAAAGCATTCAAAATACTCAAGAACAAATTCCTAAAGGAACCAGTACTCCTCATGCCTGACTCCACAAAACCCTTCAAAATAGAAGCCAACGCTTCCAAATTTGCATTAAA
The DNA here is from genome assembly GCA_023014365.1 of Lepiota brunneoincarnata. Lineage (NCBI taxonomy): Eukaryota > Fungi > Basidiomycota > Agaricomycetes > Agaricales > Agaricaceae > Lepiota > Lepiota brunneoincarnata. The sequence continues at coordinate 2,516,519 of JAEBUN010000002.1, read as the reverse complement.
AGCTGTTCTATATCAACACAATATCAATGGAATATGGAAACCCATATCATTCTATTTAAAGACTTTCAGACCAGCGGAACGCAACTACAACATCTATGACAGAGAGCTCCTAGCTATTATCTGAGCCCTCAAAGAATGGTGCCACTACTTCCTTGGCAGCCCCCATACTGTCTGTATCAGAACGGATCACCAAAACCTCACAAACTGGCATAAACCCCAGAAAATCAACTGCTGACAAGCACGATGGGTCCAGACCCTTGCCAACTACAACTTCAAACTAGAACATGTACTAGGATCAAAGATCCCTGCACCAGATGCTCTATCAAGATGTCCAGACCACATCCCTGATGAGGACAACAGTAACAAAGATGTTACTATGCTTCCAGACAACCTCTTTGTCACCACAGCTGACTTAGAAAATCAAAACATGATCACAGTACTCCTAGAACACCTCTTTATCACCACCATCGATATGAAACTTCAAGAAAGAATAATGGAATCACCTAAATATGATGCTAGAACCACCAAAGTGTTCAAACTCCTGAAGGAATCCCATCCTAACGCCACCAATAAAGACTTCAGAATGGTCCTAACCCCAAATGGTCCACTCCCCACATTCCAAGAATGTGTCATCATTCTAGAAGACCTCCAACTCAGATGCAATATCATCGCAAGATACCATGACCACCCTACATGTGGTCACCCTAGAGAACAGGAAACATACTGCCTCACCAAGAAAGAAGTATATTGGCTAGGAATGTCAACATTCATAAAGAATTACATCAAAGGCTGTCCAGAATGTCAGCAACACAAAATTATCCAATGACTGGACCACGCTCTGATTCAACCAATTCAACTGGCATTTTCACTATGCCCATTCAGCCAGATCTCTTGGGATCTAATCACTGGTCTCCTGCCATCCATGGGAAACAATGCCATATTGTTTGTGGTGGACCATGGCCTTATGAAGGGGGTAAATTTCATCCCTACATTAGAAAATGCCACAGCCAATGACATTGGAAGACTTCTCATCAAGAAAGTATTCATAAGATATGGCCTCCCTGACAAAATCATATCAGACAGAGACCCTAGATTCACCACCCAATCCCTCAGGCAACTAGCAAAATTACTAAACATCAAACAAGCCTTCTCCACAGCCTATCACCCACAAACAGATGGAACTACTGAACAATACAATCAAGAAATAGAAACATATCTATCAATATACTGCACCAGAAACCCTCATAAATGGTCAGAAACACTCCCAATTCTTGAATTCTCCCACAACTCCAAAACACATGCCAAAAATCAAAAATCCCCTTTTGAACTCATCATGGGATACAACCCTCTGGCAATCCCCACCATCATGGAAACATCAAACTTTCCATCAGTAGATGATTGCATCAGACTTCTAGATGATGCCCAAAAAGAAGCACATGCTGCCCATCAAATAGCTGCTGATATTATGAAACAAAGAAGCAGAAGAACTGCCAAATCCCTTGAAACACTTCAGAAAGTATGGCTAGAAGCCAAGAACCTCAAACTTCCATTCCAATCACAAAAAATATCTCCAAAACAACTAGGACCATTCATCATTAAAGAAGTCCTGTCACCAATGACATACAAACTCCAACTTCCAATCAAATGGAAGATACACCCAATATTCCATCGAAACCTTCTCACCCCATTCAACAAAACAGAAGCATATGGATCTTATCCAACACCACCACCATCTGATATCATCAATGAAGAAGAAGAATACGAAATTGAAACTATCCTTAATCACTGCTGATATTGTGGAAAACTACAATACTATGTCAAATGGAAAGGATACTCCCACACAGAGAACAAATGGATCACCAATGAAACACTCTGTACAAATGCCAAAGAAGACTTAACTGAGTATAAAGAAGCCCATGGAATTCCCCAGAAAGATTAGGAACCCACCAGAACCTACCAGAAACAACTTTGCTCCCACACCAAAACAACTTAAAAATGCCTATGAACCTCAACCTTACTCATCCCCAAACCACTCCCCCCTTCTCCACAATACCTTCTCCCACCTCCTCATCATCTTCAGTTACCATCATCAATGACCAGGATGTCAAACATACAACACTTCAAACAACTCCCATTCCAGCCCTATCTCCCTACATCCTCTCTCACACCTTCACCACTGCCTACGCCCTCAATAGAGATGAGACCCCCAACCCCAATGCCACCCCAGAACCCACAGTCACCCCAGCTGCCTCCCTTAGATTCCACTTAGCTGGAGTATGACCACAGAGACCAGATCACCCTTCTAACAGAGATCTGCATGAGGCTGCCACCAGCTGAACCTTTACTAATAGATTGGAACAATCTCCAATTTCAGAAGATGACCAACAACTCTGGGCCAATTATACCCACCATGTATGACAGACTAAGGCTCTCGCTGCTGCATACAATATGCAATGAGCCTGGGCAGAATCACTTGAGAAACTTCTCAGAACACAATCAAGCCTTATGTCCGAGGTGTCAAAGAACATACCCAAATGAGATGAGATACATTCCTCGAAGCCCCCCACCACAATCGTCTCCTCCACTGCCACAATTACCCCTGTCCCTATCTCCACCACCACTCCCAATAAGGGAAAGAAACCCACCAACCCCAGAAACCCATTCAGATGTCTCACCCCCACTAGAAACACCACCTATACCATCACCAATAACAACATCCCAGTTCAGAACTCCCCCAATCCCATTCATGCATGAACTGACCCCAGAACCACTGACAGGTCAGTCTGTAAGCAGGTTTCTGCATCACATGTACTTGTAGATAGACTGTTATCTTATCCATTTTAAAAGGCACATCCTTGGCTAATCTACAAGTCTTTTCTATCTGACCATTCACACTTTGCATATTTATGGTAATGTCCAGATCCCAAGCTATGTTGCAAGCTACTGCTGCTTCCTTACTCATAGATATGATTTGTGACCCATTGTCTAGTAGGGCTTCTTCTTCTCTGACCCCATCAATTAGCATAGGGATTACATGCAGTGATTCCAACTTCCTGCCCACAAAGACTTGTTTGCTTCTTTCTTCAGGTACTAGAGTGTCTAAATACTGTATAACAGGATCTTGTGTGGTCCAGGCTTCACCCCATTCACTATTGGTCTGAAACACCATTTTAATTAGTCTAGGATGGTTCAGTAGCGCATCTAGATTAATGGAGATGAGTTCTGGTTCTTTCCTAGGTTCTTTGTGAACTTTGTCACTAAAATGAACCATATTGGTTTTCTTGCTAGGAGTGATTTCTATGGGTACTTGACATTGTTGTATCTGCCCTTTAAAGGCATTCCTATATTTTGGAGAGAGAGCTAGCAATTCTTCCTGAGTAATGGGAGCTCCTCCTTTCAATACTCTAGTTAACAAGTTGTCTAAGTCCAAGCCAGCTTCTACTGGTGCTTGGTGTTTATAGCTTTTCTCTACCTTTTCTTTTAGGTAGCACATAGGTTTAGGAGGGACTTCCACTACCAGAGGTAGTGGTACCACCTTTCTATAGGGCAACTCTGTTGATTTCTCATTAGTTAACTTGGCAGGTAACTTCCTAACTTTCTCTATTAGTTCATCTTCACTTGGTAGAGAGTCTTTGTCACTTTCAGAAACATCCTCAGGCTCCAGGATCCAATGTGGTGTAATTATCTTTTGTGCTTGTTGTGCCTTCCTCGAACTGTTTAAAAACCCGAAGGTCCCCTGGTCTTTGCAGAGCTAGTCCGGGTCTTCAAGAACTGTTGTTCTGGGGTTTCATCTCCCCATCTCTGTACTTGGGTCTCCAACCTCCCTAACTATGCTGTAAGTTCAGCAATCAGTCGGTCTTTAGGATCTTCAGTAGGTACTGGTGGCTTTACGGAGTTCTGCTGTGATAGCTGAGTTGTCAGAGCCTGTTCTAGTTTTACAATTTGGTCTTGGAGCCCCTTTACTTGGGGATCTTCAGCCATAATGGAGAAGGCATGCCTTTCTCCTTGGGACTCTCAAGTTTTATTAGCTACCGCCATTGCTAACTTGTTAAATTCTATGGGATCATACCCTATCATTGGTTGTTTGCTATACATATTCTGTGCCATGGTCTGTAAGTGGCAGTCAATCTGCTCTATCATGGGACCTCTCCCAGGGGGAATAAGTGACCCATCAGCCATTCTGATCTCTCTATTTTCTAGCTTAATTAGACCCCAGGCTATATAGTCTTGAGTTTTCAAGCAAGAACCCCAGGTGTGCCCAAAGATACCACAAAAGAAACACCCTTTATCCCATACATTTGGGGCAGGATTACTATTGAACTGCCAAGGCCGTTCAATAACCAGAGCGCCTTGCTGGTTGAAGGTTTGCATCTTTTCTAGGTAAGCTTTTAGCAACTTTTCTTAGTTATTCAGGGAGTCCTTGACATTAGCCAGTTCTGATTTAAGCCTGGTATAGTCTTCACTTATATTTTGAGTAGAGACCTCTTTCTTTACCCTTGCCATTAATTCCTTAGTAACAACAGGGACTTCTTCTCTTTTCACTAACAACCTAGTTAATGTTTTACCACTAACTAAATCCACTGCTTTATTGATTACTTCCATAATTTTGTAAGGATCTTCACCCCTTGGTGACTGGTTGTTCTGTAGAGTACCTTTAATAGTTAACAAATTATTCAAGCTTTCTTGAAATTGTTTGTCTAATGATTTCGTGAACAATTCTACCAGTTCTCTATTTGTAACTACGGCCAGCGGATGGAGGCACTTATTCGCTTTGAGCAGGAATTTTTGCTTGAAAGCTAATAGTTCTCCTTCCTCATCCATAGCTATGTCTCTGTATTTTCTGCATACTTTCATTAGGTTCCTAAATGATCCTGTCTTTCTTTCAACTAGTTCTGGGTATTCTTTATTTAGCCTTTCTCACAAGGTAGTCCAATTGTTTAGCCTTACTTCTTCAAAGGTTTCCCACTCATATCTGATGTCCGGGAATACATAACTGAGCAACCATTTGACTTTCTGGGTGCTATCTCAGACATTGGCCAAATCAAATAGAGTCTCTATATTATAGAAGAATTCTTCTAATTCTTCCAGGTATAAGCCAGACCAATGCAGAGCTTTCGAATCCCTGGGATGGGGCATTTTATAGTCTGGCATTTGGTTGACTGCTGTCTGGGATAAGCTGGTTGAGTTTGGTAGTTGTGGCTGTTGTAACGGTGCCTAAGGTTGCAATGGCTGGTTTTGGGGCTGTGCTAGAGGTTGTAAAGGATTGGGTTGTTGTAGCAAACTTCCTCCTGAATTTCCTACCAAAGCATTGCCAAATGAAGAACCTCCAGTAAGGTTGTTACCACCTGGTAATTGATTCAGTGTAACTATCTTCCAGAATGTCCCAATCTAGGTAATTGGTAATCCAAGGGCTAACTGTTGGTAAGGAGGGATGACTCTGTATCTTATAGAGTGCAGAACTCCTTGGTACGGTCACAGCTGTCTCAAGGATTTCACTTTCTAGATTCTGAGCTTCTTTCTGTTTGCCCAAACTCCTTTCTATTCATTCATAAGCTGCTGTTACAGGAATAATAGGAGTCCTTCTAGAATTTCTAGTACTTTGAACTGTACTGGCACTACTAGGTTCAGGACTTTCTTGGCTTGTGTCCTGGGCAAACAAGTGCAACATAAATATCTCTGGTCCTTGACCAAAAGATGGTTTTGTTATTTTTGATAATTTAAAAGTAGAATCAAGGTTTCTGAATCTCTGAACTCCCCCTCGTGGTGGGCTCCAGATGAAATGCAGATTACTTTATGATATCAAAATGAAGTTCGTTAACAAGTTCACTAATTCCAACTTTATAAGTTTGTGGGGGAGAGGTTGTCACAGATCTCCAGAAATATATTCAATTCTAATGTTTTTAGGGTTTTGGTAGGTTATTCTCTTAGTCTCCAACTAGACAGACAGTTGTCCTATCTGAATACAAGGGGAACCTTGACAGTCATTACTATATAATATGTTAACTAATATCTTCACGATTCAATAAGTCATGCAAAATGCAAGCTTTCACAATCAGTGAACCTCTGTAGACCTAGCAGACAATGTGTTCTAACAGGCCCTAGCGTACTACATCCTTTTCTCTTGACAATACTATAAATTTACACTACCCAGCGAGACAAGCTTTTGACAAGCTCCTGCATTAAGCGTCTTTAAGCTAGTAGGCCTAGCGGACAGCATTATCCAAGGGCCCTAGCGCACTACAGCTCCTGAACAATGCAATAAAACTTTATATTACTTAGTGAGATAGGCTTTTGGCAAGCTCCTGCAGTAAGTATCTTTAAACTAGATAGACCTAGTGGACAGCGTTTTCAACAGGCCCTAGCATACTATGTTTGCTTCTCAATTAAACAGCTCTACAATTCAATGGTATACTTCTGAGGCAAGGCCTCTAAGAGGAACCCAAAGAAATAGAAGTTAGTGAACTTTCTACTTAAGAACAGAAGAGTTGTATCAACTCATATTCAGCTCTCAAGTCAAGCAGAAGGGTCTGTCAATATCTCAATTGTTTCCAAGGGTCTGGTTTTTAAGAGTATAACTCTTTTAAGTCTCTGGTGGTCTATGACCAAAGAAAATCATATAAAATTGCTTTGTATTCCTATCCTAATCGACCATACAGTCAGGGGGGGAACTAGGCAAGCGGTTTCTTGCCTCCCATGTAATTTACAAATGAGTTTTATAATAATATACAATTAACTTATGGGTATACCTGAAACAAGCCTTCAGCTTCATCATTTTATTGTCCCCTCATCATTTAGGAGCATCATTCTAGGAGTTCTGATATCAGTGACATAATTTGCTCTCAGGAACTTGCTCCCTAAGTGCCTGGTTATTTATATTACAGCCAATCAGGTTAGCAAGTTTCCTTGCTACCTCTTATCTAAGGGTTTTTTATCTCTTTCTTGGATTCTCCACACCCAGGGTCTCAACCCTAATATCCTAAATGTTCACTTCCATAGCCTTTAGGCAGTAAACTAATATTAGAATTTAATTAGCTTGTTTCATTCTTATCAATCTTTATTTTCTAGTCCATCATTTCTGGTCTCTTTCATTACTAGGAGGGAGCATCCATCCCTGAGTACCCTCTTGGATACCCCCATCTGATCTTTTATCTTTCAATACCATCAGAGCTGTTCCAAGGGAACATCCTTACCAGGAAATTAGCTAATTTCTAGGTTCTCTTGTCAAGATTCGATTCCAGAACCTGTTACTATGGCTAGGTACTATCTGAAGATCATAAGTGTTACAACTTGTCTGCTTTCTAGGACAGAGGTGAAGAAATGGGTCTTTTGTGTAGTCATGAGTATCTTAACTAATATCTTAGTTAACACGGTATCGGATACAACGCTTGGGTACATTCATACCAGAGTCATTCTTCCATAGCCTTATCACTAATAAGTTAGTTAACAGCACATTTTTACTTGTCTGGGTGTTCTGGTTCTGTTTCTGAGATGTCTGCCTTCACATATTTTAGATAGTATTCTAATCTCTCACACCCCAGTGTCTGACCATGGCCATATACTGACATTATTTGGTATCGGAGAGTTAGTTACTTTATTAGCTAGTGATTTCACAAATGAAATGATTTTGTGGTGCAACACCATAGTCAGTATGAGTCATAGTTTGTAAGACTAGTAGTATATATGTATACCATAGGTACTTGACTTGTACTCCTCAGTCTGATAATTGAATCGAGCAGTGGACCAGCTCCCTATTCCATATTCTCTCTTCTGCTTCGCTCTGCTTGGGCCCTGACCACCTGAAATATGGACTTGGACAGTAGGAGGGCACAGCACATAAGCTGAGGCCACAAGTCCAATCCCCCACCCAAAGTACTCCACCTTGGTCCCAAAGTCTACATACTGACTTTGCCCTGTCCCCTGGTTACCTTATATCAAGGATACCACCCTGACCCTCCACTTTGGTCCTGATCTGCACCAGCTCTAACAATTGGACCAGATCAGCTGTGCCCAATAAGGGAGTGAAAGCACAGGGTGCAGTAAGTGGGGGAATTCTAACAAAAACAGATTGAACATCCTGATTTAGGGGCCAGGTAACCCCCTACATGGGAATGCTTGGTCTAGGTGCCACCGGCATAAGCCAAGTAAGTACTAGTTGTTAGTCCATGGTAGTAGGTATCTGGTCAGGTGGCAAAGGGTGGGGTACTGGGGCTTTGGGGTTACCCATGGCTTCTCCCATAGGGGTTGCTGATTGGGGAGGTCCACTGCCCAGACCTTGGAGCTCTGGGTGAGTTTGCATCTGGGCATACCCTAGGGTTAGATCCCCCATGGGTGTTCTGTCTGAAGTGGGTAGCACAGGCTTAGGGTACTGAAACAACTCCACACCACTGGTCCACAGACTTCTGGAAGTGCAACATGGTTGGCTATAGGCAAGGCAGAGACTTGGGACAGGTGGGGATCTGCACTAGTTGGCATCAGTGAACCACCTGCCCAGGAATGGAAAGCCTAGTAACTGGGGCTCTATACTAACTCCCTGGTAAAGCATGAGCCGTAGCGGGCTGGGACTGTTGGAATTAAGGATTCCAGCAAACTGATGGAATGCCAATGTGCAGGTCACCTGATTGCTTTGTGATGGCCATGTTGTAGAAAGGATATACACACATAGCGTACTAGTAGGTAACTTGTCCATTTACTCCTCACCCTGTCATTGTCTCTCTCTCGTCAATACATTTCGTTGTCATATACCACCCTCTTGAGAAGATTTCAACAGGGATAGTCTCCCATGACCCAGCTCGAGTGCACTAAATCCTCTGTTGGTTCTCCTGACTGACTAAGCCAGATTCAAGTCTAAGTTGATTCCAGGGTCTGGTGCATCTGGTGCTTGCCTTGCAAGAGCATATAGCAATATGGTTCTCCCTCACAGGAGGGCCCTATACCTTGTAAATTGTTGATTTTTTAAAAATAAAAAAAAAGATAGAAAAGTGCAGCCCATCAAGATGCTGTTGCTTTGAATCCCCCTCTGGATCAACAGTGTAGAGCATGAACTTGATCTGCTCCAAGAAGTGGTCCAAAAGTTGGAGACCTGGCCTATTCTCATCCACAAACAGAGAGAATGGAAGGTCTTTACACTCCTCTATGTATTCTAAGTGGGTCTGTATGGATCCATGCTGATTTTTACACAGATCCACACAGATCCACATGGACTTTTGCATAGAAAATCTTAACATTCATTACATTTTTTGCATGAATCCACACAGATCCATGTGGACCCACACAGACTAGTCCAAGTAAAATCCAGTTTGCAAGGATCCAAGTTAATTGAATTTATGATTTACAGAAAAATATGAATAACTTGTGAAGGAAATTCTTTTAGAACATGTGAGTAGTATATTCTTGATCAGAATAAAATTGCCAATCTGATGACATCATTTTTGAAATTTACATAATTTCCAAAAAAGGAAATATTATACTATTGGATCTGGAATCTCATTCCAACCAGGAATATGGTAGTCACATAGGCTACAAACATCTCCTTCACAAGTTATTTAGAATTTTCTTCTGGTATTCCTTATATCCACCACATTTTTTCGAGTTTTTTGCATTTTTCTCAATAGTTAAATTACCCTGAGTCATGTGAGTAATATATTTGGAATCTGCATTAAAATTGGCACCATCCCACATATTTTTTATATAGCTAATTAGTATTTAAGCAGTTGATGACATGGGTAATAGGCAAGTTACACTGTTCATAAGTGGTATATGTATGACTTAGTGATCAATTTTTTATAGGGAATTGTGGTATAGTAGTCTTAATTACTGTTATTGCTTGTATTTCATCAAGGTCTTGGGTTCAAATCCTAGTAATGGATGTATTTTATTGGTAGCTCAAATTCATTTCAGTCTGCCTGGATCTGTACACAGTCTGTATGGATCTGCACAGATCTGTATGTGGTCTGAGTTAGTCCACACAAATCCACACAGACTCACTTGGACACCTGGGGGAGTGTAAATTACTGAATAAGAGAGGGGACCTTGGCTTGGGTTTTATGCCTGTTCTGTCTGCCAGGCAGCAGCTATCCTCCTGCCTCTATTTGCTTGGGGTAGCTTTCTCCTGGGCATGGGGAAATACATGTCTACATTCACAGTCATGCATTGTATGTACAGATACTCTGTAGTGTATGGCTTGGTCATTTGTACTGTAGTACATTGCTGTACATGGCCTCCCTACATGGCCCACATAATAAATTGGAGATTTTTTTTTAAAAAAAAAAAAAAAAAGATAGCCTCCCTACAGCAGGCTAGAGAAAGGTGACCCCACTTCCAGCAGTGCTGGCAAAGGGGAATGCTGGGGTTGGCCTTGGCAGGGATAATCCTGCATGGGGTGCCATCAATGGTAATGACTCTCTGGGTGAGAGTCTTACCGTTCTGACCCTGTTGAGAGTCCCAGATTTCAAAGAATACTGTGGCCACATCAGCAGACCACAAGTTTTTGATGATGTGAGGCCTGGTGGCCAGCGCAAAATACTCAGACCACACAAAGTGCTGCATGGCCTTGACCACCCTGTCAGGCATGAGCCAGGGCTGACCACCCTGGAACATAAGCACATTGAGGAGCTTAAGATAGCTCTTTGAGCAAGGGAGGTTTGCATTAACAACAGTCTGAGGCCAGTTGACATGGACAGTATTCCTGATAGTGCCAATGTCCAGCTTGCTGGGCACCACCATGGTGTAGCATGCTATATGTGAATCCATCTGCTGAACCCACTCAATACAAACGATTGAGCCTGCAGATGCCAGGGCAGCCACTCCTACCTGATGAATCTCCACACAAATGACAGGACCCAGATTGGCTGGGAGACTGCCCCCTGTGAGGGTGAGCATGACCTGCTTGCGTGAAGGTCCCAATGTAGTCATCTGAGGCTTGGATGCCTTGGGTGGCTGCTAACAGCTGCCACCTGCTTGTGAAAAGAGCCCACCTTGTGGGAAGGCAGCCCTGGGAGCATATGCACCAGGTCAACAAGACCCAATGGGGAAGAGACAGCTGCAGCCATGTAGGAGTAAGGTGGGAAACAAGGCTTTGTAGCCAAATTGATGCATAGAGGGAGGGAACTGGGAGGTGGCCTTGCAGCCAACTGAGCCCTGTCTGCCACCAACAGCAGAGGAATGAGAGTAGTGCACGCCACCCTGATATGAGATGGCCACTGCCCCATGCCAGGGTTGTGAGCCACTGGGACAGGGTTACCCAAACCTGTGCAGGCCAGGTTTCTGAAGAATTGCTGGGTAGGCCCTGGACAAGCATACCTGGCAGGAAAACACCCCAAATCCTCTGCTGGTAGTGGAGGCAGGGGGAGGTTACCCTCCACAAGGGATAGTGAAGAGCCACTAGCCTGCAGCACACCATCTACCTCCATAAGAGCCACTGAGGCCCTACAGCTGCAGCAGCAGAGTCCAGCCATTTACCCTTCCCTTGTGCAGGGGTGGGGGTGTCTGGCCTGGACAGACCATATATCTCAGAGGCCCACTTATGGAGCTGCTGGACGCACTCACTCTCCGTAAAGGGGACATCATCCCAGTCAAGCTCATCCACCTTGTGGTAGAGCCTGGCTAAGGAGTAGGCAACCTCCATGCTGCTGCCTTGTGAAAGCTTGCCCCTTTTGGCTCCCCCCAGCTAGAGGACAATCAAGTCAAGAGCATCCACCATGATCCCAGTCTCACCCTCTGCATCCACAGGATTGCAGGAAAGGGCAAGAAAGGCAGGGGTAAACTCTGGATCTTTCTCTTCATCTGCCACAAAGGTGGGCCTGGGGGATGGCTCAGAGCCAGGAGGGGCATCAACAGACATCCTGGTGGAGCCAGAGACTGATTCCAGATTGAGTTCCTGCTCCAAGGTGGTAGAAGGCTTGGGTGTGCAGGTCTACTTGGGATGGAGGGTCACTGGAGCGTCATCTGGGTAAATGGCAGACTCATGAGGCCTTTTGGAGGCTTCAGCAGCCAAGGCAGGGGCCATAGCCTGTGATACAAAGCTGTAGCTGGGTTGAGAGGTGCTGGGGGGGTAGCCTGAGTGTGGGAAGGAGCCATGGTGAGGGGGTCTGGTGCTGAAGGATCCAGTAGTGGAGAAGCCCCTGCCCCCTGTGTAGAACTCATTTGGTAGGCACTTCACCCCATATTTTACAGGATGGTAGGAGTCCTAGTACCCCTCCTGTTCCCTTAATTGCATGTGGCTGCACTCACTTGTTCAGCTACAATGCCACTTTTTCAGACATGGCTCCAAATGCTCTCTAGAGTAATTGGACTGTGTGACACATTTTGCTTGTGTGCTTGGCACCCAACCTTCTTGATTCTGTATGGGCTACTACTACAGTAGTCAAGGCTTCCCTTAACACCCAGGTTGCCCCTTGTCACCAACATCGCAGTTGACCTTTTCCCTTTCTCTTCAAGAAGTTTACCTTGCCTTCTTGGTTTTTGTCCAACCACCTGGGCATTTATGGTGAATTAACACTCATATGCTACATGCATGGGGACCAGGGACCTTTGGCTATCTGGCAGGTTTTCTTTTTTTTTTTTTTTTTTTAAAAATCTCCAATTTATTACACAGGTCACATAGGGAGGCCATGTATAGCAATGTACTACAGTACAAATGACTGAGCTGTATACTACAGGGTATCTGTACATACAATGCATGACCACGGACATGGGCATGCATTTCCCCATAGCCAGGAGAGAGCTGCCCCAAGTGAATGGAGGTGGGAAGACAGCTGCCACCCAGTGTGTGGAACAGGCACTGGGCTGTGGTGGGATGATGAGTGCTCATGCACTTATGCAGTATACTCTTGGTCTTGGGATTGGGAGGATGCTTGCACATTTAAGTGGACCTGGAAGGCCACCAAGCACAAGTTCTTCAATGAGCGCATTGGGGAGATTGCTTCCACCAAAAAGTGCCCCTGGAACCTGATAGATTGGGTCAGGGTGCACAAGTTACCTCCCTGTGAGGTGATTTGCTACTGCAATTGCCCCTGCAATACTCTTTTTTTTTTTTTTTTCTTTAAAAAATCATCAATTTATAACATGGTGCCTGAACACAGTCCATGTGCTCTAGCTACAACAAAGCAACTAATATATGGTATAACTACCAATAAAGGTAGGGGAGAAAGCCCCACTGGCTTGAAAGGCTACACTCTACAAGGAAGTGTGTGTGGGTGAAGAGTCCACTGCCCTGACAGAGACTGGGACATGGGAGATGAGGGGTGGATAGGGCCAACAGGTCTCCCCCCTTTATGGGAGACAGGGGTCAATTCCCCATAAATCCCTACACCCCACAGGCAAAGGCTCTAAGAGCTTCAGGTCCCCCCCTTTACAGGGTTAGGCATCAATTTGCCACAAATCACTACACCCTACCTGGAGGCGGAGGGTGAATAACCATTGACTCCTCAAGACTGAAGCTTACAAGGGGGGAATAACCTGAAGGCCCTCCCCAGTTATCCCACTCCCTTGGAGCAGTGGGATTGAAATGAAAATGCAGATGGATTTTGTTCCAGAAAGCCCAGAAAGGTATCAAAGTTGTGGGGTAAGCCACCACACCATGTGTACTTCAGACAGGAAGTGAGATTGTGGGTGTGGGTTTCAAGCTGCAGCCCACAAGGACAGGAGTGGTCCTCCTGGGGGTGGAATCTAGTGCGGTACTCCCTGATAGGGGCATGACCAAGTATAGTGCGGGCTGCCTGAGCTGTACCAGCTACAGACATCTGAGGCCCAATTTCTTGGAGCCAGGTACCTCCAGAGAGATATGAGGATTGGAGAGGCTTCCCAAAGGAGTCCAACAGGGGGAGGAAGTTCCTACCCTGGTATAAGGGCAAGTGAAACATATTCACCCACTTATCTATACACTCCCTTGTGACCTCCTGAGATCAGGATCTCAAGCCATCAGGAGGAAGACAAGATCAATCACCAATGGTGACAGATTTGAATTGTGTGGGAAGTGAGTTGGGCCTGGAACCACTGGGTAAGCCAAATCAAGACCCAGATCCATCCCAACCTCCAAGAGATAGGTGCCCTGCAATACCCTCAAGGAGCTCTGGGAAGGGCTCCATGGTTCTTACAATGCTGCCAACAACTGCCCAGTCAATGTCAGGGTTCTTGATCAGATTGATCCACTCCCAGCATAGGAGTGGCTGGGCTTCTCTGACTTGGAGATGCATGAGGCCTTGCACATGTGCTCCTCTCTGTCTTTGCCCAGTCTGGACCACATTATGTGGATGCACCTCAAGTCCATTCTGGCAGGCCTGAGGGTTATGTGTCTGGTCTGTTTTTTTTTTTTTTTTAAATCAACAATTTATAATGTGGTGCCTGAATGCAGTCCACATGTACTAACTACAATAAAGTAACTAGTAATGTGTCTGGTCTGTTGGATTGTTAATGCCTACATGGAGTGTGGGCATTGGCCTCATCACTTTAAGGAGAGTGTGTCAGTTATCATACTGAAGCTGGACAAGCTCTCCTATTCTATCCTGAAGGTATTCAGACCAATTGTCCTTCTTAACACTCTCAGTAAGCTTATTGAGAAAATGATCTCACACCACTTACAGTTTGAGGCTGTCAAGTTTGGTGTGTTCCATCTGAACCAGTTTGGTGGTGTGATCCAGAGGTCCACCAAAGACATTGGTGCCTACCTTGTACACCTGATTCATGCTGAGTGGGCTTGCAGGCTGAAGATGAGTGTTCTTGCCTTTGACATTGCACAATTTTTCCCATCCCTTAATTATGGGATGCTTCTTGTAATTCTTGCCAGGCAGGAGTTTTCCCCTTGTGTTGGCAGGTTTTTCACTTCTTATCTCACAGGAAGGTTCACCAGCTACACCTGGAATTCCTTCCTATCTGAATCATTCTGGGTGAAGGTGGGGGTATGCAAGGGGTCTGCTCTCTCTCCCATTCTGTCCGGCCTCTTCCTGGCCCCAGCCATGTATATTATCAAGCAGGGGCTCCCTCAGCTGGGCCTCTCACTTCTGTCCTAAATCGACAATGGTACCATTGTGGCATAAGCCTGGAATTTGGATGTGAGCTGTATCCTTCTCCACAGATCTTACAAGGTGGTTCACAACACCTTCACCCAGTTTGCACTTGTTGTGGAGCATAACAAGTCTGAGCTGTTTCACTTCTCATGGGATCAGTCTGGTGAGAATCCCCTGGTGGACTTGGGGTTTCCCTTGTTTGCTGGTGCCACTCCTCTTTGGCCCAAGACCTATTGGAGGTACTTAGGCTTCTATTTTGATCATGCCCTTACATTTAAGAAGCATATTTGCTTTTACTCTACCAAAGCTACATATTTGCAATGTTGAGCTGCACTCTGGATCATTGGTGCCTTTAGGATGTCACCCGATGGGGGAATTGGGGCCATTATAGGCCTGATCCCTATTCATCTTCATCTCCAGAAGCTTTATGACTGTGCCAAGTTGTGGTATGCCATACTTGCTCCAGATCATCCCATTCGTGCCCTCCTGGGTTGGGGGTACAGCAGTGATCTCCAGTCTCATGTCCAGTCTATAGCAAGGCTCCTTTGCTGAGAGTTGATTAAGGTGAAGGGACCTGTTATCAATGCTAACCAGTGTCTCGTTGCCCTGGCTGGGCCTTTTGACACTGTTGCATCAGAGGTCTGGCCAGGGTGTTATCTCTTGGATGTGTACCCAGGGAGAGTCCACTTCCACCCATACAACCAGGGGGCTGATGATGCCCTACCAGCCCATGTTGCAGCCCTCAACCAAGTTCTTGCCTGGCCACAGGCTGATCCGGAGGTTCTGGTGGTGGCAACAGATGTGAGTCTACCACCCCACTGGGTCCACCAGGCAGCTTTGGCTGCCCAAGGTTTCCAGAGGCTGGGCTGCATTCATGCGGTCTGGCTCCCAGAGGGGAAGGTTACAGCTCTGGAGGCCAAGCTTTTTGTCATCTGGCTGGCAGTGTCCAAGGCAGTTTCTGTCGAGGGCACTGTCAGTCTTGTCCTGTTCACTGACTTGATGGCCTTGGCCAGGCAGATGGTGGACCCTTTGGTGCATTCTGTCCAGGGCCAGTCCCTGGTGGTGTACCACCTTCTTGCTGAGTGGCTGGGGGTCTGGCCCACTTGGTTCACTTCTGGGAGGTCCCTTTGTGTGCAAAGTGGTCTTTCCATACTCAGGTGCACAACTTTGCAAGGTTGTTGCCTCCTGTTGGGGTAGGGGCTCATCCCTGGGCCTCACTTGACTATCTCCATAAGGAGGAAGTATGTTCCTGCCAGGACCACTAGATCAATTTGTTCCAGGATCCTGACCATCGCAGGCATGGTTTTCTCCAGCTTGCCAAGGATGATGATTGTCCCCTGCAGCCCATATATCTCTATGGTAGGGCCTGGATCCTGCATGCTCATTCAGTGTCCATTATGGCTCAGATGATGCATGCTATTCTTAACCATGTGCTGGTAGGGAGCTATTGGAGGCATTTTTTCCCACAGGAAGATTACTCCTGTTGCTGCAGGTTTTGGGAGGAAAATCATGAGCATGTGTTCAGGAACTGCCCTAGGCATTCCATGGCAGGGGTCCTAGCTATGGTTGAGGCTCTCATTGCTTTCCTTGAGGCATTGCTGACCACGTTTGTGTTTGCTGAGAGGGCCAGGTCCCCCCCAGGGGGTATTGGCTAGTAGCTCTGCCTGTCAGCTGACTGGGACCAGCCCAAGCCTTGGTTATTCCCCCACTGTCTTCAGGCAGCATGTAGGGATTTATGTGGGAACTGACCCCTAACCCTTGATGAGGAAGGGGATCTTGGCATGGGTTTGGCATCTGCCCCATCTGCTGGGTGGCAGCTGTCTTCCTACCTCCATTTTTTCAGGGCAGCTTTCTCCTAGGCATGGGGAAACACATGCCTGCATCCACAGTCACATGTTGTATGTAAAGATACCCTTTAGTGTACAGCTCAGTCGTTTGTACTATAGTGCATTGCTGCACATGGCCTCCCTACGTAGCCTGCATAATAAATTGGAGATTTAAAAAAAAAAAAAAAAAGAATGGGCACTGGGCCAGAGCCAAGGTCCCCCCCCTTATTGGAGGTTAGGGGTCAGTTCCCACATAAATCCCTACATGCCACCTGAAGACAGTGGGGGAATAACCAAGGCCTAGGCCAGTCCCAGCTGGTTGCCAGGCAAAGCTACTAGCCAATACCCCCTGGGGGGGACCTGGCCCTCTCAGCGAATGCAAACGTGGTCAGCAATGCCTCAAGGAAAGCAATGAGAGCCTCAACCATAGCCAGGACCCCTGCCATGGAATGCCTAGGGCAGTTCCTGAACACATGCTCATGATTTTCCTCCCAAAACCTGCAGCAACAGGAGTAATCTTCCTGTGGGAAAAAACACCTCTGATAGCTCCCTACCAGCACATGGTTAAGAATAGCATGCATCATCTGAGCCATAATGGATACTGAATGAGCATATGGGATCCAGGCCCCACTGTGGAGATACATGGGCCATAGGGGATGACCATCATTCCTGGCAAGCTGGAGAAAACCATGCCTGCGATGGTTAGGATCCTGGAACAAATTGATCCAGTGGTCCTGGCAGGGACATACTTCCTCCTTATGGAGATAGTTAAGTGAGGCCCAGTCCCTGGTGGTGTGCTACCTTCTTGCTGAGTGGTTTGCCAGGGGTCCAGCCTGCTCAGTCCACTTCTGGGAGGTTCCTTTGCATGCAAAGTGGCCTTTCCATACTCAGGTGCACAACTTCGCATGGTCATTGCCTCCTATTGGAGTAGGGGCATATCCCTGGGCCTTGCTTGACTACCTCCATAAGGAGGAAGTATGCTCTTGTTGGGACCACTGGAGCAATCTGTTCTAGGATCCTAACCATTGCAGGCATGGTTTCCTCCAGCTCACCAGGAACAATGACCATCCCCTGCAGCCCATGTATCTCCACAGTGTGTTAGGGGAATAAAGAGGCTGAAACCAATTTAATATTCAAGTGCTGATCGTAATCGGCATGTGTGCTACTTAAATACAGCAATGGTCTGTGCACAGACTAGGTAACTAAACACTATGTAGACTACCAGAAATATCATGCACAAACAATATACAACAACATAGAATTGTACACAGGATCAGGCTTGGGGATGGGAGTGGCTGAAGGATGAGGCCAGGTTTGGCATCAGGCATCAGTTAGGGTGGCCGAACCCAGACACTTTACCACAGACCTCTAGATGTACCTTGCATAAGGGGGGGCAAACCTGCCAGTCCCCTTACACAGTGGGGCCTGGATCCCACATGCTCATTCAGTGTTTGTTATAGCTCAGATGATGCACACTATTCTTAACCACGCACCAGTAGGGAGCTATTGGAGCTGTTTTTTCCCACAGGAAGATTACTCCTGTCACTGTGGGTTTCAAGAGGAGACCTGTGAGTGGCTTGTAACCCCAGTGCAGGGCAGTGGCCATCATGCATCAGGGTGGCTCATGCTGCCCTTGTCCCCCCACTGTCAGTGGCAGACAGGGCTCAGCTGGCTGCTAGGCTGCCCCCTGGCCCCCCCCCTCCACATGTCAACTTGGCTAGCAAGCCATGCTCCCTGCCCCACTCCTACATGGCCATGGCTGTCTCTTCTCTGTTGGGTCTCATCAACTTGGTGCATGCACTTCCAGGGCTGCCTTCTCATAAGGTGGTCTCCTTTCACAAGCAGGTGGCAGCTGCTCAGCAGCCACCCAGAGCTTCCAAGCCTTGGGTGACTATGTCTGGACCTTTGTGCAAGCAGGTCATGCTCACCCTTGCAGGGGGTGGCCTCCTGGTTAACCTGGGCCCCATCATTTGCACAGAGATTTATTGGGTGGTGGCAGCTGCCCTGGCATCTGTGGGCTCGATCATTCATATTGAATGGGTCCAGCAGATGGATTCACATGTTGTATGTTACACGATGGCAGTGCCCAGCAAGCTGGACATCAGCACCATTAGAAACACAGTCCACATGGAGGATTATTACCATCAACGGCACCCTGTGCAGGATCATCCCTGCCAAGGCCAACCCCAGCATCCTCCTTTGCCAGCACTGCTAGAAGTGGGGCCACCCCTCTCTAGCCTGCCAGAGGGAGGCTATCCGCAGCTCTCACTGCAGTGGTCCACATTCCCCAACTAACCATCAGGCATTTGCTGCATGTTGCAAGGGCCAGCCCAACCACAGGTTGCCTATTGCCCCTACCCCTGCTGACCATCCCTGCCCTCATGCTCCTGTGTTTGTTCTGCCTTCCTTCTTCCCTGGATCAGCCTCCTTGGGTTATGGTGTACATACATAACTGGATGATGTAGCTCCAGCCCTTGCTTTGACATGATGTCATAGCCATTTCCATATTTCTGCATGGGGAGGCTGTGTACTTTCTCAACATCTACTTAGATGATAGGCAGTCAGGCATTTGCTATCTGGCAGATGCCATGGACTCTCTCCCACAGTGTGCCCTCATGTCAGGGGACTTCAACTGCTGTGCGCTGCAGTGGGACCCATGGGCTCTCCACAATCCCACTGCTGCTGCCTCCCTGCTGGAAACAGCTGACTTGTTGGGTCTGGATCTCTTGCTCCCTGCGAATCCAGGCCCCACATACTTCCCCTTTGAGGAGGGGCTCACTTCTACCATGATCGACCTCATGTTTGCAAGGGCAGCCGCAGGCCATCTACCACTTCCCATGCAGTGTTCCAATCTGTGGAGGTAATCTGATCATTGCCCCCTTCAGATCATTGTCCCTCTGGAAGCCTTTGAGGAGGCTGTGCCCAGGTGCTCGCTGAAGCAGGATTTGGATGAGAAGGCCAAGTTTCTTGCTGAGGTCTTGATGGGGCTCATGGGTCTGGACTTTCTGGACCTTGGCTCATCTGACAGGATTGGTAAGGTGGCTCTTGTTATCTCTGCAGTCTTCTCTGAGACATGGCTTGCCCACTCCAAGGAGATCTGCATTGTCTTGCAGTCTAAACCATGGTGGGATGATGAGTGCTCATGCACTTATGCAGTGTATTCTCAGTCTCGGGACTGGGAGGATGCTTACACATTTAAGCAGACCAGGAAGGCCACCAAGCACAAGTTCTTTGATGAGCACATCAAGGAGATTTCATCTACCAACAAGTGCCTCTGGGACCTGATGGATTGGATCAGGGTGTGCAAGTTGCCTCCCTGTGAGGCAATTCACTACCACAATTGCCCCTATAATACCCTTGAGGAGCTCTGGGAAGGGCTCCACGGTTCTTACAATGCTGCCAACGACTGCCCAGTTGATGTCAGGGTTCTTGATCAGATCAATCTGCTCTCTCCATAGAAGTGGCTGGTCTTCTCCAATTTGGAGATGCATGAGGCCTTGCACATGTGCTCCTCTCTGTCTTCACCTGGTCTGGACCACATCATGTGAACATACCTCAAGTCTGTTCTGGCAGGCCCGACAGTCACCTATTTGGTCTGTTGGATCGTTGATGCCTGCATGGAGTGCAGGCATTGGCCTTGTCACTTTAAGGAGAGCATGTCAGTTATCATACCGAAGCCTGGCAAGCCCTCCTACTCTACTCCAAAGGTGTTCTGACCAATCATCCTTCTCAATACTCTCAGTAAACTTATCAAGAAAATGATCTCACACCACTTGCAGTTTGAGGCTGTCAAGTTTGGTGTGTTCCATCCGAATCAGCTCAGCGGTGTGATCCAGAGATCCACTGAAGATGCTGGTGCCTATCTTGTACACCTGATCCATGCCAGGTAGGCCTGCAGGTTGAAGACAAGTGTTCTCACCTTCGACATTACACAATTCTTCCCATCCCTTAATCATGGGATGCTTCATTCTTTGCATTGTATCTCACAGGGAGGTTCACCAGCTACACCTGGAACTCCTTCCTGTCTGAACCATTCTGGGTGGAGGTGGGGGTGGGCCAGGGGTCCACTCTCTCACCTGTCCTGTCCAGCCACTACCTGGCCCTGGCCATGTATATTATTGAGCAGGGGCTCCCTCAGCTGGGCCTCTCACTCCTGTCTTATGTCAACAATGGCACCATCATGGCACGGGCCTGGGATTTGGATGCAAATTGCATCCTTCTCCACAGATCTTATGAGGTGGTTCATGACACCTTCACCTGGTTTGCACTTGTTGTGGAGCATGACAAGTCCAAGCTATTTTATTTCTCACAGGATCATTCCAGTGAGAATCCTCTGGTGGACTTGGGGTTTCCCCCATTCACTGGTGCTTCCCCCCTTTGGTCCAAGACCTATTGGAGGTACTTGGGTGTTAGGGCAACCTGGGGGGCCTTGACAGCTTAGGGGGAGCTGAAAAGACACTGCAGGGGTATCCTAAGTCTTATTAATCTGTAAGTTAAGTACAGAGCACATACCTGCAGAAGTATCCTAAGAGAATAGGATAGAGAAACCCCTGCAGGTGAAAATATGTATATATATGACTAATATAATCAATATACAGTAGGTCAAAAAACTGTCCCAATGTTTTCACCATTTGGAAAGATTAGCTAATAGTGGACCAAGGTGATTACATAAATACTTGGGAAAATGGATGATGATAATATAGCATATTGGGATCCTGAATCTGTTTAAACCACGTGATTTGTCTAAGGAGTAATGGATCAATTAATCATTTAAAATATTAACTCATTGGGATAGTTTTTTGACCCTCTGTCATTTTCCTAAAATCTGGTGTTGGACAGGCCAAATCAATACCAAATCAAGTGTGAGGATAACAAAAATTGTCATGTGACCTCTTCTATATCACATGATCATATTTAAATCACTTCAACCATCTTTTCATCTTACCATTATATTATAAAAACTATATCTTTTACCCAGTGCTCTCAAGTCATTTTTCTTCTTCAGAATGGCTATTCCCTGCAACAAACTCAGTCCAAACTGGTCTAAGCAAGAGTACTATTGAGCACATCATGAAATAAGTTGATCATGATGAGGAAAACAATAAAGGAGGACAATTCTCCATACTATCTTCTCAGGATAAATAATCAATAATTGACTAAATCACCCCTGGGAAGCTAGACAATACTGTTCAAGCTACTCAATTCATCAATCCTATCTTTTCTACTCCTGTCACACTTCAAACAATCTGAAATATGCTTAAGAAGAACAATTTCTAGTTTATTGTTATGACTAAATGACCTCTTCTTAAGAAGCAATACTGAATTGCTCACTTCAAATTCACTACAAGCACAAGGATTGGACAGTGGAAGATTGAAAAAGGATATTATGGACAGATGAAACAAAAATCAACAAGCTTGGGTCATATGAGAAGATGTATAAGGGGGAAGGACTTGCAGACAAGACTATTATTCCTACTGTTAAGCATAAAGGTGGTAGTAACATTATGGTATGGCAGGCTATGGGATGGAAAGGAGTAGGAATGTTAGTGGAGATTGAAGGGATTATAGATGTAGAGCAGTACTGTGAGATTTTGGAGTATAGGATAGTGAACAGCTTTAAAACTTTGGAGATAGAGGAGAGGAGTAGGTATCCCAGTAGGACAATAACCCAAAATACAAGTCTAAAAGTGCAACAGTGTTACCTGGTTTAGGGGTTCACTCTTGAGTAGCACAGAGTTCGACACAGGATGTCTATACAGACTTGGTCCTGTCCTACTATGTGTGACTTGGAGATGACAGAGCACTATAAGTCCAGCCGGTTATGGCAAAGAGGTATAGGAGGCAAGAACTTTATAACACTAAGATAAGGATACAAGGTATTGTACTGTATCCTTATATACTTCTAAGTGTGGCTGTACTCCTACTATAATAATTCAGACCAGAGTAACTATGAGTCAGAGATAAGAAACATGAGGCATATAGTAAGAATAGTCCTTCTGATGTACACTACTAATGGTTTCATAGTGACATGGGAATATAGTTAAAAATAACCGTCCTTCTGATAAGACTTCTGATAACAAACAGAGTAGTTTGAAGATAACAATATGCAAATTCTACTATAGCCTGCACAATCCCCTGACCCCAATTCCATTGGACACCTCTGAATATACCCAAAGGACTGGTTGAAGGGGTATGAGAAACCATCTGAGAGAATACATGAATTATGGGACAGGTTGGTGGTAAAGTGGAATGGGGATGCTGCAGAAAGGTGTCAAAAACTTATAGAAAGCATGACCAGAAGACTTAAGGTAGTTATCAAGGCAAAAGGAGGCTATACAATGTATTAATTAGGAAAATGACAGAGGGTCAAAAAACTGTCCCAATGAGTTAATATTTTAAAGGATTAATTGATCCATTACTTCTTGGACGAATCACGTGGTTTAAACGGATTCAGGATCCCAATATGCTATATTATCATCATCCATTTTCCCAAGTATTTATGTAATCACCTTGGTCCACTATTAGCTGATCTTTGCAAATGGTGAAAACATTGGGACAGTTTTTTGACCCACTGTAAGTTGAACCAAACCTGGCTGTGGTGTCTGGGTGCTACACAAAGGGCAAACATGGTTGAAACCAATGTGAGGAGTGAGAGTGGCTGTCTAAAGTCTACAGGAATAAAGGAGGGCAGAAGGAGGTTAAGGAAAGTGTGGAGAGTGAAGGAAAAGGTTCATCTAGTCAATGAGGGGACATCTGGGGTATTTTGACTGTGCATGGGGCTTAAGCGTTTAAAAGGAGGGATGTACAGTGTGTTAGGAGTGTTGCTGGGGTGTTCGGGGTATCCCCTTACATTGGGCTTCTATGTTGATTATGCCCTTACATTTAAGGAGCATGTTTGCTTCTACTCTACCAAGGCTATTTCCACAGTCAAGGCCATAGAAATGCTCAGTAATTCTGTCCAGGGGCTTCTGCCTGATCAGAAGTGCCTGCTTTATCAGTCATGTGTGGTTCCTATAGCCATGTACAGCTTTCATCTGTGGTATTACCAGGGTACCAGGTGTAAGGGCACTCTGGACCACCTCTGCTGGATGCAGCATCAGGCTGCACTCTGGATCACCAACACCTTTAGGACATCTCCTGATGGGGGGGTTGGTGCCATTGCAGGCCTGATACCCATTCATCTTCATCTCCAGAAGCTTTGTGACCATGCTGAGTTGTGGTATGCCATGCTTGCTCTGGGTCATCCCATGCATGCCCTCCTCAGTTGGAAGTACAGTGGCAATCTCCAGTCTCACATCCAGTCCATAGCAAGGCTCCCCTGCCAAGAGTTGGTCAAGGTGAAGGTGTCAGGGGAATAAGGGGCCTGAAACCAAGTTGATAATCAAGTGAGGGGCTTCACCCCCCAACCTGTGCCTATATACTACAGACAGTGCTATAAATACTACAGAATGTCCTAGAATATCAGAGAACAACTATTTACAGTACAAGATCAAGTTCTATCTAAGAATACCCATCAGGCAACCTACATCAGAAGAGGAGTAAGAATAGATGAGTGGCAACCCATTACACTGGTTAGATACACCAGGTGATCAGTATGCTAAGCTCACTAGGATTGGGATCTGGCTACCCAGCTGTCCCCTTACAGAAGGGGCCTGTTGTTGACACTAACCAGCATCTTGCTGCCCTTGCTGGGTCCTTCGACACCATAGTGCTGGAGGCCTGGCTTGGGTGCCATCTTCTAGATGTGTTCCTGGGTAGGGTTCACTTTCACTTGTATGACTGAGGGGCTGACGATACCCTTCCAGCCCACATGGTAGCTCTTGACCAGGTTCTTGCCTGGTTGCAGACTGATCCAGGGTCCTGGTGGCAGCAATGGACACAAGTCTGCCACCCTGCTGAGTCCACCAAGCAGTCTCAGCCGCCCAAGTTTTCCAGGGGCTGGATTGCATACACGCAGTCCAGCTTCCTGGGGGGAAAGTTATGGCTCCTGAGGCCAAGCTTTTTGCCATCCAGCTAGCAGTGTCCAAGGCAGTTTCTGTCAAGGGTACCACTACCCTTGTCTTGTTCACTGACTCAATGGCTTCAGCCAGGCGGGCGGTGGACCTGTCAGTGCATTCTGCCCAGGGCTAGTGCCTGGTGGTGTGCTACCTTCTCGCTGAGTGGTTTGCTGGGGGTCCGGCCTGCTTGGTCCACTTCTGGGAGGTTCCTTTGCATGAAAAGTGGCCTTTCCATACTCAGGTGCACAACTTCACATGGTCATTGCCTCCCATTGGGGTAGGGGTGCATCTCTGGGCCTCACTTGACTACCTCCATAAGAAGGAAGTATGCTCTTGTCAGGACTGCTGGATCAATCTATTCCAGGATCCTGACCATTGTGGGCATGGATTCCTCCAGCTCACCAGGGATCACAACTGTCCCCTGCAGCCCACATATCTCCACAGTGGGGCCTGGATCCCACATGCTCATTCAGTGTTCATTATGGCTTGGATGTCACATGCTATTCTTAACTATGTGCTGGTAGGGAGCTATCAGAGGTGTTTTTTCCCATAGGAAGATTACTCCTGTTGCTGCAGGTTTTGGGAGGAGACCTGTGAGCATGTGTTCAGGAACTGCCCTAGGCATTCCATGGCAGGGGTCCTAGCTACAGTCGAGGCTCTCATTGCTTTCCTTGAGGTATCACCAACTGCATTCACGTTCACTGAGAGGGCTGAGCCCCCCCTGGGGGGTATCAGCTAGTAGCTCTGCCTGGCAGCTGGTAAGGCCTGGTCCGGGCCTTGGTTATTCCCCCACTGTCTTCAGGCAGTGTGTAGGGATTTATGCAGGAATTGACCCCTAACCCCCAGTAAGGAGGGGGACCTCAGCTCAGGTTTGGTGCCTGTTCCATCTGCTGGGCAGCAGCTGTCCTCCTGTCTCTGTTCGCTTGGGGTGGCTTTCTCCTGAGCATGGGGAAATGCATGCCCACATCCATAGTCACATGTTGTATATACAGATACCCTGTAGTGTATGGCTTGGTCATTTGTACTGTAGTACATTGCTGCACATAGCCTCCTTATGTGGCCTGCATAATAAATTGGAGATTTTTTTAAAATAAAAAAAAAAAGTACAGCTCAGGCAGCCTGCACCATACTTGGTCATGCCCCTATTGGGGAGTACGGTGTTAGATTCCACCCCCAGGAGGACCACTCCTGTCCTTGTGGGCTGCAGCTTGAAACCTGCACCCACATTCTCACTTCCTATCCAAAGTATATGTGATATGGCAGCTTACCCCACAACCTCAATGCCCTTATAGGCTTTCTAAAACAAAATCCATCTGCATTTTTGTTCCAATCCTGCCCCCCCAAGGGAGTGGGATAACTGGGGAGGGCCTTCAGGTTATTCCCCCCTTGTGAGCTTCGGTCTTGAGGAGTCAACAGTTATTCACCCTCTACCTCAGGGTGGGGTGTAGTGATTTGCAGCAAATTGACACCTAACCCTGTAAAGGGGGGGACCCAAAGCTCTTAGAGCCTTTGCCTGTGGGGTGTAGGGATTTACAGGGAATTGACCCCTGTCCCCCATAAAGGGAGGGGACCTGTCAGTCCTATCCACCCCTCATCTCCCATGTCCCAGTCTCTGTTAGGGCAGCAGACTCTTCACCCACGTGCACTTTCTTGTGGAGTGTAGCCTTTCAAGCCAGTGGGGCTTTCTCCCCTACCTTTATTGGTAGTTATATGATGTATTAGTTGCTTTGTTGTAACTAGTGCATGTGGACTGCATTTGGGCACATGTTATAAATTGATGATTTTAAAACAAAAAAACACAAAAAAAAGAAGTCAACCACCACCAACTCACTTGCACAGCCACAAGCCAATCCCTTCCTCACCCTTTCCCACAATCCTGCAGATGCAGAGGGTGAGGCTGAGATCATAGTGGATACTCTTGATACAGTCACCTTTTGGCTGGAGAGAGCCAAGAAGGGCAAGCTTTCTCAAGGTGACAGCACAGAGGTTGCCCACTCCCTGGCCAGGCTCTACCATGAGGTGGATGAGCTTGACTGGGATAATGTCCCCTTCAAGAAGGGTGATCACATCCAGAGGCTCCATGAGTGGGCCTCTGAGATGTATGGTCTGTCCAGGCCAGACACTCCCACCCCTGCGCAAGAGAAGGGCAAATGGCCAGATGCTGCAGTAATTTACGCTCCCCCAGGTGTCCAAGTGAGTCTGTGTGGATCCCATGTGGACTAACTCAGACCACATATAGATTCATGCAAATCCATACAGACTGTGTACAGATCCATATGGATCCATGCAGATCCAAGCAGACTGAAATGAGATTGAGCCACCAGTAAAATACATTTATTACTGGGATTTGAACCCAAGACCTTGATGAAATACAAGCAATAACAGTGATTAAGACCACTATACCACAATTCCCTATAAAAAATTGATCACTAAGTCATACATATACCACTTATGAACAGTGTAACTTGCCTATTACCCATGTCATCAACTGCTTAAATACTAATTAGCTATATAAAAAATATGTGGGATGGTGCCAATTTTAATGCAGATTCCAAATATATTACTCACATGACTCAGGGTAATTTAACTTTTGAGAAAAATGCAAAAAACTCGAAACAATGCGGTGGATATAAGGAATACCAGAAGAAAATTCTAAATAACTTGTGAAGGAGATGTTTGTAGCCTATGTGACTACCATATTCCTGGTTGGAATGAGATTCCAGGTCCAATAGTATAATATTTCCTTTTTTGGAAATTACATAAATTTCAAAAATGATGTCATCGGATTTGCAATTTTATTCTGATCAAGAATATACTACTCACATGTTCTAAAAGAATTTCCTTCACAAGTTATTCACATTTTTCTGTAAATCATAAATTCAATTAACTTGGATCCTTACAAACTGGATTTTACTTGGACTAGTCTGTGTGGGTCCACATGGATCTGTGTGGATCCATGCAAAAAATGTAATGAATGTTAAGATTTTCTATGCAAAAGTCTGTGTGGATCCATGTGGATCCATGTAAAAATCAGCACAGATCTGTATGGACCACTCAGAATACATGGGGGAGTGTAAAGACCTCCCCTTATTGGGGGTTAGGGTCAATTCCCATGTAAATCCCTACATGCCGCCCAAAGACAGCAGAGGAATAACCAAGGCCTGGGCTGGACCCAGCTGAATGCCAGGCAGAACTACTAGCTGATACCCCCTGGAGGAGGCCCAGTTCTCTTAGCAAATGCAAACACCATCAGCAATGCCTCGAGGAAAGCAATGAGAGCCTCGACCATAGCTGGGACTCCCACCATGGAATACCTAGGGTAGTTCCTAAACACATACTCACAAGTCTCCTCCCAAAACCTGCAGTGATAGAAGTACTTCTCTTGTGGGAAGAAATGCCTCCAATAGCTCCCTATCAGCACATGGTTAAGAATAGCATGTGTCATCCATACCATAATGGACACCAAATGTATGCAGGATTCAGGCCCCACTGTGGAGATACATGGGCCACAGGGGACAGTCATTATCCCTGGCAAGCTGAAGGAAACCATGCCCACAATGGTCAGGGTCCTGGAACAGATCGATCCAGTGGTCCTGACAGGAACATACTTCCTCCTTATGAAGGTAGTCAAGCAAGGCCCAGAGACTTGCTCCTACCCCAATGGGAGGCAACAACTGAGCAAAGTCATATACCTGAGTATGGAAAGGCCACTTTGCACATAAAGGGACCTCCCAGAAATGAACTGAGCAGGCCAGACCCCCAGCAAACCACATGGTAAGAAGGCAGCATACCACCAGAGACTGACCCTGGGCAGAGTGCACTGACAGGTCCACTGCCTGCCTGGCCAAGGCCATCAAGTTGGTGAACAAGATAAGACTAGCAGCACCCTTGACAGAAACTGCCTTGGACACTGCCAGCCAAATAGCAAAAAGCTCAGCCTTGGAAGCCATAACCTTCCCCCCAGGAAGCTGGGCTGCATGAATGCAATCCAGCCCCCAGAAAACTTGGGTGGCTGAAACTGCCTAGTGAACCCAGTAGGGCAGCAGACTTGTATCCATCACCACCACCAGGGTCCCCAGATCAGCCTGTGCCTGGGCAAGAACCCAGTTGAGAGTCATAACATGGGCCAGCAGGGCATCATCAGCCCCCCAGTCATACAAATGGAAGTGAACCCTCCCCAGGTACACATCTGGGAGACATCACCCAGACTAAACCTCCAGTGCAACAGCATCAAAGGACCCAGCTAGGGCAGCAAGATGCTGGTTAGTGTTGATAGCAGGCCCCTTCACCTTGATCAACTCTTGGTGAGGGAGCCTTACAATGGACCAGATGTGCAACCAGAGATCACCGCTGTACCCCCAACCAAGGAGGGCATGAACAGGATGACCTGGAGCTAGTGTGGCATACTGCAACTTGGCATGGTCACAAAGCTTCTGGAGATGAAGATGAATATGGATCAGGCCTGCAATGGTCCTGACCCCCCCATCAGGTGACATCCTAAAGGCACCAGTAATCCAGAGTGCAGCCTGACACTGCATCTGGCAAAAGTGGTCCAGCATGCCCTTACATCTGGTGCCCCAGTAATACCACAAACAAAAGCTGTATGTAGCTATAGGAACTACACACAACCAATATAGCAGGTGCTTCTGGTCAGGCAGAAGCCCCCAGTGTTAGAGCTGGTGCAGATCAGGACCAAAGCAGAGGGTCAGGGTAGTATCCTTGGTATAAGGTAACTGGGGGATAGGGTGAAGTCAGTACATAGACTTCAGGACCGAGGTGGAGTACTTTGGGCAAGGAGTTGGACTTGCAGCCTCAGCATATGTGCTGTGCCCTCCTGCTGTCCTAGTCCATATTTCAGGAAGTCAAAGCTGAAGTGGAGCAAGGCAAGATAAAGAGAGGAGGATAGAGAGACAGGGAGCTAGTCTGCTGCTCAATTCAATTATCAGACTGGAGAGTACAAGCCAAGTACCTATTGTATATATACTACTGGCCTTATGAACTATGACTCATACTGACTACGTGCAGAGCAAGGCAGAGACTGATATAGTTACAAATGGATTACAAATGGATTACAAATGGAATGGAAACTGGTACAGGTATGGAGACTGATAACATATCTTGACTACAGATGGGAAATGGAGACTGGGAACTAGAGACACCAAGGGTCAGGTGACCACAGCACGTGTGGAGGTGGTCGCATGATTGGGGCAGTGGGTTGCGGTTGGAACAAGTTGGGGCTGGGTCGGAGGGCAGAGGGTTGTTGTGTGGAACACATGTGGAGTCAAGAAGCCGAAGTTTAAGTGATTAGACTCTGAGTTGGCATGGATATGACAGTGCTCCCCCTTTAGGGCTGAGCCTCAAGACCCAAGGCAGTCTAGGCCAGGGCCCATCAGAAAGTTCTGGCAGGGTATAAAAATGGTGAACTGGTTCAATTCCAAAAAACACAACTTGACCTCCTACTCCCATGAGCAGACAACCCTCCCAACAACTGACTGCTATGGAGTGCAAGGCACAATTGTTGAGGGAGAAGGCAGAGTGAGAGGAACAAGAGCAGCTAGAAATTGAGAGGCTGGAGGAGGAGAAGCAACAAGAGGAGGAGGAGCGGCAGCGGATGATAGCGCTGTGCCAGCGACAAGTGGAGGAATGGGTGAGGGAGCGTATTGTGGGAGAGATCAGGTGGCAACAAGACAAGGCTGCTGAGGCAGAGCGTTGGGCAATTCAGGCCTGACTCATTGCAATGACTGTGGGGGCTTCGTTGAGCCACCTGCCAGAAGAACTGATGGAGGTAGATATGGAGGAGTCAGGTTCTGATTACACGGATAGTGACAAGATGGAAGATGAGGGGGAGGAGGTGGTGGAGGCCTCCAGGGATACAGGGGGTAAGGGAAGGGCAAGGGCAAGAGTGGCCCTGTGACAGGGCCATGTGAACATATTCGGGGGTGAGAACCCCTGCTGGAGGTGCAAGCAAGATGGGGTCTAGTGCGAGGTCACCAGCAGGTGAGTCATTTCTTGAAGGTTTCCAGAATATATACTGATAGGGTTTTTAGTAACACCAGGAGTTGCCGTTGGTGTAGTAAAATGAAGAAACAATACAGAAGCCAAGAGGAGACAGAGCTGAGTGGGACTGGTGGGTTGTTGGGCCAACAGTTTGAGGGTAAGTAAGGAGTCCTGTATTGTGATGTATGCTAATCAGTGGGTGTCATAGAGTTGAAATGGCTCATCGAGGAAAAGCACCAGGAGACCGTCAAGAAGGTCAACATCCTGGAGGTATGACTTGAGTGGTCCATCACTTGATTGGGGGAGAAGGTGGACAAGGTGGAGCAGGTGGCAGGCCATTATGAGCAACTGCGGCATTGGGAGGTGCAGGTGGATCATAATTGGTCAAGTGGAAATGTTACAGAGACTGAGGGTTTGGAGGAGAGCATCAGGGCCACCTTGGAAGAGGAGGTGTGGGACTTGATGGAAGATGATGCTGCACAGTTGCCTGGCCCCTCTGGAGATGATAAGTAATTTGGTAGTAGTTTTTGTTTCTTTTTTGATAAATCTTGTTGTTTCTTGGTGTAATGGGTGATCAGTGGAAAGCTCAGAGTGAATGGAGGGGGCCAGGCTTAGCAGGGTAAGAGGAATGGAAAGCCTCTACTAGATCTATGGCATGTTCAAGCTCGGTAGCTGGTAACCACAAAGACTCTTCTTCAGTGTCTTCATAACCTAACCAGATGACTTTGTAGAGGAGTTTGCATGCATGGTGCCAATCAATCTTTGAGTCAATGATGCGAGTGATTTCATATTCTGGTTTGCTGTCGATAGTAACTGGTGCAGGTGGTGGGTCTGATTGGGTGGGTATGGTGTTAGGTGTAGCTGGTTTGAGCATGGAAACATGGAAGACTGGGTGTACTCCATGCATGGAGTCAGGAAGTCAGAAGGTGAAGGAGTGGGTACCTGCTTGGGCAATGATCTCATAGGGCTCAAGGAACTTTTCGGAGAGTTTTTTGGAAGGATGGGTAGTGTTATCAGAAGACTTATCAGAAGGACAGTTACTTTTAGTTTACATTCCCATGTCACTATGAAACCATCAGTAGTGTACATCAGAAGGGCTATTCTTAGTATACGCCTCATGTTTTCTTATCTCTGACTTATAGTTACTCTGGTCCAAACTATTATAGGAGGAGTATAGCCACACTTAGAAGTATATAAGGATACAGTACAATACCTTGTATCCTTATCTTAGTGTTATAAAGTTCTTGCCTCCTATAACTCTTTGCCTCTAAACCGGCTGGACTATAGTGCTCCGTCATCTCCAAGTCACACTTAGTAGGACAGGACCAAGTCTGTATAGACATCCTGTGTCAAACCCCATGCTACTCAAGAGCGAACCCCTAACCCGGGTAACAAAACACTAAGATACTCTGCTGCTTATCCTCTTACTCACCCTCCACTCTGCTCTGCTCTGCTGACGTACTGAACATGTCAAAGTACCCTGGTTGTTCAAAACAATGTGCAAAAGAAAACCACCTCTCTGTGTAGCCATCGCTACGTCTCTCAACCTTTCCCCACCAGAAGATCTGGCTTACCTACTCATTTTCATTTTCACTTCCACTGCCACTCTCATCACCTACCGAATCATCACTCTAGAACTTGAACGTATCATGTGCCCTTGTCACTGTTGCATCGTTAGATCATGGAACCTATACTCAGGGATATCCATCATCACAACCCAATTTTTCATTCTTCTAGCGATAATCGATTGCTAGACAACTGCCACCATGCCTCCAAAGAAGTTCTCAGCCCGAGAAACTCCATCACCTCCTCCCAAATCGAGAAGTAGAATCTCAGGATCAGGAACCCAAAACCCGGATCCCAGAAGAAATCCTATCCCTACTCAGACACCATCCCCATTCTATCCCCCATCTCCATTCGACTCACCCACTCCAAGTACATCAACACATACAAGAACAAGTTTTGCTGACGAACTAGCAGAACGACAAAGAATCCAACAAGAAAGAGAATTAAAGGAACACTATGAACAAGAAGAAAGAAGACGCAAACAAGCTGAAGAATACCGTGCTAGAGTAGATCCATTAAACGACTACAAACTTCAAAGACTTGAATATGCCCTCAAGCAACCAAGAGAACTTTCCAAATTGGAAGAAAACTTACTCACACGTCACGAGTATGCAGTAAATCAAGGAAGAACTCCCCCAGCAGATAACAACTCCAACGTCTATATAACAGACGACAACCAATCAGATCCCAATCCACAACCACCTGCACTACCCACGCCAACTGCACCCTTAGCCCTACCAGCCCCCCCTCTGCGACCAACACAACCCCCATCACCACCACCACTGCTGCCACCTGGACAATTACAAATAATGGCCACTACACCTACCCCAAAGGAGTTAGGACTCCTCAAACCCATCGCCTTTGATGGAACTAGAAGACTATTTGAAGATTGGATCTTCCAATGCAAAGTTTATATGCTTGCTAATGCAACCACTTACAACACCGACCTCGCTAGGACCCTATTTGTCCTTTCGATAATGCAATCAGGAGATGCCCAAGCCTGGGCTAGACAATACCTTCACAAGAGAAGTGCCCAAACCCAACAAGGGCAACCCATAGCCATGGAGTCATGGGACAACTTCATTGCCCAGCTCAGAGCTGATTTCACCCCAGCAGACGAACATGCGTACATGCATACCAGACTTCAAACCCTGCACCAAGCAGGCAAACCAATGACTGAATTCAACACTCAGTTCAAGGAACTTGTCCATCAATCCAGGCTAAATGAAGATTGCACCCTGATCGATCTATACCGCAAGGCAATTGACCGCCGTATTGCCATGAAGATTGACAAATCGGAAAACCCTCTGACAACTATCACCGCTTGGTACACCCAAGCTAATAAACTCAATGACAACTTCTGTCGAATCAATGCCCTTTATGGTACCCCTAGAAACACACTCTCTCAGAGGAACCAATACCAACCCAACCGTGGACCAAGCCATCCAAACAACAACATACCATACACACAATTCTATCAAAGGAGTAATGCTCCACATTTCACCCCACGAGACCCACATGCTATGGAAATAGACCATGCAACAGTAGAAGAAGGATTCAAAGATCCTTACCCTGAAATACCCCAATGAATATGCTGAAGAAGACCTCGCTCAAGAACCATTGGAACTAGATGCCATTGTCACCAGACAACAGATGAAATCATACCAAAACCAAGAATGCTTCCAATGTGGAGCCAAAGATCATTGGGTCAGCAAATGCCCTCAACCACTGCCAGCTAGACACTTCCCAGGAATGCGTACTAATCTCCCTCGCCCTGCGAGAAACCCCAATCATCCTTTCCCTGGACAACAAAACACCCGTCCCGGATTTCCAAACTGGAATGTACAACAATCACCACAATGCAAGTATTCCCTTGCTGTCGCAGAAGTCGCATCTCAAATGCGCCAAATGGTCAATGATCTCGACCCTGAACTCCAACAAGAACTCCATTCCGTGCTAGCCAAGGACCTGGAGATGTGTCCATTTCAGGATTTTTAAAAAGGAACGCTGTCGACAGATGTGCCCCTGCACGTTCCAGAACTCAGAAGGACATTTTGTACTCTCACTCCCAGAAGGACACTTTCTTGATAAACTCTGTACAATTATGACTATCCCCAAATAAACGATCCCTTTTCTTACCCATCAAGATTTGGAGTGAACGGACATCAAAACCTGTGGCCATCACCACCCTGATAGACTCAGGAGCCCAAGGGAACTTCATCTCCCACAAAGTCGTTGAACAACATGGTTATCAAACCAAACAGCTGGACCAACCAATTCCACTCAGTAACATTGACGGAACTGATAATCAACATGGCAAGATCCATGAATACATCAAAATCAGAACCATCATCGATGGAAGAGATTGCACGCTAGAAGCATACGTCACAAACACTGGTGAGAAAGATCTCATCATTGGATTCCCCTGATTGGAACAATACAATCCCGACATCAACTGGAAGACCAAGACATTCTCTTGGAAACCCCAAATCAATTACCAAGACTTTTCCAAACTCCTCAGAACCCTACAATGACCTATCAAACTCAACTCCATCACCATGGACAGAATGGCTGGGAAAACCTCTCAACCCAAGGAAAACCCTGAAGAGTACGTCAACCTGTCAAATGTTGACCTTGATACCTTCTCTTTAGAGAGAGACATGAACCCGATGCTTCTAACTCCATTAGAAGTAAATACCAAAGTGACACATGCCACAACGCTCCACAATGAACAACATAACCCAATAAAATCGGCAACAAAAAAAGGGAAACAACCAGAATCAAACAAGGAACCACCCAAGATTCCTCGGAGATTCGCCCGATGGGCTAAAATATTCAACAAGAAAGCCTCTGAACGATTCCCACCCTCAAGGACGTTTGATCACGAAATTGAACTAAAACCAACGTTTGAAGCAAAATTGATGAAACCCTATCAAGTGGCACCTGCCGAAGAAAAAGCACTCAAGGAATTCATAGACGAAAACCTCTGAAAAGGGTACATCCGCCCCTCAAAATCCCCTATGGCATCACTATTCTTCTTCGTTGCCAAGAAAGGAGGAGACCTCCGACCCTGCCAAGATTATCATTATCTAAACGATCACACAGTCAAAAATGCCTACCCAATTCCCATGATTTCCTCTATCATGGATAAACTCAAAGGAGCTAAGTACTTCACTAAGCTCGATGTCCGCCTAGGATACAATAACGTCAGAATCAAAGATGGTGATCAATGGAAAGCAGCATTCAAGACTCCCATGGGTCTTTTCGAACCGACTGTCATGTTTTTCGGACTCTGCAATAGTCCTGCAACGTTCCAACATATGATGGACACATTATTCTCTGAAATAATGGAGAAAGGAGGAATCATCATCTATATGGATGATATCCTAATCTACAGTAAAACTCAGGAAGAAACCAACCGACTTACGGAAAAAGTACTGCAGATCCTGCAGGAAAACGACCTCTACCTCAAAACGGAGAAATGCAAGTTCAACAAACAACAACTCAAATATCTCGGCATGATCATCACACCAGACAAGATCAAAATGGATCCTGGAAAACTCAAGGGAATAGAAGACTGGCCAGTGCCAAAAATAGTCCAACACATTCGGAAATTCATCGGATTCTGTAACTTCTACCAGAAGTTCATCCGCAGCTACTCCCACCACACCAAACCCCTGAACCAACTCCTTTCCAAATCAAACAAATTTGAAGGGAAAGAAGAACAACAGAAAGTGTTCGAAATGCTCAAGGACAAATTCCTAAAGGAACCGGTACTCCTCATGCCCGACTCCACAAAACCCTTCAAAATAGAAGCCGATGCTTCCAAATTCACATCAGGAGCTGTCCTGTATCAACACAACATCAACGGAATACAGAAACCCGTATTGTTCTATTCAAAGACATTCGGACCAGTGGAATGCAATTATGATATCTATGACAGGGAACTTCTTGCAATTATCCAAGCCCTCAAAGAATGGCACCATTACCTCCTTGGCAGCCCCCATACCATCCGTATCAGAATGGACCACCAAAACCTCACATACTGGCACAAACCCCAGAAAATCAACTGCCGACAAGCACGATGGGTACAGACCCTCACCGACTACAACTTCAAATTAGAACATGTCCCAGGA
Source organism: Lepiota brunneoincarnata (assembly GCA_023014365.1). Classification (NCBI taxonomy): domain Eukaryota; kingdom Fungi; phylum Basidiomycota; class Agaricomycetes; order Agaricales; family Agaricaceae; genus Lepiota; species Lepiota brunneoincarnata. The sequence goes on along the minus strand of JAEBUN010000002.1, from coordinate 2,479,995 downwards.
TCAAAGATCCCTGCACCAGACGCTCTATCAAGATGTCCAGACTACATCCCTGACAAGGATAAAGATAACAAAGATGTCACCATGCTTCCAAATAACCTCTTTGTCACCACCACCGACATAGAAGATCAAAACCTGATCACAGTACTCCCAGAACACCTCTTTATCGCCACCATCGATATGAAACTCCAAGAAAGAATCACGGAATCACCCAAATACAACGCTAGAACCACCAAAGCGTTTAAACTCCTGAAAGAAACCCACCCTAACACTGCCAATGTTGTGCTGCAAAATCATTTCATTTGTGAAATCACTAGCTAATAAAGTAACTAACTCTCCGTTACTGAATAATATCAGTATATGGCCATGGTCAGACACTGGGTGTGAGAGATTTAGAATACTATCTAAAATATGTGAAGGCGGACATCTCAGAAACAGAACCAGAACACCCAGACAAGTAAAAGTGATGTTAACTAACTTATGGGTGACAAGGCTATGGAAGAATGACTCTGGTATGAATGTACCTGAGCATTGTATCCGATACTGTGTTAACTAAGATATTAGTTAAGATACTCATGACTGCACAAAAAGACCCATTTCTTTGCCTCTGCCCTAGAAAGTGGATGAGTCGCAACACCTACGTCATCCAGATGGTACCTAGTCATAATAACAGGTCCGGGAGTGAATCTTGACAAAAGAATGTAGGGATTAGCTGAATGCCCTGACAAGAATGTCCCCTTGAAACGGTTCTGATGATATTGAAACCTAAGGGATCGAATGGGGGTATCCCAGAGGGTACTCAGGGAAGGATGCCCCCTTGTAAAAACAAAAAGAGATCAGAAATGATGAACTAGAAAATGAAGATTGATAAGAATAGAATAAGCTAATTAATTCTAGTGTTAGTCTACTACCTGAAGACTATGGGAGTGGACTTTAGAACATTAGGGTTGAAAAGCTCAGGTGTGGAGAGTCCGAGAATAAAATAAAAACCAATAGATAAACGTTAGCAAGGAAACTTGCTAACCCGGCTGGCTGTAATATAAATAGCCAGGCACCTAGGGAGCAAGTCCCTGAGAGCAAATTGATGTTGCTGATATCGGAACTCCTAGAATAATGCTCCTAAATGATGAGGAGACAATAAAATGATGAAGCTGAAGGCTTGTTTCAGGTATACCCATAAGTTAATTGTATATTGTTATAAAAACTTGTCTGTAAATTACATGGGAGGCAAGAAACTGCTTGCCTATTTCCCCCCCTGATTGTATGGTTGATTAGGATAGGAATATAAAGCAATTTTACGCGATTTTCTTCAGTCATAAGACCACCAGAGACTTAAAGAGTTATACTCTTTAAAACCAGACCCTTTGAAACGATTGAGATATTGACAGACCCTTCTGCTTGACTCGAGAACTGAATACGAGTTGCTATGCCTCTTCAGTTCTTAAGTAGAAAAGTTCACTAACCTCCGTTTCTTTGGGTTCCTCTTAGAGGCCTTGCCTCAGAAGTATACCATTGAATTGTAGAGCTGTTTAATTGAGAAGCGAACATAGTACACTAGGGCCCATTGAAAACACTGTCCACTAGGTCTATCTAGTTTAAAGATACTTACTGCAGGAGCTCACTAGAAGCCTGTCTCGCTGAGTAGTATAAAAGTTTTATTGCCTTGTTCAGAAGCTGTAGTGCGCTAGGGCCTGTTAAATAACGCTGTCCGCTAGGCCTACTAGCTTAAAGACACTTACTGCAGGAGCTTGTCAAAAGCCTGTCTTGCTGGGTAGTGTAAATTTACAGTATTGTCAAGAGAAAAGGATGTAGTACGCTAGGGCCCATTAGAACACGTTGCCTGCTAGGTCTACGGAGGTTCACTGATTGCGAAAGCTTGTGTTTTGCCTGACTTATCAAATCGTGAAGATATTAGTTAACATATTATATAGTAACGACCGTCAAAGTTCCCATTGTATTTAGATAGAACAACTGTCTGTCTAGTTGGAGACTAAGAGAATAACGTACCAAAACCCTAAAAACACTAGAATTGAATATATTTCTGGAGATCTGTGACAACCTCTCCCCCACAAACTTATAAAGTCGGAATTAGTGAACCTGTTAACAAACTTCATTTTCAATCTTGTAAAGTAATCCGCATTTCACCGATAAAGACTTCGGAACAGTTTCAACCCCGAATGGTTCGCTCCTCACGTTCCAAGAACATGTCATCATTCCAGAAGACCTTCAACTCAGACGCGATGTCATTGCAAGATACCACAACCATCCCACATGGGGTCATCCTGGAGAACAGGAAACATACTGCCTCACCAAGAAAGAGATTTACTGGCCAGGAATGTTGACGTTCATAAAGAACTACATCAGAGGCTGTCCCGAGTGTCAGCAACACAAAATCATACACAGACCAGATCGAGCACCGACTCAACCAATTCCTCCACCATCCTCCAAATGCCCATTTGCCCAGATCTCATGGGACCTCATCACTGGTCTACCACCTAGCGCTGGCCATAATGTGATATTGTCTGTGGTGGACCATGGCCTTACGAAGGGGGTAATTTTCATCCCAACATCAGATCGATCAAACACCAATGACATCAGACAACTATTAATAGGAAAAGTCTTCACCAGATTCGGATTACCTGATAAAATCATATCAGATCGAGACCCCAGATTTGCCGCCAACTCCCTCCAACAAAAATACATGCCTCAAGGCAGAAATCCCCATTCGAACTAATCATGGGATACAACCCTCCACCGATACCCATGATAATGGAAACATCAAACTTTCCATCAGTAGACGAACGCATCAGACTCCTTGATGATACCAGAAAAGAAGCACACGCGGCACATCAACTCTCCACCGATATTATGAAACAAAGAACCAGAAGAACCATCAAACCCCTTGAAACACATCAAAAGGTATGGCTAGAAGCCAAGAACCTCAAACTCCCCTTCATTTCCAACAAAATATCCCCAAAATGACTAGGACCTTTTCTTATCTCAGAAGTCTTATTGCCACTCACCTACAAACTAAAACTTCCGATCAAATGGAAAATACACCCGGTATTCCACAGAAACCTTCTAACCCCATACACTGAAACAGAAGCATACGGATCTCATCCGACTCCACCACCACCAGACATCATCAATGAAAAAGAAGAATATGAAATAGAAGCCATTCTAAATCACCGCCAACACTGTGGAAAACTCCAATATTACGTCAAATGGAAAGGATACTCCTACACGGAGAACAAATGGATCACCGATGAAACACTCCATGCAAATGCCGAAGAATACTTAACTGAGTATAAAGAAGCTCATGGAATTCTCCAGAAAGAACAGGAACCTACCAGAACCAACCAAAGACAACTTTGCTCCCACACCAAACGTACTTAAAAATGCCCATGAACCTTGACCTCACTCATCCCCAAACTACTCCCCCTTTTTCAACAACACCTTCACCAACTTCCTCATCATCCTCTGTCGTCATCATAAACAATGCAAGCATCAAACATACTACACTTCAGACAACTCCCGTTCCGGCCCCGTCTCCCTACACCCCTTCTCACACCTTCGCTGCAACATACGCCTCCCTCAGGGACAAGACCCCTGACCCCAACAACACCCCAGAACCAACAGCCACCCTAGCCACCTCCCTTAGATACCATACAGCTGGAGTACGATCATATGGACCAGATCACCCTTCTGACGGAGATCTGTGCGAGGCTGCCACCAACAGAGCCTTTACAACTAAATTGGAACACACTTCAATTTCAGAATACAACCAACAACTCTGGTACGATTATACCCACCACATATGACAGACTAAGGCTCTCGCTACTGCATACAATATGCAACATGCCTGGGCAGAATCACTTGAGCAACTTCTCCGCTCAAGATTGGGCCTCATGTCCAAGGTGTCAAAGAACCTACCCAAATGAAATGAGGTACATACCTCGCAGCCCCCCACCACAACCATCCCCACCACTACCACAACAACCACTGCTGCTATCATCACCACCATCCCCAACAAGGGAAGAAAGCCCACCAGTATCAGAAATCCCTTCAGACTTCTCACCCCCACCAAGGACACCACCCACACCATCGCTAATAACAATGTCCCGATTCAAAACTCCCCCAACCCTGTTCACTCATGAGCCAACCCCCAAACCACCAACAGATCAGTCTGCATCCAATGTAGACACACAGGACACTGGGCCATGGATTGCCCCCAATTTGCCTGCCCCAGATGCAAGCAATATGCCCCAGGGCATTACTCATACGACTGCATCAAATATAGATGCCTCCACTGCGCCGTCTTCCAACCACGCCATAAACGGACCGAATGCCCAAGTCAAAAGACTCGACACGCCCCCTACTCCAGAAATCCTACAACCCATCCCTTGACCACTCCCACAACTCACCATCAATACATTGACCTCACCCACGACAATTACTATGAGGAATGCTATGACGATGTGGCCAAATCAAACATTACAGGAGAACTGTGCAGTTCCTTCTGAAGAAAACCCAACCACCCCACCAGAAGAAAGGATAGAAAGTCCCCACTTCAGACGCCTCCTATACGACATCTTCTATCCGGGACAACCTCCATCCCCAGAAACTGCCACTATACTCAATCTCCACAGAACTCCCACTCCCACCTTCTCTCCTGTCATTCCCCCCAGACCAGACTCCACCGACCAACCACAGATTGATTACTACAAACCAAATTACCTAGCTGAATACCCAGAAGAAGGAAACTAATGAGTTGTATGGAAAACAACTCTAGAAACGGACCTAATGTTATCAGAAGACTTATCAGAAGGACAGTTACTTTTAGTTTACATTCCCATGTCACTATGAAACCATCAGTAGTGTACATCAGAAGGACTATTCTTAGTATACGCCTCATGTTTTCTTATCTCTGACTCATAGTTACTCTGGTCCAAACTATTATAGTAGGAGTATAGCCACACTTAGAAGTATATAAGGATACAGTACAATACCTTGTATCCTTATCTTAGTGTTATAAAGTTCTTGCCTCCTATAACTCTTTGCCTCTAAACTGGCTGGACTATAGTGCTCCGTCATCTCCAAGTCATGCTTAGTAGGACAGGACCAAGTCTGTATAGACATCCTGTGTCGAACCCCGTGCTACTCAAGAGCAAACCCCTAACCCGGGTAACAGGTGGTGCAGAAGAATTGGGCTTTCACAAATACCTTTTGTTCAACCTTGAAGTCCAGGGCAGGGAGTCAGCAGGTGTCAGCGGAGGCCTGATAGTGTTGCTGGGCTAATGCTATTTCAGACTTCAAGGTGGTATGTAGGTCGTCAAGATCAACAGCAAAATAGCAGGCCTGAGCAGAGGCAAGGTCATGTTCAGGATGAACTGTGATGTTCAGATGGTATCCTTTATTAGTGAAGAATGGGGAGATACCTGTGGTGGTACTAGGGGCATTGTTGTATGCAAACTCAGCTAGTGGTAGTAATTCGGACCAATTGTCCTGTTGGTAGTTACAATAGACCCGGAGGTATTGTTCCAGGGTCTGGTTGGTGCATTCTGTCTGTCTGTCACCTTCTGGGTAGTAGCCCAAAGTGAAGTGTAGTTTCATGTTGAGGGCTTGTCCCAATGAGTGGAAGAAGTAAGAGACAAATTTGGAGCTGTGGTCAGAGGTAAAATGTTCAGGTATGCTGTGTTTGGAGAAGACATGGAGACAAATAGGTGGGTGAGGTCAGAGGAGGTGACAGTATTGTAGGTGGGGATGAATAAGGATTGCTTGGTGAGTCTGTTGACTATTACTAGGATGGCATCATAGCCAGAGGAGGTGGGGAGTTTCTCAATGAAGTCCATGGAGATTGAATTCCAAGGGCATTCAGGGATGGGGAGTTGCTTGAGGAGACTATAGGGGCAGTGGCACTGGGGTTTAGACCTCATACAGGTGACACAAGACTTACAGAACTCCTTGATGAAGGTGCGGACACTAGGCCAGGTGTATTTGCACTGGATGAGTTCCAGTGTTTTATTCTGACTGAAGTGGCTGGCTAGGACATGATTGCACTTGTACTGGAGGACCTGAAGTCGGAGATTGTCAGCATCAGGGATATAGATTCTGTCATCTAGGAGGAGGAAACCTTTATCATTAATGGACCAATGGCCTTCTGGGCTGGCAAGATGGGCAGAAGCAGTCAGATCTGCTGGTAGGGCGGTAAGGATGTCGCAGTGTAGCTGATCAAGGTCCATGACTACAGCTGTGTGAAGGGAAGGGGTGTAAAGAGTGGTGGTATGGATGGAGGCTGCAAGCTGTTCATGGGTGAACACAGGCCAGAAGTTGTGTGGGTTGACTGATGCATAGTCACTATTCCCCCCTTTATGGTAGATGTCCCATCATCTAGTTAGGGCATCAGGTTTGGTGCCAAGGTGGCTAGGTCAGAAACAGATGACAAGGTGGAATTGGGATAGAAACTCAGACCAATGAGCTTGGTGGCAAGTAAGGATTTTGGTGGTGCAGAAGTATTCAAGGTTTTTGTGGTTGGTGACTACATCAATAGTAAGGGGGGCACCTTCTAGGTAGTGCCACCAGATGCGAAAAGCCTTGAATATTGCCAGGAGTTCCTTGTCGTGGGTGTCATAATTAAGTTTGGCCATGTTAAAGGTGTGGGAATGGAATGCAATGGGATGGACCTCCCCATCATCAGTGATGATAGAGAGGATAGCCACAAGGGCATAGTTGGAGGCATCAGTCTCAACAATGATCTGAGTGTCGGGGGCCCAAGGAGTGAGGACAGGAGTGGATATGAATGCTTCCTTCAGGGAGTTAAAGGCTTCACAACATTTGTCAGTGAAATTCCATTTCACGTCTTTGTGGGTGAGGTGAGTGAGTGGAACAACAATGTTGGAGTAACTGTGAATGAAGCGATGGTAGAAATTGGCGAAACCTAAGAAGGACTGGATGTCTTTGACTTTCTTGGGTTCTGGCCACTCCTGGATGGTCTTGACCTTAGATTGGTCCATTCAGAGACCATCAGAGCAAAGGATGTAGCCAAGGTATTCCACTGTGTCAGAGTGGAACTGGCATTTGTTGGGGCAGGCATATAGACCATGTTGTTGGAGCTGCTTGAGGACCTCCTTGACTTGGTCACGATGGATACTATAATTGTCGGAGTATATCAGAATGTTGTCAAGATAGATAGTAATGCAGACATTGGACATATCCTTGAATATATTGTTCATGGATTGCTGGAAGGTGGCGGGGGTGTTAGTGAGGCCAAAAGGCATAACCATCCATTCAAAGGAGCCATAGTGGGTCCAAAAGGCAGTCTTCCATTTGTTGCCATCAGCAATGTGGACCAGATGATAAGCATGACAGAGGTCGATTTTGGTATATATGCAGGCTTTGCAAGGGGAGTCTAAGAGGTCAGAGATGAGCGGAAGGGGGTAGTGATCCTTCTTGGTAATATGGTTGAGACCTCTAAAATCAACACATAAACGGAGGGAGCCATCCTTTTTCTTGACAAAGAGGACTGGGGCTTCATGAGGAGAAGTGGAAGGGTGAATGAAACCAATGAATAAATATTTGTCAATAAAATCACATAGGGCTCTAAGCTCTGATTGTGAAAGGGAATAAATGGTACCGACTGGAGGCTGACTGCTGTCCTCTAGGTTAATCTGGAGGTCGTAAGGGTGGTGTGGAGCAAGTGTGTCAGCACACAATTTACTGAAAACATTGGCAAACTCATGGTATTCCTTGGGGATGGACAAGAGGTCAGCTGGGTCTTCGGAGACAGAAGAAGATGCAACCAATGCAGAGGTGGTGGAGAGGTTGATTTGGAATTGTTGGGAGCCAGGGAGCTTGGCAGCGCAGATAAAGGCAGGGGCATTTATCAGGGAGATGTGTGGTTTCACAATGGGGACAGATTGGGATGAGGTCCCAGACAGGGGTGGTGAACCTAGGTCAGGAGTGTCAGGGGTGGCCATAGGTGGGGCTGATGCAGGTGCGATGCAGGAAGAGACAGAAGCAGGATTCTCAAGTCGGGATGGCCAGAAAGTGATACTGCCCAAAGCCCAGTCAATCAACAGATTGTAGCGGGTGAGCCAGTTATGTCCTAAGACCACAGAACAGGAAGAGTCAAGCCAGGTAACATAAGTGTCCAAGATAATAGATTCACCAGAGGGGAAAGATACAGGCAGTTGTGCAAGCTCCGTAATGTAGGCATTTGAGGTCCCATCAAATAACCAAAGTTCAATAGCCAGGATGGACAAGGTTGGAATACTATGAGAATGAACAAAAGATGAGTCCACAAAACAGTGAGTAGAACTGCTATCAACAAGAGCTTTGAAAAGAGAAAGAGAAGAGAAATCAGAACTAACTACATTGTCCATTGTAGAAAGCAGGTCCAAAGCAGAGAGTATGGAAGCAGAAACAGAAGATAAAAAAGTAACTAAAGGAGAAGTTAATGTAATGTGAAAAGAGTTTGGGTCAGAAAGAGCAGACGCATTGAGATGGAAACTCTCTGGAGTACAGCAGAGTTCATCCTCAGTCTGTGCAGAGGCCTGAGGACTGCCAACTATTTTTCCAAGCTTGGGAGAGCTGGCGCATCTGTCTCAGGGAGCTGAGCCTGTCAGCCTTTAGCCTTGGCATCAGGGAATTTCTTCTTATTGCAGTTGGCAGCCCTGTGATTGGGATCTGCGCAGATAAGGCAGAGGTTATTGTCAAAATGTCGTTGACATTCCTCAGGAATTAATTTACCATCCTTACCAAGTTTACTAATAAGGTCAGATTTGGGCAGGGCCAATTTCTGACCAGTGGGCAGATTGGGTGGATTGCCCTTGAAGTTATTGTTGGGGGTGCTGCCTTTGTTGTTACTATTGGCAGACTTGGTGACAGGTTGGGTGTTAGTCAAGGTGGATGGGGATGGATTTCCTCCAAGTTTCCTAGAGGTGGTCAGGTCTGAAGCGGCTTTGGCATGGGCCTTCTCACATTGGCACTCCCAGTAGCAAGTGTTGATCTTCATTGCTGCTGCTTGCATTTTGATGAAAGTGTTGGGCTTGCCATCAGGCCGATTAGACAGAATGTCCTAGATGTGGTTGGGGAGGCCTTTGTAGTAGCGGTGACAGAATACTTTGTCACCCTAGTGGAGTTGGCCAGCTAGATGGAGGAAATCAACATTGTAAACAGGAATCTTCTCGTCGTAGCACATTTGGAGGGAGTTGAGCTGCTCAGCAGCTTCTCCAGTCAGATCTGCAGGGCCGAAATTGGTCTGCAGTTCCAGGGTGAACTAGTCCCAGTCCTCGATCCAGTCATGCATTATTCCGTGGTTGTTGGCCTTGTCAAGGCCAATTTCGAAGTGTTGCTGTGCCACACCTGTGAGGTATGTCAACATGAAGTTGACCTTAGTGGCAGGGATAATGAACTGGGCCAGGTTAGTATGGAAATAGCGTCGGCATTGGAAGAGGAAGGGTTTGAGTTTGGTGGGGTTGGAACCTGTAAAGATGTCGGGTTTGCAAGCTTTGGTACAGGGAGTTTGGGGGGGCTGTAGGGCTTGAGAGTTCCCACAGCCATCCATTTGGTTGGCTATGTGTTGGAAAACTCAGAGCAGAAGTCTATCATGGTCATCTTGGTTGTTGTTGAGTGGGATGTTGTTGTTGTTGTCGCTGTTGTCTGATGGTTCATCATTGTCCGGGGGACCTGTCCCCATTGTCAGGATAGTCGTCAGGATCACCAGGGTCGCTGGGATCAGGATTGGGGTTAGGGGCCATTGTCAGGACTGTTGGGAGTCCAGAATAATGAAGGTTGTATATCTTCAGAGAACCTGGTCTGGAATTGAGGGTGCGATAGATTGTTGGCAAGAGCAAGAAGCCCTTAGGGAGTCAGGTTGCAGTTCCTCAGAAGGAGGTTGTTGAGTTATGCATTTGCTACAGTGAGTGGCTGGAGTTACCAGAGTGCAAGTACAGGGTAACTGTTTGAGAGACCATAGTTAGAAGAATTCAGAGTGTGGTGGACAGAGGAGTTTGAGTCTGATAATACTGTTAGAGCTGGTGCAGATCAGGACTGAAGTGGAGGGTTGGGGTGGTATCCTTGGTATAAGGTAACCAGGGGACAGGGTGAAGTCAGTACATAGGACTTTGGGACTGAGGTGGAGTACTTCAGGGTGAGGAGTTGGACTTGTGGCCTCAGTGTATGTACTGTACCCTCCTGCTGTCCTAGTCCATATTTCAGGAAGTCGGAGCCAAAGCAGAGCGAGGCAAGATAAAGAGAGGAGGATAAGGAGACAGGGAGCTAGTCCACTGCTTAATTTGATTATCAGACTAAGGAGTACAAGCCAAGTACCTATGGTTTATATACTACTGGCCTTACAAACTATGACTTGTACTGACTACGTGCAGAGCGAAGCAGAGACTGATATAGTTACAAACAGATTACAAATGGATTACAAATGGAATGAAAACTGGTACAGGTATGGAGACTGATAACATATCTTGACTACAGATGGGAAATGGAGACTGGGAACTAGAGACACCAAGGGTCAGGTGACCATGGCACATGTGGAGGTGGTTGCATGATTGGGGCAGTGGATTGTGGTTGGAACAAGTTGGGGCTGAGTTGGAGGGCAGAGGGTTGTTGTGTGGAACACATGTGGAGTCGAGAAGCCAAAGTTTAAGTGATTAGACTCTGAGTTGGCATGGATATGACAGGGGGATGACACTATGGCAGTAGAACATGGTTCCAAGAAGCCTAGACAGGAGACAAAGGAACCACCCAGAAAATGCTTTAACTGCAATGAGAAAGGCCACTGGAGATCAGACTGTCCAAAACCACCAAAGAAAAAGAAACAACTAGCTAGTACCCCAAAAGGGCAGAAGGCCAATGCAGTCACAATGGATGATGAAGCCTTTTTCGTGGAAACAGAAACCCTGGACAATGAGGACAACCTTACCTCACCAGACATATTCCCAACCTGTGGGGAACAAAATGATGAATGTGCCCTCGCAGATGAAAGTGATGAGATGCCAATTGCAGCTCAGTCAGAAGAATACCCACCTCATATCATAATCATTGACTCCAGTGCCACAAGGCACATATCCCCATACCATGAAGCCTTCTGCAAACAAGCAGCAATTCAGTGCTATAGGCAAGGGAAGCATGATAGTGGACCTACCAAATGGTGCTGAAATGACAAGCATATGTCTATCAGATGTCCTATATGCACCTGAAGTAGGATATACTCTTGTATCAGTGGGGAAGCTAGATGAATAAGGCATAACCACAAAATTTGCCGAGGGATGATGCACTATCCACAGTGCAAAAGGGAAGAAGATTGCTGAGGTACCACATTCTGAGAGAGGGCTGTATAGATTTGAGACAGCAGAAGGACATGTAGAAGCAAATACCATTAATGAACCAATGTCCCTAGACCAACTACACCACCACCTTGGACACATCTCACCCCAGATCACCTGAAAACTTGTTGAGAGGCAAATGATAACTGGTGTAAACCTTGAAAGACTATCAGCAAATACTCCCATTGAGTGCAAGTCATGCACTTATGCAAAACTCACCAGGAAGCCCATCTCAAAAGAGCAAATAGGTAATCAAGCAACAGAATTCAGCCAAGAGATCCACAGCAATGTGTGGGGGCCAGCACCAGTACAGACACAAAGGGAGAAGAGCTACTATGTCACCTTCACTGATGATTGGTCATAATATACCCATCTCGAGCTGCTAGCAAACAAATCCGATGTGCTTACAACCTACCAAGCATTTGATGTCTGGTGCAAAGTTCATTACAAAGCTTGGATCAAATGCCTTCATTTGGATCATGGTGGTGAGTACACCAGTAAGGATTTCAAAGAGTATTTGAAATTGTGAGGGACTAGGCAAAAGCTCACCATCCATGACACTCCACAACACAATGGTGTAGCAGAATGGCAAAATTGAACCATCCTCAAGCGTGTCTGAGCACTCCTCCACGCAAGCAAGCTTCCCCAGTATCTATGGGGCAAGGCAGCCAAACATGCAATCTGGCTCATGAACTGAACCAGTACAAGGGCCCTCAATGGAAAGACACCATATGAAATGGTTCATAGTTGTAAACCTGACATGTCAGAGGTCCACAAGTTTGGGGAGAAGGTGTGGGTGCAAGTAGAGGATCATAACAAGCTGTCAGTGAGGGCAAAGGAGGGACAATGGCTGGGTTTTGACGAGATCAGCAACAGTGTACAAATTTGGTGGCCTAACACTCGAAAAGTGTCCGTCAAGCGAAATATTTGATATATAAAGGGCCATGTTGCCACTGCTAGTCTTGAGGGGGAGAGAGTAACATCAACACCAGCAAACAAGACTGCAGAGGCAAATATACCTGCTGCAACAATGAATGCTATAGCAACACCCCATGCCCTAGCCCCAGAGAACTCCTCAACAAAATATATAGAGCAACCAGACACTGCCAAAAATGCCTACCATACACCCCATCCCCAATGTACTCAAATGCCAAGCCAGAAAGCTCAAGACTTTCAAGAAGGTCATGCAGTCATAGCTGTAGAGGCAAACAAGTGGGAGGAAGTCCACATTTTTGCTGCAGAGATGGCAGAGGCTGAGGCACTAGAGCCTCAAAACCTAAAAGAAGCTCAAAAACAAGCAGACTGGCACCTATGGGAGCAAGCAATTTGTGAGGAGCTCAACACACTCCAGAAAGCAGGAACCTGGGAGCTAGTGGATGCCCCAGAGGGCATAAACAAGGTTGGATCCAAGTGGGTCTTCAAGGCCAAGAAGGATGCCAGTGGAAACTGTTGGATTTAAGGAAATCAGCAAGAAAAGCAGGGACCCGTTGCAAACGCGCGGGGGTTTGTCTCTGTTTGTACCTATTATATACACCTGGTAATAATAAGACTCTAGAAATGAAGTAAAACAATAAAAGTAATCGAACAGGAATGAAATAGAATATAACTGAGTACCTAGCTAGCGGAGCGCTCGATATTCTAACAGGGGGAACGTCATACAGGCTCTCCAAGTGCCTGGTGTGGACTATTTTGATATATTGCCCTGTTGCTAAGCTCCCATCATCAGAACAATCCTGGCATTGCAGCAGATCAAGACATGGAGATCCACCAGATTGACATAAAGGGAGCATACCTGAATAGTGTCCTCAGCGAGGATGAGACCATATATATGCACCAGCCACCTGGATTTGAGGATCCTGCACACCCTGGGAAAGTGTGCAAGTTGAGAAAGACCCCTTATGGCCTAAAACAGTCAGGTCATCAACGGTATCAACAATCATGTGAGATCCTGGTCAGCAACCTTGATTTCACATGCTGTGAAGTTGACCAGTGTGTCTTCTTCAAACACAATGAAGCCAGACCTCACCATCCTCACCATTCATGTTGATGACTGCACTCTTGCAGCCACCAATATCACTCTCATTGTCTGGCTGAAGACAAGGATCTCTGAATATGTGGAGATCACTGACTTGGGTGAAATCCACTGGCTACTAGGCATCCAGATAGCTTGTGCATACAAGCAGAACACCCTCAGCATGTCCCAGGACTCCTACATAGAGTCCTTGCTCTGCCATTTTGGTTTCAAAGACCAAAAACCAGTGACAATCCCCATGGACCCCTCCACACAACTTACCTCAGAACATAGCCCTGAAAATGACTGCTGAGATTGCATTTATGGCCAGAATCCCATACCAGGAGGCTGTGGGCATGCTAATGTATGCAGTGATTGGCACAAGGCCAGATATCACATATGCTGTGCAGGTTGTCTCAAAATTCTCCAGGAACCCAGGCCCTGCTCACTGGGAGGCCATAAAGCAATTTTTTTGCTATCTCAAGGGCATGTGAGGGCTAAAACTCACATATGGAGGTTTTAGGGGGAGTCTAGAGGGATACACAGATGCAGATGGAAATATGGCTGAAGATAGGAGGGCCACATCTGGGTATGCATTTCTCATCAACAGCAGTGCTGTCTCCTGGAGTGCAAAGTGTCAAGAGCTAGTTACCCTTGTTGAAATCTTCTCAAGAGGGTGGTATATGACAACAAAGTGTATTGATGAGAGAGAGACAATGACAGGGTGAGGAGTAAATGGACAAGTTACCTACTAGTACGCTATGTGTGTATATCCTTTCTACAATGTGGCCATCACAAGGCAATCAGGTGACCTGCACATCGGCATTCCGTCAGTTTGCCAGAATCCTTAATTCCAACAACCCTGTCCACTACAGAGTCTGAATACATGGCAACGATGCATGTCCGATACCACTTCATTCAATGGGTGATTGAGGAGGGCAAGCTGAGGCTTGTATACTGCCCCACACATGAAATGATTGCTGATGTGTTTACAAAGGCATTACCTTCGCCTAAAGTCAAGCATTTTGCTCAGGCCCTCGGACTCGTCATGGCTTGAGGGGGAGTGTTGAGCTTTCTGCGACATATCCCGTTTAGGGATTCTTTTGTTTGTACATTGTTTGTTGACACTGGGCATGTTTCTGCCCGTTTATGGATATTCGTCGGTAGTGTATATACCTACCAGCCTGCCGTTAGACACCTCAGTACTCGCGTTACGAGCTACTGAGACTTAGTTATTCTACATTAAGTTGGGCCCAAGCCAGGGGTTTTGAGCCAGGCCAGAGCCAGTGGATCATCCGAGGTAATTCAGGTGAATCTGAATAAGTTACATAAGCAGTTTCTGAATTTAATACTTGTTCAGGATGACATGATGATTGAGCCATGAACAGCACTGTCCGTCGTGCTGCAGAGCAGCCCCTTTTCCAAACCCATTACTACTCTATTGAGTACCCTGGATATGTACACTCCACCTCAGTCCCCACCGCCATCCGCTATCTAGGTGGTCAAACACGTATCGACAATGTCTTCCGACGCAACGCAACTAGGCCAGAGGTTCTTCTCGAACTCTCCCTACGGCCTGATAGTGTGTTCTCGCATCCTATCCCAGGGGATGTAGTTCACACCAATAATCTTGTCCTCAAGGTTACAAAACGGCGTAAGAAGAAATGCCCTGAGCAATACGATGATTCTGTTGGCGAATATAAAGCAGAAGTTGTGGGCGTCATACCCAGAACTGTACGCTTCCGAAGTACGTACGTAATGCCTTTCTCAACATGGGGCACGCACCGAACTCATGTTAGGTATGGTTGATTTCCAATACGAGCCCGACACCAACGATCCTATTTCTCAGCTGCGCGTGTCAATGAACGGGATGAATGGTCCGTACCTGTTCCACCAAACATGTGGATGACTCACATTATCATACTCGTATCTAGTGGATACGATTCGTGGGTACATAGTCCCTAGAGAAAAAGCGGATTATACGGTCAACCCTGAACAAAATTCTACTCCACAAGCCAATGTCGATCCCCTTCTCTTAGAGTCTTCGGAAACACCTCCTGAAACTATGACCCAAAGAAGCAATTTGAGGCTGTTTCCACCACCCTTGTTCAGCCGCCAAACCATCCCACAAGCATACAAGTTGAATATCTTCCTTCATTAACCCAAGCAACTTTTTAACACAGTTCCTAGTTTCCGGGCCAATACCGCCTCAATGGCTACGACAGTTATTGACGATGAAACTGGGGAAGAAAAAAACCGGATGATTAACAAGATGCGATGGAAAGGATACGGGCCAGCTACTATCATGTTCAGCGATGCAGAGGTATGTGTCCCGCTAAATTTAGTCCAGTATGTCATAGGTTGACGTCCATAAGATACCAGACAAACCTCCGCCTTCCGTTGAAAATGAACGAGCCCATGTCAGTCAAACCCTATTGGCCAGCCTGATCAAGGTAGGTATGGTTGCTCGCCAAATCTCTTGGAGTACTAATTCAGACAAGTGCTTCAATGACCGGCCAATATGGACACGCACTTCTCTCCTCAATCAATTCTCTTCCACAGAGGCACGGGAAATTCTTAAGTAACATTTATTCATAAACATGGCGATTCACACTTAATTTCACGGAAGTTCGAAGCCCCTATTACCTCTGGTCTGCTACGTGTTTCAGGACGGTCCCTGGCGGGATACTTTGGTTAGGTTTCAGTATGACCCGCGTAAAGAGCGAGAGGCGAGGTTGTAAGTGGTTCAAATATGCCCCCATTATTTGAATCACTAAACCCATGCATAAAGTTATCAACGCCTCTACTTTAGGAATGCAAACCATCCAATTTCTAGGCCCTCTGTCATTACGCGCCGCCAGGAGAGACCCGCTTCCAGCATGCAAGCCACGGACATTGTCAGAGCAAGGGGAAACTGAACTTGAAAGAAAGTGCGTGACTTGTAACCAAGCCCTAACCCCCGTCATCTCAATCGAACGAAGGAAACAGCACATATTTGATGGCAAGACAATCATGAAAGAGACAGCGGCCTTTCAACTTTGTGATATCCATGATCCTATGCTACGAGCTATGATAGAAGACCATGAGGATCTCCGAGACTTATGCCATGTGTGCAAACCCTCTCTCACAGGGCTCCAACCTCTAACCAGACATTCTAGGAACGCGATGGTTGGTACACAAGCCATGCCTTCGATCGAATTAAAACGGTCCTCCGTCACAAGTTCTTTTCCTTATTAGACGGCCGTGTTGCAACAGACGACGAATGTCGGGTGCTACTAGCCGCCACAGAAGCACCTGGAAAGACATCGACGACGACGACGAGAAGCCAGAAATTGAGAGCAGGGAAGCATAACATGGCTAAGGGCGCGTTACGGCCAGAAGATGCCGCAGTGAGTCCATCTTGTTCCAGCCTCTTTATGGTGACACGCTGTTGAACGGACTCTTAGGCTTTGCGGTTGAGGGCTACACTTGATCGAAATGCAAAGAACCGGTTATTAGGTGCGAATGACTAGCGTGTTGTCGAAGGAAATGATATTCTGGGCGTGCAGCGCGCAATAGCATCATACAATTGTAAAATCACAGCAGCATGCAACGTGTACCTTTGGTAGGTAAATCGAGCCTGAACCGCTAGCAACCCGGGACTTTGAAACCCCAAAACAATGCATTACGATCCATTAGGCGGCTTTTTGTTCTTGACGAGCTCTATACTGCGGAACAAGTCAGTAAATCCTCGAGGTAAATATGGTGTCTCCCGGAGACTCACAGAGCCTACGAGAGCAAACCGTGCGTTTCGACGGAACTAGACACGTAGTGAAGTTCAGTAATTAATACGCTGCGTAACGTATACACTCAGACCTTGGGATCTACCTACAATACACCCGTCAGCATTTGTATTCGGTACCGCAGGAGTAGTCAAACCACATACCCCTTTCCAGGACCTGGTTCGATGAGACTTTGGTCTTTTGATACCATTACGATGGGCCTTCTTGATTTGGTTGTGGTTAGTATGACTGCAGAGCTTTAGCATCTATGTGCACCACTTTATGGAAGGGGGAACGCACTTCTTTGACTTGGCCATAGCGACACTAAATGGTTAACTAGGTGAACAGGACCTCAGTGACCAGTGAGTCAGTGAATCAGACAAGGGCACAGCCACTGTGGCTTGGGACTGTATAGTCACTCATTGATCCTTCTAATCGCAGTGCACAAATATTGCGCGACTTTCTCACTTCAAATGGGCAGATTTCTCCAAGAACGAGTGAAAGCCGGTAGCGAAGCTTCTCCTGCGAGACCTCGCAATGCTACCTGTTTCCCTGGTCAACTAATAAACGCTGTACCACTTATCCACAAGTTATTATAACACTACTACTTCGAACTTTTGAGCTTCATGAGCATCACCATTTCCTGCATCAGCTCCTGCAGCTCTTAATGTTAGCAAGGGATGGGGGGGAGGGGCCAAAGGTCTACGGCAAACGATTAACCTTGGATTGGATATCTACGCCCGCCTTTTGCAATTCCTCTCCAACACGCTTTGCACCTTGCCTGAATTCTGCATTTGACGCCAATTTGACCATCTGAAGTGTAGACGGAGGCGTGCCAGAAGACAAATCGATACCTAGGATGTATTTATTCATGAGTACTCAAGCTCAAAGTGAAGCCCGGGAAGGGAAGGCATGACCTTTCGTCTGCAGGAGCTTCGCAAAGTCTTCCAGCGCGACCAAGGCCTCTGGGTGATTGGCCAGCTTTTGAAAGACGGCTGTATTCTGAAAGGCCCTGAAGAAGGCTTCTCTGTCTTCCGCCGCACGGTAGGAGACTGTTGAGCGGAATGTCCTACTGTGAGCTAGCAGAAGAGGGTTGGAAGCATTCTTCAGTAGGCGAACGGAGGCCAACCTAGAAAGGAGCATGGTTGTTGCGAGAACAGACGTGGATGACGTAACACGTCCTCCATCATGCACTCGGACTATTTCTCTGTCGAGTCCATCCTCGCAGAGAACCAGAAAATACAATGTACCTTCAAGCATAAGATTGCTGACATGGGCCACCTCGGCAGTGGTTCTGAGCGCGATGCAAGTCCACCTTTTCTTTACCGAGCTGCCTCACTGATTTTGGTTGGGTCATCAAGATCGCAGAGTCCAGCAAGATACAGCTTCCGATCTGGCTCGCGTATACCATCCTTTACTCGTTCGTCAAACTCAGATTTACGACCAAATCCAAAGGCTAACATCAACAGACAATGGGCCGATTTCACCGTCCCCGCACCTTTCGGTCAACGCGTGCGTAATGCACTCCGAGCAGAGGCCCGCAGTGTCCGCCTGTCCAGCCAGGTCGGTGCTGGTGGTGCCTGGTATGGCTTTGGAAAGATAATTATGGATCTGTAAGGGTATAGGGCAGAGTGTAGACAACTCAGCTGACCCTGTTAACAGTATGGGTGACGATCCAAGCCGCCGAGCTTGCTCAAATTCTTACATCGGTACGCAGCGAATCGCTGTGCACCTCGTCCCAGCCTCATTGGCTCTTCAGACCTTCCATTCTCGCTTACCCGAGATTGTGGACCAAGCACACCACTTTGCTACACTAAGTTCGGCCTCAGGTGGTGGTCATAAAGCTAACGATGCCGCACAACTTTTCCGTGAGGGTCTTGACATCACGGAGCGAGACAGTAAGTCCTTCTCCCTCTCCGTCACCTCGCCTATCTAATTTCAGCGGCGCCCTAGTATTCGCAATGGCACAAGAAAGTGCTAAGGGAATCAAGCGTTGGCACGAGGAGGGCAGCCCAAATCTTCATTGATCTTTTTTTCCATCACTCCCTGTGCCCCCTTGGCTCGTTTTCAGCTCGTGAACGAACCTGGGGCAGATTTCAGAGGGCCTTCAATGTAAAATGGAAGCCAGAGACAGACCATTTCACGGTTGCCCATAGTGCAAGCTCAATGAATATCAATGCAAAAATGTGAGGATTTCCGGAGGTGATGATGGCCAGCATTATGAAAACAAGTAACAACCCGACAAAGGTGCCATCGAGTATGTTTAGAAAGGCAGGGTTCAGGGATGAGCCGGGTTTGAGTAGAGTATCAACAAAGCCATCTTGTTCTCTTGCGGCCATTGTTGTGGTCGACTACAATCTCGGTCGTTGGCAGTTGTATTTTGTAACAAACAGTGTGTTTGCCGGTATTGACGCACTGGCACATGCTCTCTTTATTTCCTCCACCTGGCCCTTCCCTCCCTCCTTTCAGCACTCTGTTCGTCAAGGGGCGGTATCATCCATCGGCACCATTGCACCTCGCTATTGGACATATACTCGAGTCTCCACGACATGAGGTACTCATTCTCTCTCCATCACGACTGAGACTCCAGGAGAAGTTGGTCTCCGGAATAGATCAATGGTTATATTGTTCCGTATCCACGAGCAAGATCCGAGCTGCAATGTCCAAGATCTTGATTCTGTTAGAATACTCTTCCACTGCGGTTTTACACAAATGGTGCTCAAGTTCTGTAATTCAGTTATCCCCCCACCCCCGTACACTTTTCGTTACTCGTTGCGGTCCTTGGTGGAAGCCAACCCATCACTGAGTTATTGGACTTCTGGAGCGACCTGGCAGTTTTACCGACGGAGAATCTTTCTATGATCATTGTGGATGGGATTTCCGAATATTTCTCGAACACACAGACGACCAATCTCGTGAGTGTTTAAGAGGTTTTCCTCTGGTTCTAGATGAGACGTTATAATTAGACTTCCCTCGAGTCCTCGTTCATCTCTCTGATGAATCGTCTCATGCAGTCAACTGTCCGTTTCGCTGCAAATCCTGACCATCCCAAGTAGGTTCAACATCAGACCTGGTTTTTGTTTCATTTATGCTTCCCAAGTTCCCTGTCCTTGGCCTGTTTCGAAGCCTCCTCACTTGACCCCCGTCGCACAGACGGATTGAATCTCCCTCTACGCCTACAGAATGTGATAACAAGCCTTTTCCAGTGGGTCTTTGAATTCGAGGTACTGGAAGGTGCGCTCGGTGTATTGTTTAGCTTGGGGTCGCTGCAACACAAGGAGCAGTTAAGTTATACAGGCTCTCCCATCTTCTCAAGAGGACGAACTTTTGGCACATCCGAGCAGCGAAAGTCAAGTTCGAAAACTCGTTCGCGCACTGAATATGCGGGAAGAAGAGTGTGGACAATTAACCGTCGAATACATTGAGATTTTAGCCTATGACATAGATAGTCGGCCGGTTTTGCAGTTCTTGTGGAAATGAGAACGTGATAGTCGAGTGACCTTGGGACAGCGTGACACTGGTATCCACTGCATGCATCCTTTCGCCTCATATGTTCTGCGGACATACTACAAGGCCACGGGCTGGAACGAGGACAACCTCTATGCCAATCTCACTCGGTCCTCTAATGGTATGCTTCATTCCAGAAAGCTGAAAGTTGTCCAGCCTATAATCTTTTCCAGCCATCCTCGATTTCACCGTTCCTCGGGGCCTTCATTTCTCAATATCCAAGTCACCCAATCCTTTGTTCAAGACGACCTACTCTATGACAGCCATGCCCTCTCTCAATGGCTCCGTTGGATATATCTTCACCTCTTGTGGTCTGAACATCAAGTCCTCCGGCAATGTGCCGTTCAAGGATATGATTGAACGGTTTAAAATCTACGACCAGCCCCGAAGGCCCGAAAGCAGGGAAGAAGTATGGCTCGCGGGCGAGCGTACAGATCAGCGGGGTGTGTGTGTCGTGTCATATGGGCTCGTCATCCCCTGTTTTCCTGAACAAAAACCAGATTACCTCATGTATGGACGATTTTACCTTCCAACAGGGAGGCTAGACGCCCTTTATTCTACGCGGATATCATCGACCATACAAGCGATGGTAGCTGCCATTTCAGATCTACCTTCAAATATACCTCCCGAGATGCGCGGTCGCAATGTAAGCACAAGTAATATCATGCTAAGCCTACAACATGATGTTGGCAAGTGGTGTACCGAATACAATTATAGCGCCGAAGACGGGATGTGGGGCATCCGTTTCTTGCATAATTTTGGAAGATTAGGAATCCCACTCGAAACCTTGGGGAACGGGGAAGGCACAACATCCCGGGTCAAGATAAAACGGGTGGATGAAGAGGACGCAGTGGAAGGTGGTCTTCGGGGCCGGGTATCCGTTGGTGCAGAGGTCTATTTCAGCGCAAAGGAGAAGAGTGCAGGAGGTGTGGTATATCTCTCTTACTCTGTGTTGAATGCTAACCATTGTGACCGCAGTCTCCACTGGCATACGTTTCACCACGCTTCCCGATGCCACCCCACCATCAGCTCAGCTGCCCTTGACGGCTCCTTCCGCTTCTTCAATCCCCTTGGTTTATCAGCCACCGACTACCGTCACTTGTCTCTTTAACCCAATGCTGGGACATATATCGACAGCTTACACAGCCAAAACCTCACAAGATCTTGCACTTTCTACCAGATTTGATTTTAATATGTACAGCTTTGAAAGCGAATGGACCATGGGTGCCGAATACTGGCTACGCCGTGGATCCCAACTCGAGGCCGAGCATGAGGTGTCCGAAATACCGATTTCGAAACCGGTTTACCACCCAGGTGCTCAGCAAGAGGTCCGAGGCGTCCTGAAGGCAAGGTTCTCCACCAACAATGTACGCGACAGCTGATTCTCCCTTCATACTCGGAGCTTACTTGACACCTGCAGGACGTTTCTCTTCTCTGGGAAGGCAGAATGCGCAATTTGTTAGTTAGCTTGGGTTTGGTCTCCGATCTTTCGAGTCGGGCCAAGCCCATCAAAGCAATTGGACTTGAACTATCATATTTTAGTTCTGGATAGAATAGCGCAACGCCATAATGAAAGAGACAGACGATATACAGATTGAACTTTGAAGTCCATAAATTACATCCAGATATGAACCAAAGCTGGAAAGATAATGCACCGATGCAACGAAAAAAAGAAAGTGAGTCGAGTGCGGGGTATCAATGAGTTCAGCCGTGGAACTAAAGTAGTCAGTCGTTAGCCAGTGGGGTGAGTTTCGTTGGTGGGGCAGTGGTGCTGCCAATGGTTCTCACGAGGCGGGAAATCGCATCTCCAGTAAGAACCGGTCGCGAATGGGGTGTGCGATGACTGCCCATGGTTGCAGATGGCGATGAATGATTGCGCGCATGGTGTCTAGAAGATTTATGAGGCACACCACGGTCAATACGGGGTGAACGAGTGAAAACGTCATCGCTAGGGCGAGGGAAAGGACGGCCAACAGTCTGAGAGCGTATGTGTCCTTCGCGATTCCGCGGTAATTGTCCATCGAACTGAGCAAAGGAAGAATTGGAAGCAGGTAAGGCACGGGGGGCGTAAATAGAAGCCATTAAACCGTCTTCTGGCTTGAGTTCCGCTCGCTTCTCGATAGATGGTGCATGAATAGACGCCGCCAATCCACCTGGTCCAACTTCTTCTTCCTCTGTCTCTGCCTGAGCCTCCGCTTTTTGGAATCCTCCATCCTGAGTTTTGAGTTGCTCCGATCCAATACTAGATGCAGCATCTGGAGTTGACTGCGAAACCACGGACACGGATAACACTTTTGACTCTCCAGAGAGCTCGGCGCGACATAATGGTTCGTGGGACTCATTGACAGCCCGCACTGTCGGGGTGGCCTGGGGTTTAGGGGGTAGAGAAGGGTGAAGTAGGGTTCTTTGAGAGCTTTTGTCGCCTGGAAGGACCAATATGGGAGGACTGTTATCGCTAGTGGGGTGGGGCGAGGCATCCTGAGGATCTGCCCGTTTACTGACTGTTTGACCTCGAGATCCATCGATGACATGTCCCGAAAGCAAACTGGGTTCTGGGAGAGGCTTGAGGCCACCAACCATGATAGGGGAAATGGCCTGGACCTTATGCTCTGAGATGGAGGGAATTCCCCAGTCATCAAGATCGGGCAAGCTGTCGTCATCATCTCCTGCCCAATCGATATGGCTGCCAGGGGTAGAAGGACGGTTCTCAGCCATGGCTACTGCCCTCACTCTTTCAACAAGAGCATCGATGTCCTTGCCCATATCGAACGAAGTATGTGAAGACTTTTGGGACAGGTGTGGCGGAGTATCTTTGAATGGTGCAATATGAGGGGAGACACTAATTCGAGGTCTTCCGGGACGAAGGAGATCGTCGTTTGGTGCGGGGGGCATGATCTTGGGCAAGTTTCCTCCGCTGGCTCCTGAACGTCTGCGGCGGTTCAAGGGCCGAGAGGAGGGTGTGACAAGTGTTTCGACGACGGGGCTAGATTGGGACGCGTAGGCAGACGAATTGGTCCTTGAAGGGCGTCTTGAGGGGTTTTTTGGCTTGCTATTAGTCCCCGAATGGCTGGGCGGCGAGGTAACTGACAGAGTTGGCTTAACTGGCGGTGGAGGCTTATCCGGCTTGCAGGATGGAGTGGGGGTTGGGCGATTGCCACCGGAGGCAACTTTATTTCTTCCTCCATTGCGGACACGACCTTGAGTGGGTCGATTAGAACCATTGGGAGCAGAACCTTGTTCCACAGGCCTGTGCCTTGGAGAGGTGGTCATATCCAATGGGGGTGACTTATTCATTGGTGAAATTTGGTTGAAGGAAGTGGCCATTGTTGACTTGGTAAAAAGAGAAAAAAGAAGAGGCAGGTGAGAAAAATGACCTGCAAAAAGAAAAGAAAAGAAAAGACATACACTGATGAGGTTCAAAGGCAAGAGATAGAGGTAGAAGGGAGTGGAATGAAACCGAAGGGGGGTAGGCAACAACCAAATACAGGCAAAGCAAGTGGCCGCTGTGTGCACTAAAATTTCATTTTTATTATTACTATTATTATTATTCTGGACAAGTATTATTATTTATTATATTGCTATTAGGGTTAGGGTTAGGAGCAGTAAACCAGCATAAAAAAAAAAGAGCCTGCCCAGCCAGAGTGGCCAAAGCAGGACAGGAAAATATTGGGACGGTGCATGAGCCGAAGCCCATACAAACCGCAGAGCACCTCTGAGGACAAGGTCGCCGTGCTATGGAGGTCCTCCACGGCCCACAGACCCAGGTCCATGAAGGGGCTTGTGCCATCAAGGTAAGTATGAAGAAGTCAGAGGGTTGTGTATGTGATTATATACGCAGTGTTATGCGCACGGACCAAGCATCTGTATAGGGATACGGATTGCGATCACGTGGGTGCTTTTTTTCATCGGAAATGAGAATAGGGTCAGGTCGCGTTGGTCGTCCATGGTTCATCCCGCTCTCGCTACTCCTCTTCGTCCTCCCCTGCTGGCAGCGTCCTCCCGCAGACTCACCAATCACGCATCCCGCTCATCCTCCTTCCTTGCCACCCATGTTCCCGGTGTTTGTCCCCCGTCCCTTCCCGTTCGACGCACTCAAGGACTCTCGAATTGATGCTCTGCAAGACACCTTACTCCGGGGAGGAAATTCATCACGCGTCTGGGCACATTATACCAATCTCCTGAATTTTTTTAGCTATGATGCGCTACCCTTGGAGGTCCATCAACAAGTCCTCCGTCAGTGCTGCCCTCCAGCCCAATCCCTCCGATTCACCGCCATCCGACGCTTACTCCAAGGTCGCAGGCCAGAGCACCCTCACCTCCATGAAGGCCGCTTCCAGACCATCATCAGCAACATGCGTGCCATAGGTTCCACTCCATCCCTTCACGATTATCATTTTATTCTTGAACAATTCGCCTCAGTAGGGCACCACGTCGGGTCCATTCAAGTCTACAAGGAGCTTGTCCACCTTGGTCTCATACCGGGGCCCAAGACTTACGGCCTTTGCTTCCAGGCAATAGCACATCGCCTCACCCTCCCTATTCTCAAGGTTTACCGCACCAGATTAATTGCCCAGACTCGCAAAACTCTGGAAGATCTCATGACCGACATGCGTAAATTCCAAGTGCCATTCACTTCTGCCAACCTTGACCTGGCCATTCGGATCTTTAAGGAAACCACAGACAAGGAGGGCTTTGATGCCTTGGTCAAATGGGCCTACGGCATCGACTTAGCCAATCCAGACTGCCCTCCCATCGGTTATTTAGAAACCTCCAAGCCCTCGAATTTTTCCTGTGCCCAACCGTTTTCTACTCACGCCCTCAACACTATTATTGACACCCTCGGTCGGTTTGGAGATATCTCCAAACTCATCCAAGCCTTCGAAGTGCTCACACAACCGCTCCCTCAAGCCAGTCAGCATCTTTTCACATCTTTCGACGATGACGATGACTTTGGTGTGCCTGTTGATCTATCGGCGACGTCCAGCTTTACACCACCTCACACTACTCCAAACACAACGACATACAATATGCTTCTACGGCATATTGGACAAGCCGGGCACGCTGTCCTCGCACGACATTACTTGTTACAGGCAATATCGTTGGATCGGAAAACACGCTGCGAACTACGAAAGCAAATACGGCTCAAGAAATCATTGGAGGAGATCAAAGCCCCACACTTTAGTCTCAACCGGCGGATGCTCCTTTCGGTTTTCGGCCAGACCAACAGACACAAAAAACTTGGTCTGATGCGATGGTTGTCAACGAAGATACCTCGCATTCTGCGAGACAAGAAGAGAGACTTGGATTATTATATAAAACTTCGAAATGGGCTTGGAGGTTCACCGGTGGACTCTTTGATCGAGTTAGAAACCGAGGCCGGGGTTTCATTATTGTCGTCCTCGCTACCTTCAAGAAATTGTGGTTTTCTGCTCCCTCACTTTCCCCAACCCCGACATTCACTCCCGCCAAACGTTGCTGTTGACGTCCGCAAACTGGGTACAGCATTCGAGGTTAACGTCAATGAACAAAGCCTCCCCGAACCCCCTCCTGAAAAAACGTTCGACATTGACCTCCACATATACGTCCTTTCACGTGATTTGTCAGAAATTTCTTCCTTTACTCAGGTCCTAGATAAGGTCCTTGGCCGGACACATCAGCGAGTGAAAGAGAGACTCGGCCGTCGTATATGGGCAAGCAAAGACATATACTTGTTAACGGAAGGCCGGAGAATTGCCATTACGCGCGATCAATGGCGAGAGATTGTTCGCTTTAAACCACGCCGTGACCTCGTTGCGCGGGCACAACTCAGAGACCGTACCCCCCTCTTCGACTCCAACGACCATCTTCGACTGACCAGGCGCCCAAGCAACGCTCTGCTAGCACTGGTGTCGGAAAAGCCCCAAGCCTTCCTTCCGCCGTAATAGTCTCCTGGGGCAACTTACGATTCTTGTATGTTGCTCGTAGCACTGTAACTTTCTCACCCGATGCACGTGCCAAGCAATACCGGGTTGCTTTGCAAGCCTTGATCACTTGGACAATTGGGTAGGGCAACACAGGCACAACCATTGGTGGGCCGGTCGCTGATTACGATGCAAGGAAGGACAACACCTACACTAATTCTACCGTAGCCTGGTCTGGTTCCATATACTTACGTCTTTGTTATCATCCATCGGCATCCGTAGCTACTGTAAATGCTCCTGCTCCCTGAGGTGTTCCAGAATGACTTTTTCCAACCCGTCTAACCAAACGTCAATCGTGGCTACACCTTGAGTTGAAGAGTCGAGCTGAATGATTCCCTTTGGCCCGCAAACAGTGTACCCCGATCCAAGGTACCGTGCCAACGCAAGCACAGGCAATCTCCGTAGCGCTCGGCCGGACATTCCTTGAGCCTATCTCTAGTAAATCTGCTAGTCCTAGGCAAGGAGTCACAAGACTCACTCGGCAGTGCCCAGCAAGTTTGAACAGGCGGTGAGCCAAATATTTTGATCTCTCGTGGGCATCAGCGGCCTCGGAAGAATACTCGACATTCGGTTTGGTGAGCAGCTCGAACATCTGGGCTTGTTTGAGAGTCGGAATATTCTACATTATGTCATTAGTTCTGACCACTGTCGGGAGCGACTCCGTTCGCACAGTCGGGGCGACAATACCCTTCAGGATGATTTCGCACAAACACGATCTTAAAATCTCGTAAATCGCTTCCCGCGTGGGCAGATCGATGTATTGCACAATGTCCGCACGGTCTACGAATGCGCTGTCTATCGGTTTCTTAGGTCCACGTTGAGCGCAACTCGCACACAGACGCACCAATAGCCTTCACAAGATTACTCGTCGACATGATCAGTACATTTTTGCGATGCTTTAGCTTGTCAAGTTGAGTCAGCAGGGCATTGACCACCTACTGAACCATTAGAGAACTCGAAGTACTATCCCTGGGAATGCTCCTACCCGGAGCCCATCTGAAGGTTCCGTTCCAGCCATGGCTCCCGCGCGGGCGGCTGTCAGTGATTCCACTTCGTCTGTGAGAGCACATAAATTGATGGCGGCATACTCGGATTGACGGAAAGGATCGTACCTATGAGGACGACAACAAAGCTATCTTCTTCTTCAATCAGTTCGCTTATGCTGTTGAAAAGCCGCTGTACGAGTTTTCCAGATTCTGAGAACCACTTGGAAAAAAGGGAATGGGAATTAATTTCGAGTAGACGAGCGTGTGAGTAGCTACGGGGGATATTCAATAAGAGATCTTCTGAATGGGGCACTGGAGCTACCGATGAGAAAGTCTGATGGCAAGTTTTTGTGCAAGAGCACGACAAAGGGATGTTTTCCCAGTACCAGGAGGACCATGAAGGAGAACGACCCGATTCCACGAAACGAGATTAACTGATAAATTGCTCTAGATGAGCTTTTCACGAGGTTCATCCATAAACTCACAATCAACATTAGCATCACTTAAGAGTAGGGTGGCATGAATGTAGTCAAGGAGCTTGAACTTGATATTGTCCGCATATATCAAGGAAATCCAGAGACCGTCCCAGCCCCTATTTGGAAGCTCGCATACAGTTGCGGCTATCGTATCGTCATCGTCTTCCCTACCTCCTGCAGTGTTTGAGAACTCTTCAAACGAGTCATTGTCAGAGGGTTGATAGACGTGGACGTGAAGAATCATTTCTTCCAGAGGAAGAGAAGGCTTGGTGCACGGGGACTCGCATACGTTGATGCACTCAACAGAGGAGGATAATTCTGGAACGTCTCTCCATCCTTCAAGCACTGAAGGGAGCCCCAATCTGTCGTAAGACTGGACGAAAGAATGGACGAGGTTGCGAATGGTATCAAATCGCGCAGAAGCCCGAGGGTGTAATCGGACTTCAACTAAAAGTAAGAGTAAGCTTCAGCAAATGAGTCCATCACAGGAGACGGACCGTGTACTGGCCACTTGGTGACCGCATTGGGTACGACAGATGTGACAGAAGTGGGCTCGGGAGGCATGGAGGAGCGAAAAACCATTCGAGACGCGTTGTTTTGGTCATCTTGATACCTGGTCACGTGGATCGTGACCGACCAACTATGAAGTTTATCGTCCCACATCACACAATGGCAAGTTGTGAAGCAGACTCAACCAGTGCAACAGAACTTGACGCTACACCCTATAGCATCCCAGACTCATCATCGTTTCAGTATCCCCAACTCCAGGGCACTACTGTTGCGATTGAATTTTGCGACAGGGTGAGTCCGAACACCAGAGGGCATGGTGGGCACTGATGGGTCAATGAAACTAGTGTCGGTGGTCTGTCACGATTATTTCGGTACCGGCTTCACATATCACTTATCCCAGCCCTTATCCACAGGCTTCACCGGGCAACCTGGGTGCAAACGGAATTGTTCCTATCCTTTCCCCCCCCCTACTGTTTCCTCCATCACCCTCTTACCTCAGAACGCGGAAGACACTGCCGGTCGGTTCCGCGTTTGGGTTTCGATAGGAGATCAAGCATAAACTCATATGGGATCGGAAGACTGAAGGGGGTTTCCCCGAGCTGAAAGTCCTGGTAACACAACGTGCTCCACCATTCCGTAACAATCTCCCTGAAGACCTTGCAGAAACAGCGAACCCGGGACATAATTCAACCTGGACGGTCTCTAGGTCACTCTGATAAGAAGGGATGAGCCTGGTTTGACCTTCTGGGAGGACTGCCTGCCACTGACATCACTCTGATCAAGGAAAGTATTGATGTCGGTGAAGACGATCCGAGTAAGCCGTGTGTAGGCAGGAAAATAGTTTTTTACTGTAAAACAAACACTATAAATCTGAACTTCTAAACTGTTCTTGCCAACTCTACTTACTAAGAGCTCCAAACGAAGTAGCGCGCCATCAAGCATCAGAACTAGCAGCCTTTATATAATCCGATGTAGGACAATTTGTCACCCTGACCATTCGGCTTAGCTTTGCCCACGCACCCTCATCTCCCTTACCGGCTATGAGCTCGGACAACACTCTCGATAAGCTCATAAACCAATGCAAGAATAATGGTGAGCTGTGTCAAGCCGCCCCTCCCCTCGCACCCAACCACTAATTCACCTTAAAGACGTCGATGACAGAGTAGACGCGTTGACCAAGCTCCAAGCGCTATTTGAATCTGGTCTAGAGGTGGCCCCTCCAGCTTGTCACGCAATCCTTGGGTACTCACCATAATTCCACCGTATAGATTGAAAATCCGGAGACCTTCATCAATATCTTCAAAAATTGCCTTCGGAGCTCCAACCAACATTTAACCAATGCCGCCATCTATGCGTTACCTCCTTTCCTTCCACTCATAATCACTCGCTCCCAAAATGGTGAGCTATTCTATCCTGGTCTGTCTCGTCAATATTTACGCTTTTTACAGGGGTCATAGATGCCTCCGCTCTCCGTCTTGTCCTCTTAACTCTCCTTCCCCTGGTCATCGAACGCCTGGGTGATAAAGACCGAGTGCAGGTCAAGGCACGGGACTCCGTTGCATTGATTGGAGGCTATTCCTTCAAGTCTGGAGCACCCAGTTTCATGACAACACGCTCAAGGGACGGTAAAGGGCCAGAGACTCCTGGCACCATGTTCGAAAGGCTGCTAAAAGAGACGGGTCTGGCGAGCAAAGTATGGAAAATAAGGGAACAGGTATGGCTATTCCCTTCTACACCGGACTCGCTGCTTACAGTACCTAGTCAATCCTGGCTCTTGTTCACATCCGCCGTGTACACAGCCAGTTCCCAATTCGACCTTACCTTTCCCTTCTTGTCGACTGCCTGGAGGATACGGATGCTCATGTGCGCGACTGCGCGCGTTCTTCCGTCGTCGAACTTTTTTCTGGTCCCGGGGTAACGGATGCCGCGAGGGCGGATCTGAAAAAGGAAATGGCCAAAAAGGGCGTTCGCAAAGCAATCGCGGATGATGTGTTATCCAAACTTCTTGGGAGTTCTTCAACAAATGGCAACCCCCCAAGTAGGGAAGGATCAGACAGCGGTGATGGAATTGCAGCCTAAGAAAGAATATGTCCCTCCAAGCCTCATGCTCCAAGGCAAACGATCTCGAGTAGCCAGCCAAAGCACACCTAGCTCCATACCACCCTCCAGCCGAACAGGTGAGCTATAGTGGCGCCAAGGAACTGTCACGACCGGCAAGTCGTGCAGATACAGCAACTCCTTCTCTCTCCCCTTACCCCCGTCGCACCCGTAATCGAGAATGCAGAGGTGCAAACGGTTTTCGTGAGTGATCTGATTGTCTGAACTCTTCTGGGTAACCCAACAATCTCTAGATTGCCTCTAGTCGCGATCTCGAGAATGAATTTCTAACAATGGTGAAAGCGTTTGAAGTATGTGACCTTCATTTTTCTCTGTGACGGTTTCTCATCCAGCCTCACACTAGGGGAAGGAAACTGAGCACAATTGGGCTGCACGTGAACAGGCCATTTTACGTGTTCGCGGAATGCTGAAGGGTGATGTGCATCTCCGATACCCAGACGTTTTCCTAGCATCACTCAGAGATAGCTTTATTCAACCCACTCTGAAAACGGTATGTTTCAAGATCAATCGGACTTTGCTTGCTCAAAATATCTTAGCTTGTCAGTCTACGAACAACTGTGGCCACGAATACTTGCCATCTTTACTCCGAATTAGCCATCAACCTCGGCGCGACTCTGGATCCTTTCTGTGACGTGCTGTTGAAGAATTTATTAAAGCTCGCTGGTTTGACTAAGAGGATCACGGCACAACAAACTCAAGCTTCTGTTACCACCATTTTGATACATACCTCGGCGCAGCCAAGGATAATAATACCTCTCTTGTGGTCGTTCCTGCAGGAGAAAACTGTCCAAGCGCGGAATTATATTGTGGATCACCTCAAAACCTACCTGGAAACACATGGTCGGCGGGCCAAAAACGCCATCGAGATATCAGGAAACTTGGATTTCCTCGACAAAAGCATCCGAAAAGCCCTTGGGGATGTTAATGTCACCGTTCGAGAGGCGGCCCGCAGGCTGTTCTGGGAATATGATGATATATGGCCCGATAATGGAGGCGTGATCCTGGAATCACTGGACCTAACTGCTCGTAAGCAACTGGAAAAGGCGTGCCCCAATCCGAACGGGCAGCTCTACATCCCTCCTCACACTCCCAAAGTCCCCAAGAAATCGAGCGTTGCAGCAGCTATCGCGGCTAGTCGTGCAAAAGCCAAGGCCATTGCCACGGCCCCCCCAACTTTGCGGCACCAAGCAACTTCTGCATTTCACAGCTCCCCAAGCCACCGCTCTGCAGGTTCGCCTGGCTCTCCAACAGCTTCTCCAAGAAATTCATTTAATCGTCCAGCTTCCCCACTTAGGCTTTCTGCGTCCCCACCAGCCGCCCGAGCCCCAGCAGTGATGGCGAGATCTGTGACCACTCCCGCCGTGCCATCTCACGCGCGTACGCCATCAGGAGGGCTAGGCAGGGGAATTGCGTCTATCCCACCTCCGCCTGAACCCTCAGCAATTTCGCGTCGGATATCACCCCCGAATACTTCTCCCGCGCGGGGGTCAGTACTGCGACAAGCAATCCAGACCGCCTTGCCAGCATCTCCGCCTTCGTCCACTGGGCAGCTTTCTCCTACACCAAGAGCGAATAATGTTCTCTCTCGCACCGCTGCCGGCGCTCTCCCTCGTGCGTCGACCCTCCTCCCTCAGATGGAAAGTGGCATGGATGAGTCTTTGCTGCTTGGACAGAATGTACCCGCCCCACTTGAGGATGAATCGGAGGATGACACTTCAATTAACCTTGTGCCGTTCTCCTCACCTTTCCAAAAACTCCCTCCCAAGACAAAAAAGCTTTTGACGCCTCCTGAATCTCGATCGCCAAATTCAGTGGATTCCAAGCCTACTGTTGCCGTTTCAAACACGCTGTCCTCGGGTTCCGTAGCCACTGTGAGCATGAGCGACCAACCAATTGTTGAGGATGCTTTGAAGGCTCGTGCGGAACAAGCCGAAAGTGCAGCGGAGAGACTGTTAGAATTGGTTGAACCCGATGCAGAGAGTACATCTCATCCCACGCTCCCCCCATCTCTCCTAATCGGAAGCGGTAACGGTGTTAGTTCCAAAATTCGGGAGGCCCGTCCGCCAGTGACGCCTGCAAGTAAGGCATCGACCATTATGAAACAAGCTGCAATGTTTCAGGACAGTCCCGCTTACTCAGGACGAACTTCGCTGCTTGATGTACTGCAGGAAACAAAGAAAGGGGACTGGTGGTCGAAGCGTAAACCAGGTGCGCCGCATTGTTGAACACTCCTTCCATTGGTTGACACGACACCAGGAATTTTGCCGAAGCAGGGAAACTATAAGCCAGAGGATCCATTTACCACATTAGAAGGATGTATTGTGGCCATTTCCAGTGATACTGCTGATCCGTCTATCTTTTATCGGCTCGCAAACCTCTCAATCGAAAGTCCAGTGATCGATTCGCCCCCAACGAGCCCCGGTGGCCCACTGAGCCCGACACCGTTTGATTCGTCCCGTTCCGTACCATCATTACACCGGAATATCTGGGAGACGGACAAGAGCTTTGAACGAGTCTTCAGGGTCCTGGTGGAATATTTGACGTCTTGCAAGGTCTGTAGAGGTTTTTGCTTGTGTGAAAAATAAATACATCAGCTGACCAGAAACAGGACAGTAATCTCATTGAAGCTGGACTGATTGCCGTTTCTGCCCTGATCGAGAACCAGTTCTCGCATATAGAAGGCAAAGAAGCCGATCTTTTCTTTGCACTACTGCTTACTCGTTATTGTAATCAAGTTAACGTGAGTGGTTGTTCAATATCTCTGTCCATGGCAAATCAGTAACAGCGTGCGTGCAGGTGCTGGAAGCAACCAACGCCGTTCGGGACATGCTGACGTCAAAACTCGAACCAGTTTATGGCCTGACGACCATACACGCGAGCCTGAAAGAGTTTCATGCGATGAAACCCCCTTCGCCAGCCGACGTAGAGGTCAAGGCGGCTGCCTATGCCTTTGGTCTGATTGCTATCGGTAAATTTATCCTCCGCCTTCCGGCTGAAGTGGCGGAGGAGGAACTGCCGCGTTTAAGAACAACGCTTATCACCGTGTGTTATTTTATTTGACAGTTACTTACCCGAAACTGACAAGCTAGTGTATTTTTTGGTAGGCTTTGAACGACAGGGCTTCCCTTATCATCCGCGAATCCGCAGCGGCAGCTATCATCGCAGCCCAGCTTGTTTTACGCGACGAAACACACTTGTTCGCACTCCTTGATGGGTTGGCAGATGACAAGAAGAACTTGCTGACATACCTATTTGACAAACATGGTGCTCGCGGCATGACCGCATTCGATGGGACATCAGGACTTGACAAGCTTGCCAGAGAAATACGACGTCTGGACACACGTACGAACACGCCTTCTCGGACATCCGGAACTACATGAAATTTTTATCTGGATTAGAGCTGTGACAATTTTTCCAAAAAAAGATACTGCATATGTTTATCGTTTTTGTTCTCTCTGCGATGCCCGTTATGCTATAACCAAATTCGTATGTTTAGGATAGTCTAATATAACAATTGGTTAGTGAGTCCCAAAGCGGTCGAATAGGCTATGGTTGACCACTGATTTCCAGGTGCCCAATCTCTGAAACAAATGCGTATATTGCGATTGCAAATTTTTCATTCTATATCTAGAGTTGTGGTGCTCCAAACTTGTGGATTGTACTTTTCTGAAATGGGAGGGCAAGTAGATAGGGACTAGAATATGCGGTACCGACGGGCAAGGAAGTAGCCAACCCCTGCCAGCATCCCCCCAACGTGACCAACGGAGTCAGTCGTGCCACTCTAGTGAAACAGCAAATCAGTCATGATAAGTGCGTTGAAACAAAAGAAAAAAGAAAAGCGTAGCTTACATTATCTTTGACGGTGGTGTATGAGTCGTAGGCGAAAATTCCGGAGACAACGAGCCATGCAGGGATAGGAATGATGCCATATAGCTGGAAGGACATGGTCGGTGCTGCACAAGCGATGACAGCAAGAACAGAGTAGACAGCACCTGTAGTATGGCTCTGGTCAATCGCAGGAAATTTTTCAGATAGGGGTCAGACTTACCGCTTGCACCATGAGCAGGCCTGTCACGATGTTTGACGAGATGCGAGTAGGCCATGCTAGTGAGCGAGGCGATTATACCACCTAGAGGAATTATGAGATGGGGCTATGGCCCGGTTTGAAACGAACCAACCTCCCAGGTAGAGGAAGATGAATTGTCGACTGCCGATGACGTTGAGAAGGTGCTGGCCCATAAAATAGAATGTAAACATATTGAAGAATATGTGACCAATGTCTTGGTGCGAGAAGGTGCTTGTGATGATTGTCCACCTAAAGGAAAATGAGGTGTGGATACGAACAGAAGGTTGGAAAGAATTAACAGTCTTCCGCTCTTTAGATTCGCAACACTGTTTGTAAAGTTCTGGTACATCCAAATGAGTGCAGACGGATCCTTCTCCAAACGCTAGCACGTGCATAAATTAGGATTTGGAATTGCTCAAGAGGCGTAGAATACATACGCCGCGGCCAGAGGCAGCTTGCCAGAGTAAGAAGACGGAGCCATTGATACCAATAACGCCCCAAAATACATAGTTTGTTGGGATATTGCTAAGGAAGCCAAGAAATTGGGTGTTTGGCCTGTGGCGTGGGGGTGGGTGGTCGCGGAAAGCAGGCTTGGAGGAGGTGAAAAAGGACCTGGAAGGACGGAGAGAGTTGCGAAGAAAAGAGCGGAAAAGAGGGGTGCCAGATGTGGGTCTATATGGAATTGACAATGACCTCGACAAGCTGGACTGGAGGGGACGGAAGAGAGATGACATTGTTTGCAATTATTGACATTATATTGATTATTATTATAACTTTAACGATCATAGTCACAATACCAACCATGTCCCACCACCTCTTCATCCTCTCGCCCTCCGACAACCCCATCTATTCTCTCACTCACCATTCTACTAAGCCAACTGCTACCACTCCATCCCCTCTTGCATCCAATCTTCCCACATGGTCCACTTCGGCCTTTGCGGGCACACTCACCGCCTTGTCAGGTGCTTCGAGTGCAACCCAACACACATCCAGTGGCCCAGTGAAGGTAGGGGGTGGCCAGGACAGGCACGTGATTCAGATGATTGCAAACGCCAGTCTCGATGTGATTGAGGACATAATGCGCAAAGAAAATGCGATGTATGTGACGGGAGCACTAAGAAGCGCTGAGATGAGAGTCATGACAAACATCTGCACAGGTACCTGAGGTCGGTGGAAAAGTTTAACGAATGGACGGTATCTGCGTTTGTCACGCCTGGGAGTAAGGAAATGCGTGGAAAAACCAAAAAAGCAACTGCTGATATGATAGATTGACAGATGTAAAATTTGTCCTGCTACACGAGGGCAAGAACGATGACGGGATCAGGGCTTTCTTCATGGAAGTGTGGGAGCTGTGTGTGAAGGTGGGTGAGGGGATGATTGTATCAGGGAGATTGATGCCGACAGGGATGCACAGACGATGCTCAACCCATTTTACAGCGCGCAAGGGGTGATACGGAGCACTGCGTTTGATGGGCGAGTACGGGCGAGCGCAAAGAAGCATCTGTGATGTGACAGGGGCTGTGTTGTGACTGTTATGCCTTTGTAATTGTTTGGCGGCTGTCTCTCTCTCTTCTTGCCCCTCTCCTCTCTCTCTCGCTATCCTCCTCTGGGTGGCCGATTCTACTTTCCGTCTCTCTTTCTATACCAAATATACGGCTTTTCTCTTTTCTTTCTTCTCTTTTTCTAATCTTCAACTACACAATCACCCAGAGAGAACTGTCAGTAACCCCTACTTTCTCCTCTTTTCTCATGCTCACTCATCATCATCCTCCAGTTCCCCTCTTACTTCTTGTTCAATAATCCTCTTTCTCCCCCTTAATCAGTCACCGGCCATTATCTAACCCTCCTCATCATGTCAAACCCCCAGTACAATCATCGCGCTTCTCTGCTCAACGGACTCCGCACAGGCGGCGTCCGCTCCGCCTCTGCCAATGTCCCCCACACCGCCGCTCCTGGCGCCACGTTCAACATCCCCCATTTCTCCTCGCGCATTCATAACAACAATCTTTACCCAGAGGAAGAAGAAGACCAAGTCGCGGAGATGCCACCTCACCTTTTTAACAACAGGAACATCCCCATGACTGCCGCTGTGGATGGCCACAACCACTTTGCTCATCAGCAGGCTCAATACTCAATCAATCCCAACAGTGTTCCTTTTACCCCAGGTTTTGCTCACTCAAATATGTCCTCTCCCGCTGTTGGCCAGAACCAAACCATGTCCATGCAGATGCTCCAGTTGGAAATAATGAGGATCCAGGTAGGCGGGCTTCTATTGTTACATGTCTCCCTTATCTCATCATTTTCTTACATGCACAGGCGCTTCAGAACCACCAATACCAAGCCGAACTTGCAGCCCAGGCACAGCTCCAACAACAGATTCAGAATGTGGCTAGGCGTAGCCAGCCCAACTACAATCCTCCCGCTACTGCTGGTCCGACCAACCATACCTTTGACCTCCGAGCTGCTGCTCTTAGCGCGCAGATGCGCAGAGCCAACCAAGCTGATCAGCTAAGGGCACAACTCGGCTTGGGTGTACCGCCGAGCCTTCCGGATGATCAGGTTCCCATGACTGCTGCTTTGGGTGGACGCTTTGGTAGCCGCTCTACCAGCCTGAATGCACCCACCGCCCGTTACACTAGTGGCGACTACGATAACGCTCCCCCACCCCCAACCCCGAGTTCCACCACGGTCATCAGCGGTGGAACTTCTCTTGGCAACCTCGCCTCTACCAACACTAATCAACCCTCTAAATCGGACACTGTTTCTTCTTGGAGACGCGGCGGGAATAACAATTCGGTTCTGAGCGCAAACCGCGCAGTCTCTTTTCCAACCGTCAAGATTACCCCAGTGTCTGAGAGCGAACGTGTTTCCCCTCCTATTTCCAACAATGCAAACGCAAATTCCAAGTTCCGACCTCAGCCTTTGCAGTTCAACTCTACAGTGAATCAACCCCTTCCTGCGGTTACGGTTGTAGACACTGATGAGGAAGCTGATGGAGACTCCTCCTCTAGCTCCTCGGAAAAATCTCACTCTTCGCCCACCACACCCCGTTCCTCCACTTCATCCAATGAGATGCCTCTCTCGCCGCGCGAAGAAGCCTCCAAGAAGTTGTACGAGGGCCTCGGGATTGGTCGCCCTACCTCCGCCATTTCTTCCGAGCAACAGCCCCAAAACCCGACAGTGTCCGTTGTTGGCCACAGGATGGTCAGTCAACCGACTCGGCAGCCCCGTGGGCCGCCATCGGGTGCCGACGAGCTCGGACCCAAGAACTTTGCGACTCGCATCCGCCGCAAGGCAATTGGAGGTCTAGGCGCATTGATGGACGCTCGTGAAAGGCGCGAAGTCGTCGAGGCATATTGATTATCTTATCTGGAGAGGGAAAGAAGGTGTCAGGCGAACAACATTCTCTCCCTTCTCTTTATCCAATGGCTGACGAGCTGATTTTTTCTTTATTTCCTTTATAACACTTTATTTTAAAGAAAAAAGAGCAAGAAAAAGGGCTGCGAGCATGTTACTGTTGTTGTCTCTTGTCTAGTCGGTATCGCGATCCGACTGATCCCCCGTTCCTTACCCGTGATTTTATTTAACTTGTTTCTCCGATTGGTACCCATTAGCAGTACTCACTCCGCCCGTCTCTACAGTCGGCTTTTCAAATGAATATCGTAGTCTCGCGCGTGTTGGTTACGAACTTTTTCGCTGTTTGAGATGCTATACTTCCGCTTCCTCTGTTTCCAAACACGAATGTCTGAAGGACTGTTCGTAATATTGTCAAATAGGTTTACTCTGCTTGACCATGTCGATTTTAACTGTTTTACCGACTGGTCTCTGTATTCCGTATAGCATGGGAATGCATGTGCATCTCATAAGCATGCCATATCCAGGAGAGACAACTGAGGTTGTGAAGAACTAAATTTTGGGTGGCGATGCCTATAACTTTGCCAGCAATGACCTTCCCGGCGATTGCATCTACAAACCCCACACGGATTTATGTGAAGTGCTCTATATAATCACTTACACCGTTGGCCAACGATAGCCTTCCCGTGTTCCTAGAACCAGCATCATCGAACGTTGACTTGGCTTTTGACCTGTGAATAATGTACGCACCTGCCACTCTTCCTTGCTAATCCACAATTGATGAAAGGTGCCCAAGCTAGCAAGAATACTGCCCCCTAGCCAACCACCATACCTTCGCTCAATAGGGTTTCCAGGGGCATGGATTTTAGCCTGTGTTTATATAAGACCCGGGGGCTCAGCTGATGCGATGATAACGCCAGCTGGTTTACTTACGTGAGGGAATGTCCTCGTTAGCTCGCTATTTAATCGATCAGCAAAACCAGAGAATTGGCTCCCTCCACCAGTTAGCACGACATTCCCCATAAGCACTTGACGGATCTCAGCGTCACAAGCACGAAGGGATTCGGTTATGAGGGCGGGAACATTTTTTGGCAGATTGGGATTTGATGCCTATATATCAGTTTTGAGCGGGGCTAGACTAAAGCAGAATGGGTAAAAGGCGCACCACAAGGGCAGGCGAATGCCAGAAGAATTGTTCACCGACCTGGAATCGCTCCATGCCAAAGTAAGTGTTAAATCCTGTAGGGAATTCGTATGGTCGTGGAGGTCGGGATTGGGCAGCACTAGAAAGTAGGGTGTCAGTGCCAAATGCTTACTTTGATTGTGATAGTACCCACGCGTCGTTCCACCCTTGGTCCAGAACAGCAGCACAATGTTGGATCCATTCGTCAATTTCCCGTTCCTCTGCCCATTGCCTCCAACTCTCCGTTGTCCTGGAGACCCGATCCTGGTGAAGAGTAAATTGTGGGGGTACGTTAAGATCGACGGGCTATCCACTTCTTTTTGAATTGATATATTCTAGTTTGGACTGACTTAAACTCACAAATTTCGACTCAATCAGCTGGTGAGGTATGAGCGCGGCACCTAGTCTGCCAGAGATAGGGTTGATAAGGATGTGACGAGCATGTGCGCGCACGAGTCTTGGAAGTGATGAATAAACCAAGCCTGGTGGAGATTATTTTAGTGGCGTAATGACAAATGTGAGTCAGGA
The DNA here is from genome assembly GCA_023014365.1 of Lepiota brunneoincarnata. NCBI lineage: Eukaryota > Fungi > Basidiomycota > Agaricomycetes > Agaricales > Agaricaceae > Lepiota > Lepiota brunneoincarnata. The sequence goes on along the minus strand of JAEBUN010000002.1, from coordinate 2,440,199 downwards.
CATGCCTTTGCGCAATACAAAACCATCAACGACCGGTGTTACACTTGCCATGGTCTGACCCACATCGACGACAAATGCAGTTCCTTTTCCAGCGGCAAACCTAACGAAAACCCCCACTAAGCACAGCGACGAAACCATTTCCTCGAAAACTTACGCGTTTAAGACGCCAGTATTAGCAATATAGAATGCTGGCGCTTGAAATTCTTCAAACATAATCTCCGCCATGCGCTCGCGGTTCGCAGGTGTATTCCAGGTCGGTTCGGTGACTAGGACTGGGTGTTCAATAGGATTGCAGCGCATAACGTCCACGACGGCGTGTTCAATTAGTGTTTTGACAGGGCTGAAGTCGTTTACTGCGGGTCCTAACGTTAGTATGATATGCAAAGGATTGAAATTCAGGTAATATTACTGAGACCATCCACTAGGGGATTTCCAACTTCCATGCCCTCTCTCCAGATCGAAGGCCCTGACTGGCCAACATAAACCTTAGCGTATTTTGATTTATTGGATGGGTTGCTGTCATTGGAATCTCCCATTGTGATATCTGAATCAGAGCTTGTCGGCAGATAGCCATAATGGGTGGGTATAATGGCCTTGGGGGTGTCATCTCCTGCATAGCCCGCGCGTACTGAGGACGTCCCAATATCTACTACCAATGCAGAAACTTCATCTAGGTATCCTTGTTGTTAGCCTGCACGGAGATGCTACGAAAGACATACCTCCGCCATAGTTAACCATCTTTTTCAGACCGACCGCGTCTTTGCCAAGTTGGGTATCTCGCCCGCTTGTACCTGTTTTTATCACAAGCTATTGGCCTCACGTGCCTGGCAATCAAACTTTTTCTTGCAAACCAGACCTCCATTGAACAGTGGTGGTCGGCGGCATGCGCAGACGCGTCGAAAAGCGGAAACATTCTGACGATGAGTCGGAATCTCGTATTCCGCATAATTCAGTCCAACTGGAAATGCTGACGGACGAAGAGGGCGACACTGACGCCAGCTCGGATAACAGTCAGGTGTACGAGTTTCCTCAGATTAACACCGACAGTGATGACCAGAGACAGGGAGAAGAAGAGGAAGATGACGAAGATGAAGATGACGATAATGGAGACGAGGAAGGCGACGGAAGTGAAGGCGACGAAGACGCAACTGACTTTGACGGACAAGACTCGGACACCTCCCCGCTCGTTCTTCCAAAAGCAAACACAGTGATTTCGGATATCACTGGACAGCCAAAACGTGTATACCCAGAAATAGAACCAGACTACGATTCTGACTCTTCGACAGAAGATGTGCGGCCCTCCCTCTCTGGAATGAAGTACATGCGTGCTGACTTCACGCAGGCACCGAACCGGGTGGGCAACATACCAATGCACTGGTATGATGACCTGCCCCATGTTGGTTATGATATCAACGGCAAGAGAGTCCTCAGACCGGTTCGCGGGGATGAGTTGGACAAATTCCTGGCAACGGTGGAGGATCCTAAATCATGGTTCGTTTCCTTGCCCAGCCCGAGGCTGCACAACCTGATTGTTTTCCCTCGTTAATAGGACATCAGCCTTTGACAAGAACTTACAGATGGACAGATCTTTAACAGATGAGGAATTGGATATCATTCGTCGGCTGTATCAAAACGAAAATTCTGATGCCAACTATGACCCTTACGAACCAATGATAGAGTGGTTCACAGGCGCAGGAAAAGAAGAAGTCATGCCATTATCTGCTGCCCCAGACCCGAAGCGCCGGTGGATACCAAGCAAGTGGGAGAAACACAAAGTAGCTTTTCATCAACTCACCTCCGCTTATTTCTAACCAGAAACTACCAGATCATGAAGATTGTGCGCGCCATCCGCCAGGGCCGCATTGTCCCTAATAAACCGAGATCAACCAACAAATTGGAATTGTACTCTATCTGGTCGGATCAGCCTTCAGCACTACATCCTGTTCCCCCGGCACCCAAACCCCACCTTCCTACAAACTCAGAATCTTATAACCCACCAGAGGAGTATCTCCCAACTGAAGAAGAACGACAGGAATGGCAAAACAAAGATCCAGAAGATCGAGAACGGGACTTCCTTCCACAAAAGTACCCATCCCTCCGACTGGTACCTGCCTACGCCAACTTTATCAAGGAGCGGTTTAATCGTCAGCTCGATTTGTACCTCGCACCCCGTGTACAACGAGTGAAGCTCAAAGTCGACCCCAACAGTTTGATCCCAAAATTACCGAGCCCCAGTACTCTAAAACCGTTCCCTAACTACAAGAGTCTATCCTTTACTCACACCCAAGGGCGTGCCCGTTGTGTGGGCATAAGCCCTGACGGTGCATGGGCCGTGACTGGTGATGAAGGAGGAGTTGTTTGCCTATGGGAGGTGAATATCGGACGTGAGGTCAAACGATGGGCGTTCAAAGGCAGGATCGGCGTCATAGAATGGTGCCCAAGAGTGGATGTTAGCTATATCATAGTTGGAGTGTAAGTTCCGCTACCACTGATCGCTTAGCTTTGCAGGCCTCACAATTGTTTGACAGAGAGGAGGAACTACATTTTCTGATTCCTCCTAACGTGCCTGATGCCAATTTTTCTCTCACAAAATCCTTGCTAGCACCTGAAACGCCTCTTCCTGCTCCCACAACTTCCTCACCCGTAAAATGGGATGCCGCGTCACCAAGTAGTTGGATGATTGATATCCCTATTCTTACTGTCCACCTACCTTCATCATCCGGAATACCCACTCAGGTATCCTGGCACCGCAGGGGAGATTACGTCGCAAGCGTCTGTGAGTACATCATGCCACATTATTCTTTCACTCAAACATTCCGCAGCCACTGGTGGTACGCAGAGCGGTGTATGGATGCACCAGATATCTCGCAGGCACTCGCAAGCCCCGTTCAGAAAGGTGAAGGGATCTATACAGGCAGTTCTTTTCCATCCTACTAAGCCGCACTTCTTTGTCGCCGTGAGCTTTCTGACGATCCCTCACAACCATATCAAATCAATTCCTCATTTGTTGAGATAGACTCGACAGTATGTGCGCATCTACAATTTGGCAGAACAACAACTCCTCAAGACCCTGACCCCTGGTATCAAGTGGATATCTTCCATGGATATCCATCCCTCGGGGGATCACATTATTGTGGGAGGTTACGATCGTAAACTTTGTTGGTTTGACCTGGAGCTTAGCGACAAACCCTACAAGAGCCTGAGGTATGACTTTTTGAACCTAGCTTTAGTCATTGCTCAACGGACCCAGATACCACACACGTGCCATTCGCTCTGTCCATTTCCACCCGACGTACCCACTATTTGCGTCATCCTCAGACGATGGATCGATCCAGGTTTTCCACGGCCGGGTCTACAACGATCTTCTGACAGACCCTCTGATCGTGCCACTGAAGATCTTACGCGGGCATCAAGTCAATCAAAGCTTAGGCGTTTTACAAATCAGATGGTGCAGTCGGCAACCCTGGCTCGTGAGTGGAGGAGCAGATGGAAATGTGGTGGTGTGGTGTGGTTGACGTGCCTCTCTACTTCACCCTATTCAGACGTATTTATTCATTGTAACCACATACTTAGTGCTGTATCCAAACAAACCAGTGCCGTACGGTTTGAACCCAACATGGCCGTGTGTACTTACATCCTTTTAACTTACGCGGCAAAGTTAACCCCCTCCATCAGATGGACGATAGACAAGCGACGGCAGGCCGAGATCATGATCGCAATGGTTCTCCACCTGTGCCAATTCGATTCGCTACTGATAATGGCCCTCCATGAAGCAAAGGGGTTTAGCAAGCCTTCCTTCGACTTACCACAGTAAGTAAGGTTTACGCTCACTTTTTTATATGACTTGGACTATTAAAAACCCATGTCAGATGTTAGGTAATACTACAACATCACCGGTGGAATGCCTGTCACCCATGTTGCCAAACGCGCTCATGCTCTTCTCGTCTCACAACACCCGCTCTCCACGAATCATGATTTGATTTGACAAAAACACTGAAAGCGCACGCTAAAGACGAGCGCGCGTGTAAAGTTCGCATATGAAATACTATATTTGAATGGCCAGAACCTTGTCAACCCTTCCCCATTCTGGCCTATAAAAATGGGAGGGGGGGAGTAGATGTATCTTGATTCCTCCGTCCTCACCGAAAACTATACTCCTCCTTGCAGGCTTCATAACTCGGGCTCGGATCCAATCCATCGCGATGGTGAACTGGTCTAATCCTTTGGAGATTGCTAAAGATGCAGGTGAATCTACATAACCCTCGAGTGCCGCAAAGCTGGAGGATAACCAACTTCCTTGACAGCGGTTCTCGAAAAACTCATCTTTGCTCTCTTCGGTGTCTACATCTGGGAACTCACTCTGCACTTCGATTTTGAATGGTCTTTCATCACCAGGCGTCGCTCCTTCCGATGGCCCTTGGTAAGTAACCAACACTCTCAGCACCCCTATTGGAACACTGACTCTGACGACAGAGTACGCCTATCCTCTGATCCCCCACTCGGCCTAACCCCTCCCACAGTCTTTTTCTTTCTCTGTCGTTACTGCATGCTACTTTCGTTTATTGGATTGTAAGCCAGAGTATATTGTTATCCTGGTCCCGCTGATTGCCAACAGGATAATTTCTTCGACTGTCACCGTCCCAGTGAGTGGCCAGCGACCCCTATTGCTCCCTTGACTGATATGCCTCGCCGATTTTCAGATTAACTGTGGCGTGAGTGGTCTATTTCGTCGACTCGCCCCTCCCGTGCTAAACCTTTAATCTCGCTCACTCAGGCTCTATACACCTTCAACTCGGTAGGTAGAAGTACCTCACCCCTCTTAATCTTGCTTCTCATTCGGCTCCTCTTCGCAGTGGACAGGAAACATGACCATATTATGCGCATCCACTTCACTTATGCTAAGAACGTAAATGTTCATTTTACCACGAGTTAGAACCTCCCATTAACGGTTTGACAGTATTGCCTTATGGAATCGCAAGAAGCCAGTCATAGCGGTCCTTGGGGTTCTCTGTTTAGCGCATTGGGGCCTTCTCTACCGAACCATGTTTATTGTGACAGCAAAATGGGACGACGGAACTCAGACTTGTACCCTTGCCCAGACGAATCCGTCCTTGCTCAATGTCACCTTCTTTTTCAGTATGTCATTTACCCTCGGCCCGCCCTGATTTAATATCGACATTCCTAGCCATGGGCTTTGACTTGATCATCCTAATTTTCACCACTGCGGCATTATTGGGTCGCCACACGGCACACACGGATCTCTGGAAATTACTCTTCCATGACGGCCTTTCTATATTTCCTGGTGTCATTCACGATGAATTGCATCCCAGCGGTGGGTGTTCTTACAACTTTTAATCTGGACGACAAGCGCTGACCTAGGATCTGCTTACTCAGGTCCTCAATGTTCTAAATTTGAATGGTCGGCTCGCTCGTCCATATTCTTTTTGTTTTTTTTTCGTGCTCATGTCGTTATGTTGCTTCTTTACAGCGCCCATGAATGTGTGAGTATTTACTCAATCAATGCTGTCATATACTATTCCTAACATATCGGTGATGATAGGGTCGCTACGGTGAGAGTGTTCTGATGAATCGCTCCGACGACAGTGGTGCTGACGGAATGACTCACATTCGTAGATTCCCGCTGCAATGATAACGTATGTGTGTTGGCTCAGCGGTCCCAAGTCTCTTGAACAGTATTTGCAACAGATCCATTGCAGCCTGCCGTGCTGTTATACGGCTAATGGAATTTAGCGCGTCAGAGGCGTATGTCCATGACATGTCACAAATCAGCGTAAGTAAGACTGTGAGACAGAGCCTCGTCCCACGTCTGCGTCCACGGCGGGAACGGTCTCAGTGTACACGCCCAGAAGTACACGTTACAACAGAACATATCACCATGGCCGAATTCCCGTAAGTACTCCGAGGATTTGTAATCGTTCAAGCGAACCCAGCATCTACCCCCAGATCGCCGGCTTACTCCTCCCCGTGTTCAAAGAGTGGCTTCAGCCTGGCCTCGTACGAGCCCGAACCTGTGGCAGAGGCAAAGGACATATCAGCGGAAGAGAAAGTCTAATATTATAAGAATATTTTCAACTGTGTTGAGACTATCTTTATGTATAGAATGGGAGATATAAGCTTGTGTTTTCACCGATATTTACACTGGAGACGTATTTGGCTCAATGCAATACATGGTACCCCGCGTGCGGTATGCGGCCCCACCGTTGATTTTCTCTTCTTGAATTGTCAACAAAATAATTCCCTTGTTTGATATGCGCCGCTATACGGCCAACGCTCTCAAGGTCATAGTTTGGGACGGGACGTGTGAGAGCATAAGCATGGTGTGTTACGGGCAACTGGTCCTGGCAGACACCGCCGTCAGTTAGATTTCTCATCAAGGTCGCGGTGCCTTTACTTGTTGTGCGGATAGCCCTTTTAACCCTATCCAGGATAGCTAAGCTATGTGTAGGGTCGGAGGGGTGATGGCGATGGGCACTGTTGATATGATAATGACTCATGATTGTACTCGAAAAAAATGAAGAGACCAGAGGCGAGATTGAGGGTGAGCATCTTCGCTATAGGTGGCCGCAGGCATCACCACAAAAGACATGGAATAAGTATGTTTTCTAGGATTGGATTGGATACGATACATGATACAACATGTCCTCATCTCCTCCGCTTCGGACGACCGGCTCGCCGCCGAGCTGCTATACCTCCCTGCCGGTTCACCCCATGTGGGGTAGGACGCGGCGCCATTCCCTTTGATTTTCTCCACTCTTCTCTTCTCGAACTACGAGGGCCATGCGTTGATATCCGCTTGGATTGCAACTCGGAGTCGACTTGCATTGGATCTGATGAGAGTATGTCTGTTGGGCGAAATGATACAAAATTGGGACAAAATAATCGAACCAGCGTCAATCGCCTGCTCGTCTGCGGGCGTGGCGAGGGCTGTCAGGAAGGAGGATGTTAATGATGGATTATCGACTGAGTCAAATGATGCTGTGAATTATGGAACGACGAGGCGGCCCGAGGGAATATGGATTCCAGGAGGGTAGCCCCTTCCCAGATGCGAGTAGGAGTGGAAGAAAGGTTATCCGAGGTGATATCGTCGGGGTCCAGCATGCCAAAATGTGCAAACCAGTACCAACCTGGATCCTCTGCCTTTTCTTCCGCTGCGTTTGCCTCTACGTCTGCATTCTCGTCCTTCTTCAGAACCTGGCGCAGTCTTGTGTTGAGGCGCTGCACTCGTAGGGCTTCTGCTGCTGCATACACGCCTGATTCGCGCTTTTTAGATCGGAAGGCCCTCTTGACCTTGGACCTGGTTGATTTTGCCATTGCGTGTGGGCTGGTAGTGGTGGTGGTGATGGTGGTGGTGGTGGTGGTAGATGATGTGACTCAAGAGATGTATTTTCAATAACAAAAGAAATCGTGGGAACAAAATGATGACTAGGAGGAGTCATTCCAACATCGCGATAAGAGACGAGCGAAACAGCCCCATGATATATCCTTCTAAACAGTACAACCCTTGGCGCGAGCAGCTACTCGATCTTGTACGGTCAGGTTGGGAAAACCCTCCTCTCTCTCACCCGGGCCCACCCAAGGATCCGCCTCATTCCAGCGACGCTTCTCTGTAAAGACAGAGTTTTGTGAATTAGTAGTTCTTGGTAGGGACAAAAGGTCACTTATTATATAGAGCACATTGTTGCACCTGAGAGATTTGTTACCGAATGTCTCAAATCATGGAAATGAGAAGAGATAGTTTACCGAATAAACACTTCGCCCAAGGCGCCATTTGATTTCCCATCCTGGAACTCTTCAGTGTTGGCAAGCTTTATAACGTGGAGTCAGCAACAAGAATTATGGCGTTGAGCGACATACCTGGAGGTTCATGTATCCATCAGTGCTGACCAGGAAGCCTTTGTACTCAAGACCCCATTTTAGGCGAACAAAGACAGGCTTTCCCGTAAGTTCTTGCAAAAAAGGCTTTGGATTGACTGGGTTGACCTGTCTGAATTGTGAGGGCGACAAGAGGACACAAGATCGCTGGAGAGACTCACGGACATGGTGGTATGGGATCTGGAAGGGGCACGTGCGGATTTGGATAAAGTTGTGCATTTCCTGCCTCCTCCAGGTTCTCATACTCGCTCCCCTCCACTCCTCCATTTCCTCCTTTCACCATGTCAGATCGTGAGGGCCACTCTGGAGCACCGGGCGACGACGACCTCTCGCTTCCCAAGGCGACGGTGTCAAAAATGATCTCAGGTATGTTGTTTCACTCTCCAACTCGCTGTTGACGATTCACCACCCCCGCGCGTTGCCCTCCATAGAACTACTACCGGGCGATGTTGTCTGTGCAAAGGAGACGCGTGATTTGGTGATCGAGTGTTGTGTAGGTGAAGTGAAAACCCCGCTCTTCTCCACTTCGCCTTGAGCTCATCTCTGGTCCATCTACAGAATTCATACATTTAATTTCATCGGAAGCGAACGAGATCTGCGAACAAGAATCCAAGAAAACGATTGCACCCGAGCATATTATCAGTGCCCTCAAGGTACGTCCCCGCGAATAACCGTGACCGCTCACCTCATCGCCAACTTCAGCGTCTGGGCTTTGACTCCTTCACGACCGAGGTTGAAGACGTGCTAAAGGACCACAAGCAGCAGCAAAAGGTCTGTCCAACCCATGTGAAATTCTCAATCACACTAAGTTTCTGCATAGGATCGCGAAAAGAAGGTTTCGAAATTCGAGCAGTCGGGGATGACGGAGGAGGAATTGCTTGCGAAACAAGAAGAGCTCTTTGCCGCAAGTCGTGCCAAGTTCCAATCTACTCAACAATAGCACACCGCGTTCACCATCCTGTAATATCCGGGTATCCCTTGTACATGTATTTATCTCACTTGCTGTGGCCTTCTTGCGCAACTCCTCAAGCCGCGTCCACGCAGAATCCCCATTCCAGAATGGCCAGTCGTGACTTTCGGGGTTGGGTGTCATGACCGGTAATCCTTCTTGTTCAATCGTAAAGGACGCAGAAACTGCACCAAAGAGTGCCGCTGCCAGGATTGGGACACAGATATCTTCTAGGACAACTCGAATGGACTCACCGTCGTATACACTCCCCTCTGTATAGGTAAGACCAGCTGCCAACCCACCCAGGAAGCTGTTTCCAGCACCTGAGCTACGGTTAAACTCTACCCTTATTCGAAAGATTTTGCTCAAGTACCTACCGGTCACATCTACTATGTGCTTGGCATCCTCTTCACTCTCAGTCCAATAGGCGTCAACCCAGGCGCCACTCATTCCCCAGGATTTTACATAGGCTCCTAGCCGGCCACTACGTATAATTACCGACCCATGTCCTCCAGCGGCAATGCCAAAGTCTAAGAACTGGGACGCCGCTTGTTCGATTGTTGATTTGGTTGGAGGGAGAGGAAGGGAAAGTAGGGCGAATGCTTCCTCTGCGTTTGGGCTATGAAGCTCGAGGGTGGCTGCGACTCTTCAACCGGTGATAACATACACGTACCTGAGGATGTCAACGTATTGAAGGACCTCCCTCAGCGTGGGTAACGCTTCAGGAATACAGCTGTCCTATTCGAAAGCCAGATGAGGAACTCATTCGGTGTTGGGCCGAGAAGAATAGTTGTTACAGGGATGGGTTCATAAATGACAATGGGCTTCCAATCATTCACTTCCTGGACTTCAGAGAGTACTTGCTTGGCCCGGTTTGGAGAACAGATGAAGTGCAGAGAGTGAGGTCGTCCCAGTTTCGTTCCGTCAATGTCCCGAGGAGTGATACGGATACGATCCGTCAAGTACCTGAAGCTGCGAGCCAGTGTCAGGTGTTGCAGCACAACGAACAATTCGAGCGACGAGCACGTACTGTCTGTGATCCCCGTAGTACGAATTGAGCGCCCGTGCGGTCGGACAGTGGGGCTGGTCCCTAAACATCCACATCTCCTGGCCATAGCCAAGTAGCTTCTCTCGAACCTCTCCGGGAAAGTCGTGGCCCTTATCCACGAGCATTCCAATCTTGTCAGGGGGGAGCCTATAAGGTTCATGCAGGATAGTTCCTTTAATTTGATATTAAAAAAGGATTCTGACCATATTCGCGCTCCTATAACCGCATACGTGCCTCCCCCACCAATCTGGAACAAAAGATCGCTACTTCAGCCCTTCGGTGATCGAGCCGGGAATTAGTATCCCTTTCCTGTGATTTCTGTGATCTCCCGGTCGGCTTCCCCTCTTCGTCCTTGAATTCGAATTCGTCGATGATGAACATCCCGAGCGTAACGAACAGCGGACCATCGCTTCCCGTCATCGTAGATGCTAGAATGGGCGTGGCAGGCGAGATAAGATAACCGCACCAGATGATAGATAGACATACAGTACCCGGTGTAGTCTCGTGCAGACCACACACTGTACACACACCATGTCATCCGACTCCTCCATGCAGGTCTGGGCAGTGTTTTACCACCCCACACTGTTCACAGAGGACGTGAGTCTCCTCATGGATTTATCGCAAGATCCAATATTCACGTTATTTGTTGACATTCAGCTGTATCAACGCGCGCTCAAGGTCATCGACGACCTCGATTCAGGAGCAGCGGCTCGCATCCGGAGGTTTTATCGACGTGAAGACGCATGTCGTAAGATCCGTTTTACTTGCTCAAACGTTCCCAGCCCAAGTAGTACAATAAGGGACGCTGATCGGACAATTCTTACGACGGATGATGCTGCATGAAAAAGGGGTGAATCATGGCGCCATGGACTTCGCCACTACAGAAGCAGGAAAGCCTTATGTTGTTCGTCGACTAAAAAGTAACCCTCTGGTTGTTCCCTCTAAGCGCATTTGCAGGTTTCGCCCCTCTTGGATCCTCCCCTGGGATTCAATATCACCCACGACAATGCTCTGATTGCAATGGCTTTCTCCTCAAGGAGCCGAAATCCACCGGCATTTAGTATTGGTATAGACGTCATGAAACTACGAGTGCCAGGCAAGGAATCATTTCCGTCGTTCGTACGAACAGTAGGGGACCAAGTAAGGTTGGATTTACACGAGCCGTCACCTATATAACCCACAGTAACCAACCCAGTTGACCGCACGCGAGCACCACCAAATATTCTCGGGCGCGTCAGCGGATGAGAACCTGAGCCGTTTCTTTTGGATGTGGACGATGAAAGAAGCATACACCAAAGCCCTGGGAATTGGCCTCGGTTTCGATTTCAAACGTGTTGAATTCGATGTGGAGAACAAAATTCTCCGAGTAGATGGTGAAGTTCCGGTTGGGTGGAGCTTTAAAATGTTTATACTCGAGGACGGGGATGATGCCTATGAGGGCGTCGTAGCCGAATTTCTCGGGGATGGCTGCACTCGGATCGTATATGACGATGCCCCCCATGAATGGCTAAAGCGATATGACGCTGCGTCTTTTGTTGAACGAGCTATTCCGCGGCTAACTAGTAGTGGATAAATAGACACCAGCTCCTCCGGGAGTGACATTATGATGCAAATGCAAATACTAAACCTGGTCTTCCATCGCACTTAGCGTACCAGCATTTAGCCACTCTCCGTAGTAAACACACTCCTTCGGGTTAGCTGGGCCTCTATCTTTGCAGAAGTCGAAAGAAGGACAAAGGGTGCACGGGGCTTCTGACCAGCCAAGGGACGGGCGCTCTTCCTTGATGGCACGGTACACAGTGCCACCTCCACTATCGAGATCTCCATATGATTCCGACTGGAACGGCGAGGACGAGAGTTCTAGAGCTCTTGAAGACTTCTGGCTTCGGTGATCATCTTCGTCTTCGGACGAGCTCTCGTCCGACGACTGCGAATCTCTCCCCTTTTTCCTCTTCCTTCGCGCTGGCGCCTCATCACTCGTTTCGCTGAGTGTGTCGGACTCTGTTTCAATCTTCCTCTTCTTCCTCTTCTTCCCTTTCCTGCCCTTGGGTTGTGCGTCAGAATTGTCACTATCTTCTTCCTGTTGCGTTTTTCTCCGCTGCTTCCTGTTTGACTTTTTCTTGATCGATTCGTCTTCGGATGAAGAGCCATCCCCCAGTTCCGTGGCCTTGCGCTTCTTCTTCAGTTTGCTCCGGCCACCATCGTCATCGGACTGAAGTTTGTGCTTCTTTTTCCTCTTCCTGATCTCCTCAGCCATGGAGTCGTCTTCATCAACAGCCATAGAGTCCCATAGCGAGGTCCCGAAGGCAGGAAGCTGGTGTAATCATGATTAATAGAAGGACCTGTCCTGGGCTAGGCGGTGACCATACTTTTTCGATCTTGCCATCCAAAACAAGGACATTTAAAAGCATCTCCACATGCTCAACGGAAAGCTCCGTTTCAGTCAGGCGGGCTTTCTTTAGTGAGCTTCGGATATGATGTGCAGGTCGGATATTGGGGAGGGTTGGAAATTGCATACAATGCGTCATCGACCCCATCCCTGCGCTTGGGGAAACTCTGTTGCAGAGGTCATTAGGGGGTGGATCGAGTGGCGTGAATAACGCCAAAGCACCAACTAACCAAATCACGAATCAATTTGTAGCAGGCTTCCGTGAGTTTCTGGATGAACTCCGTGTCCAATTCATTATCCGTATACCATGGACCACCCGTTAATGAAATCGAGGGCTCTAGACCCTCGAGCATGTATATTTTCCGCGTCGGATACTGCGGACAGGTTCATATCAATGGCGCGATAAAGAGTCAGGATGCATGACGTGTAATACCTGCACAGACGGCACACGTTTTACCAAACGCTTCTTCGTCAACGTCTTGAGGCATCGATCGATAATCGTCTGATGGAGATTAGTTTTGGTCTTGAGGTGTTTTATCCATATCCCTAGCAAGGGGTTTGAGCGAGTTAGAAATATGGAATGGCGCCATGACATCATGGGCGCAGGGATGAGCATTACCTTCGCTGGCTGCAGCCTTGATATGACTGAACACAAGGTTCTCTTCTCCATTCAAGTCCTTTGTCCTGTTATGACATCCGACCTCATCGTTAGTGGCTCCGGGCCTAGCGATGACTTCATAGGTAGCCACATACACGACAAGTTCACCCTTTGTAACCGCCCTGAAGGATACTTTCCGGTTCGAATCGACTAGTGTCTTTAGAAGACCCACTGCGAGTAAGAAGTTGAGCGCCTTTTCCCTCGCGTTCGGATCTGGAATGATGGCCTCAACGTCCTTGGCGATCATTTCCTTGTTTTTTTAAAGATTTATTTCCCCCGATGTTAATGGAGTTCAGGCTGTGCAACTGACAAGCTCACACCTTTTTGGGAGTAGCAAGAATAGCTTTGTGTAACCTGCTCTCAAGGTCATTTGGCGGACGCTTGTTCATCTCAAGTGCAAGAATCAAGAGAAGAAGGAACAAAACACTCTCTCAAGTGGTGGTGACGAGTGGGCATGTGATCGTGACACGTTTAATACCGCGTGACACAAGTCCGCATCTCCAAGGGCATAAGCACCTTATCAGCACTCGACAAACTTGCCCAAGCGAAGGCTCTGCCCTCCCAATAAACTCTATCATCTCGTGGACCTAATACGTGATTCTCCATACTTTTTGCTCCGTCCGAAAATGGAAGACTCCATACCGAGAACATGGGAGAACCTTGGACAGGGGAGCAAGTTTCCTTGGAATCAGCCCTTCCAGAATCCAAGGTCCCAAGCCTGTCGCAAACCGTGAAAATCGCAGTCTGCATGCAGAATGGTCTCCTGTGGGTTGGAGATGTATCATCGTCCCCGGGCTGTTCCACCCTGGGAAATAACCTGGACAACGTAAAGTTGTCAACCTCGTGGCCTATGTCAGACAGACAAACTGTATTAGACATTCCAGGATCTCAGAGCCAACATAAAGGTGCAGCCACGAGTGCACGTAACACCATATGTCTGTACAAGCACCAGCTAACGTATGTTTACCCCTTGTTAACAGATGCACGGTAACCGTACCTAAACTTAAAAAAGGCTATTTGACCCTCAACATGACCGTTCCCCCGCCGATGCAACTGAATTAGCAGCCTTTGAGTTGCTGTCTGATCTCCGTTCCCCACAGCCCCCCCCCCCCCAATCCCTCCCACTTACTCACGCACCGAACATTGTCACCCGTGTGCATAGCAACATTGGTTTTTTTTTATCCCCACTTCCGTTGGGGATGGAGGAGGGGAGCACCTGTGAGAGCAATCCTTACAATGAATTGATCAGCCAACAAATTCGGCGGCCTTGGTGTTCCTGTACTTCTTTTGATGGAAAGGTATCAGGAGACCAGCCGTTAATAATCCCACCCCTTGTTGGCTGACAAGCATTTTAGCCAACGCGAACATCATGGGGCTATGGATCATGCAACCAGGGTTGAAGTTGAATGTATTATCAAAACGAACCTGGAACCATTCAGGTTCGGCAGGATTGGTTTGTTGAGTGTATTGAAAGGTGTTGGGCGGAGCCGTGTGATGCCACTGCGGGGCGTGTGGGTGCATACCAAGATCTGAGACTGAAGATGTGGCTGCAACAATCACTTCTGTTCAGTTGGTGCTCTCCGTTTCGGGACCCGCTCTGCACGCGGTTTGGGGGTTCAAGGGGATAGCTCGCCCGAGCCATTAAACATTAATAGTAATTAAATACAGAGAAACACGAGTTGGTATCTATGTGCTACTTTTGCAAGGGGAAAAGGTGGGCATACGGCAATAAGAGAGAATCGTAAGCTAGGGTATTATCTTGAGCTTCTGAATTAAAAAATTCTGAAATGAAACCTTGGCACAAGGACACACATAGCCGCTTAGTAGGCGAAGAAGGGCTCCAGGTCATCAAACTCGGTGGAATCGGTGGGAGCAGGGAAGCTGATTTCGTATGGTGTCGTCCAGATACGCCGCTCTTCAGTCTCGGAGATCTGCTGCTTAGAAGAGTTCCAGTGCATGCCACAGAGTTCAAAGGCGGTTAGATCGTGAATGTCATAGAGGACATCTGCGATTTCCAAGAAAAAAGTCTAGAGGAAGAGGACGTATGTAAGTGCTTCTGCGGTGGATACAGGGGGATGAACAGGGAAAAGCTCACCCTGTCGGGAACGTCAAGATAGTTTTGAGTGCTCATCAAGCGCAAGTACATTAGCTTGCTCATGGTACGGCTAATGGTCTTGAGAATGGGCAGGGGTGGTGCACTTGTGGTTGCGGAGAAGAAGAGGAGGTTAGACGTAGTGTCTGCAAGGGTCTCGACGACATCCTCAGTCAGGTCACCATCATGAAGCTGAAGGCTGACGAGAGGCCGACCCGGAACAAGGGCCAGGGCGGCATACTGGGGACCCGCGAGCTGGGTCAGGAGAGGGACAACAGAGGGAGGAATGAAAGGAGCACGGGGTCTGTCCTGGGGGGGAGGGATGTTGTCGAGGGAGAGCGCATCGAGGTTGGGTGTCTTTGAGAGGAACCTGACGACGTTGGCGTCAAAGGGAAGAGAGCAGGTGAATTGACGCAGACGGGGATAGACAGAGTCTGGGTTGAGGATGGCACTTTGCAGAACGGAGGTTGGGCAGGATCTGATGAAGAGGTCAAGGGAGGTCAGCCCGGTCATGTTGGCGAGGGCGGTAGCGAGGGCATTGTAGAAGGGCTTGAAGACAGGGGGGCGGGGCTCGAGTCTGATCTGGAAGGAGCGAACGCAGCGAGCAAGTCGAGGGTTCTTGGCAAGAACGACGACGATGAGGGGGTTCTTTGTGGTGGTACCAAGGGAAATGTTGGTGTAGAGATGACGCTGTGCAATGTGGTAGAAGGAGGAGCAGGCACAAGTGACGGCGAGAAGGTCGGATGTGGAGAGGTTTGCAAAGACGTTGTCGAGGAGTTCATGTGGAAGAGGCATGGCTGAGGAGGAGAGGAAGTGGGTGAGTGGGGAAGGAGAGAGAGAGGGAGAGGGGGAGAGATTTATATGTTGCACGGCTCAATTCAAGTCACAGACTCTTGATCGCCGCTGAATATCGCAAGATCCAATCGGCTCTTATGTCAGCCAACTCTCTCTCTCCTCTTTTCGTTCATGTTTCTTTTCCGCAGATACATTCACTCCCGCGCACATTCCGGTTCGTTCCTTTCGTATCTTCAACTGCGCCCCGCTCATCTACTCCAGCTCCTTATCCGCCTAGGTCTCACAACTGTGGTTCTCTCAACGCCTCTCATGTTGGCCAGCGCGTCGTCCTCACTGGCTGGCTCCTTCCCGGACGGTGACTACCACTCCGCACCCTCCACGACGTATTCTGCCAGCTCATCATCCTTCTTTAAGGCGGGGGAAGCTTGTCTCCTTCTTCCCCCTCAAGGACTCGTATGGCACCACCCAGCTCCTCGTCAACCGTTCCCAGGGTTTTTCCGAATTATCTACTCTCTCTGATGTCCCCACCGAATCATCAGTTCTCGTAGAGGGCACAGTCCTCCTTCGTCCCCATGAAGCTAGGCGCCCCGTATGTCTTCCCGTCCACCCGCTTTTATAAACCTCTTTCTCACCATTCCCGGTCCTCAAGGGTCCCACCGGTGACATAGATATTCAAGTAGAAACGTTCACCGTTCTAAACCCAGCCTCCACACTGCCTTTCACCCCTTCAAACCCATTTAACTTGGTATGGCCTGTCTCTCTTGCTATTTTTGCTTTAACATCTGCCCGTACAAAGCCGAACGAGGACTTGAGAGCCCGATACCGGTATTTGGACTTGAGAAGAACCGCTTTGGCCGATAACATCAAGAAGCGCAGTCAGGTCGCTCACCTTATTCGGAATACGCTTCATGATCAAGGCATGTCGCTTGCTCTCGTGTCTATATCCTCGAGGTCACTTACCCCTCACTGGAATCAGGCTTTCTGGAGGTCGAGACTCCCGTCCTCCTCAGGTCATCCCCCGAAGGTGCCCGCGAGTTTCTTGTCCCAACCCGCGCTTCCGTCGCTAGTTCACCCTATACGGACGCACTTGAAACGGAAAGACCCTTGTTTTATGCATTACAGCAATCCCCACAGCAGCCGAAGCAGCTTTTGATCTCGTCAGGCGGCGTTGATCGCTATTTCCAATTGGCAAAATGTTTCCGTGATGAGGATGGACGCAAAGACAGGCAGCCAGAATTCACCCAGGTCGACCTCGAGATGGCCTACGTATCTTGGGGTGAACCCGAACCCGCCGACTCAGAATTCTCCAATGTCTGGAGAATTGGGGGCACCCAAGTCCGCGATGTCGTCGAATCGCTCATCCAGACAATCTGGTCACGAGTGGAGGGTGTTGCCCTTCCCGATCATTTTCGAGTGATGACCTACCGAGAAGCGATGACACGTGTAGGTCATTTGTGTTTTCAAATATCTTGACTTTTTGGGGATTTACATGTGTTTTAGTATGGCTCCGATAAACCAGACACGCGTTTTGGACTTGAGGTAAGAAAAGCCCGCCCCAACCTCTTGTTTTACCGGTGTTAATTCGCCCGATATCCCATGCAGATAATCAACATAACACCCTACCTTACTTCCAATATACGCAAGGCCTATGAAGCAAATGAGCAAGTATTAGAATGTATCCTCGTTCGAAAGTCATCCGACTCCGAATTCATACGTGCTTCAAAAGCCTGCCGAGATAAATTTGATACCGTATGTTTCTTCCTCAATCATACTCCTGCACTAGTCGATCGGCTATCCGTCCTGCAGTGCCACATTCATTTCTCTCAAAATTCCGCTGAGACGTGGTTGAAAGACTCTGGTCTCGGGTGCCAGTTCCTAAAAGGTCTGACAGCTGATGATCACGTCCGAATGAACACCGTGCTCAAGCTAAGATACGGCGATGATATCTGGCTCTCCACCAGATCACGATTACCAAAGGTAATTGTCTCGCTCATCCCTAAAATTTAATCAATTGGTTCGGGCTTGTTCCTTACTAAACTCTCAAACACCACAGGGTGGATCAACTTCCCTGGGTCGAGTTCGCCTCCGTTTGTCTGAATTGGCCCAGTCCCGTGGTGGGTGCATGTTTGTTTCTCACTGCCCGGACCGGGCCAATTAACCGGTATCATTGTCTGCCTTCTGCTAGGCGATTTCTCCATCATTAAGGATCCTCATTTCCTATGGATCACGGAATTCCCGTTGTTCACTCGTGCCGATGAGGATAAAGACTTTTTAGCCAAAGGTAGATGGAGTAGTTCCCATCATCCATTTACTGCGCCGATGTGGCAGGACATCGAGACGATGTACCGCGGTGATATTGAGCAGGTGTGTGTGATCCCGGCCTTCTCAATCACAACTAGTTATGAAGCGTACTGCTGGCTTCTTTTCATATCCACCTTTTTACTCCCATGCTGTGTTGTGCTCGATCAAATGATATGTTTTCTCCATCATTTCTTGCGCTCGTTCCGCTGTTCCACACCATCCAGGTTCGCGGGCAACACTATGATCTTGTGCTAAACGGGGTGGAAATCGGGGGAGGTTCTGTTCGTGTGCACGACGCAGCCATGCAGGAGTACATATTTAGTCAAGTTCTACAGGTGAGTATATTGTTGACTTGGATCTCCTTTGTCCTGCTGCCCTCATTGCCACCCCTGTTCTTTCGTTCCCCCATCTTCTGATTGTCCCTTCCTTTGGCGGGTTGGCCTGCCATTGTGACCCTGTATAGTTGAGGGTGCTAGTCCTTACTTATCATTTCCCTCGAACCTTGTTTCTGTACTAGTTTGCACTCACACATGTATCGTCCTTCCAGTTGGACGACCGAGAAAAGGCCCCATTCGATCACCTCTTACACGCCTTGCAATGTGGCGCCCCGCCTCATGGGGGTATCGCACTTGGTAAGGCAACAGTCACCACCTCTTAATGTGTTCGCTGATAATTTATTTGATCCATCTTTTATTCGATTCACCCTCGAATTCTCTCGCTATCTTCCTTTTTCCCAACCCCAAATTGCATTGACACTCTGTTTCTCCTTACTGGATCCTTCTCGGCTCACACAGGATTTGATCGCTTGATGGCTATTTTGTGCAACACGCAATCAATTCGCGATGTGATTGCGTTCCCGAAGACGAGTGCTGGGGCCGATCTTCTATTCAAGAGCCCAGCCGCTGTCAGCGAAGAGACGCTATGCCAATATGGACTCCGCTCACGGACATGCACCGACACGAGTGGGACATGAGGCTGAAACCGAGAGTAATAAAGGAAGAGGAATTGGAGGTAATAATTATATTCGCGTGCCTAACTGGTAAATGTGTGTGCAATAGGACCAGATGGGTGGGTGGGGAAATTGAGGGGTGGGCGCAGAAAAACAAGGGGCCTGTAGGGTCCATAATCGAAACGTGATACATAGATATATAGATAACCACAAAAGGTAGGTAGATCATATACTTGTACGTAGCTGATTATCTGAATCTTGACGATCATTGCTGCCGTTGTTGGAAGGAGTGTCTGTGAGAGTTGGTGCAGGTGAGGTAAACATGGAATTTCGCGGAGTGGTCGAATCACTATTGTTTTCGTGTTCGTACGGGGATTGACCGTACGTAAAGGACCAAGCGTAGTCAGCGTGCCCTGGCACTGGCTCAGGTTCAGCATCTCCGGTATCTGCCATTGCGTGAGTTGGCGAGGGCAGTGTTGCGCCATTGAAATTTTCTGGCAATGGTATGGTATGGTTTTTATAAGCTCCGTTATCCTCCACACTGGGACTCCCAGTAGTGGATGCCTCGTGCCGCGCTGAGCGGGCCTCATCAATAACAGACAAGACAGACCGAAGCTTCGACTCCGTTTTGCGTTGTGATGTACCAGAGGGCACTGAATATCTTCGATTTTGCGGGGGATTATGTGGAGGAGAAACAGAGCGAGGGGGGGGCAGTGAAGGCGAGGCGGAGTGTGTATCTGCCCAAGCGGTTGCTTCTGTTGGCAGGATGCTGCCACCATTGATGGTCGTGCTTGTGGGTAGCCATGAGGCTGTCTTTTTGCTGCCCAGACTTGAAGGGAGGGATTCGGTCGTATCGTGTTCCGGAGTGCCGGTCAAGGGACTTGGAGTAGAAGATGATGACGCTGGTTTCGTCATGATGGAGAGAGGTGCCAAGATGCTGAATATCTGATCTTCGGATTGGGGAGGGCCATAGGCGTCGAAGGGATCTGGAACAGATTGCAACATGGGTTCGATGATAGGGTCGGACCTATCCAGTGCCCGTTGTCAGCTGGAGGATTGGGAAGAGATTGGGTTGACAACACACGCTTTCGCTGTGAACCGGTCGAATACATCCATCGTGGAGCGTACGACTACGCAAACCTGAACGTGAGGAGCTATGGTGAATGGAAGCGAACATCAAGGGAATGAGGAAGCGGACCTTGTTCTGTACCACGTCCCAAACTTCTTCTTCATGTTCGAGGATCTCTTGGTAGTGCGAGGCCTTCAGTTCGTCGAGGTCGTCCACCTGTCGTTGTAGCACTGCGAGTGCTTCTCTGAAGCTTTGAAGATCTATATATATATAATCAAATGTGAGAAAGAGTAACTCCACTCCACCACAACTTTGACAACTCACTGCGCTCCTTGCGATTCAGATTGCGACTCTCCGTTTCCCGGATGACCTGACTCTTTTCTCGAAGTGCGCGCTCATAAGAAGCAGAGCGTTCCTTGCGAGAGAGAAGGATGAGCCACGAGGCAAACAGGTGGGGTATTGATACCATAGGGTACATACATTGACGATGGTTTTGTAGGTATCCAAATGTTGCCGAAGAGGTTTCTCAAACTTCTTGTCGAGGGTTTCTGCCTGAATGAATGTCAAGTGTTGTGAAAAAAGGCAAGGAGGGATAGCGGGGCGTACGAGAACATGCCAGAGATTGCCGATCAAATGGTGCACGCCAGCGGCAGCTTGGAGACGAGTACCTGCTTCGTAGGAGGGCCCCTTTAATCTGTATGGGTAGACGTAGTTGGTCGAGCGGATGAGTCGTAATAATTTGGCAGGAGCCTTACCCACTGCATCGCTCCATTGCGTCTGCGAAGGCCGCTGTAGCTTTTGACATTGCGAGGAGAGCGGAACGATAAGCAGCCGAGGTACTCATAAGCTACGAAGCGATATGCATCAATTTCCTTATTCTCAACCCAAGAAGCTTACGTCCTCGTAGGCCTGGAGACTGGTCTTGAGGTTTGTGCGAGTAATGATTTTGGAGGGACCGTTGGCCCCAAAATTGAATGCAGAGGCGTTGGTGGCATCGGAAAAGGTAGGCGAAGGGGGCCCTGGGGAGGCAGCTCTGCGAGAGCCGAGAGAAAGGGCACGGAGAGGGCGAGGATAAGAGGGAGGCATGTATATGTTGGAGGAGGACAAGCTCAAAGTGTAATAAGCTAAAGGTAATGTTACAAGTCACCAGTTGCCTTTTCCGGCACTCCTCCACATGTCAGTTACCCCCTCCACCAGCCAGCATACTCATCTTGTCTGGCGATGTCCGCAGGTAGAAGAGCTTGGCCCTCCGCATCCGCCCCTTGGGTGGCTTCCGCACCAGCTTAATCTGCTTCAAATGCGGCGAGTTGACAAAAAATTGCATCTCCACTCCCGTCCGCTGCACAATGTTCCGCAGCACAAACGATGTATCTACCCCACGCCGCCGTATCGATATCAGGACGCCTGTGAAACTCATGGGTGCGTGGTCAAGCGTCACGGCGACGACGGACCCGGGCATGAGTCGGTTCGGTGAGTGGCGCGAGAAAAGCTCTGTGAGCATTTGCTGTTTTTCGGGTGTTGGGATTGTTCTGTGGAGGTACTCCATGAGGCCTTTGCCTACATTGGCACGAGGTGGGGGCGCAGCAGTTGGAGGTGGGGGAAGGAGGGCAGTCTTAGAAAATGGGTACGCGGTCTGTTCAGCCCGTGGAGCCGACGTGGCGAAGAGGCGGGCAGCACCCCGCCATAGAGCGAGCATTTGGACGAGTATATGGTAGATTTGAGAAAAACCAAAAAAAAAAAGAGTTGGAAGCAGGGAGGAAACCACAAACAGGAGCAAACAACGCCAGATATTCAAACGTATTACAACGTATTTCTAATGGTATCATACAACTAGCAGAATAAAGTAGAGATTGCGCAAATAAAAACGCAAGATGGGCAACCCCAACTTTTGTGTTTCTTCTTAGAACCCACGCCCTCTCCCCCTTTCAACCAGATCAGTCTTTGAATGGGACAAACAACCACGGCAGCAGACTCACCTCCCACGCCCTCTACCGTATGGACTATATCCTCGGTAGCCTGCCCTGTACCCTCCTCGGTAGCCACCTCGTCCTCTTCCGCGGTTGAATCCTGGAACATTCGTCCGCTTTGCCGTTACCTACGTTCTCCCAACGATTGGACTCTGCAAACAAAAGTAACACTATGACGTACCTTGATTAATCTTCCACGGAACAACGAATTGTCCATGGCTAGCGCAGCATCAATGTGCTCAGGTTCAGCGAACTCAACATAGGCATATCTATGGTTCTAATTGAGGGGTGCGCATATGAACAAGCAAGTGGGGCTGCATACCCTTTTGGGTGGCCGGTGAACTTGTCGCAGAGAATAGTCACCCGGTTGATGGTTCCACAAGCTTGGAAGTGCCCCTGGATTTCCTCTGGAGTAGCACCATAATCAACCTAGCCAAGAAACAAAATAGGTCTGCGGTGTCTCGGAGACAAAGGAGAAAAAAGAATCCTCACGTTTCCAACATACACACTCCGTCCATCAATGGCAGTTTTGTCCTCGTCAGTGTCCATTGCCGCGCTCTCAACAGCTTCGGAGCCATTGCTCGCCTGCTCTGCGGCTGCCTGAAGCTCTCGTAGCTTTTTTGCCTCGCGCTCCATTTCCTCGACCCGCTGCTTCATCAGCATGATTTCCTATAGCAGAAGCAAAGAGCTGAATAAAAAAAGACGCGTTTTGGGAGACATGAATCATGCCTTTGACTCTTCTTCCTCATTGACGTCGACCAAAGCATCGTCAGCAGGATTTTGTTGGGGAACTTCGACGTCAGCCATAAAGTCACTCACGGGTGACTGGCCACCGTAGGCTGTGTTTGGTTGTCACGGACAAATGGGAAATATCACGTGCATGTGTGACATCACTTGTAGCGCCGTTCATTTATGCTCGGGTTTGGGCCATGACCGATGAAGGAATAAATGATTACAGTAATGATTCTAGAAAGCGACGGCCATCGCCTAGTGGCGGTCAGGCACTTGTGATTCACAGGACCTAGCCTGTACATAGAACTGTGAGACGAACACCCACAGGAAGAGCCCCAGGCTTGTGTGCAGAGTTGCCATATAGATAGCGATTCTTGCGACGTTGGCGCATTAACTACGGCCCGATTCCTTCGCCCACACGTGGTCTCATCTATTGACTCTCCTGGCCCCCATAGCCATCTTGTTCATCTACCACCACCCCCAATGGCAAAGGCGGACGACCTCCCCCCCATCCTCAACAACTCAAAGAAGAAGCGCTCAGACGACGACCCTTCCTCCCTCGACGTTGGCCAGAAGCCTATCCAGCTCCAACGAAGGCGCGTATGGCGCGCTTGCGAAAGTTGTCGGTAAGTCGGACAAACCCCTTCCTCTCCCATCGTACCAGACGCCCATACCCATTTTCTCTATCATAGCCGCAAGAAGATCAAGTGTGATGGTTGCGAGCCCACCTGCTCACAATGTGCTTCGTCTGGTTCCCAATGCACCTGGCTTCAGACCAAGGACAGGGCCGCCTTGAGTCGGCAGTATGTATCTTCCCTCCCTCGCCCTCACCCCATTCTGATTCATCCGCTACCCCTCTAGCTATGTACAGGAACTCGAAGCCCGTTTGCTGCATATGGAGTCCCTGTTCTCGCAAATAACACCAGTCCTCGAGCAGCTTGGACCGTTGGCGAATGGCACTGTCCCTGCTTCATCTGCAGTACCCTCAGGCACAGTTGCCGCAGACAAGGCTGCTCCCGCCGCCGCCGCCGCCCTCCTCCGCTCCCTTGCCCCGAAAGATCAGACATCCGAACTATCCACTCCGACTATCAAGTCAGAGGATGACGACGTCAGCGAGTCCTTTGGACAACTTGCCCTCGATGAATATGGTCATATGAGATGGATAGGGGGCTCATCCACCATGTCACTCATCCAATCTTTCAGAGCTCTCACTTCATCCCCCTTGCACCGTATTTCCCCGATGGAGGAAGACCCTCATGCCCCCGGTCCGAGCGTAAACAAGCTCTATTTTCCTGCCGCAGTCTTCTTCGGCAGGGTTCGTGCCCTCCCCGGCCCTGAAGAAGTCGAGTATCCTGAGCGGGACCTCGCTGATAAACTAGTGCGCGGTATCTAATTTCTAATTCCTCCCTCTCACTCATATCGCACATTTCAGGTCGACGCCTATTTCACCCGATTCCATTTTCTGATGCCAGTCATCGACAAGCCGTCCTTTCTCCAGCAATACCGGAAACTCATGGACAACACACACGATCACGTCCATGCTCGTTCAGAGATTGCGTTCCTATCGCTTGTCTTTGCCGTCTTTGCTTGTGCCGCCAACCTCGTACAAGACCCCCGGCTGTCAACATCAGAACGCAATGACGATGGTGGTATGGGTATGGTTTATTATGAGCGGTGCGCTAACATCGTCCATCATTTGTGACGTATTTTTTTTTGATTGGGCACATCTTTTCCACAGCGCCCTCATATTGCAGTACATCAGTCATCCCAATATCCAAATCGCACATGTCCAATGCTTCATTCTTATGTCATCCTTCTTATGCTCCATAAATTGTCTACCCCAGGCGTGGATACTGCTGGGTCAGGCCGTTCGCACCGGCCAAGATTTGGGATTACATGTAAGTCTTCTTCCAGAATCATGTTACGGGATGCCCTAATTTCAACCTCCTTACATCATAGCGTTCCCCACGCCGCCTCCTCATCAGTTCTATTGAGAAAGAGACTCGACGAAAAATCTGGTGGGGTGTATACACCCTCGACCGTGCGCTAGCGCTCGCCCTGGGTCGCCCGCTTGGCATCAATGACTCTGATTGTGACGTTGAAATGCCTGTTGACGTTGATGATGAGAACCTTCCAGAGTACTATTCCGGCGCGCCCATTGGACAGCGACAACCAGCCCTAATGGCAGGAACTATCTTTATGATCAAACTCTACGAAATAGCGGGCCGAGTTCTTCGGGAGGTCTATGCTCTGGAGAACTGCAAGGACAACCTCGAGCCGGAGAAAAAGGTCGAACTGCAAAAGCGAGTGGAATCCCTTGACAACGAGCTTACCAAGTGGTGTGATGAACTGCCGCCAGCATTCAAGTCGCAATCCGAGACAGATGAACAGGTTTCCATGGGTGCTGTGCTTTGCAGTCACTATTATTGTATCGTGACCACTCTTCATCGCAACTTCATCCCAGTGAGGCGCGACCAGCTTGTTACCCCAAAATCTACGATCAAGGCTGTCTCGTCTGCGCGATCATGCATTCGGCTGGCACCTTCCATGAAGCATATCGTGCCACCCTCGCATCACCTCGCATTCTTCATCCAAAACTTGTTCAGCTCCGCGGTCATCTTGTTGTTGTACGCGATGCACTCACCTGATACACGCGCTGCGAATCAAGCTATGGAAGAAGCAAAGAGTACGCTGTCCGCATTAGAAGCCTGGGAGGGTCACTGGCCGGGAGCACGCAAATGCAAGGAGCTGCTGACCGACCTCGTGACGACCGCAAACGATGCCATCAGCCAAGCTCAAACGCAAGCTAATAACCGCAGCACGACTGCAACAGAGAAAGCTAACGGATCTTCGACTGCCCAGCCATCAAGTCCCATCGGCCCTGGTCCCGCACGTACCGAAAGGCGTAGGTCCGTGACCATTGCAACTGCTCCTGCTAGCTCGCTGCCCCCAGGTCGAGCCGTGAGAACTCGTACGCGGAGGAATCAGTCTCGCGATCCTGGTACAACCACCAACAGGCGGCTATCTGCCGTTTCACCCTATCGGGTTGATAGTGGGTGCTATGCCTTTTGTCGATCTCCAATTCACTGATTTTTCTATTAGGTGCTTCTCGAGCCCGTTCAACATCACGAAGACGCCCACCTGATGATAGCGAAGCTAGTGGAGATAGAAACACACACGTGCCTTTCTACCAGTCCTTTTCAAGCCCCACTACCACCCCCAACACGCTCGCTACGTCAACAAGTCAACATAGCTCACCTGCATCGGTTAACTCACCCTCGCCGACGATGTCGAATCTCGACCAACCCTCCGAAGCTAGTCCTCGTTTATCAAATACCTTTAACACCTTTTCTCCACTATCTTCTACCACTGCTCCGTCGCCCCCCCGCTTTGACTATGATTATGCCATGCAACCTAGCCCCCTGAGCCAGAGCCAGTCAAATACACAGCAGTGGAACGGGAGCGCACAGGACAGGCAAACGATGGATGTTTATACTTCCAGCTCACAAGACCCTACCCTGTACACGAACTCGTTCGGGTATGCGTCCGCATTGGACGGTGGATTTTCTGGGTATGATGCAGCGTCGGACGTGGCATTGGCAGGTTTGTCTACTACTCCTCCCAGCGCCACTTTTGCAGTTACTGGACTCCCCTTCCGAGGATTAGACTATATCAGAAGCTATAACCCCAGTGGCGGTTTCAGCATCGCTGGGGAGCAAGAGTCGCTATGGCAGAGCTACGATCCGGTCGCA
Source organism: Lepiota brunneoincarnata (assembly GCA_023014365.1). NCBI lineage: Eukaryota > Fungi > Basidiomycota > Agaricomycetes > Agaricales > Agaricaceae > Lepiota > Lepiota brunneoincarnata. The sequence continues at coordinate 2,413,605 of JAEBUN010000002.1, read as the reverse complement.
TTCGGGTTTGATCCAGATCTTCCTTTCACTATCAGCGACCCTACGTCGGAGACCCAGGACATAATTCACTGATTTTTCTCATACTCTTTTGATACTTTCCATGTACATTTAGTCTTGTTACGCTATCTGTGTAGCTAGTGTGTTCTTGGACGCTGTCCATGGGTTCATCCCTACATAATCCCCGTTGTACTCGAGCATTCACAATTGTATCCATATACTATGGTCTCTCATCTTGCTTCCACCAATAGACGATTACGCTGATAATAACCAAGGCCCCACTTCTCGCATAGTGAACCTCGCCCCCGTTTCGGCAATCGCGAATGTCCGCCTTCCGGGCCAAGAGGTTGCCGGAAAGTGCCCCAACTTCACCCGCCCCTTCCCAGTGTGCGACTCACACCACTTACCCTCAACTATGTCCCACCCTATCGTTCAGTACACCTCAGAGTCCTCATGGGCTATGGTAAGCATTAGCTGTGCACTCTGGTCAGGACAAGTGGAACTGACCCGCTGGCGAAGATCGAGGACAAATTCTCACCATATGCGAAAGAGACATTGGCTAAGCTCATCAAATTCCTCGAGGTAGGCGTCAATTTCATCGCCTAGTGGCCAAATCCCTTATGCCATTGCTTAGGAGGAGGTCATCCCTGCGCAAAAGGTCGCTCACGCACAAATCCCGACTGACCCGGTTCAGCGGTGGAAGACAGTTATTCCTGTCGTTGCCGACCTTAAACAAAATGCGAAGAAGCTCGGGCTGTGGAACCTCTTTTTGAGCAAGGCGCATTATCCCAAGTATGGTGTGCCTCTTAGTAACCTTGAGGTATGTTGACTATGGAATGGAGAGAGACCTCATTCTTGATCTGCTCCGTTCTTTGTTACATTGCAGTACTCTGTGATGGCCGAGATTCTTGGTCATTGCGGACAACCTGGCTCGGAGGCTGTAAACTGCTCTGCGCCCGATACCGGTAATATGGGTGAGCCGGCTCCTCCATTAGTGGCGCATTGGAACGAAAGCTGAATTGACCGTGTGGTCCTATAGAGGTATTGGCGAGGTATGGTAATGAAGAACAGCAAAAGAAGTGGCTTGAGCCACTCCTGAATGGCGAGATTCGCTCCGCGTTCGCCATGACTGAAAAGAATGGTATGTGAAGTCCTTCACCTCTCGGGCGCATGGACTCATATCCAATATTTGGGCGATAGTCGCGTCATCCGACGCTACCAACATCCGTACTTCTCTCAGGCAGGAAGGGAATGAGATTGTCATCAATGGTCACAAATGGTGGGTCCTGTCCGTCCCATCCGGGTATTAGCACCCACATCTCACTCAAATTTGTTCCCCAGGTGGATCAGTGGTGCCGGCGACCTAAGATGTAAGGTTCACCTTGTCATGGGCAAGAGTGACCCCGGAAACAAGAATACATATCACCAGCAGAGCGTTGTCCTCGTTCCTGCGGACGCACCAGGGGTCAAAATCATCCGACACATGAGAGTGTTCGGGTACGACGACGCCCCCGAGGGACATTGCGAGATTATCTATGACAATGTCCACGTCCCAGTGAGTAACTTGATCCTTGGCTGGGGCAAAGGATTCGAGATTATTCAAGGCCGCCTTGGGTGGGTACATTGAGTGACCACTCAGCCTGTGTTCAATAGTGGTGACTGCGTTGACAGGCCTGGTCGCATTCATCACTGCATGCGCTCAATCGGAGCTGCTCAGTCTGCCTTGAATCTTCTTATCCAGCGAGTCACCGATCCCAACCGCAAGACTTTTAATAAATACCTTTACCAGCATGGTGTGTCTTTCCATCCCCGACGTGTTTTCGACACAAGCTCATCAACGACATAAAGGCACTGTGATTGCTGACATTGCTAAATCCCGTGCGGAAATCGAAGCTGCCCGACTACTTGTTTACAGTGCCGCTCTCCAGGTATAAGCACTATTGACGATCTATAAAAATAATACTGACGACTATCACCCACAGATCGACAAAGTCAAAGCTAAGGGTGCGCTTAAGGAAATCGGTATCGCCAAAGTAAGTACGACAAGGCAAGCTGAGGGCAATATGCCGACCGCACACCGCTTTGTAATATTGACATCACTCATGTAGTTTGTCATTCCTTCTATGGCACTGACTGTTATCGACCGTGCGATCCAATCGTTCGGTGCGGAGGGCGTTTCACAAGACCAAGAGCTTGCAGCTCGCTGGGCTGGTCTTCGTACTCTCCGTATTGCTGATGTGAGTCGTTAAGCGCTTCTTTGAATCCGTTCGCCGACTATTTTTTTCTTTTTTTCTCCCAGGGACCAGACGCCGTCCATATCCAGCAAGTCGGTCAGCGTGAGCTCAGGCGTGCACCTGAGCTCGTGGAAAAAGCACGAGAGAGGAAGGAGAGGGAGAAGGCTCTATTCCAGAAATATAACATCAAGGCACATCTCTGAATCCACGAGCGGCATCGCAGCCTTGTGGTCTTGCAGCTCTTGGCGTTCCAGTGTGTGAGATAGAGTCATGATTGGTAAATAAATATTGCAACACAAAGCAAACAGGCTTGGTTGCGCCACTGTCAAAGAATTTGGGGGAGATCACATCTCAGATAAGTAACTGGGGTGAAAGACACGACTCAACAATACTATTGCGTCTGTCAGCACACGCCAACAACAGCCTGCTTATCCCCTCGGCTATCAGAAGTAGAAATGGACGCACACAACGAACAAATAGCCTAATTTACTCCGCTTGTCGAATTCAAGTGTCCTATGGCAACCGGGAATGCTCTGTTGGGGTGGGGGCGATAAGTGGGTGGCTTCTGATCCGATGAACAGGGAAAGTGATATGAGTATCTGCTACCCCACAATCCGAGCCTATGGGAGCTTTCTTGTCAGAGCAGAGAGTGAGGTATTTTCCTGTTACATCGTTTACCAACGCGTGGGGGTCATCTTGTGCGATGGCGATTAATGGACAGGAAGTGGGGAGATCCCTAGTTTGAGGGTTCTGGCTAGAAGGTAGGTAGTGACCTGTAGTGACGGCCCCTGAGGGGTATAGATAGCAATGGTTCATAGCCCCTAAATGTATGTATTGTATGGCGCTGAAGGGTTGAACGACCTTCGGAATCGAGGTACATAGTTATCTTCTACTTTAGGAACACCTCTCAATCAGTAATTCTAGGGTGCGAAGGACTTGGATCTGAGGAGCAAACTTCCGGGGTGCGTACTGTACAGGAAGCTTGTAGGTCCATATGGGCATCAGAATGTGTCTACATATGGTATGTCACAGCGGTCACGTATGCATCTGGGGAGGAGCGGACATGTCGATTAGTGCTGGTTTACAAAGTCTGATGTTTTTAACATGTTTAAAAGATCATTAGCATCAGGAGGGGAGGGTACCTTCTGACTGGTTTGGGTTGATCCGGGCGATATATTCCGACCATTAAACGCCCCCATATTTCTGCAATACTTAGATGGCAAGTTTTGGGCGGAATCAACGGATTACGTAACGGCCTCACATGGAAGGTCTAGTAATCTCATTTTATTCACTACAAATGTCGATGACGGCGCAGGATGAAGGAGACCAAGAGACGACGAAGCGGGTACTTCGCCTCAACATTCCTCCGCGTTTCTTCTATGTCACGGGCACCGCGATCGTTGTTGGGACAGCGATAGGAATTGTCCGGGGCGGGCGACTGGCAGGCCTGCGTTTCCTAGCCGAAAATGTGCACCGGCCTCCGACCACTGTACAAGGGTGGTATTTCTACAACAAGACAAAAAACTACAAGGTGATACTGGGTGGATTGAAGGGTGCCGGGACGGAATCGGTGAGGTTGGGGTTGGCTGCCGTGGGGTGGGTGTGTGCAGAGGAAGGTGTGAAGAGACTGGGCTGGGGCGAAGGAAGAGATACGTGTGCCGGTGTCGTGATGGCGGGAACGATCTCGGCGGTGTGTAAGTAATCATGGACCACTTGCCGCGTTCGCTAATGGATTGCTGTGCTTGGGTCGGAAATTAGACCGATTGCCCTGGAAGACGACAATAGGACTAGGGTTTATCGCTGGAAGCATGCTTGATGTGCTTCGGTGGGGGCGAGAGGAGCTGGAGAGGCGAGATAAGCGAGAGGGGGGAGAATCATAGAAAATAACTAGCGCTGTAGCCACTCTCACCGACGCTCCACAAAAGGTGCCACTTACTGGCCATTCCATCCATGGACAACGATAATAATAATTCCACTCTCCTCACAAAGCTCTCCCACCTTCCTGCCCTCATGATCAAGCTCTGGCCAACCCCGCCCGCTGACCAGCTCACCCCCAAACCCGGTCCTCACCAGGAGCAGAACCCGTTCGAGGCGGCAGTCAAGAGCAGCCTTGAACATGGATCAAGAGTGCTGCCTCCGCCATCACCTTCCCACCACCACCATCAACACGCCTACAGCCCTGGTCCCTCCACCCCAACCTCCGTTCATCCCCTCCTTCACACTTCTGCCTTTTCTTTCTCTCCCTCTGCCTTGGGCGCGTATTCCGGCTCGGCCTCTTCGGATCTAACGCCCTCTGGTGGCTTCTCCTCCCTCGGCCCTTTCCCTGCTGCCCAGCCAACCACGCAGCTTTCCCTTCATGCTCCCGTCTTTCATATGCAACAACCTCCCCCAGGAAATCGCAAAGCCTTACCAAACATGTCCTCAGCGCCATCGCCATCGTCCTCCACGTCTACAGAGACTTCTACCTCGGCAGCTCCCCCGGCCTCTAGGGGTCAGGTCCACGTCAAACTGATCCAAGGTCGTGGCCTTAACGTTCGAGGCTCCCGTGCCCGTCCTTATGTCGTCGTCCAGTTTGAACAGAACGAATTCATCAGCCGTGACCCCATTGATGAGTCCGGCAAGGAGGTCAAAGGTGTCGCCACCAGTCGCCTCAACGGTACTTCTGCATCTGCCCCCTCCAGTGCTCTCTCTGCCCTCGGAGCCATCGGATCCAAGGTCGCTGCGCACAAGGCTACCAGGAAAGGCTCCAAGTCCAGCACAAACGGCTCGCCAGCCTCATCGATATCATCAGCTCGGTCATCGATTACATCACCCTCTCCCTCCACCGCCACTGCCGCCGTCCCCACAGCTGGCAGCTCTATCAGTCTCTTTGGTCGTCTGTCCACTCATAACCCTGTTTGGAAGCACGAAGTCTCCTTGTACGCTGCTTTTTTCACCTCTTATCTCTCACCATATCGTCTCACAATTCCCATCTCCAGCGACGTCACCTCAGAAGAGTCACAGATTACTTGCACTATCTACGATCGCGCTGTGTTGGACCAAGGTTTCCTGGGTACTGTGAAAATCAAACCCGTGTTGATTCACGACCATACGGTTGATGATTGGCACAAGTACGTGTCCCGATTTCCAGTATTGTTTGTCTACTTGTCATACCGGCAGTTTTGCCTTGCTCTCCTACTCTCTGGAGCATGAAGCTCATTTTTTCTTCTTCTCGCCATCATCTAGGCTCCAGCCGGTTGAGCACGAGGTCGTATCAGGAGAGATGCGTGTCCAAGTCACTTTCGAGCAGTACAAGGTGCATCCTTCCTTCTCGGCCTAACGTCAGCGGCGCTCATCGTTATCAATCGTTCCTCTCTTCTTTTCTTCCCTGCATTGGGTCTCTTTCCCTTTGCCCAACATTCGGCTTGCTTCGGTGATATTATCCATGCCGGCCGATTCTAGACAAAACGCGCTCTAACCCCAAGAGACTTTGAGTTCCTCAAGCTTATAGGCGTTGGAACATTTGGCAAAGTATTTCAAGTGCGAAAAAAGGACACAAAACGCATATACGCCATGAAGGTCTTATCCAAAAAGGAAATCGTCGCGAAGAAGGAGGTTGCACATACAATAGGCGAACGCAAAATCCTACAACGCTCGCTCGACTCGCCTTTCCTCGTCGGCCTCAAGTTCAGCTTCCAAACCGACACCGAATTATACTTAGTCACGGACTTTAAGAGTGGGGGAGAGTTGTTCTGGCACCTGCAAAGGGAGACGCGCTTTAGCGAGGATCGGGCTAGATTCTATGTTGCCGAACTCACCTTGGCATTAGAGCATTTACATAAGTACAATATCGTATACCGGTGCGTCAGCCCTGTTCTGGGCGATAACGACACACTGACCGTAACTACCCAAGGGATCTCAAACCCGAGAATATTCTCCTAGACGCCACAGGGCACGTTGCCCTGTGTGACTTTGGACTTTCAAAGGCGGATTTACGTCCGGATGAACTGACGACGACGTTTTGCGGGACGACGGAGTATCTCGCACCAGAAATACTCCTCGACGAACAGGGTTACTCGAAGATCGTGGACTTTTGGTCACTTGGAGTGCTGCTATTTGAAATGTGTTGTGGATGGAGCCCATTCTACGCGGAAGACATTCAACAGATGTACAAGAACATCTGCTTCGGAAAAATTAGATTCCCTAAAGGCGTCATTTGCGAAGAGGGCAAGCAATTTGTGAAGGGGGTAAGCCTCTATGAATTAAACCTCCGAGGCCCGAAATGCTCACCGCGCCATCTAGCTCTTAAATCGCAACCCAAAGCACCGTTTGGGTGCACAACGTGATGCCGAAGAACTCAAAGAGCACCCCTTCTTCAGGGGCATCGACTGGGTGGCCCTCGCACGTAAAGAGACCACCCCACCCTTTAAACCCGTCGTCGAGTCTGACGAGTCTGTGAACAATTTTGACCCCGAATTCACATCTGCAGACATTAGTGGCATGAGCATTGATGATGCCCTAGATGACGATGACCCAAGCGAAGCCTGGGTCTCACGGTCAATCAGTCAGAACGGATTTGTGCATACTCCCAATGGACCGCTGGGAAGCGAGCGCTCTTCGTCATCATCATCACATCGTGGAGCCTATGGATTGGGACCCCTTAGTACCCTCAATGGTAATGGTGTCAACGGAACCCACAGCAATGGGTCCAGTGGTGCCCCACAAGGAATTCAAATCAAGTCAAAGAAGAAAGACGTGGCCGGGACTCCACTTACCAACAGTGTACAGGAGAACTTTAGGGGTTTTACCTACTCGGGTGGTGAGAGCTTTGTAGCACCCCCTGGTGTATTGGCCAAGCAGAAGGCGAGGGATGATGAGGCAGTGGATGATGAGGATGCATCAGGGGTCACAACTGAGGATGAAGTGGCAAATCCGAGGACGAGCGCGGGGAGGTATGCTAATATGCGGAGGAAGGGGTTGGGATTCAGCTCATTGGATGACGATGATATGCTGTGAGCGATCCTCTCGCTTTCTCTCCCTCTTTCACAGGCAATATTTGGATCTTGCTTCTTTTTTCCCTCTCTTCGCACAATAATAGGTTTCCTCACGTTGAATTTGGTGTATATGGGCTCCCTTACGAACTTCCTCGTTCCTCATCCCTCCCTTAGGAAATCAACCCCACATAGTATAATGCTTGCGTAGCAACCCCGTAGGATATATACGTTTTTAGGTTAGGCTCGTGCAGAGCTGGTCTTTGAGTGCCCCATATGTATGTATTCCTTGAAGCCTTGTTTTAGCACTCTTCACACTTTTCTCAACATTTCACACACATCTCCCTATTTCCCTTGTGCTTTCTCCTTTGGCGTCCCCATCGTTTTCCATCCGCTGGAATTTGATACTTGTGGTCAGCTGACAGTACGGTATCTCGCTTCAGTACCATGTTTCAATCATCTTATGATACGGTGGGGGTGGGAGAGCTTGGGAGCATGCATTGGGGGAGCCAAACGAACCTCTCTACTGAATGATATTACGGGTGTGGTGTGAATATGTAGGACGAATAATGGTATGGAAATAATTAACAATGCAATAAATAGCGATGGGTGCTTCAAATGATTAAGTGACGCAATGGTGAAATCGCATACGAGAGCAACCAATCCCCGAGAAAGCGGAGAAAGAATGACGCGAATAAATACGAAGGGTCGTCCCCAAACGATGGGTGGAAGGGGGATGCGATGCCAGATCTAGGCGACGGGTTTACTACCAGTCGTTGAGCGTTTTGCAACCAGGGCGTGAGAGGTTAAGTCCTCCCCGGAGTAAAGGCGGTAACACGAGACCACCAATAATAGTATTAATGACGATTGATTCCACGTCGTGCGGTGTGACACGGCCGTACCATACTCCAGCCCCCTGCGGCGTATAAATCTAGACCCGGTACTGATCAGTGTCCGCAGGGGAAGGTTTCGTGGGGAGGGAAACGTACGATGCAGTTACCGGCGTATTTGTGTCCGCCTACATGTGACGTTTTAATGATAAGGGCACGCTTGGAATCCGCACTATCCTTTAACTGTGACTGAATGATTTCGTCCCGCTGCTCAGCTGTTGCCACGAGGTCTTCGAGTGGTGAACCATAAGTATACGAAGGGCATTCTAGCCGCGTATCAGCTTCCCAGCCGTGGTGTTCTAAGGAGCGAATGAAAGCTATATTTCTTGTTTAGTTTGGTATGTTCTTGGCGCCAAAGTAGTCCAAACGGGGATTGACGAACCATGCTCTAGTTTGGGAGCGGCAATACCACATCTGTTGTCTCTTTTCTTGTGCGAACCTGGGGTTTTTTTTGCGAGAGGTCAGGAGGTAGGCTGTATCCAATGGAGTAGGGTGATTTACATAGGAGAATGACGCTCGAATAGGGAAGCACCCAGGTTCTGAGTTGACTCTTCTCCAGAAACGCGCCGACACGGTTAACGCTTGGGTCGAGGGAACTGTCCCAGAGCTCATGTGCACCCTGTATGGAGCGCTGCACCTCGGTTACAACCTTAAAGTCAGGGAATACGAGTACAGTCTCGTTGTCACTCTCATCACAGATTGATCTGTGGCTTCCGTTGAGGACGGACACGCGGGTCGAGTCTGCTGTGCGGAAGAGGCCTGCGGCCTGACGGGATTTTATTGTCGTTGAATGCGCAGGTTTGGGGTATTCGGGAAGGTCGTTTTGAAGGTCGGAGAGATGTGCAGCGAGGGAACCCTTGGTATCCGTGATGTCTTTGTCCCAGTCAGCCTTACCAGTGGAAATGACGATCTATTTCCATTGCCAGCGAAGTGGCGAGTTGAGGACCGGTCTCAAACTGAGGTAAATGAGGAAGCTCACCTGACGGTTATAAGGCCTGACGGAGCCCAGCATTTGAGTCTCCCAGTCTATGTCAAAACGACTGGGGTATGCATCATGACCTGCGGAATTGGTGTTATCAGATAAAGAGAGGTCCTGACAAAAAACACACCAAGGTCACAGGGATCCGAGCAGGATCTGCAGTCTGCCGACGAGACTGGAACGGCAGAGGCTCTGAGCTGGCCGCAGAGTTCCTCTGTCTCTATGTGATGTCCCAGGACGTATGCCTGTAGTTTTCGCAGACTGTACATGGGCAGGAAAGGGTGGGAGCGGCCGGAATGGAGAGACGCACCGCTTATTATCAGATAACTATATCCCCTTATGTAAGCATCTCCGGTCCTTTGCGGAAATCCCAGTCAAATTCGAAAGTCGCACGCCCTGCAATTTCCTTACCCACGTTCAGGGTCAGCTGGAAAAGAATATGTCCGATTGTAATGGGGACATCAGGTGCCTTGTGTGAGGCTCTGGGTTACACTGCTGGCGCACGACTATATTTGAGCATGAGATATCCTTTAATTATATGCTAAAATATCAGATGGGATATCATAGCTGTAGATATAATAAATATCCATTTGTTATCCTACTTCAAGATATTCGTTAGATATTTTTCATTTTGGCTCAATATTGCAAACAGAATAGTTAGAATATCAGGAATTATATGTTGTAATTGATTATCTATTAAATATATGTCATATGTTACTGTTATGTGAGTATGAACTAAATAAATATTGCATGTGGAGATATGATGCTGACAATAAGCAAAATATATCATTTTGAGATATGCCTTACATAACTGGGCTATTGTCAACAATGATATCATAATCCATATCCAGAGTATAGTGGCATCCAATGATTCCAAGGTGCTCTGTAGGTGTCACACCGTGTAGTGCTGTTAGCAAGCCAAGCAGGTGGGTTTCCCCCACCTGCCCTGTGGAATTTATTTGTTTACTAGTACACGCCTGTATGGCCATTTCATTAAGGACTAATCACCCATATCATGATTTTTTTTTTTTTTTGTCTTTGTTTTTTTTGTTTTTTTGTTTTTGTCTTTGTTTTTTGTCTGTGTCATCGCAGTTTGGGAATGAAGGAAAGGGAAACAGCTGAGCAAAGGAGAAGAAGATGGATAGGATGGGGAAAATGAGATCATACATGAGAAGGCTGCTGAACAGAACCCATCAGGAGGAGTGGATGTTGGCATATGTAGGTGTGGAAGGTCTCATTAGACCATCATCCAAGGGACTGTATGATATGCCAGTCCATCCCACAGCTGGCAAGCAAGGTAGCACCCCCTGCATACATAGAATGGCTCCCAAAACCAGGACCAAAGAAACACCAAAAGTAAGACATAAAGAAACGCCAATCAGGTGGTTGCCCCTGGGAAGTCAGCCACAGCCAGGGGGCTTTGGAGAAAGTGTGGTCCCGGTGGTAGAGGTAACGTTGCATAGCAAGAACTGGGTTAGCTCCCAAAGCACATGGGCACATGAGGACCTGGTTTCCAGCAAAAAACTTGTCCATCTTGCTTGCAGGGAGAAGGAAGTCTAGGCAGGGAGTTTGAGATATGCAAGGAATCTCGCTGAATAGTTTTCTGCCGCACCACCAACCATGAGTCAGTGGGATCAACCAGTTCACCTAGGCGAAGCAGACCGAAAAAACCAACCATCAGCAGCACAACAAACAGATGGTCATTGTGATCTTCACTGCTGTCAAATGCAGCAACAATGTGCTCCAAGTCAGCAAGCGTAAGAGGTAGTTTTCGAGACACTAGAGAGCCTTTCCATCGTTTAAGGCCTCACAGGGTGAGTCTGACATAGGAAGATTCTCAAGCACATGCAACGTCAGGAAAGAAAGGGTGTAGTCGATGTGTAATACCCGATAGGTAGGCCTCAGCTGTGGAGGGCTTGACAAAATGTGTGATGTGTTAAATAAAGTGGCAGATCACTTATTAGTTAGTAACAAATTATGATATATAAGTAATTAGTTGTTATGTACACCCATCCTTTGGGAATGTCAATTAGTGGACACTGAGTTTCACACCTCGTGTCCATTTTGACAGGATGGGACCTTAGACTAGCCAAATCCTATTATGTGAAGGGGAGTTACATATGAAGAACCTTTACACTTGACCAAATCAGTGGGCTTATCAAATCACACTATTATTAACAACATGTGAATACATCAGTGATTGTTGATCAACTCAAGCTAGTGACTAGTGATCAGTGTGTCACTGATACTATTGACTCTATTCAGTTCAACAGGTTATGGGCCCTGGCTCTACACCATTTTAATCATTGATTGTTGGGGATACTGCTGCATATTGCTGCTACTGTGACTATTGGCTTATTGCCACCATATTGCGCTTTTATTGCGAGTTTATTGGGGATTTATTGGATATCACTATGTCTGACTCAGTCAGTGCTAGAATTACACCTCATACCAACTCCAACTATGGAGAGTGGTCAGGTGAAATGCAGGCATGGTTGATGTCAAAGGGATTGTGGAATGTGGTCAGTGGGAAGGAGAAAAAGCCTGAAAAGGATCAGGGGAATATAGATGCTTGGGAATTGAAGGTGCAAAAGGCTGCTGGTGACATATATCTGTTACTGGATCGTGACCAGAGGGTGCATGTTTGAGATTTAGTGGGGGATCCAGTTGAAATGTGGAAGAAGCTTGAGGAGGTGCATCAGTCCAAGAAACCTGGTGCTCAATTCAATGCATATGATGATCTCTTCTCCATTTGTAAGAATGATGAGGAATCATTAGTTGATCTGGGGACACAAATAGAGAAGGCAATGGCAACTATACAGGATTTACATCCTACCAAGTTTACCATTACCAATCTTGATGAGGAACTACAATGCATGGCGTTGATTCGAGCATTACCAGAGGACTATGTGCACCTGTCAACAGCACTACTACTACAGGACAAATTGACCAAGTCAACTGTCCTTGCTGCCTTCCGAAATGAGGACCTCAATCGTCAAAAGTGAACAGAGATAGCCAATTGGGCAATGGTGGGAGTGTAAGGGGACAATCCACAAACACCCCTAAGCCTCCCAGCACACTGTACATCCCCCCTTTCAAACGTTTACACCCCAAACATAACCAGAATGCACCAGAGGTCCCCTCACTGCCCAGTTAAACCCCTCCCTTCACCCTCTACACCCTCCTTAACCCTCACCTGCTTCCTCCCATTTCCTGTAGACTTCAGACTGTTATCTTCACTCCCCACACTCATTTTAATCACACCTGGCCTTGTGCAACACCCAGACACCACCGTCAAGCCTTGTTCAATTTATATTGATTATATAAGTCAAGTATATACATAGTTTTCGCCTGCAGGGGTTCCCTCATCCTATTCTCTTAGGATTTCCCTGCAGGTATGGACTCCCTACTTAGCTCACAGATTAATAATACTTAGGATTTCCCTGCAGTGACGTTTCGGCTCCCTGAGTTGTCCAAACCCTCCAGGTTGCCCTAACAGGGAGGCTTTGAAGGAAAGAAAAAGTGGAAACCAAAGACACCAGGGGTTGTAGTCACTTGCTATGTCTATGGCAAAGTGGGGCATATTGCGAGAGTGTGTCATGATCGCAAAGACAAAGTTGGGACAAATACAGCAGAGGCACACAGAGTTGAGGAAAGTGGGGAGAAGATGCCAGAGTTGGCTCATGTGGCAAGTACTCTTTCTGGTTTTGAGGCATGCTTTACATCATCTAATAGTTTCCATTGGATTATAGACACAGGGGCCTCTTCTCATATGACCCCTCATAAAAGCTGGTTACAAGATTACACTCCATTTAGAGTTCCTGTTTGACTTGTGGACAACAGTATTGTATATTCAGAGGGTATTGGATGTGTTATCTTCAGACCAGTTATTAATGGACAATTAGAAAGAGATGTTGAATTTACCAGAGTACTACATGTTCCAGCATTACGGAGTAATCTTCTTGCTGTTCTATACCTAACTCTTCATAAAGGGATTGATGTTCACATTTCTCTTGATAAACTACAGTTCTTCCAAAAAGACCAATTACTATTTACTGGTTCAGTTGAAGGTACTACTGGTTATCTTGATGGTTCTACTGTAGAAAATATAGAAAATGTTCATATTGCATCAACTCTCCCTCTGAATCTATCTCTGTGGCATAAATGGCTTGGGCATCACAACTATGAGGACATCAAACGGATGATCAAAAGTGACATAGTTAGTGGAATGACAGTAAGCTCATCTGAGAAGCCTGATCCAATCTGTGAGCCATGTCTAGCAGGAAAAATGCATGCAAACCCATTCCCCCCTTCAGAACATAGAGCATCACAGTCATTGGAACTTGTTCACTCTGATCTTCACCAAGTATCAGTAACATCATTGGGTGGTTTCAATTATTGGGTTACATTTATTGATGACTTCTCTTGATTTCAGGTTGTCATACCCTTAAAGAGAAAGAGTGATGTATTTGATGCATTCAAGTGGTTTAAGGTGTTTGCAGAAAATCAAACTGGACACACTCTGAAAACCTTCC